>CM045758.1:179009030-179609030 GCA_025200525.1 Camellia lanceoleosa | reverse complement strand
ATGCAACAAAATAAGACTCAAACCTCCCTCCTTTCATGAATTGATCAAAGGAAGTGGTGACCTTGAAAACTTGAATCATTTCATCACTAATGAGTATGAAATGCCTCAAGCTTCCATGTGTTCAATTAACATCCGATTGAACACAAAACCAATTATTATCTTGCACCATTTTAGTCCCATTTTTAATTACTTCATTTTAATTACCAACCATCCTTTAATTCATTAAGTCCAAAGGTGAGTTTAAGTCCTCTAATGGAAATAGGGCTCAAACCAAAAGTTATTTTAGGCATGAAAAAGACATCATACCATTGGTAATGAATCCCCAAAGGGATTAAACCATTAAGTATGATATCTCAATCTCAAGCTTAAACAATCAAGTAGTTTGAAGTCACTTTCAAAGAAAAACCAAAGCCAAGAAAGGAAGGAGGTTGCAGAGGTGACTAAAGATGATCACAAGTATGAAAAGCCATAAATAAATGCAATCAACTCAAACAAGATGGTGCTAAGGCCTAGAACACCAAACTCATGAGAACAATTACACTACAAGCATGCAAAACAAAGCTCAAATGCAACTAACACTTAGAAACAGTGCTAAACAGTCTAAAAATAGTCCTAAAACATGCTGGAATTAACACAAAAAAAAATCTAGATTAATATGCTAAAACATAGCACAAGCTAAGCTAGTAAGCAAGACACAAGGAGGGGAGGCTAACCCCTCCAATTTTGAACTTCAAAACATGATTTTAGCCACTGAAATAACTCTAAAAATAAGTGTTTAAAAGCTCAAAAATAGATAGTAAAAGGATGGGAAACACAAGGGAAAAGGCCTTGAAAGAAAGGTGTAAAAAATGGTGAACCACCCCTCAATCTTTAATGGCCTTAAACCACAAGTTTCAGCCCAAAAAAATAGGTTTTAAACAGCTCAAAAATAGCAAGAAAAGATGGAAAATGAGTGGTGTAGAGATGGTGCAAAAGCAAGAGAAGGTATACCTCTTGGAGATGAATGAACCCTTAAATCATAAACCTCCAATTTCATACTCTCAAGTGCTTCAATAGCTTAAATTCAAGCTCAAATCACCCTAGTAAGAAGCTCTCTAGGTTTGGTTTAGAGTGTTTGGGCAAAGGATATGCAAGTTACAAGAAAAAGAGAAAGAATCGTAGAGAGAGAGAGAAAGAGAGAGGATATTTTTTGAAATTATTTCCTCACTCCTAAATGTTTCTAACCTTGAAATATGAGAGAGAGGTCATCTATATATAGAAAACATGAGCCTTAGGTCGAAAATATCAAAAAAAGGGACAACTGGAGCTTTGTGGAAACAGCTAGCAAAAATATATGGGTTTTACACTAGTGGCCGGCCGGCTAGAAGTGTGAATTGACGGCCACCAATGGTGTCCAGCTGGCCACCTGCCAACCACCAAAAATATGCTTGCAAACCTGACTTCAAATGGGCATATCTCCTTCATCTGAACTCAGTTTTAGGTCATTCTTGAGTCTAAATTGAAGCCCCAGAAGTCTACTTTCCAATGTTGGTACCCTCACATCTAAATTCTAAGTGTCCAAAGAGATATGCTTATTTTAATGCAGGTTGCACAGTTTTGTCTTAACCAAATTGATGCCTAACTTCAAACAGCCGTATCTCCCTCATCCGGACTCGACTTTAGGAGATTCTTAAGTCTAAATTGAAGCCCCGAAAGTCCACTTTCTAATGGTTGTAGCCTCATAACTAAAGTCTAAGTGTACAAAAGGATAGGTCTGATTTAGTGAAGACTGGCCAGTTCTCTCTTAACAGTTTCATGCCTAACTTCTTCCCCAACTAGTTTTCTTCCCTCTCCTCCAATTTTCTTAAAATCCTAACCTTTAATAAGATGTTTTAAAGATTTTTTCAAAGAGTTCACCTCCCTTTCATTTATTTCCACTTTGTCCTTGCTCGATTTACCGAAAAGTGCAATTTTTAATGAAATGCGTGCCTTGGAACATCGTAGAAACATTTTCAAAAATATTTTGAAAGAGAGGGTTTTAAGGTCTAAAATAGTTTTGGTCAAAAATGAAGTGTAAGGTTAGGATTTAGAAGCTTTTCTTGCTGAAGAAATCGAATGTTTGCACAGCATAACTTTCATCATCGAGTGATCAACTAGTGGCGCCCAAGTCTTAAGGGCGGTCAAAAATGGGATATCTACAATGGGTTTGGATGTCTTTCATCCGCAAGAGACTACCCGCTTTACAGGGAGTCCATTACTTCTTTAGGTATTGCCTCCCATCCTGCTAATTTAGAATTCTCACATCACTCGACACTCAATCTTTGTTTTTCTCTCAAAACCTCTTCCTTACTTTTCCCTCATCGTACACCTCTCTATTATTTAATCTCTCTTATTTTCCATCCCTCCCCAGGTATGGCTTATGAATAAACTCCAAGCAGTGGACCCTTGCCTCGAGTACTCGGCTAGAGCTTACTTCTTTCGCCAACAGCTAGTGGATTTCCCTTCAGAAGGGTTATGGTGTGACTGGATGTGTAGCAAATCTGCAGCTAACATAACTTGGCATTGCCCCTGGCTTATTTTGAATGAGATAAGCTACAGCATGTCCTGTCAGCCGGGTATGCAGTTGATTGGCCTCATACATTGCATGTTCTATTTCCCCTTCCAGTTCAAACGCTAGTTTGGACATGAGCAGACACGTCCAGATGAGGAGGTGGAATACCCGGCTTCATTTCCCATTTGTGGTTCATGCTTGCCTCGATACCTTACTACTTAGAGGATGAAAGACTTCTGGCCCCTGCCCCTAGCTTCAGTTATGCCGTTTCTGGCGAGTGTTTAGCTTGGCTTGAGGGCAAAGAACAAGTTGGGCCACCTTCAATCGCGGAAACTTCCACGAGTGCTGGCAGAAGACATAGAGCTACCTAACTTGGCTGTGCCCCTAGTTTTACTGCTTTGATCTTTCTTTTCAAGTTTTAGTGATGTAAAAGCAACTTTGATTTAAATCAGAGAGTTGGAGAATGTACTTGTGATGAAATCAATAAAATTAATTGCGAGCACTAAAAATTTTCCTTTGGTCCTAAAATGGTCTAAGTTGAAAAGGTAAATTTTGAACAAAATCAACTTTTATCAAAACTTTTCAAAACAATTTTCGGAAACGGTCACTACCCGACACATATGGAATCAACCCTTAGAATGTATAGCCCCAAATCAACAAATCACAACTGCCCATAACTACATCCGCCATATTGGCCGTTCTGCCAACATAAAGATTACATAACCGAGTTAACTGATAATGGAGAAAGATGACCTGATCAAATGTAAACGAATAAGACAATTGTGTTGGAGATAGTTACAACCGAACTTCAGGATGAAGTTGCCTACATATCCCAAAGATGGGAATCAGGCCTTACGTAGTTCGGTTCAGGTTCACTCGAGTATTAACTCTCTCCTTTTGCACTCTAACTTTTTCCAAAGTTGCCCTTTAGGGTTTTCAACCTTCTGAGCTCAACTTTTCTTTATTTCTAATTTTTCATACTCTAACTTTTACCTAGGTCACCCTTTCGGGTTTTCGGCCTAGCGAGCTTGTCAGGGGTAATATTTCTTCAACTTGTCCATATTGATCGATTGTGAGAACTCCAAGCCATCTAGGTCCATGAGAATAATCGCTCCACCCGACTAGATAGATTTGACGATGTAAGGACCAATCCAATTGGATCTGAACTTGCCCCTAGGGTCATGGATGGGAGCCCGATTGTCTTTAAGTACCATGTCCCCTTCTTTCAGATTTTTGGACTTAACTTTCCTATTAAAAGCAATGGTAATTCAGTGTTGGTAACCCTGGACATAATACAATGCCCTCAGTCTTCTCTCATCAAACAACATTAACTCATCGAACCTACTCCGTTGCCAATCCGCCTTCGCTATCTGACACTCGTCCATAACTCACAACGATGGCACTTCAATTTCAATTGGCAAAACAACATCCATCCCATAGACGAGAGAATAGGGGTTTGCCCCTGTAAATGTTTGGATTGAGGTTCTGTAGCCCCAGAGCGCAAATGCAATTTATTCGGCTAGTCCCTGTATGTTTTCACCATCTTCTGCAGGATGTTTTTCACATTCTTGTTTGTGGCATCAACAGCTCCGTTGGTCTGTGGTCTATACGTAAATGACTTACGAAAAGCCACATTATATTTCTCAAGCAAATCCACCACCTCTTTCTTGAAGTGTGAGCCTATAGACCCGTCCCCGAGAACTCTCCGGGCTCCGCGCCTGTGAGGGCGCGAATTTCATTTTGTTCTCTAGCTACTACAGTTCGGACTCAATGTCACAGTTCTTAATTTGATCTCACAAAGTGCAATGTAAGATTGATAAATCACCAAAGAGTCCAAATCCGGCAAATCCTTTTGGAAAACTGATTTTTATAAAAAAGTACCAAACATGGACTGCTTTGCCAGATACAGAGTCGCCACCTAAATATTTTATTTTGGGAGAATTTAGGAAACCCTGACTCATGCCTAAGGCCATGTGTCCGTCATCACCAAAGTTACCTCGGCTTGGGAACTTGGGTACGAGAGGGGAAGGTCATGCAATGAGCACCCCCGCTTGCCCGATCAAAGATCGGCCTGTACTAAGCATGATATCTTGTTTTTGAAAACACATGTGTTCTTATTTCGGTTATTAACCTAGAATTACTATGTGATGCGCACAGCATACAAGTATAGACTAGATCGCCTAAGTTGGAACAAAACATTGCATGTTCGTTTGTTTGAAAACGGTTTTGAAGTTTGCTACTCGCAAGTAGGCTAAATTGTGGATTTCAATGAATTGTTCTAATTTAACCAATCCAACCTTCACCCACAGGCATTCAAGCAGTTAATCACTTAAGCAATTAGCCACATGGCAAGCATGCTAACATGGAAACATACACATCTCATGCAATATGCTAAAGCGTAAACACTCACAGTGTACTCCAAGCCAAAACAAAGAACTAGTTAGAAATCATGCATGATCCTAGTTCATGTTAAGATGGCTAATGCAACACATGCAAAAATGTAACTAAAATAGGCTCGGCTATTCTAGAATGGCATATGAAATGCAACTTGATACATGTATATAACTTGGAATTGAAATACAATGCAATTAGTATGATGTGCCGAGCCCGGTGCATGCAATACAAATGAATGATGCATACATGCAAAGCATAAGGTATGCTAAACAAAATATGCCCTAAAACTAACCATCGTAAGCGGTTAAGTAAAAGGAAGAAAGAAATGGGGGTTGAAAGACATGCATCACACACACACACGCTTATTACAACAATTGGCCCTCTCGACGGAGGGTCTGAATAAGAAGCTAACTACCTAATCTAAGCTAATTAAACTAATTATTACATCGCAAAACTAATTAACTAACAAGCTAATTAATTAAGCTATTACAACACAAATTGAATAGTTAACGCATTAACTAATTAGGTACAGAACGAAAGCATAAACTAGCTAAGCAAATTAGCTAAGTAAAGCGATAAATCAAGATCCTCAGAGGGAGAAGAGTGCATGCATGCCTGGTCGCCTCGTTCGGAAATCCGTCACCATGCCCTAACTTGTCTCTGTTTGCAATTGTCCTCAAAACCTTGCACCAAGCTCCAGAAAGCTTCCAACTCACTTTGGGAACCTGTAGGAGGGCTGCCGACTAGTTTTTGGTGTTTCTAGCCACCACTTTTTTCTTTGTTGCGGCACTGAAAAAGTGGTTAGCCGCATAGTTTTCTAGGCCCGGACGATTATATTCTGCATTTCTCCACTTTGCTACAACAGAGAGCAAGAAAGGGCATGGCAATGTATTGGCATGATATGTGTGCACAACCACCCTCCCTATCATTTCATGAGCTCAATGGAGTGCGATTCTCGACCCTCGGGCCACCAATTACGCATCTTGATGCATGATGGCCGAGAGGCGAAGTTGCACAATTCAATATGAAATGAATACATACATAAACACATAAAGCCTAAAACTCTATCATATATGATCAAGAACATCAGCGACCAAGAATTGAGGCACGTTTCATCACTTTAAGTATGAAACGTCCCTCATTTCTCGTGTTTGGACTAACACCTATTCCAAACAAAATGCAACAAATAACATGGCATACACAATGCTAATGGCATGCAACTCAAGGATGCAAACATGTAATGCTAGGGACAAGTATGCAACAACATGCAATGCAACATGGCATACTCAATGCAATGAATAACATGGCATACTCAATGCAATGTGATTATGGCATATACAATGCGAACAAGAACATGGCATACACAATACGAAGAATATGGCATACACAATGCGATAAACATCATAAGCATGCAAGCAACATACTAATAAACATGCTAAATGGGCTTACACCGGATGTGGACAGACCTTAGCCTTGCCCAAAATAGTGGCCATAACACCGAAACAAAGGCATGAAATGCAAAACAAAGCATGCACATGCATTGGCCCATCAACTAGGCCTAAGAGCACAACCCTCAAGAGTGCTCAAAGAGTGACAAGCATGGAAGTGTAACAACACTATAAGCTCTGAAACATGGTAAGAAATGATGCCAAATCATTCAATCAAAGCAAGCATAGCATACTAGAGTCCTCAAGGCATAAGGCTAGCAAAGAGCAACACATAGGAGGCATGCACAACATGGCACAAACGCATGAACCAACCATGGACAGAGCTTAATTAGGCCTAAACAAAGACCAAAACATGCTGAGATGCGGGCCCAAGGACCTAGGCAAGATGGCATACATGCTAGGCCACAAACTAGGCAACAATGCAAAACACTCAAAGGCATTTAAAGAGTGAATGAAGTGGGGACATGGCAATACTACATGCTCTGGAATGACATGGTAAATGATGCCAAATCATGTTCACAACACAAATGAAGCATGCTATGGTACCCAAAGCTTGAAGCTAGCATAGGCATTTACAATATAGCTATGCAAAACATGAAGCATATGGAAAAGGCAACCCAAAACAGTCCTAGAACATGTCAAAATGATACTAAAACATGTATGGAAGGAAGCCAAAATATGCTAGCATGAAGGGCATGAAGCATGGAATATGCAAGGCAAATAGGGAGGATTACACTACACCTATCAAGACCAAGCATGAGATGGCTTCACCAACAAAAATCAGAGTTATATCATGGCAAAATAACTCCAAATACACATTGAAATGATAGCTCGCAAGCTTAGGCATGAAGGCATACGCAATGATCATGTTTAAGGCATAAAGGGCAAACCCTCCAACGCATTGAATGAGTGACAAATGCAAGTGTATGAACACACTACATGGACTAAAATCACATATGAAATGATGCCAAATCATTCAAATAGGCCAAGCAATGCATGCTAGTGGACTTGATACACAAAGCTAACAAGCTAGAATGCATTATAGCTATACAAAGCATGGCATGCATGACCAAAACAACACAAATCAAAGCTTAAGCATGCTAAAACATAGACAAAAGCTTCTTGAAGTTAAGCCAAAAGCATGCTAGAATGACATGTTAAAGCATGATACACATTAGGCTACTTCATGAAAATGCACTACAAGTGCATGGAGCATGCATAGGGCCATCAAATCCAACCTTAACAGAGTTATGGCATGTTAAAAACAACACCAAAAACCTACTGAAATGGAGTCAACATAAGCTAGAAAGACATGCTACTTCATGAAGCATACAAGACTAGTTTATGAAATTTACACTACAAGTGCATTAAGCATGCATGAGGTGATCAAGACAACCAAAAACAGTAGCATGCCATCTCAAAATAACCCCAAATACATGCTAAGAACAAGCCAACACAAGCTTAATAAACATGCTCAAACATGAGGCATATGAAGCAAGTATTCAAAATACAAGGAGAGGGGATGACACTCTCCTATTTGGGACCCCAAAACCACCTTTCCACTACTAAAAATCCTTTGAATTTCAGTGTGAGAAGGCCATGCAAAGGCTAGAACAAGAGCCAAAAGGGATGGCTCAAAACAAGGCCTAAGAGGGGGTAGACCACCCCCAACACAAAAGTGACCTTAAACAAACATTTTAAGGACTGAAAAATAGAACTTTTTGTAGTAGGAAGTTAAGCTTAAAATAGCATGCAAATAGGTCTAAAAGCTTAAGAAAAAATGATGGATTTAAAGGTTAGAAGCTCACCCTTGATGAACACCTTCAAAGCTACAACTCCAGCACACTTTTTGAACCAAAACTAGTCCAAAAATTTCAAAAACAACTTCAAGGGACCTCAGCTCCAAGAGTATGGTGTTTGAGTGTGTGTTTGTGTGTTAAAGTATGATAAAACTACACTTTAAGGCACAAAAATGAAGAGCAAGAGCAAGATAGATACGAAGGTGTGTATGTATATCTTAAGGCACAAAATCTAAACCTAGAGGAGGGAGGAGGAGGTTCTCTTATATAGAGAACCAAGGCTCAAGCTTGTTGGACAAGCTTTGGGTTCAAGGCCATCCCTCCATACACGTGTATGGAGGTTGGCTTCAGTGTTTTCCAACTGTGCCAGCTGGAAGAAAATATCTCTAAAAATGTGACAAAAAGCAGCCAACCACTTCAAAGTGGTCGGCTAGCTACTTGAAGTGGTCGGCCGACCACCACAAGTGGTCTCCCAAAACAACAAGTGGTCGGCCATGGTGGGAGAGAGTCTAGAGCATGAAAACAATGCAGTGGTGTGGTGGCTGACCAAAAAAGGTGGCCCAAAGACCAAAGAGACCAGTTGGCCAACTAGAAAATTGGCTAGCGAGAGGAAAAGTAGTCTCCAAGGGGAAGAACTGGTCTCCCACCCTTGTACCACCTTCCAAACAAGGAAAACAAGGTTTGTACCAAAAACAAACCAAAACGGATGCAAGACGAAAGTTCGGGAGTCAAGGCGCGCGGCCGGGAGACTCGAAAACTAGTCTACAGGCATCAATAGTGGTTCACGACCACAAAAGTGGTCTCCCGGAGCACAGTGTCCCTCTAGGCAGAGGCAACAAGGTGTGGTTCAAAAACCATGCCAAACGGATAACATTAAGCGGTCCCGAGACAAGGTGTACGGCCGAAGGCTCCAAAAATTGGAAACTGGTCTACGAGCGGGAAAAGTGGTCTACGACTGCAAAAAGTGGTCTACGACCACAAAGAGATGATCTACAAGACCTTTCCCTCCCTCCAGGGAAGAGAAACAAGGTTTGGTTTGCAAACCGAGCCAAAGCACGAAGAGTTCAGAGGCCTAGAGGTAAGGCACCCAGCCGAAACTCCGAAACCTCGAAACGAGCGCAACATGCACTATCACCGAGCGCTTAACCTATGACGTCTAAGTCTTAAGGTCGGTCAAAAATGGGGTGTCTATAGAGCTGTTGTCTGATATGATCTCATTTGGCACCCCATACCGGTAGATGATATTGTCCTTGACGAACTACGCCACATGCAATGCCTTCAATACAGAGTAAGAGTGGCCCTCTACCCATTTTATGAAGTAATCGATTGCTACCAGGATGAACTTGGGTCCATTTGAACCTTTTGGTATGATTGCACCGATATCATCCATTTCCCAAACGGAAAAAGACCATGGTGAAGTCATGTTGTAAAGCTTTGATGGTAGTATGTTCATGCAATTGGCATGGATCTGACATTTGTGGTATCACCGTACAAAACCAATACAATCCTCTTCCATGGTTGACCAGTAGTAACCTTGTCTAAGGATTTTTCGGGCCAACATCACACCGTTCATGTGAGCTCCGCACTCTCCCCCGTGAATGGCCTCCATAAGACATTTTGCTTCTTCTTCTTCAATACATAGCTTATGCATTCCCATATGGCCTCTTTTGTATAATTTGCCCCGCAGATGATAAATTGGATAGCCAGACACCGTAGTCCCCATTTGTCTTTGGCATTTGCCCCTAGTGGATACGTCTCTTTTTTCAGAAAGTTCCAAATATCATAATACCAGGGGTTTTTGTCTTGCACTTTATCTATTGCGGCAATGGTCTCATAAGCTAGTGTGTATTTCTGTTCGATAATGATTGGATGCATCTTCACTCCCAACGCGATGTCTACCAATGAAGATAGAATTGCTAGCGCATCCGCGAACCGGTTGTTCTCTTTTAGCATATGGGTAAACGTTAGCTTTTCAAACCTCGAAATTAGCACATCCAGGGTCTGAGAGTAAACCTTCATTTTCTCTTCTTTGACCCGCTAATCTCCGTTGGCTTGCGAAACAACCAAGTTCGAATCCCCGATGACATCCAACCTTTTTGCCCTTAGTTCTAGGGCTATTTCCAAACCAGTAATGCATGCCTCATACCCTGCTTCGTTATTGGACACTGTGAATTAGAGTTTGAAGGCTAAGGGTATATAGAAGTCATCAGGTGATATCACCAACACACCGATCCCATAACCATAGTGATTAGATGCGCTGTCAAAGTATATTGTCCACATTTCCTCTTCAACATGCAGAATGTCTTCATCTAGGAACAAGTATTCTACTACCTCATCTCCCTCTACTAGATGATCCACTAAGAATTCTGCCACAGCCCTCCCTTTAACTGACTGGCGTGTAACGTATTTAAGATCAAATTCGGAGAAAAAAAGCAGCCAACGAGCTAGCCTACTCGTAAGCACCAGTTTCTTAAAGAGATATTTGTTGGGATCTAATCTCGAAGCTAGAATTACAGAGTGAGCTAAAAGGTAGTGCCTCAACTTCCAGGTAGCCCATACCAAGGCTAAACAAACTTTCTGTAGTGGGTCTCGTAGTCTAGCATCTTTTTGCTCAAGTAATAGATGGCCTTCTCTACTTTATCTTCAAATTCTTGAGCTAGCAGGCAACCCATGGTCAAGTCTGTTACTGATAAGTACAGAACCAAAGGCTTCATCGGCTCTGGTGGCGACAACACAGGCAGATTCTAGAGGTATTGCTTAACCTGCTCAAAAGCATACTAACCGCGATCGTCCCATTGAAATTTCTTTCCCTTCTTCAAGAGGCCAAATAGTGGTTCACAAGTCAAGGTTAATTTTGAAATAAATCGTCTTATGAATGGCACTTTACCCAGAAAGTCACACACCTCCTTTTCAATCCTCAGTGGTGGCATTTCTAAGATGACCTTGATTTTGGAAGAATCTACTTCAATTCCGGTCTGTGTGATTAGGAAACCCAGCATCTTCCCTGTTGTTACCCCAAAGGTGCATTTTTGCGGGTTTAATCTCAATCTGTATTCTCTGATCCGTTGAAAGAATTTCTCCAGTGTGGTGTAGTGGCCTTCTCGCTTTTTGGATTTGACAATCATGTCATCCACATACACTTTAACCTCTTTGTGAATCATATTATGCAGAATGGTGGTTGCAGCCCTCTGGTAGGTAGCCCCAACGTTCTTCAACCCAAATGGTATGACTCAGTAACAGTAGGTGCCCCACAAAGTCGTGAAAGAGGCCTTCTCCCTATCCTCGGGTGCCATCAGAATTTGGTTATACCCGAAAAACCCATCCATGAATGATAATAGCGCGTGGTTGGCAGTGAAGTCTACCAACTCATCTATGTGCAGTAAAGGGAAGTCATCCTTCGGACTAGCATTATTCAGGTCCCTGAAGTCGACACAAACTCTGACTCTGCCGTCTTTTTTCGGAATTGGAACAATATTAGCCAACCACATTGGATACTCAGATACAAGCAAGAACCCTACCTCAATCTATTTGGTAACTTCTTCCTTAATCTTCAAAGCCCAATCTGGGCGAACTCTGCGTAGTTTTTGTTTAACTGGCCTGGCCTCAGGATTAAGAAGGATCCGGTGCTGTATAATCTCAAGATCGATTCCAGGCATGTCTTCATAGGACCACGCGAAAACATCTTTGAAATTTTTTAATAAAGTGATTAAACGCTCGCGTTCCTCCAAAGAAAACATGGACCCGATCTGGACCAAGCAAGAATCCTCCTCAATACCCATGTTAATTTATACGATTTCATCTGTACAGGGCTTAGCACGCCTTTCCTCCTCATGATCAACCAAATTTTTCAAAACCCAAGGAATTTTTTCTTCTTCGTTTAGGTCAAAATTTTGGAAATCAAGAACAATACAACAAACCAAAGGCACAGAAAAATAGGCAAAGTCTACTGCATTCCCACTCAAACAGTCCGGATCCTCAGTTACAATGGACTTAAAAGAAAAACTGAAAGACGACTGGGATAGGACTTTGGTATCTAGATTACCACTCCTAGAAATACCAGACTCGGATGAACCAAAATTTGACTTTGACTCCATTGACTCAGTGAAATCAAATCTAGACTCACTATCCGATTCAGAACTGCTGATGAATCCCTTCTCGAACTTCCAGACTAGGCGCAGAGATTCAAACGCATCCACGATAAGGCTAGTGAAATGTGCTGCCGGTGTATCCCCGATCATTGAAATAGTAAAACTATCCCCCAAGTTGACGGACTAAGCTCCAGCAATAGAACTTGCCAGTAGGTCAGCCAACGTTTTTCCCAACAATTCTTCTTCTTCAATGCCCAAGCTTGCAGTTCTGCCTTGATCTATGCTAGGGCTCAGGTCTATCTGCTTATCTCCTTCTTCTGGTAACTGGTGTCCGAAGAAGATCTCGAACCTTGGATACATTGTTTTCATTTCCTTGTCAAACCAGGGCTCTAGAAATCCACAAAAGGGGAAATCTTCCCCTTGGCGGACAAAGTGTCTGTTCAGGGTTCCCCGTATTGGCTTGTGGATTAACTCGTGCTGCTTCCTAGTCCTCTTTGCTGTCAGCCTTCCTCGCAACTCCACTCTCTTTCTTTGCCAATCTACAATGGTAGGTTTGTATCCCAGCCCGAAAGCATAAGGGTTGTGACTCATCTCTTTGGCAACAGTACCTCCCTGCCTGCCACTTTTGCCCAGTCATGATCTAGGAATATGCCCCTGTTTGTTCATCATGTAAATGGACTAAGCGCTCACGTAGTTCCTATCATCCTCCGCTATGATGGTTTAGACCAACTGGGCCTTTGCCAGAGAGAAACTGAAAAGGAACACATCCTCTTCCCCGTATATGATTTCCAATAATAGCGTGGTAGTCCCCTGAGGAGGATGGATCGTAGAATTGCTGTACACGATAGCAATCCCGCATTTGAAGGGGTACTTTACCAACTAGTGGACCGTTGACGACACCGCTTTCATCTGATGCAGCCAAGGCCTTCCCAGGAGTAGATTAAAAGTGGTCGGAACGTCCATTACATGGAATTCTACCTCATGTTAGAACGGGCCAATCAACACTTGGAATTTAAATATACCCATAACATCCCGGATAGTGTTGTCATAAGCCCGGACGGCCTGAGTCGTGGATATAAAGTCAGCAGGCCTCAAACTAATGGCATAGGCAATCCTCACTGGACATACATTAATCACTGAACTAGTATCCATCAACACCACCGGAATCCATCTTTTCTGGCTTTCCAGGGTTACATATAAGGGTCAATTGTGGTTGGCACCCTTAGGTGGTAACTCCCTATCTGTAAAAGATATCACCAGTGTAACGTCCCCAAATGTAACCAACGATACCAATTGGTTAGCAGTGGTGTCGGTAGGTAGTTTAGTCCGGTTCATTGCCTCTAACAGTGCTTGTTTATGCTCCCAAGAAGCCATGATTAGCCCCCAGATTGATATGTCCGCCTGAAGTTTCATGAGCTGTTTCAAGACCAGGTTTTCTTCAACATCCTTTTCTTTTGATCTCTCAACCTCTTTGTTGGAAGACTCCCGCTGATCTAAGGCCGCGGGTTTGAAGTACCGACCACTCTAGGTCATGTGATTAATCTTGTCAGTATACCAGGTGTCATCAAGGGTATCAGCCTTCCATTCTTCGTTAGAGTACGCATGACTTGAGTTGTTATCTTCCCACCACTCTCCCGCAGTCATGGCCGGGCTTTTATCTGGTTCTATTTGAAGCATGTTCACATCACGCCCTCTATCATCATACCACTCTTCTTCCACCACAGTCTTGGTTTCTGCATCCCGATATTTTCTGAGCTTCATTAACATCCTTTTTCGATCACTGAGCTCTCATTCGACCTTTTTGGTAGCTTGGATATCACCCACCGTTGTCTCGGGTTCTTCTTTCCCTTTTCCTTTTCCCTGCTTCAGAGCTATCCTTGTCTGGATCTCTTCTATCCTTTCCCTTTGGAATTGTTCCAGTGCCCGTTCTTTCTCAGTCAGAGGTGCAGCCTCAGCTTTTCCACTAGCACCAATTTTCTCTTCCTTCCCAATCTCTTCTATCTATTTCTCAACATCTGACTCCTCCTTACTTAACCACCCATTGCTTGTTTCCGGTTGGCTTGGATCCCACCATCCCAAATGTACATTGCTTGTATCTTCTTCTTCAAAGTAGAGGCTGTCTAGATCCTCTTCCAGCTTAGCCAAGTCTTCTTCCTGTTCAGCCAAGTTATTTAGGCCCTGTTCCGGCCAATCGTTCTGATTATGCCCTAACTGATCCTCCCCAATACCGTTAATGCTGAAGAAGTCTGGCAATATGACTACTAACTTCAGCTGACCAACGGCCACGATGTACAAGCTGGGGTCATACTCCTCTACGAGTGAGGCCTATTTTTCTATGACTTGGGCATCAAGCCAACCCTTCTCTAGTGTACTCTATTTCTTCTCCGTTTCTACTTGTAGACACCCTATTTTTGACCATCTTCAAGACTTGGATGTTCTTGTAGGTTCATCCAAAACAAGTTTGATTGCTCACTCAGCGCTCGACTTTCGTGACGGAATGCTCCACGTTTGATTCTTCCAAAACCCTATTTCCATTATGTCTCATTTTTGGACCATATATTGATGTTCAAGATGGCCTGTCGACCACGATCAAGGGCTGCCGACCATCAATAGGCCCTGCCGGCCATCAATGAGGCACTGCCGGCTACCACTGATGGCCGGCCAGCCACCATTATTTCAACAGATATATTTTAGATATTTTTGAGCCAGCTGTTTGCAGGATAGGCAATCTACTTGTACGTGGAGGGCTGGATTGCTTTGAAGGCTCCTTGTATCTCCTATATATAGAGGTCTTCTATATGCATGCAAAGGGTTAGAAAATTTTGGCTGAGCTAAATCTCTCTCTCTCTCTCTCTCTCTCTCTCTCTCTCTCTAGAATCCTCTCTCTTCTTATTTTAGGCTTGAAAGTGGTCCTTCTCTACAAATTTGCACTAGCACTCTTAGCCAAAGAATCTCATATTGGAGCTAAGGTCTCTTGAGGCTTGGTTTGAGGGCTTAAAGTTGGTTTTAGCTCAAGAAAGTTGCTGTTTTGCTGCTGTCTTCAAGGGTAAGAAGTTATCCCCTTTTAATCTTTGTTTTGCTTCATTAGTTTGGCCAACCTTGCATGTTGTTTTTGGCCTAGTTGTCAACTGCAAAAACCTCTATCTTTGAGTGTTGAAAATGGTTGTTTGAGGCCCTTTTGGGGTTAGGGGTGGTCCTCTCTTTTTTGTGGCTTATTGGCCAAGCTTTGTGCCATGTTTAAAAGCCTTTAAAAAAATCTCTTCATGGCCTTTTGACCACTGAAATCCAGAGGATTTTTAGTGGCAAAAACTTAGTTTTGAGGACCAAAATAGGGGGGGTGATCCCCTCTCCTTCTTTCTCCTTTGCATGTCTTGTTGGCCTACTTGTTAAGCATGTGTTTTCTATCATCTTTGGACCTGATATAAGCATGTTTTTGTGACTTTTTTAACATGTTTTAACTCTATTTTGGGCTGGCTTGGCCACTTCTTGCATGCTTCTTACACTTGTAGTGTAATCTTGCTCACTAGCCTTGCATGCATAATGTTTTAGTCCATAATTCTAGCATGTGTTGACTCCACTCCAGCTTGTTTTTGGCCTTTATTTATCATGCTCTAGCTCTATTTTGAATAGCTTTGGTCATGCATGCCTTGCTTTGTATAGCCATAGTGTAAATGTTCTTGACTAGCTTTGAGTTTTAAGGCCATTAGCATGTTGTACTTGTTTTGATTGCATGTTTTGGCATCATTTTGTATGTAATTTCAGAACATATGTCATTGTCATACTCTCACATATTTCACTCTTTAAGTGCTTTTGAGTGTTGAGCCTTATGCCTTGCTTGCGAGCCATCATTTGAGCATGCTTTTTCTTGCTTTGCATGCTGTCATTTCAGCTCATTTTGGCCACTATTTTGGCATGCTTAAGGTCTTTCCATGGTTGGTTTGGCCATTTGAGTATGGTATTACATGGTCCTAGTGTTGTGTCCTTTACTAGTTTCAATGCTTAAGTCTCTTAGCATGTTGTTTGTATTGCATCGTGTTTAACCGGACATTATGTTGAACACAAGGTGGATTGGTCCACTTTAGACTCAGAGTGATGAAAGTGAGCCAACCCCCCTTTGTCTCCATTGCCTTTGATCTTCCATGATAAGGTAATGGTCTTAGAGTCTTGTTTGTCTTGCATTTATTGAAATGTGTGCAAGATTGGATCTTTGGCCATCATGCATTGCATGCTTGATTGGTGGTTTTGGATCCAATGGTGCCTTTCCCTTGATGTTTTGAGATGAGAAGGAGAGGCACAGTACACACATGCCCTAGGGAGACCCTCACTTTCTTCTGTTTTGTGCTCTGTTGCAGTTTGGTGTCACAGCACACTAATGGCCGGCAGTGCCACACTGATGGCTGGCACCCTTGCATTGTTGGCCAGCATAGGCCCACTCTTGGTCGACAAATGGCCGGCAAGCCACTGGTGCACTCCCCAGCATTGGTTTGGTAAGTTTCAGCAGCTAGTTCTTGAAGACACCCTGCAAACAGAGCCTCTAAAGAGCATTTGGAGAGCTTTTCGGGACGGGAGCCGAGGCATGCATCTCCTAATTTCCAACAGAGCTGAGGTAGTATTGTTTAATACATTTCCTTGTTAGTTAGCATGAATTTGTAATTTGATTAATTTGTTAATTAATTAAGTGTTGTAATAATTAAGTAGCTTAGTTTAGCTATTTCTTTATTGGTTTGTAATAATTAGTCTAATTAGATTAATTAGATTAGTTGCTTAGCTTAGATTAGATTAGCTTAGCTTATTCATTCAGACCCTCCATCGAGAGGGAAAATCTTGTAATAAGGGTGCGTGTGTGTGTGCATGTCTTCCAACCCCACTTCTTTCTCCCTTTTACTTATTAGCTTTTGATGGTTAGTTTAGGGCATATTTCAATTAGCATACCTTATGCTTGCATATGTGCATCATTCATTTGTCTTGCATGCACCGGGCTCGGCGCATCATTCAAACTGCATCGTATTTCAATACCTATTTGAATACGTATATCAACTGTTGCATTCATATGTCATCTTAGATAGCCGAGCCTATTTAGTTACATTTTTGCATGTGTTGCATTAGGCATCTTGACATAGTTAGGATCATGCATTGTTTTCTAACAAATTTTCTGTTTTGGCTCGGAGTACACTGTAAGTGTTTACGCTTTAGCATCCTTGCATGAGTGTGAGTGTTGCCATGACAGCATGCTTGCCATGAGGCTATTTGCTTAATTGCTATAACTGCATGAATGCCTGTGGATGAAGGCTTTATTACTTGAATTGGGATAATTCATCAAATGTGAGTTTTAAGCCCACTTTGAGAAGTGGCAAAATCATGTTTTCAAGCTCACTTGAGGGTGGCAAATCCACGCTTTAGCCTACTTGCGAGTAGCACTTTCAAACCATTTTCAAAAACGCAAACATGAGTTGTTTTGTTCCAATTCTCGTGATTGAGTCTATACTTGTATGTTGTACGTATCACATAGTAAAGTTAGATTAATAACCGGATAAGAACACATGAGGTTTTTAAAACAACATATCATGCTTAGTAGAGGCCAATCCTTTGATCGGGCGAGCGGGGGTGCTCATTTCAGGACCTTCCCCTCTCGTACCCAAGTTCCTGAGCCGAGACAACTTTGGTGATGACGAACACGTGGCCTTTGGCACAAGTTAGGGTTTCCTAAATTTCCCAACAACAAAATATTTAGGTGGCAACTCTGTATTTGGCAAAACAATCCATGTTTGGCGCCTTTATTCAAAATCAATTTTCCAAAATGATTTGTCGAATTTGGACTCTTTGGTATTTATCAGTCTCACATTGCACTTTGTGAGATTAGATTCAGAACCGTGACAGGAGTCCGAACTGTAGTAGTAGGACCCAATTCGAGCCCTCTCCGAAAGGGGGGTGCGCGGAGAAGTTTGGGCGGTCTACAGTTTCTGGCGACTCTGTTGGGGATTTAGAGAACTTGACTCGAACATTATGATATGTTGTTTTATCTACACTTATGTGTTTCTTTGCATTACATTTGCATTGGTGCACCTAAGTCACAGTGTTTGCCGTCTATTATTCCTGAACGGTTTTCTAGAGGCTTGCTTGGAAAAGCGTGCCATAAGGTTGACCAGTTACGTGCTCTGCCATGATGGGAACACAAACCTTGGTTTTGCCGAGGCACCTTTTTTGACCAATCGACCTAGTTGCATATCGAAAACCATAGAGATTGTTCCAAACTAGGACAGGTTGCTTACCCGAGTGTAGGTTGTTTAAAACCGCATGCATGTGTAGTGAAACCCTAGCTCCTGACAAAATAGGACAGGGAAACCTTACCCCACCATAGGGGTGTTTTGGCTCTCACTTGCTTCATATGTGCTTTTAGGGTGTGTCTCTACAGGGAATGTATGTATCAGTTTGCAAGTCTGGGTATCAGTCTGAGGACATTAGTATATTGGGGGTATCAGATTTGAGGCAATGATATGGGGGCAGAGATCAGTGTTTGAGAACAGTTTGTTCAGCTTATGATATCAACTGCGTGTTGTCTTTATCTTAGCCGAAATATTGTCCTCTTTTCTGATTGTTATTTCCTTATTTTGGTTTATTTTCCTTTTTGCAAGGTAGTATTGTATCATTGCTTCTGACGAGGCAAATACCCCCCAAGCACTCTGGACCCAGATTGGAAGAATTCATCGATCTGAGGATCTAGTTGACGGGCAACCAGTGTTTGCTGCATTACCCCCGGTTGCGAGACGGAGGTCATCCAGGCACAGATAATTAGTACAGCGGTTACCAAATCAGCGGTCATTATCTACCTGACCTGTGCACAATTGGGCTGAGATATCTGCTTCTACCTCAGAGAAGAAATACACACTTGTTAAGTCAGATCAGCACTTTACAGTCAAAATGGAGGACATGATGTGTCAACTCCAAGAGATCATGCAAGGCATGCAGCAAGATGCTGCTCGTCAGGCGGAGGTTACCGCACGTCAAGCAGAGATTGTAGCTCAACAGGCCGAACTCATTACCAGGCTCTAATAATAGCAGCAACCACAATAAGCTAGAGCGTCTGCTTCGCATCCACCCCCACCCCTACCTAGGGTTCCAACACCCGAGGAAACAGTAAACGTCCAGGAAAATACGGACGTTCCAACAGATCTAGTCCCACCGCCAATCCCATCTCAGATGTCTAAAACACCAGCTAATCCAGTGGACACGCCGTTCGAATTTGAGGTTGATCCAATTGCTCTGAAGGTGAGTAAGCTTGAAAAGCTGTTTAAACAGGCCCAGGGAGTTAACTCAATCCCAGATATAGAAGATGGATACACTGATTCGGCGGTAACATTACTGAACAGATTCAAGATGCCCCACATAGACTGTTTTGACGGCTCGAGCGACCCTATGGTTCATCTGAGGCTATTCTCGGATATTTTACACCCAATGGGCTTGACGAGACTCCAGAAACTATCACTCTTCGGTCGGACCCTGTCGGGTATTGCGGCCATTTAGTACGCCAAGCTGGAGGACTCAGTGAAAAGGAACAGGGAGGAGATGGCTGAGGCCTTCGTTGCTCAATACTCATACAATACCCAAATCGAGGTCACAGCTCATGATCTCGAGACAACCAAGCAGGAGCCAAAAGAAGGATTTTCCGACTTTGTCACTCGATGGAGGCCTAAGGCCTCCATGATGACTACTCAACCACTTGAAAAGGATCAAATAAGGATGGTTGTGCACAACCTAGAACCCAAGCTGATGCAGAAAATAATCGTCTTACCCCTCCCCATCTTTGCTAACTTGCATGAGATTGGGGTACAGATTGAGGATGCTATGAAGCAAGGTCTGATTGACCACAAGAGAGAGTAGCCCAAGAGGGCGTTTACCTGCGGTTCGAATGCAGCTACTAGTAGTAGTGCAGCCACAAGAACTTCTGATGTCAACATGGTCACCACCACGCCCAAAACAGCCACACCATTCACTGGTGCATCCGGGACCAGCTCACAACTTGTGAAGTACCAAGCTCAAGGCCAGAGAGTCTTCACCCCATTATCTATGACTTTGTCTAAAGCCTTAGAAGTTTTGATCAGGAAAGGACATTTGAAGCCCTTAGAGCCGTGGCCATTACCAGACAAACTTCCTTCTTCCCATAATCCAGCCAAGTATTGTGCCTTCCATCAGCAACATGAGCACGATATTGACCAGTGCTTCATATTGCGTCATGAGATTCAAGATCTCATTGACAATAAAGTGATTACGCCTCCCGAGAAGCCGAATGTCACCACTAACCCTCTCCCACCACATAACAACCCCCCTCATCCACCCAGGCAGATAAACCTGATTCAAACCACGGCCATTCTATACGACCCTAGCATATATATCACTCCTTCCCACCTACCTAAGCCGACAGTGTTCATCCCAGAATGCACAGATTTATGCATGATGAACACGTCATTAACCCTACCCAAGCCAGTGGTGGTAACTGTCAAAGACAGAACTAGGGTAACCTTGGAGGAGAATGGGAATGTTGGTTCAAAACCTGAGGGATCTGGGAGCTTTACTGAGGAAGCATACAACCTGTATGGTTATATTGTGTCAATAGATTAGGCAAAACCGAGGGTAGAGTTGCCAACTGGGGCAAAGGTTGATGTGGTCCGAGAAGATGGACCGAGTCAAGGGCTAGATGAGCTAACAGAGCTGGAGGAGGACATTGCCAACCTATAGTTCTTTGACGAGCAGGATCCGGGGGATGTGAGCGTCAACTGGTTTGACCTAAATGGAGCAACAGATGCTACAGGGTGGCTCAGTGATGAGCCATATGTTGTTGAGGAGTCTCAGCTGAGGTAGGGGCAGGGGCAGTTAAAAATTGGAACATCTACAGTGATTGGAATGGCCGAAAACGAGGAAGAATTGCCGAAGAGCACCGGTGCAAAGAATTTTGCTCAGGACTTGGGCAGTTTGTGTGCAGCGGACACAGAGCAGGAAGACAGGCTGAGGTGGTTTGAACAAGAGAGGATTGAGAATGATGACAGGGCTAGAAAGGCTAAGGCCCCTGTGGGGATAGAATGTACTGTGAGCACAGGAACAACTACAGCAGAGCCGAATAGTTGTCTATCGGTTGCTGAGGGCATGTAGTAGAAAGACGATGATTTGCGTCTGGCCCATACCGATGAAGACTGGGGACAGAACCTCCCAGATGACACCTGGTACACCGAAAAATTGGACCATATGACCCGGAGTAGGCAGTACTTCAAGCCTCCACATCTGGACCAGCCGAAGGCGTCTGGGAAAGA
Organism: Camellia lanceoleosa; assembly: GCA_025200525.1. Lineage (NCBI taxonomy): Eukaryota > Viridiplantae > Streptophyta > Magnoliopsida > Ericales > Theaceae > Camellia > Camellia lanceoleosa. The sequence goes on along the minus strand of CM045758.1, from coordinate 179,587,469 downwards.
TAAGGAAACTGAGAAACAAAAGGACGATCATTAAGAAGGAAGTCAGATCTTGAAGCGCCTGAGAAAATTCAAGCAGACACCTCCATCTGGGGACTGCTTATGGCCTCGAGGGTGCGTCGACAAGCTATCCTTTTAGCCACGGACAAAGCTAAACTTTCGATATATACAACGCCCGAACAGTTGGTAGGATTGGTGTTTCCGGGCGGCGCTACACCGACTCTCACTTTCATGGACAAAGAATTACCACCCGAGGGCTCCAATCACAACAAACCGTATACATCTCTGTAGAGTGTAGGGATAAATGTATACCGATGGTCCTGATTGACACGGGATCTGCAATCAATGTATGTCCGTCACGAATGACGTATGCTATCGGGTTGAAGCCTGCAGATTTTGCACCAACAGCCCAGGTGATACGGGCATACGACAACACTAGCTGGGAGGTGATGGGGACGGTACGGATTAAAACTCAGGTTGGCCCGAGGCAGCAGGACATTGAGTTTTATATCTTAGATGTTCCAGCCACCTTCAATCTACTCCTCGAGCAGCCGTGGTTGCACTAGGTGAGGGCTATTTCTTCCACCTTACACCAGATGCTGAAGTACCCCCACGGGAAGGGGGTAGCAATAGTCTTTGGGAACTCTTCAATACATCTGCCGCCAGAAGTTTCTACACCAGTTTTGGAAATTGAGCATGGCATGGAGGATGTCTTCCTATCAGGGTTCACCTTGGCTGAGGCTTGGGCAGTACAAGATCTGCTAGCAGTTGATGAGGGGCTATACGTCAGTGCATAATCTCTTTACCTCATGAACAAGCTTCAACATGTGCCCGGGATGGGCTTAGAAAAAAGTGGTCGGAAGGGCCTCACTGAATTGGCCGAAGTGCCACACAATCCCCATACCTTTGGACTAGGTTATACACCTACCAAAGAGGATTGGGTAAGGAAATGAAGAGAGATGGCTAGAAGAGCCAGAGCTAAACAAGCCGGGAAGCACTATAAGTTAGTGCACAGACCAATCCAGGGGACCTTGAACGGATGTTTTGTCCAGGAGGGGGAAGATTTCCCGTTCTACAGCTTTCCAAAGCCATGGTTGAATCTAGAGAGGCGGCACTTGCCGGGTTTTTTAGATCTTCTTTGACTTGCAATTACCAGGGGATGAAGTTGCTGAAGAACAGAGTGACCCAACAGCTGTGGCTGAGCAGTGCAATGTAGACGAGTCCAGTGGCACAGATTTTGAGCTAGGAGCAGCGCTGCCTGTTTTCTCTCAGATCCCCAGATCTTACCAGACTGCTCGAGGAATGATTTCTCAGTATCCATGATTGGAGATAGCTCGGCTGTGTACCCATCTTCTAGCATTCTGGATACATCCATCGCACCTTCCCTCATCTGACAATACGAGGAAGGCTTTTTATCTAGCAGTTTTGGGTCAAGCAGTGAATCGGAATCTGATTCCACCGAGTTTGTGGAGTCAGAATCATATTCCAATTCTTCTTAGTCGGAGTCCGGTATTCCTGGGGGTGATAACCCGGATGCCACTGTCCTGTCCAGGTTGTCATTTTTATTTTCCTTTGAGTCTGTTGTAACCGAAGAATCAGACGATCTGGAAGTTGCTAATGCGAATGGTGCTGCTGTGGCTATTGAGTACTTTTCTGTGCCTTTAGTTTATTGCATTAATCAGGATTTTCAAAATTTTGATGAAAACGATGAGGAAGAAATTCCTCCGATTTTAAAGCATTTGATTGATCGAGAGCAGGAGAAGTTTGTAAAGCCTTTGCTTGATGAAATCACCTCAATTAATGTTAGTACTGAGAAGGACCCGCGGCTGGTCTAGATTGGGTCCATGTTGTCTTTGGAGGAACGCGAGCGCTTAATCGCTTTATTAAAAGATTTCAAAGATGTTTTCGCGTGGTCCTACAAAGACATGCCTGGAATCGATCCTAAGATTGCACAGCACCGGATCCTTCTTGACCCAGGGGCCCGACCTGTTAAGTACAAGCTCTGAAGGATCCGCCCAGATTGGGCTCTGAAAATCAAAGAATAGGTCACCAAGCAGATTGCTACAGGGTTCCTGTTGGTATCTGAATACCTTACTTGGTTGGCCAATATAGTTCCGGTGCCAAAGAAGGATGGAAGAATTCGGGTATGTGTAGACTTCAAAGATTTGAACAAAGCCAATCCGAAGGACGACTTTCCTCTGTCGCATATCGACAAATTGGTGGACTTCACTGCGGGGCATGCGCTGTTCTCATTTATGGATGGATTTTCATGCTACAACCATATTTTAATGGCCCCCGAAGACAGGGAGAAGACTGCTTTCACTACCCCGTGGGGAACTTACTGCTATAGGGTGATGCCGTTCAGTTTGAAGAATGCAAGGGCTACGTTTCAACGGGCTACGACCACGATCTTGCATGATATGATCCATAAAGAGGTTGAGGTGTACGTGGACGACATGATTGTTAAGTCTAAGGAAAGAGAGGGCCACTACAATGCCTTGCAGAAATTTTTCCAACGGATCAGAGAGTATCGGTTGCGACTGAATCCCCAGAAATGTACTTTTGATGTTACAGCAGGGAAAATGTTGGGGTTCTTGATCACGCAAAGAGGTATCGAGGTCGATCCTTCCAAAATCAAGGCCATCTTAGAAATGCCACCACCAAGGACTGAAAAGGAGGTGCGAGGCTTTCTGGGTAAAGTGCAATTCATAAGACGGTTTATTGCAAAATTAACCTTGACTTGTGAACCACTTTTTGGTCTCCTGAAGAAAGGAAAGAAATTCCAATGAGATGACCAATGCCAAGTTGCTTTTGAGCAGATCAAGCAGTATCTACAAAACCCACCCGTGTTGTCACCACCGGAGCCGGGGAAACCATTGATATTGTATCTGTTAGTAACCGAAACGATGATGGGCTGTATGCTTGCATAGAAGTTTAAGGACAAAGTGGAGAAGGCTATCTATTACCTGAGCAAGAAGATGCTAGAATATGAGACCCGTTACACACCGCTTGAGAAGGCTTGTTTGGCCTTGGTATGGGCTACCAGGAAGTTGAGGCACTACCTGTTAGCTCACTTTATAATACTGGTTTTGAGATTAGATCCCCTCAAATATCTCTTCGAGAAACCGGCACTTACGGGTAGGCTAACTTGTTGGTTGCTTCTTCTCTCTAAATTTGATTTGAAGTACATGACGCGTAAGTCAGTAAAAGGGAGAGCAGTAGCGGAGTTCCTAGCCGATCACCCAGTAGAGGGAGATGAAGCAGCAGAATATCTATTCCCAGATGAGGCCATTCTGCACGTAGAAGAAGAAACTTGGACTATGTATTTTGACGGAACGTCAAACTAGTACGGGTATGAGATAGGGGTGTTGCTGATAGCACCCGACAATCCCCGCATACCTTTAGCCTTCAAGCTCCAGTCCAAGGTATCGAACACTGGAGCAGAGTACGAAGCATGTATCGCTGGCTTGGAAGCCGCCCTAGAACTAGGAGCAAAACGATTAGACGTCATCAGAGACTCGAACCTGGTTGTATCTCAAGCAAAAGGAGATTGGAAAGTTAAAGAAGAAATAATGAAAATCTATCCCCAGACCTTGGACATTCTAATTCCTCGGTTTGAAAAGCTAAACTTCGCCCATCTGTTAAGAGAGAACAACAGGTTCGCCAATTCTTTAGCAACTCTATCTTCTATGATTGACATCCCTTTCGAAGTCCGGATACATCTGATAATTATTAAACAGAAGTTTGTGTCGGCCTACGAACTGATTGCCGCCATATATGAAGTACAAGATCAAAATCCCTGGTATTACGACATTTGGAACTTCTTGGAAAACGAGGCTTATCCACCAGGGGCAAATGCCAAAGATAAGAGGGCAATTCGAAGAATGGCCGTTCAGTTCACCATCTGTGGGGGTAAATTGTACAAATGGGGTCATTTGGGAATACACAAGTTATGTATGGATGAAGAAGAGTCGAAGCGCCTAATGGAGGCCATCCATAGAGGAGAGTGCGGAGCGTACATGAGTGGGGTGATGCTAGCTCAAAAAATTCTCAAACAGGGTTACTACTGGTCAACCATGGAGAAAGATTGTATTGGCTTTGTTCGGCGATGCCACAAATGGCAGATCTATGCAAATCGCATGAACATTCCGCCGTCGAAGCTATACAACATGACTTCGCCATGGCTATTTTCGGTCTGGGGGATTGATGTGATTGGGGCAGTTACTCCGAAAGGGTCAAACGGGCATGAGTATATTCTGGTAGCGATAGGCTACTTTACAAAGTGGGTCAAGGCCCAATCCTATGCCATGTTGAAGGTGTCGCATGTAGCTAAGTTCATCAGGAAAAACATCATCTGTCGCTATGGGGTCCTAAATGAGATTATTTTGGATAATGGTTCCCACTTCAAGAAGGAAGTGATCGACTTGTTGGAGAAGTACAACGTGGCTTTTCATAAGTCATCCACTTATAGGCCGCAAACCAATGGAGCTATTGAGGCCGCCAACAAGAACATCAAGCACATTCTACAGAGAATGGTAGAAACCTACAAGGACTAGCCAGATAAGCTACCATTTGCTCTTTGGGGCTACCGGACATCAATTCGAACTTCTACTGGGACAACTCTGTATTCCTTGGTTTATGGGATGGAGGTTATCCTGCCTATCGAAGTTAAGGTTCCGTTGTTACGAGTAATGGCTGAGTGCCAGATAGTTGAGGCAAATTGGCAACAGAGCAGGTTTGAAGAGCTTATGTTATTCGATGAAAGAAGGCTGAAAGCACTGTATCATGTTCAAGGTTATCAACGCAGGATTTCCAGGGCTTTTAACAAGAAGTTAAGTCCAAAAACCTGAAAGAAAGGGATTTGGTGCTCAAAGACAACCGAGCTCCCATCTACGACCCTAGGGAAAAGTTCAGACCTAATTGGACTGGCCCCTACATTATCAAGTCTATCTGGTCAGGTGGAGCTGTCATTCTGATGGATTTAGATGGCCTTGAGTTCTCCTAACTGATCAACATGGACAAGTTGAAGAAATACTATCCCTGAGTGGCTTCCTAGGCCGAACACCCGAAAGGGTGACCTAGGCAAAAGTTAGAGCATAAAAAAATTTGAAATAAGAAAAACTGAGCTCGCAAGGTTGAAAACCCGAAAAGAGCAGCCTTAGCCAAAGTTAGAGTGCAAAAGGAGAGTGTTAATACACGAGTGAACGTGAACCAAACTACGTAAGGCTTGATTCCCATCTTTGGGATACGTAGGCAACTTCATTCTTAAGTCCAGCCATAAACACTTCCAAATCAGCTGTGTCCATGTGATTTGTCTTGGCCATCTTCGTCTTCTTTGCATCCAAGAGTTCGGTTGTGAGCTACAATGCAGTGTTGTTCAGACAAGGGGCAACTTTCTTGTTGTAGGATCCGGGGTTGTATATCTCAATGTTAGATTTTGGGTGTGTCCAGTTGTGATCCATATCGAAAATTGTTTTGAAAAGTTTTAATAAAAGTTGATTTTGTTCAAATTAATCTTTGACAGCTTAGACCATTTCTGGACCAAACAAAAAAATTTCAATACCCACAACCTTCAATTCCATTGATTTCATTACAGAGTTCTCTGACTCTTAATACAAACTGAAGTTGCTTTTTTATTACATTCAAAAGAAAACTTGAAAATACAAATTAAAGCAATAAACTCGGGGCATAGTCAAGTCAGGTGTTGCTGCTCCCCCTCCCAGAGCTCGTGGAAGCTTCGGATGTAAAAGTAGGCCCGGTTTGTGCTTCTTCTTCAAGCCAGGCTATGCACTCGTCAGAAAGGGTGCAAATGAAATTGGGAGCAGGGGCCAGAAGTTCTCCCGTCCTCTATGCTATGGCATACCGAGCTAGATGTGAACCTTTGATCAGATATGAAGCCGGGTATTCCACTTGTTCTTCTGGGCGAGTCTGATCGTGTCCAAATTGTCGTCGAAAACCGGAATGGAAAGTAAAAGACACAATGTGTCAAGCCAACCAACTGAATGCCCGGCTGGCGAGACATGTTGTAGCTCATCGCCGGCAAATTAAGCCAGGGACAACGCCAAGCGATATCAACAGCAAATCAAGTGCACATCCATTTGCACCACCATCCCTCATCTGGGAGCATCAACTAGCCGCTGGCGAAAGAAATAGCCGCATGCTGAATATGCTGGGCATGAGTCCACCACTTTCAACTTATCCATGAGCCAAATCTGGGGAGGGATGAAAAATAAGAGAGATTAAAGAATAGAGAGGTGTGCATGGAGAGAAAAACAGAGCCTGAGGGCCGAGTGATATGAGAAATACACATGCGAGAATGGTGGGAAACATTACCTGTAAGAGTAATGGACTCCCTACGAATCTGGTTGTCTCTCAGCGATGGAAAGCATCCAAGCCCATCAAGGTTTCGGCTAGTGTCATGCCAATGCAGCTCTTACCCTCTTTCAAACCTTGGGCAACTTCAATCAAATGAATGCTGGACCCTCCAAAGCCAGGGGCAAGTAGAAAATGAGATAACATACACAAACAGAGGGCATGTCGCCGAAAACTTTGCCAAAGATGATCGCCGCAGTCACCAACGTCAGAAAAGCAATGAATCAGGCTAGGAATGTCCAACTCCTCGTCGTGGATCAAAGACCGAGCGTCATGCAAAGTAAGCCCACACATCCGTCCTAAAGCTTGGATGTGGCTAAAATGGAATTGAGGCAAGATTTCTTCATCGCGCCAAGATTCCATCAAAGCTTGGAAATCTTCAAAAGTGGGACATGTCTTTTGTCCACCAAAGCTAAAAACATGAGTTACTGAATTCCAACACCTAGCTGCGACATAGAGGAACGAAAAATGCAGCGGGGTGCAACTCAGCGTGAATAGTGCATTTATTCTGAAACCCCGAAAATTTAACTTTTCCAAGCCATCTAAATGTAATAACCCGCCCCTCGTATCCGTTCCTGGAATATTTTCGGTCCCTTATTCTGAGCATCTAAATACGTACGGTGGAATTTTATGGTGTTTGGATCAGGAATTGTGAGCCTTAGAGGGTTGATAATCCGAAATTGATTTCACATTTATGATCAGTATAAGTTTTATGTCATAATAAGTATTTTTGGTGTTTGGAAGGATGTGTGTTTGGAAGGATGTGACGACCCAGAAATTCTTTCCTCCGCTCAAGCGGAATAGTGGCCGCTCGAGCGGACTTGTGAGGCTCTCAGTATATTTTTGCAAACTGTCCGAGATTCTAAAGGTTGTAGATTTCCGCTCGAGCGTAGAAGTGGACGCTCGAGCGGACATCCTTGTTCGTCGGAGCGCTCGAGCGCAAGGAGGGGCGCTCGAGCGGGTCGCCTGGTGAGCTTGAATTTTGAGGCATGTAGGTTCATCTGAGGCATGTTTAATAAGGTATTTAGAACCTCCTTATGTTATTTTGGAGTATTGATTGTGGTGGTAATATGATGGTAGGGTAAGATTGGATCCAAAACTGTAGTTTGAATAATTCGTTTATGACCAACCGTCACTCATTTGTCCTTTTCTTTTTCCACACTTCGAGTTTGGATGTGAGGTTAGAACCATTGGAAAGCTTATTTCCGGAGCTTCAATTTGGACACAAGAACGACCTAAAACGGTGTCCGGATGGAAGAGTTATACCTGTTTAAAGTTTCGAGATCTGTGCTGAGGGCAGGTCCGCTCGAGCGAAAATCTGTCCGCTCGAGCGGGAATTACGGGACAGCAGCTTTAAGAACGGGATTTTTGGATCATTTCAGATATTTTCTTCAACCCTCTTCCTTTCTCTTTGCCTAAGTCCGAAACCCTAGCCCCAATTCCTTGATTTCCTCTACTTTGATCAACAATCTACCATGATTTTGGCATCAAGGATGAAGAATAAGAGAAGTGCAATGTTTCTAACCGATTGGAATTCCGAAATTATGGAGGAATCTCAACAAAGCTTGTTTTATTTTGAGGTATGGAATCTTGAGAGTTAAATTGATGGGTTAAAAGGGTAAATTATGATTCTTAAGTGTTTAATCAATGGGAAAATTAGAATTAAAGGTAAGGAATTAATAGGTTTGAATTTGTCTTGAATTTCTAACATTTTCTTGAAACCCTAGGTTGATTAATGATGATAACCCATGATTTGGCCTAATTTGAGAGTAGTATAATGAAATTGAAGTATTGACTTGTAGGTCTACAAGTTTAATTGAAATTTGGAAATGTTTGACAAATATGTTAAAATTTAGCGAATGAACCTTGTTATAAATGTTGAAATGCATGTAATAATGTAAAGGAAAATTAGGGAAATAACTTAGTAAGGATTTGGATGACTTGAACTCAATTGTGGGGTGTTGAGATGAGATTCGAAGATTTAGTTTGAATTATGTTAAAGTGCAAAGTGATGTGTAATTTGAATAAAGAGAATTAATTAAGAATGAAATAAGTTTATGTAATCCGATTTCTTTGTGTATTATAAATTGTGTAGGGACAACTATAGGGGCAGACCAAGCAGCCAAGCACTGTGAGTAATAGTACTACATTTGTAAATCATTCACTGTTAATGATTATTGGTATTAATAGTCCGTTATTTGTGGGTAATTATGATAACGTATGAGTGGGTTGAGGCGTACGTGAGCAATGAAGGGTCGTGTCAGGTGCTATATGGCTCTGAACTACTTACATTTCGAGTGTGTTCAGTGGTTAACAGTAATATATCGATAATGTGTTACAACCTGTAAGTTACCATGATTCTACACATGTATGATATGTAAACGATTAATGCTATGGAGTGAGTAATAGTACTTCAATGTACCTCTACCGTTAATAATTATTATTATTAACGTTATGATCCTTATTGTAAGTATTATATTGACATTATGATTCTTGTTGTAAGTATTATGTTGGCATGAAGTTGTATATGCTATATGAGAAACATTATGAAATTATGGAAACAATGAAAGAGGCTGTGAAGTTATGTACGCTATGTGTGAAACCTTGTGAATTATGGAACGCAACAAAGAAATATGAATTTGTGAACTATGAACATATGAGGCCGAAGGCCTTTTGTGAACTATGACTTTATGAGGCCAAGGGCCATTTTGTGATATTGTGTAACATTCTGTGTAACATTCTGGGCCGAGGGCCATGTCGTGACATTCAGTAACATTCTGTGTAACATTCTGGGCCGAGGGCCATTTTGTGACATTCAGTAACATTTTGTGTAACATTCTGGGCCGAGGGCCATTTTGTGACGTTCTGTGATATTTTGTATCATTCTGGGCCGAGGGCCGCTCTGTATATGTTTCTGGACTCAGGTTTGTTTGAAATGTAATTACAGGGTATAGTTAATCATATGCTTTGCCGTTATATACTTTATTATATCAGCGGTACTTTACCTTAATTATGTACTATTATTCACTGAGTTTCACTCATTCTGTATTTTGTCTGTTTCTGTAGGTCATCAACTGAGGGACCAGTCCAAACCCTTAAGAGTCGTCTCCCTCTTGTCAACCTCGGTGTGTCCAGGCACTAACTGAAGCCTGTGTATGTTGTAAAGTGTTGTTATATTTTTGGCGTTTATGTTTGACTGTTTTTCCTTAAGCTGTTTTATTCCATACCCAATTGCGGGCTAAGTCAAGATACATGTGTGTCGGTTTTCTGTATATTATTTACTTGATGTGATGATGTGATCCTGGCATGTCAATAGTAGCTCAATGGATATGTTTTGATGTTGTTTTGTATTATTAAATGCTTCCGTTCAGGCCCGAACTTTTAGGGGCGGGTTTCGGGGTGTGACACTAAAGCTGCAATCCAATTGGAGAGGTTTTGGACAAGAAATGCTTCCATTTGGGGCAAAAATGGAGTTGAAAACGAAGCTGGAACCTTTATAGAAGATAAGGCAGTGAGTGGAGGACAGGTGTCGACATTTTGAAGAGTCTGCCATCAATGGCTGGCACTTGCTTATTGATGGCCCTTGATGGCTCATCGGTGGCAGCGATGCACACCGATGGCAGCGAGCCATTCCTATGGTCAATGACCTCCTTCATGCTTAGTGATCTCCTGTGTGAAGATCCAGTTGTTTTCAGCAGTTGTATTCTGTTATCGGCACCTTTCGGGGTCTTGTTTTGGTTCTTTTCAGGCTTGAGCATGCTTGTTTAAGTTGTAATCATTCGATTTTGTTTGTTAAGTTGCTTTTTGTTGCTTATCAAGCTGTACATATTCTGTTTATCGAGTAGTTGCAATTTGTTTATCGAGTTGTACTTACTTTGTTTAGCCTGTCAAGGCCTTGTTTTGTTTATCGAGTTGTTTTATCTTTTCAATTGTTAGTTGGTTCACTACCTGATTAAGAGCAATGCAATTTGACTGTGCAGTTTTCAAAAGATCAATCTCATTTTCATGTTGTGCGATGTTATGCGATGCTTAGAATGTAAATGTAACACCTTTTGAACCAAAAACTGTTTTCATTCCAATCATGGTTTCCCTTTTACAAAAGTACAAGTTTTGAAGAAAATAAAATTGCTTAAGGCTGTACAATGATACTATACTACTAGCAAAAAAGGAAAACAAAGCAAAAAGCATCTGAGCTGGGGCCGACTATCTCAGGATTGAGAGGCCTTCTTCACCCTCTTCCTCGTGAATCGGACTCGAGCCTTGTCTCCATCAGACCGCTGTCTGCTCGATCGAGATCAGGCAACCAAACCCTCCTCAGCCTCTCCAGCCTTCCTACGAACAGACCCTGAGCCGACGTCGCCATCTCCATCCCCAGAGGACTCTAAATGTGCACTCGCCACCTCACCCTCCTCGTCACTCATCTCGTCATCATCATCGCCCAGAACAAGCTCTGAAGGGCCACTCTCGTGACGGGTACCCCTAGCTTTGCCTCAGCTATGTGCCTGAGCGTGTCTCCCTCTCCTCTCTACTGATGGGAGAGGTGCTAAACGTCCTGCCTCTGCTCCTACTGGGGTGTATGACGGGGCTAGCATCTCGAAAGGAATCTGAAAAGGGCAATTTATGAGAACACATTAGTCTGTGTATATGGGATGCAAAAGATGATGTGCCATGAGCAGTGAATGATTGCAGTGTGTAGGCCGTGAACAGTAACCGGTTGCAGTGAGTGTATGCCGTGCACATTTCATAGGAACAATGTATCAATGCATTGTTTTGGTGCAATGTATTAGGTCAGTGTAGTGTCGAACAGTTGCAATGCTAATGTGTTAGCAGAGAGTTTCATGGCATGAAATGCAAATTGAAGAAAGATTACCGGGATTCTGTAGAGGCTAAGCAGATCCAAGATCGTCTGTACCATCTCTGTCAAGGAAGCCACTAGCTCAAGGGCCTGCTATGTGTACTCTATGGGTGCCTGCAAGTGCATTAAAGGGATCAGTACTCTATACAGCATAATTAAAATGAAGTAAATATGCATAATTAAAATGTAAAGTTTGATACATACTGGAGTCGGGCCTCGAACCCTGACAAGTGCATGCCCAGCTGATGCAGGCTCAACGGGGATCCGGCAGGCCTCCCCAGAACGTCTCCAGTAAGTCAACGTAGTAGGTAGCTCTGGCTATCCAGTCTCCTGCCTCGCCTCAGGATCTCTCCTGCCGCGGGCTCTGGTCGCCTTGGTCCCTCTGCCCCTCCCTCTCGCAGCTAGAGCTCTAACTCCCTCACCTCCGCAAATGCCAATAAGAGGTAGCATCAGATGCATCTGAATAAAGGTCGCGTAATCGCCCTTCATGCAGAAAATGTCTGCATCCAGTCCTACCATGAACTGTATCACCTCCTCCTCAGAAAGCTTGTATGTCTCTCTCATAGATGCGGGAGGTGCCATTGGTACAAACTAGGCAGGTGAGCTCAAGGTCTGGCACACGAAGCACTCGCTCAAGAACTAAGCACGGTAGATCGGTCCCTCAAAAAGGATGGGGTAGCGAGCCACGACCCTAGCAGTCTCATATGCGAATCTGGCCCCTGACGATATCACGTCCCACGGCTGCCATATGATCTGAAAATAAGAGAATGAGCAAATGATCAGTCATTGCCAATTGGCCGATATGTGTATCAAGTTCATTGAAGAGCAGATTGTTTTGTTCTAGATTACCTCGTGCGCCGTGACCGTGTCGAAGTACTGCTAGAAGAACATGAAGTTCTCCCGGGTCCTACGAGGAAGCTGGCCGTCGTATACCCGAGAGAACGGAGCTGTCATTGGGGTCTCCTCTATGGGCTCTGGGGCAAGAGCCGGAAAGTATGCGTACACCCACAGCTGCAAGGGAAATGTGATCAATACAGTGTATGAGCAGAGTATAGAAAATGCAGAAAGCAGAGCACAGTACAATGCATGGAAAGTGCAAGTCCAGAGCAAAGATGGGACTTTGTGTGTGCAGTGTGTAGTATGCAATACAGTGCATGAGCAGATACAAAGAATGTAGAAAGTACATGTGTTGCACCAATGTAAAGCGGGAAATGTTGGGCAGAAAATGTAAAAGTGAAGGGGGGAACTAAGCTGTGTACCTCCCAGGCTCGCCAGTAGCTGCCGATCAAGGTCCCGCACACCCGAGAGGTCGAGCTCATGTATCCATATAGAGTGGTGAGACCGGCTCTACCCCAGTCGTAGAACGGGACTCACTACAGCACCACCAATGCGCTCAGAAAGTACAAACCTACGATATTCCACCTGTTCGAGAATAAGGTGGTACCAAAGAGGAACATGAGAAAGCCCCTGGCGTACTGCTCGATCTGCTCAACAGTCTTAGGCTCAACTCATCATCATCTCCCCCATCGAGGAGAAGTGAAAGGAGTTGGTGGTATCCCACCACCTCTCCAGAAGAGCCTTTAAGAGAGGGCAGCTCGCGGTAACCCATGTCAAACTGGAGCAAAATAGACCGAACCCGGTCCTGTCGATGATGTCATGGACCCCGGCTGGAAGCTCGTCATACCAATCCCTAGCTGTCATGGTACTGTAGCCTCGGAAGGAGCGGGATCCATCCTGTGTAATGCATGTGATGCAATTAGATCAAGTGAGGTGTAAAGTACAATTGAAAGTACAGTTGAATGCAAAACAGTGATATATGGAGTACAGTTAAATGTAGAAGAGTGATGTATGAAGTACAGTTGAATGCAGAACAGTGATGTGTAAAGTACAGTTGAATGTGAAGCAGCAGTGTATGAAATACAGTCAGATCAAGGCATGTGATGCAATCAGATCAAAACAGTGCAAGAAATGCAACAGTTAAAGGTGGTATTGCAGAAAAGTGAAATTTATACCTCTACAACTATGGCCGACAAGTGAGACATGGGCTCTCTCAGTAAGAGGTCGTCTGGCGCGTCCTCGGCGAAATCAGTGAAGGCCTTGATGCTTCCCGCAACTGGTACTATGTGTGTCTTGGGGTGATACCTCGTCGGATCGAATGAGCGAATGCTCGGCGGTAGTGGCTCAGGCTCAACCTCAGGCTTGGCCGTAAAGCCCGCTACTAACTCTACTGGAGGAAGCGCGGGGAGGGCCCCGTCGTGTGGGACGTCATTAGCCATCTAAAATAGATGCAAGAGAATTAAAATGTGGAAAAATGTAAAAAAATGGTGAAACTTTGAACAAGTTAAACCCTAGGAGAGAGAAAAAGTCAAAGAAAGTTAAAACCCGAGAAAAGCGAACTAACCTTGGGAGAAACTCAAGGGAAATGATCCTTGACTGGTGGAAATGACGAAAGAAGCGTCTAAATCAACTTTTGATCGGTTCAAATCGAAGAGAATTAGAGGATTTTGCGAACAAAATGTTTTTAGGGTGTTGGGAAACGCGTAGAACGCGCGGATTTAGAGAAAAGGCATACCTAGAGAGCAAGGGAACTGTTTTTTGTACAAGGGTTTGTAAGGAAATGGAGTGATTTGTCTCTACTTAAAGAGCCACGACTGAAAAGACTGTTTTGCCCAAACCTGCCATCGATGGCCAACAATGGCACATCGATGGCTAGTTCCCATTTATTGATGGCCGGCAGTGGCCATAGATGGCCGGCAGGGGGTCGGCAGCCTCCTCCCATGGCCGGCATGGTCCCACAAGCTCCCTCTCACCTTCTGACTCAGATATGTGTCCTTGGGTTCCAAGAAATGCAAGGTATGCTCAAATTTTGATTCAAAATGTCTCCGCGGGAGCCCAAAATCGTGTTCTCGGTGTGTGGTGGTCACCGTCCATCAACACACACAAGGTGTATCCTTTTTAATACGTCGCGACTCTTCCGAGAGGTAAACCGAAGGTTGCCTTCGAGTTGTCTTTATCGAGCATGCTTTTGTTGTCACATAGCATTTGCATGTTACATTGAACATGCATTCTAAATTGTTGTATAGACCATGCATTACCGTGTTTGCATGGATCATGCATCGTTGATTATCTCGCATTGAGCATGCTTTTAGCATCGTGTTGCGATCATTCGTCTCACGTGAGACATGCATTGTATTGCATTGCACCAATCTAGTTTCTTTCTCACACATGCACGTTATTGTATGTATGGTTCATTTCCAGCTGACACAACCAGACGATATTGTATGTGTGGTTTATTCAGAGGAACTCCAAGTAGGATCATTCCTGCACCCTCGAACTCTCTTGTTTTGGTTGGAATCATTGGGACAAGTGCCTGATGTTCGTACCACCCTCCGGTGTTCGCACCGCAGCCTTTCTCCTCTCGCGTTTGGATGTCTTTCTCCTCTCGCTTTTGACACGCATTTGGATGCCTTTCTCCTCTCACATTTGACACGCGTTTGGATGACTGTGCTTTCTTGCGCAGTCCTTTTCCTTTCACATTTGATACGCTAGGAGGTGTTTCATTTGAGACTTTGGGTGCTCCCGATAGTCACTTTTAGTCTTTCCTGCATGCACAGTGTAGATTGCATAATTTTCTTGCATCCTTTCTGCATGAAATGTGATTTGGTTCGTGTTTACTTGCTTATGTGCGAGTTTACTGCAGTTTTCTTTGCGTGATCATAAGTTATGCTTCTGCATTCTACATGTCATTTGCATTTTGGCCCAGCCTGAGGGCACATCTGTATTGTTATCTTGTGTGTTTGTCTGAGTCTTCGGCCTTATCAAAAATCGGTCATCTCCGGGCTTTGACATTCACTCCCGTCATTTCATGACTTCCGAGTTCTGTCAAAGAAGGGCAACTGTAGACACCCTAGTTTTGACCGTCCTCAAGACTTGGATGTTCTTGTAGGTTCATCCAACAACAAGTTTGATTGCTCGCTCAGTGCTCAACTTTCGCGACGGAATGCTCCAGGTTTGATCCTTCCAAACCCTATTTCCATTCTGTCTCATTTTTGGACCATGCTTTGGTCCCTCCATATTGATGTTCATGATGGCCTGCTGGCCATCAATAAGGCACTGCCAACCACCACTGATGGCCGGCTGACCACCATTATTTCAACAGATATATTTTAGATATTTTTGAGCCAGCTGTTTGCAGGATAGGCCATCTGCTTGCACGTGGAGGGCTGGATTGCTTTGAAGGCTCTTTATATCTCTTATATATAGAGGTCTTCTATATGCATGCAAAGGGTTAGAAAATTTTGGCTGAGCCAAATCTCTCTCTCTCTCTCTCTCTCTCTAGAATCCTCTCTCTCCTTATTTTAGGCTTGAAAGTAGTCCTTCTCTACAAATTTGCACTAGCACTCTTAGCCAAAGACTCTCATATTGGAGCTGAGGTCTCTTCAGGCTTATGGAGAAGTGGTTTGGAAATACTCTTTTGATCCTGGGAAGCGCTCGAGATCCGCTGATAGTCACCTGAAAAGGAATAAACACTCCGGTCGGGGGTGTCGGAATTAGCACTCCGACGGACAAGTCAGTCTCTACACTCAAGAATGCTTGTATTCTAAGTTAAGCACAATAATTCTCACATACCTTTCTTAGTCTGTTGTTCCTTTATTTATACTTGTTTCCTGGCCCTCGTGGCCAGGCCCACTTGTCACTCATTATTCTCTTATTTACTCGGCTTCATAGTTCAGTAATAATTCGGCCTATCTATTATATTCGACATCCTTATCGTACAGGGTAGAGCCGTGTAATATCTGTCTTCTAGAGTACGCTTCTAATTATTCCAATAACTCGACTCCCACAATTGCCCCCCAAACACTTCGCTAGCATCAGTTAGTCAGTATGTTTGGCTAGAAGTCAAAAATTCAGCGGTTAATCCTCTTCCTGATGCGTGTCAGAATACATACGTGTTTTTTGGTCACTGTAACGCTTTCCCGCCCCATTCGTGCTTATCTCACATTTATTACGATTTGAAACTTAAGTCCCATCGAAAACATGCTTTTTTGAATATTTGAACCTCCTGGACTGCCAATCGGTATCTCTTCTTCGACGCATTTTCTGCAACTCCTATCCGTTCTCTCCTCGTCTCCTTTGCCTTTCGTAAGTTTTCTTCTCTTCTCCTTGCAATCCTATTTTCTGCTTTTATTTTTAATTTAGAATATCATTGAGTCCTTACTAGAATGGCTAAGCATTTGAAAGACCTCCTTTCCGAGGGTCAAATTTCTGGGTTCCGAAGACATTTTTCTATCCCTAAGGATGTCCATCTTTCTCTAGTAACGAACAATACCCTTGATATGGAGAGGGACGACCAAAATACAATCGTCTTCCCTCTCCTGTATATTGCGGAGGGCGGAGTTCGCCTTCCCCTACACCCATTTCTCAGGGCCGTCCTCCGCTATTGGAGTCTGATTCCTTCGCAACCCAATGTGAATTTTTTCCAAATCATAATGGGAATCGTAGAGTTGAACTGGCGTCTTATGATCAAACTTGGCATTCCGGCGATTCGGCACTGCTATGCTTTAGCCAAATCCTCCGGTCGGCTCAGGCGCTACTTTCTCAGGGCCAAGGACACCGACCATCACTTAGTAACAATGCTTGCCAGCTCTGGCAAACGAGTTGACGATGTAATGGTAAATGTCCAAGGCAACTAGGAGTTCGGCGACGGCGAAGATCACCTAGACCCTATTTCCAGACGGAGGGGTGAACTAGGTTACCGTGTAACTCCTTGTTTGTTGATCATTCTTTTATGCGGCTTTTTCTCCAAACCTTACCCTTTGTTCTTGCAAGCAATAAGTTGAAGAGGATTTTAACCTCGGCTGACGATGCAGTCCTTGCGGAAATTAAAATTGCACTAAAGTACTTTGGCCGTCCAAATGTACAGAAGCAAGGGAGGGCTGCCCATATCCTCTTGCAGTACGAGCCTACCTACACTACGTTCTCAGCCGCAGATGACATCCCAATCCCAACCAGCAAACAACACCTTACGATTCTTGTCTTCCCCAGTTTCAAGATCCTTAGGCAAATTGGTCTCGAAACTTCTGATTCGAAACAAGGCTTAGAGCCAGTTGATGAGGTAGATGCCGAATTAACGAGGGCATTTGCCGCCAAGGCTAAAGAGGTTGACGAAGCTCTGAAATCAGCGTTTGAGGCAGCCGGTCTTAACCAGCCTAACTCATCGTCCACTTCGGGTCGGGCGGAGTTTTCCTTTGGAGATATTTTTACAAACTTGGGAGACCTTCCCGACACTTTTTCAGAAGGCATAGCTGGGGAGAGTCTCACACAGATGGCGAGAAAAAGAAATGCCGAGCAAATGGCTGCTCGAAAGAAAGCCGAGGCCGTTCGTTCTGAGCCTGCCGTGGTTGAATCTTTACAACCGGTTATTGGAGAAGAAATGGCACAAGTTGTTGTGGCCAAGACAGAGGGGGCTGAACAGCAAGTTACGGAAGAACGGTTGGTTTCAGAAGAGCGGGGCGAAAAACATTCCGCCGAGGGAGAGGCCGGCTCAGAGGATAGCCCTGCTGACAAACAGCCTCGCTTAGAGGAATTCGACGTGGTTGTCCCCTTCGTTGTTCAACCAAAGATCAAAGACACGCCAATCTCTTCTGACGCATCTGCCATGAAGGATCCAGCCGTGGCGTTGAGCTTGGCCGCCTCAATTTCGCTACCGGCTGACAAGGCCACCTTTCGAGAAGAGCCGGATTTGGTAGCTATAGCGTTCGCTGCCCAGTCGGCCCTTCTGGTATGTATACGATACTTTCTTTTTTCCTCATTTGGTTTGGTTTGCATACGATGTTGCTTGATGTGGTGATCCAAACTTGTTTTGCAGACGGTTGGAAGGATAATGAACTAGGCCAGCCGTATGATGCCATTGAAAGAATTGGCCGCTTAAAGTTTGAAGCTGAAGGTGAAAGAAGCAAGGCCGAGTTCGAGGCGATAAGGGCTGCAATGGAAAGTGCACGAGCTGAAACTGAAAAGGAGAGGGCTCGGACTGCTGACCAACTCAGATCCAAAGCCAAGGATAGGGTGAGCGCGAGTGAGGAGTCACTCAAGTTAGCCCAGGAGGCACTTTCCAAGGCAAAGGCCGAGTTAGAAGAATTGAAGGCGGCCAAGGAAAAAGCCAAATCTGTAGCTTCTACGGCGCTAGAAGCTGGGAAGAGCGCCGCCTTAAAGGAATACGTAGAAGAGGTCCCCAAATTCGAGAATCAGGGATTCAAACATGGGTGGCTCAAAGCCCTTGCTGCCGCTAGAGTTACATTGGCCTTGCCAATTCCATACGAGCAAGTGGACGTTGAGCCACTTGAGTCTAATCCCGAGGATTGATCTGGGAGACATTCTAGTTTTATTAGGTATCTTTAATTTCAATGTACATTTTTGTTTAGTGGATTCAAGGTAATTTTCATGTATAAATTAGTTACTATCTGAGCTCAATTTATTAATGAAAATTTCATTCCCGTTTTATTGTTACTTGTACGCAATTTTTGATATTAATGAAGGGTTTAGCCTTCCACTACTTTGGATAACAGTGTAATCTTGGCCATTACATTAGTTTAATCTCAATTCATCCGAACAAGTAAATCGACTCTTTGTGCCGAATAGGACTAGTAAATCGATTCATGAAGCGGTTGCGGCACTCAAGCCAAATAGATTGATGAATCTGCCTTCACTCCAGCTAGTTCATGAATTTGACACGCCGAATAGTACAATATTGATGAGTGTATTTGTGAAGCGGCTGCAGCACTCAAGCCGAATAGATTGATGAATTTGCCCTTGCCCCAGCTGGTTCATGAATTTGAAACGCCGAATAGTACAATAGTGATGAGTGTATTCATGAAGCGGCTGCGGCACTCAAGCCGAATAGATTGATGAATCTGCCCTTGCCCCAGCTGGTTCATGAATTTGAAACGCCGAATAGTACAATAGTGATGAGTGTATTCGTGAAGCGGCTGCGGCACTCAAGCCGAATAGATTGATGAATCTGCCCTTGCCCCAGCTGGTTCATGAATTTGAAACGCCGAATAGTACAATAGTGATGAGTGTATTCGTGAAACGGCTGCGACACTTAAGCCGAATAGATTGATGAATCTACCCTTGTCCCAACTGGTTCATGAATTTGACACGCCGAATAGTACAATATTAATGAGTGTATTCGTGAAGCGGCTGCGACACTCAAGCCGAATAGATTGATGAATCTGCCCTTGCCCCAGCTGCTTCATGAATTTGACACGCCGAATAGTACAATATTGATGAGTGTATTCGTGAAGCGGCTACGGCATTCAAGCCGAATAGATTGATGAATCTGCCCTTGCCCCAGCTGCTTCATGAATTTGCCCTTGCGGAAGTTGAGACTACCTAAATCAGTATTTGATGGGGGCACGACTCAATCGGCTTCGGGCTGTTGAGGTTTCGATATTAATGAGATTGCCTTAGAGGCGCTGCCCTCGTAGGAAATCAATGAATGAAGGTCCTATTTAAGTGCTCAGTGAGCAACTCAGTCCAGCTCTTTGACGAAGGATAAACAAGCGCGAATGTCGAATAGACTCTTCTTTAACAGTAAAGGGGAAGCGAGGATGCTAGCTGAGCTGGGAGGAGACATGAATCGAAGTGGCGAACCTTCGCGCTTGGGAGGTAGGATTTCGAGGGATCGGGAGAGACGTCAATCTCCTTGTCGTCGAAATAGGTTGCCCAGCAGGAACAAGGAGCCATAGGGCAAATCCCCACAACCCCATTCTAGAAGGGAGCCCGGTGAGAACCCACGCCTATTGAGTTTTGCAGTCTTCGTGGAGAATAGGCTCATGACAGATGCAGACTCGATCGTTCGAGATTCAAGTGTAGCAGTCAAATTTGCTCGACAGATTTTTCCTCCCAAGGTCCAACAGTCGATGGTGGGTCGATAGGACTTTGAAGTGTTTTGTGAAGGTATTCACGGTGCGGTGAAGGGGCTCTATACCGCCTACGAAATCGGCATGCGTCTCCATGCTTCCTGCCGAAAAATAGAGAAGAGGGATGAACGCATCCAAAGTTTGGAGGCTCGCGCGGAAGCGGCCGAGCATGAGCTAAGGAAGGTCAAGGCCGTTCAGGCATAACCCGTCGTACAGGCTAACCCAATCGTGGAAGAAGGGTTGCCCAGCGGCTTATCAGTACCTCGCTCGCCAATCGCGATACGGCGAGCATGTTCACGATGGAATCCGCGAAGGAGAGGGCCTATGAAAAAGGCTTCCACGATGGCCGGAAAGTAGGGATACAGAAGACCAAGGAAAAGCTCGCCAAGGAAGTTTGCCGATGTGAAAATCGTGGATTTAAGCATGGTTGGATTAAGGCGCTTCAGGCCGAGGAAACAACGGGGGTCGGTTCGGCATTGCTAAATTGTGGAGAAGTGGTTTGGAAATACTCTTTTGATCCTGGGACGCACTCGAGATCCACTGATAGTCACCTGAAAAAGAATAAACACTCCGGTCGGGGGTGCCGGAATTAGCACTCCGACGGACAAGTCAGTCTCTACACTCAAGAATGCTTGTATTCTAAGTTAAGCACAATAATTCTCACATACCTTTCTTAGTCTGTTGTTCTTTTATTTATACTTGTTTCCTGGGCCTCGTGGCTAGGCCCACTTGTCACTCATTATCCTCTTATTTACTGGGCTCCAAAGTTCAGTATCTATTTGGCCTATCTATTATATTCGGCATCCTTATCGTGCAGGGTAGAGCCGTGTAATATCTATCTTCTAGAGTACACTTCTGATTATTCCAATTATCCGGCTCCCACAAGGCTTGGTTTGAGGGCTCAAAGTTGGTTTTAGCTCAAGAAAGTTGCTGTTTTGCTGCTGTCTTCAAGGGTAAGAAGTTATCCCCTTTTAATCTTTGTTTTGCTTCATTGGTTTGGCCAACCTTGCATGTTGTTTTTGGCCTAGTTGTCAAAAACCTCTATCTTTGAGTGTTGAAAATGGTTGTTTGAGGCCCTTTTGGGGTTAGGGGTGGTCCACTTTCTTCTATGGCTTATTGGCCAAGCTTTGTGCCATGTTTAAAAGCCTTGAAAACAATCTCTTTTTGGCCTTTTAACCACTGAAATCTAGGGGATTTTCAGTGGCAAAACCTTGGTTTTGAGGACCAAAATAGAAGGAGGTGATCCCCTCTTCTTGTTTCTCCTTTGCATGCCTTGTTGGCCTACTTGTTGAGCATGTTTTTCTATCATCTTTGGACCTGATCTAAGCATGTTTTTGTGACTTTTTTAACATGTTTTAACTCTATTTTGGGCTGGCTTGGCCACTTCTTGCATGTTTTTTACACTTGTAGTGTAATCTTGCTCACTAGCCTTGCATGCTTGATGTTTTAGTCCATAATTATAGCGTTTGTTGACTCCACTCCACATGTTTTTGGCCTTTATTTAGCATGCTCTAGCTCTATTTTGAATAGCTTTGGTCATGCATGCCTCGCTTTGTATAGCCATAGTGTAAATGTTCTTGACTAGCTTTGAGTTTTAAGGCCGTTAGCATGTTGTACTTGTGTTGATTGCATGTTTTGGCATCATTTTGTATGTAATTTCAGAACATATGTCATTGTCATACTCTCACATATTTCACTCTTTAAGTGCTTTTGAGTGTTGAGCCTTATGCCTTGCTTGCGAGCCATCATTTGAGCATGCTTTTTCTTGCTTTTCATGCTGTCATTTCAGCTCATTTTGGCCACTATTTTGGCATGCTTAAGGTCTGTCCATGGTTGGTTTGGCCATTTGAGTATGGTATTGCATGGTCCTAGTGTTGTGTCCTTCACTAGTTTCAATGCTTAAGTCTCTTAGCCTGTTGTTTGGATAGCATGTTGTTCGTATCGCATCTTGTTCAACCAGATATTATGTTGAACACAAGGTGGATTGGTCTACTTCATACTCAAAGTGATGAAAGTGAGCCAACCCCCCTTTGTCTCCATTGCCTTTGATCTTCCATGATAAGGTACTGGTCATAGAATCTTGTTTGTCTTGCATTTATTGAAATGTGTGCAAGATTGGATCTTTGGCCATCATGCATTGCATGCTTGATTGGTGGTTTTGGATACAATGGTGCCTCTCCCTTGATATTTTGAGATGAGAAGGAGTGGCACAATACACACATGCCCTAGGGAGACCCTCCATTTCCTCTGTTTTGTGCTTTGTTACAGTTTGGTGTCACAACACACCAGTGGCCGACAGTGCCACACTGATGGCCAACACCATTGCATTGTTGGCCGGCATAGGCCCACTCTTGGCCAGCAGATGGCCAGCAGAAACTTCTCATGGTCGGCAGGCCACTGGTGCACTCCCCAGCATTGGTTTGGTAAGTTTCAGCAGCTAGTTCTTGAAGACACCCTGCAAACAGAGCCTCTAAAGAGCATTTGGAGAGCTTTTCGGGACGGGAGCCGAGGCATACATCTCCTAATTTCCAACAGAGCTGAGGCAGCATTGTTTAATGCATTTCCTTGTTAGTTAGCATGAATTTGTAATTTGATTAATTTGTTAATTAATTAAGTGTTGTAATAATTAAGTAGCTTAGTTTAGCTATTTCTTTATTAGTTTGTAATAATTAGTCTAATTAGATTAATTAGATTAGTTGCTTAGCTTAGCTTAGATTAGCTTAGCTTGTTCATTCAGACCCTCCATCGAGAGGGCAAATCTTGTAATAAGGGTGCGTATGTGTGTGTGCATGTCTTCCAACCCCATTTCTTTCTCCCTTTTACTTATCATCTTTTGATGGTTAGTTTAGGGCATACCTTATGCTTGCATGTGTGCATCATTCATTTGTCTTGCATGCACCGGTCTCGGCGCATCATTCACACTGCATCGTATTTCAATACCTATTTGAATACGTGTATCAACTGTTGCATTCATATGTCATCTTAGATAGCTGAGCCTATTTAGTTACATTTTTGCATGTGTTGCATTAGGCATCTTGACATAGTTAGGATCATGCATTGTTTTCTAACTGTAGACGTCCCCGAACGTCCCGGGAGGGAATCTCCCGTTTTGTTCATATGGGCTTACTATAGTTCAGGACTCAATGTCGTGATTCTTAATCTGATCTCGCAAAATGCAATGCGAGATGGATAAATCACCAAAGAGTCCAAATCTGGCAAATCGTTTTTGAAAACATATTTTTTTTTTAAAGAAGTGCCAAACATGGACTGCTTTGCCAAATACACAGTCGCCACATAAATATTTATTTTGGGAGAATTTAGGAAACCCTGACTCGTTGCTTAAGGCCACGTGTCCGTCATCACCAAAGTTGCCTCGACTCGGGAACTTGGGTACAATTGGGAAAGGTCACTTCGTGAGCACCCCCGCTCGCCCGATCAAAGATCGGTCTCTACTAACCATGATATCTAGTTTTGAAAACATTATGCATTCTTATTCCGGTTAATTAGCTAATCTTACTATGTGATGCGCACAACACAAAAGTATAGATTAGATCGCCTAATTTGGAACAAAGCATTGCATATCCGTTTGTTTGAAAGACAGTTTGAAATTTGCTACTTGCAAGTAGGCTAAAACACGAATTTCAACGAGTTGTTCCAACTCAAACAATCCAACCTTCACCCACAGACATTCAGGCAATAAATCAACTAAGCAATTAGCCTCATGGTAAGCATGCTTTCATGTTAACATTCACACTTATGCGAGATGCTAAAGCATAAACACTCACCTAGTACTCCAAGCCAAAACAAAGAACATGTTAGTAATCAAATGTATGATCCAAGTCTATGTTAAGATGGATAATGCATTGCAAGCAAAATGTAGCTAGAATAGGCTCGGCTAATCTATGGATGGCATGTGAAATGCAACTTGACATGTATTCCAGATAGATTTGAAATACTATACAATTAGTATGATGCGCCGAGCCCGGTGCATGCAATACAAATGGATGCAAACATGCTATCATAAATATGCTAATCAAAACATGTCCTAATACTAACCATCAAAAGTAGGTAAGTAAAAGAAAGAAAGAAGTGGGGGTTGGAAGACACACATCGCATACACATACGCTTATTACACAATTTGCCCTCTCTCAGAGGGACCAAAAGAATAATACAAATTAATTAACTTACCAGCTAATTAAATATTTACAACACTGAACTAACTAATGAATCAATTAAGCTAAGAGAAGCAGTAAAGAGGCCTCGGGAAGAGGAATGAATGCATGCGTGCTCGATTCTGCCCGGAAATCCATTGCCATACTCTTGCTGCCTCTGTTTGCACTGTATTATGCCTCTGGAGACTGCACAAGTCCTAAAGTTGCTTCTGAAATACTCCCTAAGGGGTGTGGGAGACCACCGGCCAGAAGGAAACACCACCGGCCATGAGGAAATGGCCATCGACCACAAATGAAGATATCGGCCAAATATGGATAGCCGGCCGGCACTGAAGATAGCCGACCGGCCATCCTTTCCTGCAAAACCCTGTTTTGACAGCAGCAAAGGGCAAACAAGGCATGGCAATGCATTTTAAGCAAATGTTTGCACAACCAACCTCCCTATCATGTTGTGGACTCAAGGGGGTTTGGTACTCGACCCTCGGGCCACCAATCATGCATTTTGATGCATGATGGCCCAAGAAGTCAAGTATGCATTTTGATATCAAGTGTAATGCACACAAAACACACAGTGGGCCCAACCTCTATCATAATCAATTCAAGAGGCAAGGCATGCATGCCAAATGCAACCTAAGCACGGGAGCTAAGTATACAACATGAACATGTGAACAAGTATGCAAGACATGTAACATGTTAAACAACTTAATCAAGGAAGTGCATGCCAAATGCAATGTGATTCAAGCATGCAACAATATGCGATAGGCCAAGTATGCAACAACACGCAAGGTGAGCATGCAACAACATGCGAACAATGGACTTATACCAATTTGGGCAACTCTCAAACAGGCCCAAAACAGTGGCCAAATGCCAAGGAAATGAAGGCAAATGCACATACAAACATGTATGCAAACATGGTCCAACACTTGGGCATCAAAGAGCAACTTTTGAGCACACTTAAAAGGGACAAAACATGGACAAATGGCATACATTATAAGCTTTGAAAATCATGTTAAGGATGGTGCCAAACCAACTAAACAAAGCAATCAAAGCATGCAAGCAAGGTTCAAATTTGAAAACTAGCCACGGGACTCAAACCAAGGCTATATGAAGCAAGCCCTAAAGGGCCATGGAGACCTAAAATGGTCCCAATGCAGGTCTAAACAAGACCAAAGACACACCTAGATGGCATCTAAATGGCCTAAATCTAAAGGCATGCATAAAGGTCCAAACATGGAGCATAAAACACAAACCTTTTGAAACATCAAAGGAGCCACAAATGCAAGTATACAAGCATGCTATATGGACTGAAATGATATGATAAGTGGTGCCAAACCACTGAAATGATGCAAGGAGAGCATGCTAGAGGGGTCAACACTCAAGGCCTACAAGGGAGATTGCATGGTAGCTACACAAAGCAAGTCATAGATGACCCAAACAACCAAAAACAGACCTCAAGCACACTAAAACATGCATAAAAACTTCACAAAGTTAGGCCAAAATCATGCTAAAACAAGGCTCAAAGTACAAAGCATGTTAAGGCAATTTCATGGCATTACAAGACAAGTATGCAAGGCATGCATGGCGTGTCTAAACCAACTTAAAATAGAGGTAAACCATGGCAAAATACTACCAAATACCAACTAAGACATGGCCAACATGGACTTAGACAAGGTGCTCACACATGAGGCTAAAATGGCAAGTATTGAAGACAATAAGGAGAGGGGATGGCCCTCTCCTTCTTAGGACCTTAAAACACCATCCTCACCACTAAAATCCATCTGGAATTTAGTGGTGTGAAGGCCAAGACAAGGTGGTCCCGGAGCTCACCAAAAATGCACAAAAATAAGGCCAAACAAGGCCTAAGAGGGGTCAAACAACCCCAAACACCAAAACAGCCTTAAACAACTATTTTAAGCACTCAAAATCAGAACTTTTATTAGTTATACACAAATCTTTAAAACAGATGCAAGGATGGCTAAAAGCCTAAGCAAAAATGGGGAATAAAGGGGTAAAGTTCTTACCCTTGAAGACCTCTTCAAGAACAATGCTCCAGCTGGTCTCTCCAAGCTTAGATCAACTCAAGAACTCTGAAAATCACTCCTTAACACCTCAGTAGCCAAAGGAAAGTGTAATACTAGGTGTTTGTATGCAAAACTATGAACAAAACACCTTAATACACACACAATATGGAAGAGAGGGAGATATAGAGATAGAATAGATACACAATCCTCTAACCCTAATCTCAGAGCTCTGGAATTTCTTGGAACCCTTGAGGAGGGAGGAAAAGCCCTCCTCTTATAGAATTCCAACTCTTGCAAATCTTACAAAATAAGCTAAGCAAGAGTGAGATCCCTCCATACACGTGTATGGAGAGGGTGCATTGTGGGTGCCAGCTGGCACAAAATATTTGCCAAAAGAAGATGAACAGTGGTCGACCAACAAAAATGGCCATTTGACCAACAAAGGTGGCCGGCCGACCACCAAGAGTGCCGACCGGCCATCACCAATGGCCGGTGGCAAGAAAACATGGCCGGTGGCCTCAAGCTGAGGCCGGTGAGGTGTGGGGATGGCCAACAAGCCATTCCCTGCCCTCAGAAGCATAACCACAAGTGTTTGGTGCAAAACTAAACACAAAATAGTCAAGTTGAGAGTTCCTAAGGCAAGGCACGTAGCCAAGGCCTCCGAGAACTCAAAACGAACACGAACATGGATGATCACCGAGTATTCAAACGGTGACGTCCAAGTCTTGAGGACGATCATAAATGGGGTGTCTACACTAACTAGTTTTCTGTTTTGGCTCAGAGTACACTGTAAGTGTTTATGCTTTAGCATCCTTGCATGAGTGTGAGTGTTGCCATGACAACATGCTTGCCATGAGGCTATTTGCTTAATTGCTATAACTGCATGAATGCCTGTGGATGAAGGCTTTATTACTTGAATTGGGATAATTCATCAAATGTGAGTTTTAAGCCCACTTTGAGAAGTGGCAAAATCATGTTTTCAAGCTCACTTGAGGGTGGCAAATCCACACTTTAGCCTACTTGCGAGTAGCACTTTCAAACCATTTTCAAAAACGCAAACATGAGTTGTTTTGTTCCAATTCTCGTGATTGAGTCTATACTTGTATGTTGTACGCATCACATAGTAAAGTTAGATTAATAACCGGATAAGAACACATGAGGTTTTTAAAACAACATATCATGCTTAGTAGAGGCCAATCCTTTGATCGGGCGAGCGGGGGTGCTCATTTCAGGACCTTCCCCTCTCGTACCCAAGTTCCTGAGCCGAGACAACTTTGGTGATGAAGAACACGTGGCCTTTGGCACAAGTTAGGGTTTCCTAAATTTCCCAAAAACAAAATATTTAGGTGGCGACTCTGTATCTAGCAAAGTAGTCCATGTTTAGCGCTTTTTATTCAAAATCGATTTTCCAAAACAATTTGCCAGATTTGGACTCTTTGGTGTTTATCAGTCTCACGTTGCACTTTGTGAGATTAGATTCAGAACCGTGATAGGAGTCCGAACTATAGTAGCAAGACCCAATTCGCGCCCTCTCCAAAAGGGGTCGCGCGGAGAAGTTCAGGCGGTCTACACTACTACCACGAGTTCTAGTTGGGTTTGTGGTGTTAAATCTATCATGCACATGTTCGTGCCTTTTGGAATAATCACCTCTGGCTTGGGTAGATGAGATGGGATAATGTATATGCTGGGGTTAAAGGAAAGCGATAGTGTATGTATTTGGTTAATGTTTCTAGGTGGGGGGGGGACTTGGTTATGTAGAGGAAGTGGGTTGGTGGTTACATTCAGTTTGGCAAGTGGAGCAATGACTTTGTTGTCAATGAGATCCTGGATCTCATGACATAAGCGATAGCACAGGTCCGTGGGGTGGCCATGTTGTTGGTGAAAGAGACAGTACTAGGTTGGGTCATGTCTAGGCAGCAGTGGGTCAGAGAGGGGTCGCAGATCAAGGGGCTTAAGATGCCCCCTTTCTATTAACATTTTGAGGGCTCAGGCTGAACTCATATGGAGAGGGGTTAAGATTCTTCGATTTCGGGGTGGGTCAGTATTTTGTAAAGGTTATGAGGTTGTGGCAGTAGCAAAGGGATCAACCACCTTGGCCGTTGTGACAATAGTACTGACATCTGCAAGCTGTGGAATAGTGCTATTGTTAGCATTGGTACTTCGGGAGAATGGCCTTCTGGCAGGTTCACTAGTTCTGTGGATGATACCCTTCTTGAATGCACTCTCAATTTGGAACCCTAACTCGTGTAGAGAAGCAAATGTGGATAGCGGTGCCACTATCATTCTCTGCAACATATCTAGCTCAAGGCTCTGGACTACCAGCCAAACTTGCTCTCTTTTAGAAGGTCTATTTGTAATTCTTGCTACTTTTACCCTCCATCTGGCAACAAAGTCAATGAATAATTCTTTGGGGTTCTAGGTAGTAGCCTCCAGCTCACTGATAGTTACCTCTATCTGAGTGTTATAAGAGTACTAGTTGACAAACGCCTCGAATAACTCCTCTCAATTTCGCTTTGTAGAGTCCTCCAACTTAGCGTACCAGATAGCCGTTACATCAAACAGAGTTCTTCCGAACAATGATAGTTTTTGAGCCCGAGACAAGCCTATTGGTCTTAGTACATCTGAAAACAAGCGGATGTGCACAATCGGATCCCCACTTTCATCAAATCTGTTGATGTGGGGCATCTTAAATTTCTTTGGTAATCTAACCGAAGCCTCAGTGTACCCATCTTTGATATTCGGAATAGAGTTGAAGCCTTGGCATTTTTTCAATGCTTTCTCTAGCCTGGCAATCTTGACCAAGGCTGAATCAATTTCATTGATATCAAGAAGAAAGATTCCCACAGGGGGTTGAACCAGAGGCCTATAAGCCGAAGCCGGGGGAAACATTTCCTGAAGATCTGGGATTTTGGGATTTTCTACTGGTAGAGGTGGATCCGGGTTTGGCTGAGTAGTCAGGATTGGATGCATGGTCGATGCGGATGCCCCAGATGTACGTTGCAGATCAGCAATGACTTCATTCTGTGCGGCCATCCTTTGGTTTATGGTATCCATGGTTCTCTGGAAAGTCGTCATCATGGCAAAAAATTCTTCCATGTTCTATGCCATTACTAGTCTAGATGAGTTAGGTGCTGGTGAACTACTTGGATGAGAATGGACAGGTGTTTGCTGAATGCTTTATATTGATGTTGCTGACTGTCTATTCCTTCTTCGTCGAGTAACTGGCAAAAGTAAGACTAACACAGGCTGGCCCACAACAAGGTCTTGAGCTTTGCAAAACCTACCAAAGCGAGTCCATACAACTTGGGAAATATCGGGTCTTTCTAAAGGTATGATGGTAAACTATCTAGCAAAAGAAAAGAAAAACTATCGATCAAAATTACATAGCACTTCGGCCCTAATTCACAATAGATAAAAAAAACAAGGCTAAAAAACCACAATCCCCACTGAACTCTATACTCAAACTCATACTGATATGAACCATCCAGTATAGTCTCACTACAAAAGCATATACCAAGTAAAAGAAACAAAACACCCTTATGAGAGGGCTAGGGTTACCCTGTCCTAGATTTTTGACATGATCTAGGCTGCACTATTTCAAACAACGAGTTTCACAACATCTTGCAAATGAGTGGCATCCTGTCCTAAGTTAGAATAGTCACTATAGCTTCACTATATGCAACTAGGTCAAATGGTCAAAAGGGTACTAAGGCAAGATTACCTAATATATCTCTCACATCTAAAATCGAGAAGTGAAAGGAGGATCAAGCAGTATAGCGGTAATCCAAATCCAAGGGTTGTGTTTCCAACATGGTAGAGCCCATAACCAGTAAGCCTTTTAGGCAAGCCTCTGGCAAACCATCCAGGAATAGCAGATGGAAAACATAATGACTTATAGTAACAATGCAAATGCTATGCAAAAAACATATACATGTAGATAAAATTTCACATCATGAGTTTCAAGTCAATTTCTCTAAATCTCCAGCAAAGTCGCTGGAAACTGTAGTTTGCTTTTCATGCTCTTTTCAGATACGACTAGCCCTACAGTTTGGGCTCCCGTGGTTCTGAATCTAATTTCACAAGTGCAATGTAAAACAGTGAAAACACAAAAAGAGTCCAAATCCGACAATTCTTTTGGAAAATTGATTTGAATCAAAAATGCTAAAAATGGACTGTATTACCTGATTTCAGAGTCGCCACCTAAATATTTTTAGAAAATTTAGGAAACTCATGACTCGTGCCAAAGGCCACTTATTCGCCATCACTAAAGTGGCTCGGCTCGGGAACTTAGGTACGAAAAGGGAAGGTCATGAATTGAGCACCCCACTCGCCCGATCAAAGATCGGCCTTTATGAATCATGATGTGATTCTTATTTACATTATATGCTCTTGTTCCGATTATTAGACTAACATTACTATGTGTTGTACGCAAGTATAGACTAATTTGCAAAGTTGGAACGCTTTGATTTCATGTTTGTTTGAAAATTGTTTTTGATACTCGTCACTTGAAAAACGTGAGCTTATATGTACATTTATCAACTTATCCCAATTTTAGCAATTAGCCTTGATCCACAGGCATTCAAACAAGTATATCACTTAAGCACTTAGCCTCATGGAAAGCATGCTCGATATGGCAACACAAACATTCAATGTGATATGCTAAAATAATAATGCTCACCTAGTACTCCAAGGCAAGCCAAATAGAGAAAAATGATTAGAAAACATGCATGTTCCTAAACCATACAACGTGACTAATGCAACGCACACATTTATGCTACTTTTATAGGCTCAGCTATGAGCATGGTATATGATCCAATTCCAAGACATGTGATAAATCACGTATTCAAACAATGAAAGTGAAATTGACATTGGTTAGTATGATGAGCCAAACCCAAATGCATGTGAGACGAGTGTATGCGAACATGAGAAATGTTAAGAAACATGATGCTCTACACTACCATTATAAGGGGGTAAATAAAAGGGAGAAAAAAAATGGGGGTTGGAAGACATACACATTATTATATATTTTCCATCATGCAAGAGGGTCAGAATGAATGTCCAAGTGTCTGAATTAAACTAACTATTACAAAACTAAATGAATGAATAAACAACTAATTAGCTAAGCTATTACAACAAAGACTAATAATAAGAAATAAGCTAGCTACCTAATTTATTACAACAAGAATGAACAATAAAACTAACTATATAAGTTAATCAACAATGAACATTCATAATCATTAAAGTAATGCTATTTATATTTAATAACAATGATAATGAGAGCATTAATTTACAACATCTGATAGAACCAAAAAGCACAAGGATAGCATGCATGTGACCGTTTTCAGAAACAACTCTGTCTGCCTTCCTTGGAATTTTCCTTGTTTCACTTTCAACCACTATCCTCTATTTTCTACAAAACACTCTGTTTACCAAACATGGATCCCAACCGACCCCCAATGAAGCCCAGCCGGGCCCAAATAGGCCCGATCATGCCCTAATTTTATGCAAAACTCTATTTTTGTGTTCTGAGGTGAAAACAATGCAGATAGAATTTTTTGACCCCTGTTTATCCCTCTCACACTTTCTGTCATGGAAAGCCTCAAGAGAATAATGAAATCGTTTCCAAAACCATCAATGAGCAAGTTGCTTGCTAAATGATTTCGGCCACGATTTGAACAAAAATCAATTAATGCAATGAATCAACACTAACCCCTCCCCTTTATCATAGAGTGAGCTCAAAGGGGGGAGTAAAAATGCTTCAAGGGTTGTCAAAACACAATGAATTGACGTGTGATGACTCTTGACACAATAGCCTCGGCATAACGTCCGGCCGAGCCCAAGTGACCTTATTCATTTTCTTTACATAGGTTGATCCAATTTTAAGCTAATTTCATTAGTCTTTTCCATTCTTTAATCCATTTGTCCAAGGTGATGGTTAAGTCTGCTAAATAAGAGGAACGTCAAGCGAGAGGTACTCCTAAATATAAAGGAGAGACCATGCCTTTGACGATGAACCTCCGTAGAGATTAAGCCATTAAACATAGGCCTCTAGCTCATATTTTGAATAACCATCAACCGGTTGAAATAACTCTCAAACAAGAAGAAAAGAAGAAAGGAGGGAGATTGCAGACATGATTGTGAGATTGATTCTTAATTAATCATAGAAAAGCTACAGAAACATGCATAACACAACATAACAAGCTAGATGTGAAGACTTACAATGTAACAAGCTTTGATATTCAAGCATATACTAATTAAAAAAATTGCAACAACCTTAAAACAGCCCCTAATATGCTAAAAACAGTGACCGAAAATCATGTTGGAGAGCATAAAAAAGGTAAGAAAGAATAAGGCAAAGCAAAGCTAGTGAACAAAAAGCAAGGAGAGGCGGCTAACCTTTCCATTTTTTAGACTTCAAACCATATTTTTTTAGCCTTTTCCAAGCTCTGAAAATCAGTTTAAAAGGCAAAGAAGAGAGTGTAAACACAAAGGCTTGAGCTATGAAATAAGGTGCAAGAGGGGGAGTTAACCTTCTTTACCCTTTGGTAGCTATCCAAACCCAAGTTTAAACACTTGAAATAGATTCAAAACAGCACAAAAACACAAGAAGTAGATAGTAAGAGATAGAACAAGAACTAAAAGAGAAGGTGATACGCTTATACCTCACAAAGAAGTAAGCTCCTATTTGTAACACAAACTTGGTTCAAGCACACTCTCAAGCTTGAATTGTGATGCCCAAGCCTCTCAAGCTTGAATTGTGATGCCCAAGCCTCAACCCAAGCTCTAAGGTTATGATCTAAGGTGATGTATTGTGTATGGATATTGATCAAGAGAGATAGGTTGGCTCAAAGGTGACTTTTATAGGAAGAAGGAGCTCTCTCTTGTGTGTATATGTTCTTTTGAAATTTTTTAGCCCTCAAAACAAAGGTATAACCTCATTTTTATAGAATTTGAACAAAACGAGTCGAAAATATCTTCAAAAAAAGATAGCTAACGGGCTCTCACTCAGAACAGTGTGTATCACCAGCAAGGCACGATCGGACCCAAATAGCCACGACCGGCTTTCAATGGGGCACGGTCGAGCCCTAATGTGTTTCCCCACTCCCCTGTTTCAAACTCAGTATAAGTGGCACAATGGTTAAAAATGAACCTCTAAGGTAAAAATAAGACAAGTAGGAAGGTTTTGGGATTATTTTGGGGCTCAACCTTGGATTCCCTCGCCGAGAACTTGAATCACACAATGCAATTTTCATCATCAAGTGCACTGGACCAAGCGCCTAAGTCTTACTAGTGGTCAAAAATAAGGTGTCTACAATGATGAACAGTGGAAATGAAGGGTTGGATATGTTGGTTATCTATATAGAATAAGAAGAGGCACCAAAGTTTGAATTTAGAGAGACAGTGTGGAACAGCTAGATTGGCAGTACAGGGCCAATTGGGGAATGACACATGTCTATGATGAGACCGATGTTAGTCTTGAAAAGACAGGTTAAAAATTCGAATTGTTAATCAGGCAGGTTGTAGACCAAGTATGAGGACTAGCACGGTAGAAGATAGTGAACTGATTTGGAAGGGTGGACAACCAAGTGCTGAACCGACCGAGCAAAGAAATGAGCTCGGCTAGTGAATGTAATCCTAACCAGGCTAGCGTAGATGGAATTAAGGGACAATTGAGAGGGGGATTTATGACTTGATATAGGCCGAGCTGGTTTGGGCCTTAGTGAAAGTCTTTGCTTGGATAAAACGAGGCCCCATGATCGATCGGGTTTTGAGCACGATCAAATATTGGATACGTGCTGGATTGAGGTCTTAGCCTGGTTAAGTTACGGACAAGTTGTTACCCCGGTTGAGAGATGTGCGTTTTGCTAAGTTAGACAGAATTTTTCCTCAGAAGACCAGGATCAACCGAATGAAAGCTCGTTGCGGACTGTAGAGCTCGGTTGAGCTCGCACATAGGTTTGTCCGATAGGACCAAGCAGGTAACACGACCCTGAGGGAACACTGCGGCGCCATGCTTGGCATAGCTTGGTAAGAGACGCTATGTGGCATATTTGGATTACAATAAGGAGATTCTGTTGTCCGTACGTGTCAATACTATTAGGCGGTTTGACTATCTGGTGTTTTGCAATATTTGAGCTTACACGTGGAAAAAGGTAAGAAGGGAACATATCCATGCATCAGGAGGAGGAAAGATAGAGAGGAGCGCGCAGAAACTATATAAATGATATTGCGCCTCCATGCATAGGTCTGGAATTTTGGGTTATCAGAGCTACCTACCCATTTGTCTCCTCTCTCTCCTTCTCCTTCTCTCTCTTTCTCTAAATGTGTTAACTTAACCTTCAAAGGGGTTTCTGGCTGCACACCGCCAGGTAGCTCACCGTCTTTGTGTTCTCAGGTTATTCAGAAAGAAGCGAAACTTGGACACGAGATGTACGAAAAGCAACGAATTTTCGCGCCACGTACAGTCATAAATTTTTTTAAAATTTAGCAAAATAGATTGAATGAATATTTCTCATTTTCCCCTGGTTGATAGCAATTAAATGATGGGCCTACACAACAAGAATAGGCACCGCACAAACATTTCAAAAGTCTATCACTAATTTGAGTGGAAAAATATTATAAGTCCCAAATTTTTTACCAAATGAATGACCAAATGTTTTACATGGGTGTGGAGTCATTCACGTAAGACATTTGATTATACCCATATAAGACATTTGATTATTTATTTATTAAAAAATTTTATATCTCTAACATTACTCATTTAAATTTAAAGTCTTCCACAATTATTGTAACCTTAATTTAAATGCTTCTATTACGTCATTGTATGATAAAACAGTAAGGTCAAAAGAATCCTTATCACCTCAAAGCTCATTCTTCTTTTTTTTATAATGCCACGCAAAGCACTAATAGATACTTTTTTTACCCTTTTTTCTTCCCCTAAGTTTTGTAGTATTTTAAAGAACCAAAATAAAAAATAGTAATGGTTAAGCTTCGGATCGGAAAATTATACAATAATTTCAAAATATCACGCGATTACGAGTCATACTCCCTCATTAATTATTATTTACTTTATCTCTTCATATTACTCAATCACCCAATACAAATGGGTAATGCTAGAGATACCAAATTTTCTACCAAATAAATGACCAAATGTCTCACATGAGTGTGGGGTCCGGCATTCTCTACATCCATATGAGACATTTGGTCATTTGTTTGGTAGAAAATGTGAGACATTTGGTCATTTATTTGGTAAAAAATTTGAGGCCTGTAGCATTTTCCAATACAAATAATTAATATTTCACTTTCTCTACCAATCATGCTATTATGGAACATCATCTGACCACACTCTCGGACAACCGAATAATCATTGAGACCTTAGTAGGTGGCCCAATAATTTTTTTTTAAAAAAAATTTTAATTCAACAAGCCCAATATTTGGTAGATAGTCTTTTTTTTTTTTCTTTTTTCTTTTTTTCCTGTTCTAATCAATTAGACAATTTTAATCAAAGGAAATAATCATTCTAAGAACAACCTCACAAAAGGTTTCACTTTTACTAGTGAAAACTATGCTATTGAGGTGCACTATGTAATTATTTATCCAAAATAACTACGAATTTATTTTAAGAAAAATTTACTTATAAATTTCATATTGAGAAATGGTAATTCGTTTAGTCTTAATAATTTTTTTTATAAGCTAATTAGTCCCATTAATTTTGAAAAGATAGATTTAATATATTATTTAGAAATTTTATTTACGGTTATATCCTTATTTCTATTATATTTCCTTCTTCTTTTTTCTTTTTTATTTTTTATTTTTTGTATTAGAAATGTAAGATATACAATCTATGGGAATCAAATTTGGATGAATTTTTATATGAGAATCTTTTCTATTGGAAAACATTTCAAAATGAGTACAAAAATTACTTGAAATATGAGATTCTTTAAACATTCCAAAAGGATATGAGATTCTTTAAACATTTCAAAACGAATACAAAAACTCCTTAGTAAGTTTTGGACAAATATATAATTTTAAACTGTAACACTCTGTAGAGGGTCAAAAATTAAACCCCAAACTAAGAATGGACCTAAGCACAGAGATCGCCCCAAAGAGGCGACCAGAGATAAGAAATAAGCATGGACCAAAGCCCAAAGGAAGTGGGCTAACAAGTGGGTCGAGGAAGGTCCGACCCACCAAGGCTCCAAATGGACTCCATGAGGAAAAATGCCCAAGTCAAGTTGTAGAGGCAATACCTGCAGCAGTAAAGTTGCCGAGGAAACATGTGTAACGGGAAAGTTGCTAAGGCACTTTGCCTCAATGCCGCCATTCCTAATATCTTCGGTTCTGCCGCCATCCGAAGTTACTAAGGGAAAGAGAAAGCTGAAGCAACTAAGTTGCAGAGGCAACGCTTGCAGCGACCAAGTAACAGAGGCACTTCGTCTCAGCGCCACCATTTTAAGTAATGTCAATGCTGCCGCCATTCCAAGTAATGTCGGTACCACAGCCATCTAGAATTGTTAAGGAAATAAGAAAACTGAAGAAACTAAGTTGCAGAGGCAGTACTTGCAGCACCCAAGTTGTGGAGGCATTATGTCGATGTCACCATCTCTAATATTCTCGGGTCTGCCATTTGGACTTGCCACGGGAAATGGTTACCGTAGCAACTACAACAGCAGCAACTAAGTTGCAAAGGGAATATCCTACCAAAGTGATAGCAGCCTTTGAGAGAGGCTTCCCTCTGCAAGTAGAGGCTAATACTTGGCACTAATAGCAGGCCCCAAGGCATTACTAGCCTAGGGCTGATAGCAGGCCCCAAGACTTACTGGTTGGAGCTGATAGCAGGCCCAAAAATTCTAGTTTACCGCGGCAACCCCGGGAAGATGGGAACAAGGTAGCCTGAACATAAGGAACTCCGTTTCCATTACCCAGGTCATAGACCTGCCTTAGTCGTACTGGCAGGACTAAGGAAGCCCCCTTGGGCTTGGTACTAAAGCACAGCATAGCTGATAGCAGGCTTGGTTTTGGCCTTCGCCTTGGGAAGCTGGGGAGTTTGTGGTTAGGTGGCTAAGGGTGAAGGCTTTGCTGAGATGAACATGAACGTAGTCGATAGCAGACTAATGGAGTCTTGAGAATGCATGTACTGGCCAAATAAAACTGAGAAGGTAAGTGCAGCGGCAAGGTTCACCGCTACAAGTGCACTTGCTGAGGTTCAAGCTGAAAAGACAAGTGCAGAGGGAAACACTCCCGCTACAACTATACTTGCTGAGGCTCAAAAAAGGTAGTTGCGGAGACAAACAGATAGTACACAACACATGTAGAAGGACACGTGGCACCTTCAGGCTGGTGGCTCAAGGCAGAATGTTCCATGTGATCCTCTCGAACACATTTCTCTCTATTTAGTCACTTGGTGTCCTGTTGGCACCAAGGAAAAGCCTATAAATAGGACCCATTTCCCAAGGTTCAAAAGGAGAAATTTTGGGGATTTGAGGGAGATGCTACCCAATTCGGTACTGTCATACACTTCTTCTTGAGCCATTTGCTTCACCTTCACCCAACTACACACTCTCCAATTTCCAGATAGTTGCTGCTACTCATTCTGTAGCCACTTCTGCTATTATTGGACCATTAACATAGTTTTGCTTCTCTAATCACTTCTCTAACCTTGAACCCCCTATATTTCTGGCGACTCCACTGGGGAGGCTACTTTGTTGATGGTTCATACCCGCAGTCACATACACACTTCGCTGGAAAAGATGGCAAAGGATGAAGTTCAGCAACCCCCACGACAACAAGGCTCTTCTAATGGCGGATGAGCACATGCAAAAGACCATGACCATAGTGTTGTGGTTGAGGCAGTTCCGTCACTCCAAGATACGCAGAGGGAGATTCTGGCAGCTTTGCAAACTCTCACTAAGGCTATCATGGCCATGTCGTCTAGACCAACTCCAATGCAAGCACCTCCGCCTGTAGCAGTCCCAAACCTAGTGCCTAACCTGTTCCCTAAGGTTCAAGCTCCGATCCAGGTGCCTCCGGTGGTACCTCAGGTGAACGATACAGCCATTAGTTCAGCTACCCAGGAGCAGACTGGACCATTCCAGCCCATTCATCTTGTTACCCTAGCCGATGTACAAGCTATGCTTGAGTAAGAGCGTAGCAAGAAGCAACCACCATCTCTCCCTGATCCAGATGTGAAACCCCCATACTCTCAGGAGATATTGACCATGCCCTACCCAACTGGGTATACGGTACCCAAGTTAATTAAGTTTGATGGAAAACAAGGTAATGACAGAGAACACGTGGTGAGGTTCATTGAAACTCTTGGTGTCCATGGCAGTGACCACTCTCTGCGCCTTCGAGAGTTCTCCAAATCACTTACTGAAAGGGCTTACAGCTGGTATGTGAACTTGGCTTCCAACTCGATCAAGAGTTGGAAGGAGATGGTGAACAAATTCCACACGAAGTTCTTCTAAGTCCAAGAGAAAGTTACAACCCTTACACTTGGGCAAGATGTCCAAAAAGAAGGCGAAGATAAATTGGACTATGTTAAATGGTTCCAAAATAAAGCTATTGACTGTCATGAACCAGTAGATAAGGCCCACTTAGTCAACATATGTGTGGAGGGTGCCATACGCGACTACAAAATTTTCTTGGTGAACCATAATCTTCCTACCTTTTCAACCTTGATTGAGGTAGCTAGGAACCTCAATACCACTGGTCCTTTACACAGATCTTATGACAGCCACCGTTACTCCCGCAGTAGCAAAGTTACTACGGTAACCTCTGTAGGAGGGAGCCGCTCGTAAGGAAAGGCACCGTCTTCTCGAAAGAGCAAGAGTTATGAGGACAGAAATCCATATCCTTGCAGCTTGGAGAATGTTAAAGCCTTGGTTAAATAATGGGTAGCTGATGGTGAGCTTACTTTGCCTCCGGTTGATGTCCCTCCAACCAAGAAAGACAAAGAAAGCCCAGATTACTGCATCTATCACAGAGCCACCAGACACCCTACGAGGGATTGTTGGACTTTGAAAAGTATCTTTAAGAAGAAAGTTGCTACGAATGAGCTAAAGTTCAAAGATGCCGGTAATCATTACATACGGAAGAACCCTTATCCTAACCACAAGGAGAAGGGGAAAAATGTACACATGATTGGCTATCTTGGGCCTGTGTGCGATCAAGTGCACATGGCGTTTTACTATGATGAGTTAGAAGAAATCGCTAGCGCCAGCTCCCTGAGACAGTACCTACAGAGGCAAAATTGGCAGAGGATACTCATGCTCAGGCCTTGCAAAACTCTATTAAGTTTCACACCTTCTTTGACCAGCTGGGGTTGAGCCAAGCCGCCAGGTTGGAAACCACAAAGGCCCTCATTAACATTTCTGAAGTGCATCATGCTGAAGTTACTGAGGCTAAGGAGTATATGCCTCGGCGCATTCAGGAAGATTATGGGGCCATTACCTTTTCAGAAGCAAACAGAGCATACCCATTTTCTCATAACCGTCATCTCTTTGTCATAGCTTACATCAATGATGTAGAGTTCAAGAGCGCTTTTCTTGATGGTGGGGTGTCCATAAACATCATCACTACTGACACATTTGCAAAGGTTGGTATCCCAAAGTCTAGGATGGTTTGCCAACCCATCACTATAACGGGGTTTGGTGGTGAGAAGAAGGTTACTAAGGGCCATATTATAATGAACTTAGCAGTTGGCGAGATCCGTTCCGACACTAAGTTCCACGTGATTGAAGTCGACACAAATTATCGCATGATACTTAGCAGAGCTCGAATGCACCGATATGGAGCTATCCCGTCAAGTATCACCAATGCGTGAAGGCAAAGTTTGGAAAGCGCACAGTAACCATAAATGCATCTAAAAGGCCATTTGGAGTGGAGGAAGCACACTATTCAGATGCAGTTTTCTTCACTGAATTGTCAACAGATGAAACTCCAAGGATCGATAAAATCACAGGGGTAAAGTTACCAAAGTGGAAAGACATTCGAGATGCAGAGGCTGCTCTAGAAAACAGTGGCCAGAAAATGAGCAGCAAATCCACGAGTCCTCTGCCCAAGATTGTTAAGGTGCGCGAGGGTGGCAAGACAGTTTATTACCTATGACGGTCTTAGAGGCCAGACTTCATACCTTGGGAGGATGGCCCCGAGACGAATAAATATGACGGTGAGGAGGTACTTGTTGAGGTCAACCTCAGTGACTTACCTGGGCAGAGTAAGCCGGTGTTTATTAGTGATACAATGGCTCCAGCAGCTAAGGCAGAATATATAACACTACTAAAGCAATACAGTGATGTCTTTGCTTAGACATATGACGAGATGCCTGGTCTTGACCCATCCCTAGTCACTCATCATCTGGACACTTTTCCCAACTCTAAACCAATCAAGCAGCATGCTCGGAAGTATTACCCTGATCTTGAAGCAAAGATTAAGGCAGAGGTAGAAAAGTTGCAGATGACCAAGTT
Source organism: Camellia lanceoleosa (assembly GCA_025200525.1). Taxonomy (NCBI): domain Eukaryota; kingdom Viridiplantae; phylum Streptophyta; class Magnoliopsida; order Ericales; family Theaceae; genus Camellia; species Camellia lanceoleosa. The sequence goes on along the minus strand of CM045758.1, from coordinate 179,546,663 downwards.
CATTGAGCCTATACAATACCCAACTTGGCTAACGAATATTGTGCCTGTACAGAAGAAGAACGGTCAGATCAGGGTCTGCGTAGACTTTCGCAACCTGAATAAGGCCTACCCGAAAGATGAGTTTCACTACCCCATGTTGACACACTTGTTGATTCTACTGCGGGCCATTAGATGTTCTCCATCATGGATGGGTTCAGTGGTTATAACCAGATCAAAATGGCACTAGAAGATGTAGAAAAGACGACTTTCAGAATGCTCTTGGGAAATTTTTTCTATACGGTGATACCCTTCGGTTTGAAAAACACGGGGGTAACCTACCAACGGGCTATGACTGCAGTGTTCCATGACATGTTACATCATGAAGTTGAAGTATATGTAGATGATCTGGTGGTCAAGTCTACTAAGGCAAACCACCACCTCTGCGACTTGGAAAAAGTTTTTTTAAGTGTTGCCGCAAATTCTGCCTCAAGATGAACCCTCTCAAGTGTGTCTTTGGAGTTGCCGTTGGCAAGTTCCTTGGCTTTCTTGTACACTAGCGAGGGATCGAAGTAGATGGGGATAAGATCAAGTCAATCATGAAAATGGCACCGCCACACTCTCAAAAGGACTTGAAGAAATTCCTAGGTAAAGTGTCATACCTCAGGAGGTTTATTCCAACTCTTGCTGAGATAACCTTTTTCCTTTGGGACACTGCTGAAAGGGAATCACAAGTTTGAATGGTTGCAAGAATACCAACAGGCATTTGATATGGTAAAGAAAGCACTTACCTCCCCACTTCCAATGATTGCCCCACAGCCCGAAAAGCCTCTACTACTGTACTTGACCTCTACTCCTCTGTCTATTGGAGCCCTACTGATCCAAGACATAGATGGCATTGAGAAGCCAGTTTATTACAACAATCGCAAAGTCAATGGTGCCAAGTCGCGATATACCCCAATTGAGAGGCATTGTTTAGCCTTAATCTTCATAGCGCAAAAGTTGCGCCACTACTTTTTGGCACACCCGATCCAGGTTGTGACCCAGAGTGATCCAGTTCGCTACTTGCTAAGCAAGCCCGCTCTGATTGGGAGAATGGCAAGATGGCTCTTGGCTCTAGCAGAATATGATATCACTTATGTTACTCCCAAGGCTATTAAAAGCCAAGCACTTGCAAACTTACTAGCCCAATTCCCATATGGTGAACATGAACCTGCAGAGGTACCTCTACTAGGTGAGGTCCATGTCTTAGTAGCTGCAATTGAGACTTATTGGGACTTAAAGTTTGATGGAGCTTCCGGAGCTGGGAAAGGTGGAGCTGGCGTAACACTAACCAGTCAAGAAAGAGAAAAGTTCCATCTATCGTATAGGCTTGACTTTGAGACTTCAAACAACAAGGCTGAATATGAGGTGTTGATACTAGGTCTGATAGCTGCCCAAAAGAAGGGCCTCCGCAAGTTGAAAATCTGGGGCGACTCCAAGTTAGTTGTCAAGCAAACGATGGGTGATTTCACCTTAAAGGAGCCTCTGTTGGCCCCCTACCGCACTGTAGTTCAAAGGTTGCTCACTCAGCTTGATGATGTCCAAATCCAGCATACTCCTCGAACACACAATCGTTTCCCCGATGCCTTGGCTACACTAGAGGCAAAGGTGGAGATACCTGATGATAGTATAGCCATCGTCATCGAGAAGAGAACAACACCAGCAGTGCTAGCCAAAGAACATACAGAGCAAGATACTGAGGGGTGGAAAGCAGATATTATCAAACAGTTGAAAACTGGCCAGGGAACAATCAGGCCAGCAGAACTTGCACCATTCCTGCTCCTCAAAGGAGAGTTGTATTTTCGTGGTCCCAACAACTTGCTGGCAAGATGTGTTGGTAGACAAGAAGCAACTTACAGACTTAAGCAGATCCATGCTAAGTCCTGTGGAGATAAAGATATCAGTCTATACTGGTGGATACAGAGGCAAGGGTATTACTGGCCAGAGATTGAGAAGGAAAGTACTGAGTTGCAAAGGTAATGTGCAAAGTGTCAATCCTATCCTAAGGAAGAGGAAGCCCATTTCTTAAGCAATGAAGAATGGAGGCAACTATATATCGACTACCTTGGAAAGGGCACACTGCCTGAGAACAAGGCCGATGCAATCAAAGTTTAGAGGCGAGTCCTCCACTTCTTCCTCGACCAAGGCAAGCTGTACCAAAGAAGCTTCAGAGGGGAATCTTTAGCATGCTTATCAAAAGATGAGGCAAATGAGGTGTTGAGGGAAGCCCATAAGACTAAGCATCAAAGAGGATGTAGACACCCCATTTTTGACGGCCTTTTAAGACTTGGATGATCTTGCAAGTACATCTGGTGGCGAGTCTGATTGCTCACTGAACGCTTAAAGTCCGCAGTAGAATGCCACAGGTTTGAGTTTTCCAAACCCTGCATCCTTTTTGCCGCATAGTTGGACCATGCTTAGGTCCTTTCGGATTGAGGTTTGTGATGGCCTGCCGACCATTTTTGAGGGCTACCGATCATGGCTTTTGGCCTACCGGCCATCAATGAAGCCTTGCCGGCCAGCAGTGTTCTAGCAGATATTTTGTGATATTTTGTACCAGCTGTTTGCACAGATTGAGGCATCTTCTAACACGTGGATGGCTGGATCTTTGTGAACGGAATTTGCATCTTCTATATATAGGACCCCCCTCTCGCATGTGGGGGGCTTAAAAAATTTTGAAGGCAAAAATTCTCTCTCCCTCTAGAATATCCTCTCTCTCTTGTTATTTCGTGCCTTAAGTCTAGTTTTTCTACACTTTTGCACATCAACCCTAAACCAAACACTCTCACCTTGGAGCTAAGGTCTCTTGAGGTCCTTGTTGAGCTCTAGAAGTGGATTTTGGTTTGATTTAGCTCGTTTTGTTGCTCTAAATTGCATCTTGTCTTCAAGAGGTATAACACTTGAATTTAAGCTTCTTTTAAATACTTGTTTTGCCATCTTTACATGCTGTTTTTGAGCTGGTTTTGACCTCCAAAAATCTCTATTTTTATGGTTTAAAAATGGTGGTTTAAGGCCCTTTTTGAGTTAGGGGTGGTTCACCTTTTTGCTACTAAGTTTGTTAAGCTTTTGTGCCTCTTTTCAAAGCTTTTAAACCAACTTTTTTTTGGCCTTTAAACCATTGAATTTCAGAGGATTTTTAGTAGTAAAAACCATATTCTGAAGTCCAAAATTGGAGGGGTTAGCCTTCCCTCCTTGTTGTCTTGCTTGCATGCCTGGTTGCCTCATAAGTTAGCATGTTTTTGTAGCTTATCTTAGCCTATTTCCACTATGTTTTTATCTCTGATTTGGGCTGCTTTGGCTCTATTTTGGGCTATTTGTGTTGCATGAGTAGTGTTTTGCATAGTTGTAATGTAAAGGGCTTCATTAGCTTAGTGTTTTAAGTCTTTAAACATGAGTTGCATGAGTTGCTTGCATGTTTTAAAGTCATTTTACACTCCATTTCAACACTGAAATATCTACAACCTCCCCCATTTCTTCACTTTTTCATTTACTTTGAGGGTTGTTTAGCCTTAGGATTGTGTTTAAGCTTGAGATTGAGGTTTTTGCTTAATGGTTTTAATCCTCTTTTGAGGGTTTCTACTAACCAACGGCATGACCTCTCTCTTGCCTTGAATCATCCCTTGGTTGACACCTCTTCCATTAGAGGGCACTCACTTTTGGACTAATCAATTAAAGAATGGATTGGTAACTTAAGATGAGTAAACAAAAGTGATAAGTAAAACTTGAGCAAGATAAGCATATTGTGTTGCATTGCATGTGTTCAATCGAACGTTATATTGAACACAAGGAAGATTGGAGCATTTCATACTCAAAGTGATGAAATGAGCCAATCTCCTTAGTCTCCATTACCCTTGATCACACATGATAGGGTTATGGTCTTGAGTCTTGTTTTTGCATACAATGAAATTGTATTTCTTGGTTCTTTGGCCATCATGCATTGAAAATGCTTGGTTGGTGGTTTTGGAGCCAAGAATACCACTCCTTGGAGATGTTTTGATAATAAGGAGTGGTACACAGTACATACAACCTGTGAAATTACTTCTTTCCTACTCTGTGTTATGCTCTGATTGCAGCAGAATGAAGTTGTTCATCAGTGGCTGGCAGACCACACACTGATGGCCAACAGCCTTTCACTGGTGGCCGGCAGTGCCCTTTTGTAGTAGGCACATGGCCGGCAGCCTCCATTAGTGGCCAGCCAGCCACTGATGTACTCTCAGAACAGTGCCTTTTCAGCATACCAGAATTCAACTATGCAAACAGAGGCAGTCAGCAGCAAAGCAGCGGCATTCCGGGTGGAAAACAAGCGCGTGCAGGTGCATTTGATGCGTCTCAAGTTGAACTAGTTAGAACAACATGCCTATTGTTATTTTTGAGCTAGTTTTGTACTTAATTAATTAAGTTTAATTAATTAGCGCAATATGTATTTAATTAGCTTAGATTAGTTAATTAATTGTTGTAATAATTAAGTAGCTTAGCTTAGCTATTTTTTTATTTTGTTTTGTATTAACTAGCTTAGCTTATTCATTCAAACCCTCATTCGTGAGGGCATAATGTTGTAATAAGTGTGTGTGCGTGTGTATATGTCTTCTAACTCCACATCTTTCTGCCTTTTACTTAATCGCTTTCGATGGTTAGATTAGGGTCATATTTCGATTAGCATATCGCATGCTTGCATCCATTCATTTTGTCTTGCATGCACCCAGGCTCGACGCATCATTCAAACTGCATTGTACTTTCAATACATCTTTGAATATGTGTTTTATCGCATGTTGTTCAAATCGATTCATATGCCATATAGTAGCCGAGCCTATTAATTGCATATTGCATTTGTTGCATTAGACACTTAACGTAGTTAGGATCATACATCTTTATAACTACTCTGTAAGTTTTTATGTTTTAGCATACTTGCATGAGTGTGATTTCCATATTGCCATGTCTAGCATGCTTGCCATGAGGCTATGTGCTTAAATGCTAAACTGCATGAATGACTGTGGATGAAAGCTTATTGCTTGAATTGGAACAATTCAACGAATAAGAGTTTTAAGCCCACTTGAAAGTGGCAAATTCAAACCATTTTCCCAAACAAACATGAGTTGAATTGTTCCCAATTCTTGCAATTTTAATCTATACTTGCATGTGTGCGTCACATAGTAAAGTTAGCCTAATAACTGGAACAAGAACACATAATGTTTATAAAATGACATATCATGTTTAGTAGAGGCCAATCTTTTATCAGGCGAGCGGGGGTGCTCATTTCAGGACCTTCCCCTCTCGTACCCAAGTTCCCGAGCCGAGGTAACTTTGGTGATGATGGACACATGGCCTTTGGCACGAGCCAGGTTTTCCTAAATTTTCCCAAAATAAAATATTTGGGTGGCGACTCTGTATCTGGCAAAGCAGTCTAATTTTGGCATTATTTGATTTAAAATTGATTTTCCAAAAAGGTTTGTTGGATTTGGACTCTTTAGTGTTTTATCAATTTTACATTGCACTTGTGAGACTAGATTCAGAATCGCGAGAGTCCAAACTGTGAGGCCTTCTTTTCAAACCCTTTCCGAAAGGCGAGCCCACAAAGGGCAACGATTATATAGACATCTTATTCACCTCGACTACTACTGGCCGACAATGGAAGAAAATACTAAACACTTTGTGAGGAGATGCCAATCCTGCCAGAAGTTTGGGAACTTGATACATGCACGGGCAGTTGAACTACACAACATCAAGGCTCCTTACCTGTTCCACACTTAGGTATTTGACCTGGAAGGTCCTATAGTGCAGCAATTCAAAAGCTACAGATGGATACTTGCAGAAATTGAAGTTAGCACCAAATGGGTAGAGGCTATACCGATGAGAAAGGCAGATGGGGCAGGAGTGGCCAACTTTATTAGAGAGAACATAATCTGTAGGTTTGGCATACCCAAAGTAATTTTGTCTGACAATGGAACTCCTTTTGTAAATTGCCACGTTGAAAAATTGTTGGATGCCTACTAGATTAAGCACCACAAGTCTAGTCCATACTACCCCCAAGGGAACGGACAAGCTGAGGTGACCAACAAAACCCTCATCCGAATACTGAGTAAAATGATGGATAAAGCAGGGGGCACATGGTCTGAACAACTTCCCGTCGCACTGTGGGCATATAGAACGTCAAAGAGAAAGCCAACTCAGACAACCCCATTTTTCCTAATATGTGGGTCCGAAGCTGTGTTACCAGTTGAGTTGGCAGTACCCTCAGCAAGAATGGCAATGTCAACACACTTAGTTCCATACAGCAAGAAGAATGACATAGAGGCAGCTAAAGAAAGAAGAGATCAGGCCTCATGGGCAATGGAAAAGTATCATCAATCCATAGCATGTGCCTATAATCAATATGTTCAACACAGAAAGTTCAAGGAAGGGGACTTAGTATGGAAAACAGTGGATGCAATTATGTGGGGCAGCCAATTCCCAAATTCTCACCCAGATGGGAAGGCCCCTACAAAGTTGCTGAGGCAAGTAGCAGCGGGTACTGCAAGTTGACAAGAGTAGATGATGGGTTCAAAACTGGCCCTGTCAACCCCAAGTATGTCAAAGAATATTTTCCTTAGTTTCTTTTTGTTCAGGAAAAAGAATTGTAAGTTTCTTTGTTAATGCTTCCAAAGCAGAATGTAAAGAAAGTGTTATACACTTAGTGTGGGAGCCGAATAATATTAGATCCATAGGGACGGATGAGCGTGTCCGGTCCAAAACGTAACCTCTATTCGGCATATACCCCAGCCAATCAAGGAGCTGAATAAAATAATCGATATCGGCCCAAGAGAATGCATAATTTAGTATAGGTATATGTGACGGGACAAGGATAGGCCCAGCCCAAAGGCCCAAAGAAAATACTATAAATACAAGATCACCAATCAGAGAAAGGTATGTGTGAAAACTACTACACTTTACTTAAAGTATAAGCAATTTAGAGATTAGAGACTGACTTGCCCGTCAGAGTGCTAATTCTGGCACCCCTGACCGGAGTGTTTATTTCTTTTCAGGTGACTAGAAGAGGATCACTAGCGTCCCCGGGGATCGGAAGAGTATTTCCAAACTCACTTCTCCACAATTGGCGCCGTCTATGGGAATACACAAACACATCCATGGCGGGCGTAACGGAAGACCCTCCGATAGTCACTGATGAAACCATGCAGAGAGACGACTTCACTCCATCAAACATGCTTGGACCAGAGACCATCCCCGCAAGACGCGCTCTGAACTTTGCCTCACCCTCGACTCCAAAGCATGAAGCAACACAAGCGATCATGGAACAAGCAAAGCAAAACGAACAAAGGTTGGAGAACATGATCGCAGAGAACGAACGTCTCCATCAGGATTTGGCCTTGGAGGTGGCGAAGTCCAAACATGCTACACACCAAGGCCCAGAACGACTTGTGAGGGCAGGTGATCGACGATCCCGAGCCCAACAACAAGATACTGATAGCAACTCCGACTCATTATCCCCGGAGCCCAAGAAGAAGGGACAATCTAAAACTTCCAGTTCTTCTAAAGAGAGTCCTCGTATAAGGCATAAGCGAAGAAGAAACAACTCGGATGAAGATCAAAACGATCCTTTTGTATGACGGATTGCAAAGGCAGTGCTACCCAAGAAATTCAAAGCACCGTCATTCACTTTGTATGATGGTAAATCAGACCCCACCGACCACATCCGCCACTACAAGCAAGCCATGACATTGTATGCAGACGACAAGGCCCTCATGTGCCGAATATTTCCCAGTAGTTTGGGACCATTAGCTATCAAGTGGTATTATAAACTGGAGCCGGCTTCGATCAAAACTTTCCACCAATTACAGAAATCCTTCAGGGTAAGATTCATCACCAACGAGATCCAGCCGAAACAAGCCAACTCTCTCTGGGCAATGCAAATCCTGCCAGGAGAAACACTAAGAGCATATTCGGCGCGATATTGGGAATGCTTTAATCTTGTCGATGACGCTTGCAACAACTCCATGGCCATCACTGCCTTCAAAATGGGATTACATCCATATAGTGCCCTCCGCAGTTCCTTAACTAGAAGACCCCCCAAAACAGTCTGGGGGTTGATGAAGAAAGTAAAGGAATACTGCAAAGTGGAAGATGACGCCTTGCGGGTTAAAGCCGGACATATGGCCAACAAAACGGCCCCTCCTGAAATTACTCAGCCAATAAGTTCCACGCCACCTCAGAGCCCTAAACCACGACAGCAGGCTAAACGAGACAAGAGATGGGATTCTCACCGATCAAGCGATCAATGCTCACACCGAGAAAATGAGCAAATGCAAGTTGATAGTAGGCGCACAAAGCGCGCCGATAAGAAATACATAGAGCTGTCAGAGCCAATCAGCTCGGTTATGTCCAAAATCCAACACCTTTCGTTCTTCAAATGGCTGTCCAAAATGGTAGGACCTCCTGACACGAGAAAGCGGGATAAGCGGTATGAATATCACAAAGATCACGGTCATGATACGGATAGTTGCTATGCTTTGAAAGACCACCTTGAGGAATTGGTGCAAGATGGTCGGCTCCAACAACATGTCCGGAAGAGCGCAATCAAAACAGTTGCCCTTCAGCAGGATTCACCTCTGCTCGGCGTCATTCATATGATATACAGCCTTCCAACGCCTCTTACCGTACGCATAATTGATTGACGCGACACCAACGAAACGGCCCCACGAAGCTCTGAGTATTATCTTCAATGATTCCGATCTCATCGGCATAACACTCCCCCGCATTGATCTATTGGTCATTGAACTACACATAAACTGATTTACCATTGAACGCGTCCTCATAAACCAAGGGAGCACTTCAGAGATTATGTATTACGAGACCTTCATCAAACTCAACTTCAATGAATCAGACCTGTCTCTGGCTCCTTATTCATTATTCGACTTCATCGCAAATCCAAAGTACCCGTTGGGGAAAATCACACTACCCGTTCAAGCGAGCTCCCAAAGAGTGGATGTGGAATTCTTCGTCGTCAAGCTCCATTTGCCGTATAATCTCATCATAGGGCGAACTTGGTTGCATACTATTCAGGCCGTGCCAAGCACCTATCATCAGCTACTACGCTTCCCAACCAAACACGGCATTGAGCAAATCCGTGGTTCCCAGCAATCCACACAAGCATGCTATCTCCTTTCTAGAAGTGCTGAATCGAAATAGCCTTGACAATGTCGGACGGCTCCCTAGCAAAAAGCCACAGAAGCCCTAGGCGATACCAACAGTAGCTTGCCAAGTCGTATAGTCAACGCGTTCATCTGTGCCGCTACACACCAGGAGAGTTGATCCTGAAGGTACTTCCGGATGACAAGAAGCTAATTGATGAAAAATCGAGTCCTAACTGCAACGGCCATTATCGGATAGATTCCATATCGGCTCAAAAATATGTCAGGAAGGAGTCTGCCACGGCCCGAGAACTCGACGCACTTGTGAAAATTCTGTCATTAAACCCAACTTGTGGGGAATGATCCTAGTTCTAAATGATTCGCCATGTACACATTCCACTTTTGTAATGCAAGGGTTCTTGTTGAAAAGTTGTAGTCCCACCCACTGTGAAATCTATTTAAAAAATGCTCCAACGAAAAGCCTCCGGATTCGGAGCCCCATCGGCGCATGACGTCTTGGGGCCGACAAAGCCTCCGGATTCGGAGCGCCCTTCGTGGATATCACAATTGGCCAAAAAGCCTCTGGATTTGAAGCGCCCTTAATGGATATAACGATTGTCCAAAAAGCCTCCGGATTCAGAGGCCCATCGGCGTATGACGTCTTTGGGCCAAAAAAGCCTCTGGATTTAGAGCGCCCTTCGTGGATATCACGATTGGCCAAAAAGCCTCTGGATTCGAAGCGCCCTTCGTGGATATCACGATTGGCCAAAAAGCCTCCGGATTTAGAGCCCCATCGGCGCATGACGTCTTTGGGCTGACAAAGCCTCCGGATTCGGAGCGCCCTTCGTGGATATCACAATTGGCCAAAAAGCCTCCGGATTCGAAGCCCCATTAGTGCATGACGTCTTTGGGCCGAAAAAGCCTCCGGATTCGAAGCGCCCTTCGTGGATATCACGATGGCCAAAAAGTCTCCAGATTCGGAGCCCCATCGACGCATGACATCCTTGGGCCAAAAAAGCCTCCGGATTCGGAGCGCCCTTCGTGGATATCACGATTGGCCAAAAAGCCTCCAGATTCAGAGCCCCATCGGTGCATGACATCTTTGGGCCGACAAAGCCTCCAGATTCGGAGCGCCCTTAGTGGATATCACGATTGGCCAGTCTCCGCATTCGGAGTCCCCTCGGCGCTTTACACCTTTGAGCTAAAAAAGCCTCCGAATTCGAAGCCTCATCGATGCATGACGCATTTGGGCCAAAAAAGTCTTCGGATTCGGAGCACCCTTCGTGGATATCACGATTGGCCAAATAGACTCCGAATTCAGAGCCCCATCGGTACATGACGTCTTTGGCCGATAAAGCCTCCAAATTCAGCTGACCAAATATTGTCCCACCAGGTGACGCTTAAGGGTCGAGTAATATTCTGAATTCAGAGCGCCCTCCAGAATAAAAAAAAAAACATTCACATATCAAAGCAGGGGTAAGTTGAGCCGGCACAACCGCATGAACAAAACAAAACGTGCCAACATTCGGAGTAAGATGCTTCATTAAGCATATAAAAATTCAGAATGAGATAAACTTTTAAAATAAAACATTTTATTCGATTAAACAATAATTACAAAAATGCAATCCGCGTTCGAGCATTAAAATATCTATTTTCATACGGCGTCGCCTTCGTCACCCTTCACAACTTCGAAGGTGAAAAAAGGGAAGTGGTCATGTTGGTACAGCGGCAGTGCCGAATCAACGCCCGCTGCTCGGAGAGCATCCGTAGCTTGAAATGCTTTGATCAGACTGCTCTTGAATCCACGATGTTCACACCAGCGAGACAATCACCCTCGAGGTGGAGAGCTTTGACACCATAGACAACGTCAAGGCCAAAATTCAGGACAAGAAAGGAATTCCCCACGAAAATAGTAAAACTCAATGGTCGCGGCGCTATGTCGACCTCGTCTCTCGGTCGCGGTTGCGGAGAATTTCCCCGTTGTTGTTTCTCCTTTCGGGGTGATCTGCTACGACGACTTGGAGGCTGACGTTTTTCTCGTTCTTTAAACACCCTACCTCTCGCACGGGTGGGTTCTCTGCTGCGATTCATTGCAATATCAAGCTCAGCTAGAGCTCAAGCTTCTCCTTTGCTGTTGAAGAAAACTCCATTTGGCGTTCCCGCGCAACAAAATTGTTTTAAATCAAGTCTGAACATAGTAAGTGAAGATTAATGGCACGAAGAGTCCGAGGTGATTTATTTCTAATCCTTGCAGTGACCTTGAGGCGATTTCATTAACACTGAACTCCAAAAGACGGACGCCGATCGATATTGGCCACAGCCACTCCATGTACTAATTTTTTATTTTTCGGAGTTAAAATGGCCTAATTATCTAAACGGAAATTATAGATGGGCTAACAGACTCCAAATTCGGAGCCCCTGTTGCATGACACCTTTGGGCCGATTAAGTCTCCGAATTTAGAGCCTCATCGGCGCTTGACACCTTTGGGCCGATAAAAGCCTCCGAATTTGGAGCCTCATCGGCGCATTGACCGTGCGTGACACGTATGCCAAATATATATTTAATGAATACTCATAACAGGCCGACATATAACCGTTCAGAATTAAATGCCTAGTTGACTCAGGCCGGTCAATGTTTATACAATGAAACACATGCAAACACGTGTGTGCCGAATGCAAATTACAATGAAACATTTAAAATAGGATGTTTTATTCAATCAAGCAATAATTACATAATTACATAGAATTTTTATACGGCATTGCCCCTCATCACTCTTCTCGACTTCAAAGGCAGAAAACGGAAAATGATTACGTTGGTAGAGTGGCAATGCCGAATCAATGCCCGACGTTCTCAGAGCTTCCGCAGCTTGAGATGCCTTGATCCAACTGTGCTTAAAGCCATGATTTTCACATCGACAAACGTCTTCGGTGAGTTTCTCTTTGGTCTTCTGAATTCTGACCAGTCGGCCGTCATGGAAGCTTTTTTCATAGGTCGCGGCTCTCGCAATCTCAATCGCGAACATGCTAGCCGTACTACGATCGGCGATCACATCACTAATCAACCTTTGAGTAACCCTCTCTTCAACAACCGAGTTGGGGTGGCTGGTTGATTGGGGCCCGACAGACTTGATTTTCCTTAGTTCATGCTCGGCCTTCTCGGTGCGAGCTTCTAACTTCCGAATGCGTTCATCTCTCTGTTCTATGTCGCGGCGAGTGGCGCGGAGACGCATGCCAATCTCATAAGCCGTGTACAGTCCCCTCACCGCCCCGTGAACGCCTTCACGAAACACTTCGAAGTCCGGCTGACCTACCATCGGCTACTGAACATCGGGTGGAAAAATCTATCGAGCAAATTCGACTGCCACGTTTGGATCTTAAATGATCGAATCCGCCTCTGTCATTGGTCTATTACCCACGAAGACCGCGAAACTCAATGGGCGAGGAGTCACGTCGGATTCCCTTCTAGGACGGGGTTGAGGAGACTTACACTGTGGCTGTTTGTCCCTCCTGGGCGACCTACTTCGACGACGAGGAGATTGGTGTCTCTCCTGATCCCTCGAAGTCCTATTGCCCATGCGTGAAGGTTCACCGCTTCGACTCATGGCACCTCCCAACTCAGCTAGCGTCTTTGTTTCACCTCTACTGTTGAAGAAAAGCTTATTTGACATTCGCACTTGTTTAATCTTCCTCAAAGAGCTGGACTAAGCTGCTGACTGAGCACATAAATAGGACCCTCGTTCACAAAGTACACGCCCATTTATTCCCTACGAAGGCAGCACCTCTGAGGCAATCTCATTAATATTGAAGCGTGAACAACCTAGCACCGACTGTGTCATATGCCTCAATCGCCCCATCAACCACAGATATTCGGCGTTGTACGTTCATGAACCAACTGGGGCAAAGGCAGATTCATCAATCTAGACGGCTTGAGTGCCCCAGCCGTTCCACGAATCGATTCTCCAGTACAAGATTCATAAGTAACATGTTATTTGGCATTCTACGTTCATGAACCAGTTGGGGCAAGGGCAAATTCATCAATCTAGACGGCTTGAATGCCCCAGCCATTCCACGAATCGATTCTTTAGTACAAGATTCATAAGTAACGTGTTATTCGGCGTTCTACGTTCATGAACCAGCTGGGGCAATGGTGGATTCATCAATCTAGACGGCTTGAATGCCCTAGCCGTTCCACAAATCGATTTTCCAGTACAAGATTCATAATGTGTTATTCGGCATTCTACATTCATGAACCAGCTGGGACAAGGGCAGATTCATCAATCTAGACGGCTTGAGTGCCTGGGTCGTTCCACGAATCACTTTATCTATACAATAGTCATGAATTCATTTGGTTTATGATTAAATCAGATCCCTAATTTTAATCAGCTGTTAAGTCTGCCGTCTCACGTAATCTTGACATTTTGTTCAAACTGCTGATTCTCCTAACTATATACTCATACAGCAAACAATACAAGAAATAATTTGAGAGTATATAAAATTTTCATTCATAAATTGGGCACTAGAAACGGACATTTTACATATGAAAATCCAAAAATTATGAAAGTCAACTAACAAAAAACATACATTGAAATTGAGTAAAGCCTAACAAAACTAGAATGTCACCCAAATCAAGTCTCAGGATCAGACTCAAGCTGCTCAACGTCCACTTCCTCGTATGGAATTGGTATGGCCAATGTAACTCCGGTAGCAGCAAGGGCTTTGAGCCAGCCGTGTCTGAATCCCCGATTCTCAAATTTGGGGACTTCTTCTACGTAGTCATTAAAAGTGGCGCTCTTCCTAGCCTCGAACGCCGCGGAAGCCTCAGATTTGTCTTTTTCCTTGGCCTGCTTCAACCCTTCCAACTCAGCCTCCAGTTTCGCAAGCGCCTCCTTGGCTAACTTGAGCAATTCCTTGCTCACGTTTACCCTCTCCTCAGCGTCAAACCTGAGTTGATCAGTAGTCTGGGCCCTTTCCTTCTCAGCCTCTGCCCATGCACTTTCCATTGCGGCTCTCATTGCCTCAAACTCCGCCCTGCTCCTTTGGCCATCGACTTCCGATTGCAAACGGCCAATCCTCTCGATAGTATCACACTAGCATCGGCCTAATTCGACAATCCTTCTAATCGTTTGCAAAACAAAGGATCGTCACATTCCAAGAAACATCAAATGCAAACCAAAAGATCATCACATTCCAAGAATAAACACGTACTAGAAAAGCCGACTGAGCAACTAATGTTGTCGTTGCCGAGTTCGGCTCGGCACGAAAGGTCGCCTTGTCAGCCGGCAAGGGAACCGCGGTGGCCAAGCTCAATGCCATAGCTAGATCTTTCAAAGCCAACGCTTCAGAGGAGATCGGCATGCTTTTTATCATTGGTTCAACGATGAAAGAAGCGACCACAGCCGACTCCTCTAAGCGTGGCCGCTTATCAACAGGGCCCTCTGCGGAGCCATCCTTGTCCTCGGCGCTTCTTTTTCCGCCTCGTTCCTCCGAAATCGGCCACTCTTCTGTAACCAGGTGCTCGACAACCTTTTCCGTCTCGGCGATGACAACTTGAGCTGATTCCTCTACAATAGTATGTTGCAGAATAGTAGGTTGAACAGATTCAGTCAGGACAAGTCCGGAACGGATGGCCTTGGCCTTTTTTCAAGCGGCCATGCATTCGGCGTTCCTCTTCCGTGCCATCTGCATAAGATTTTCCCCAGCCATATCTTCAGAGTAATTGCCGGGAAGGTCTCCCAAGTTCGAAAAAATATCTTCGAAGGTGTCCCTTCGGCCTGATGTAGACGGAGGGTCAGAAGAGTTCAATCCGGCTTCCTCAAAGGCTGAATTAATCGCTTCATCAACTTCTGCGGCCAACCGATCCGAATCCTCGGCGATTGGTTTGGCCACCTGTTCTTCCGCGTGTTCAGAATCAGATGACTCTAAACCGATCTGCCTTAAGTTTTTGAAGCTAGGGAAGATGAGGGCAGCAAGTTGATTATCCCTTCGCGCGATCGGAATGTTGTCTATCGTCGAGAACGTTGTGTAAGTCGGCTCGTATCGCAGGAGAATGTGGGCTTCCCTCCCTTATTTTTAAAGGTTTGGACGGCCGACGAACAGTAACACGGTTTTGATTTCTGCGAGCACGATGTCGTCGTCTGAAACCAACACTCTCTTCAAATCGCTGCCTACACGAATAAAACGAAAAGATGAACATAGTGCCGAATACATATACATACAAATATGAAAAGCAAAGTGATCTAATTGGCCACCTGGTTCGCCTCTTTTCCTCGGCACCGGGTCTAGGCGATCTTCGCCTGCGCCGAACTCCCAGTTGCCACGGACAACGACCATCACGTCATCGACACGCTTGCCAAAGCTAGCGAGCATAGTCACTAAGTGATGATCAGTATCCTTAGCTCTGAGAAAGTAGCGCCCTAGCCCGCCGGTAGATTTGGCTAGGGCGTAACAATACCGAATGGCAGGAATACCTAAGTTGGTCCTAAAATGATGATTTAGTTCTACGATCCCCATTATGATTTGGAAGAAATTGACGTTGGGCTAGGAAGGGATTAGACCCCAGTATCTAAGAACGGCCCTCAAAAGTGGGTGAAGAGGAAAGCAGACTCCGCCCTCAGCAATTGATAAGAGAGGAAAGATGATTGTGCTCTCATCTTCCCTCTGCATATCGGTGATGCTGTCTGCCAAAAGTGACAAATGGATGTCATCAGGGATGGAGAAATGGCGTCGAAAGCCGGAGATTCGATCCGCCGAAAGGAGCTCTTTCAGATGTTTTGCCATTCTTTTTAAGCCAAACCTAAGGATTACGGAAATTTAAAAGCAAATGAGGAAGCGAGATCAAAAATGAAGGAGAAGAAGACTTACAGGAGATAAAGAGAGAAGCGAGAAACAAGGAGTTGTAGAAGCCGCGAAGAGATAGAGCTACACTTGAGGGCGAGCAAGATATCTTTTGAACATTCAGGACATACATTCGAAGAGATAATTTCAAATCATATTAAATGGAAGCAGTGTACGAAGGGGCGGGAAAGCGTTATAATGACTAAGAAGCGTGTGCGCATTCTGACACACATTGGGAAGAGGGTTAACCGCCGAATTTTCGATTTCCCAGGCTAAGAACCAAACACGCCGACTAATTGATGCTAGTAAGGTGTTTAGGGGCCAATTGTGGGAGCCGAATGATTTAGATCCATAGGGACTGATGAGCGTGTCCGGTCCGAAACGTAACCTCTATTCGGCATATACCCCAGCCAATTAAGGAACCGAATAAAATAATCAGTATCCCAGCCAATAAAACAGACGCCGAGTATAGGTACATGTGACGGGACAAGGATGGGCCCAACCCAAAGGCCCAAAGAAAATACTATAAATACGGGATCACCTATCAGAGAAAGGTATGTGTGAGAACTACTACACTTTACTTAAAGTATAAGCAATTCAAAGATTAGAGACTGACTTGCCCGTCGGAGTGCTAATTCCGGCACCCCCGACTGGAGTGTTTATTTCTTTTCAGGTGACTAGAAGAGGATCACTAGCGTCCCCCAGGATCAGAAGAGTATTTCCAAACTCACTTCTCCACACTTAGTAAACCTTTTGCTGTCATATACACTTAGTTTGAGGAAAGTTTTCCATACTTAGTGAAATTTTACACTTGTAAAAGATTAGTCATGGTGAAGTTTTGCTCACTACAAGAGTTTTGCTTATCTTTAGAAGCTATATAAAAGCAATGTAAAGAAAGCGATGAAATGAAACCCAAAAGTACTACCAAACATCCATGCTTTTCATTAAAGTCAAACTTCCAGAACATGATTACAATATTTGAAAAGAAGTTATGGCAGAGAAGAAGAAAAGAAAAGTCGCACCAAGCGCGATGCAACAACAAAATAAAGAAGGGAAACATGGAAGAAATCATAACAAAGTCACAGAGTTACAGCAAATCAAATCAAACCCTTCAAAAGGGAGTCCATCAAAGTCACATCTCAAGGCAACTAGGCAACCAATGCAAAGTCCTTCTCTTTAAACCGAGCCAGGTTCTACTAGTGCTGCTCCAGGGCACTTTCACACTCCTTAATAGTCTCCTCCAAGGACACAATCATCGCCACATTGTTGGCATGCTCAAAGAAACCATCAATCGCCTGAAGCCTGTCCCTCATCCATGACAGGTTCAAACCATTCCTCTCAAAGCCGCTCAGATTGGCCTCGGCACTCTCCACAAACTTACTAGGAGTCGTCAGGATCTGCTCGGTAGCAAGGTCACGAATAAAGCCAGCAAGTGACTCCAGCAGCACCGCCTGTACTATAGATCCAAGAACATTAAAGGCAGTAAAGGTGTCTGAATGCAGTGCTTGGATATGAGTAAGGGTGGAAGCAACTTCGGAAGAAACCCGATAACTTAGGAAGGAAACTTTCTCTAAGGACTAAGGGGACTCTCTCACACCACCGCGAGCTTCAATCACTAGAGGGAGACTAATGAAGCAACCAAAGGTCTGAGGGCGATGCACTTCTCCTGAAGATGATTGCCTAGCAGCATTAGAGTAAGTAGATGCTGGCTGGCGCCTGGGCGAACTGGACTCAAGAGAAAGACCAAAACTACTTGCACTGTCCTGTCGCTCCGAAAAGAGGTCGTCCATTTGATAATCTCTAACATTCAGATCTGGAACAACAGTGGTATCCATCCCAATATAAAAATCCCGGGACACCCCAAGGTCAACTAGCACTTCTGGGAAGTGAGTGGGGTACAAGTCTACCAGCTGTTCAGAGGTTGCCGAAGCAAGTGGGTCAGAGGTCCCAGCAGCAGCAGTAACAGTGTGGGTGGCTAAGGTGACAGCTACCTCTACAAGTTGGTCCAAATTTAGAGGGGCCACGATAGGAACAGTGGCAGCAACCGCTACACCTGCACTCCCCTCAGCCACTTGAATGTCTGGAAGTGAAGTCTACTGAATTAACAGAGACTTGGTAGACTGAGAGGAACCGCCAGATACAGCTCCGAGGGGAGGTGGCATGACGTCCAGCGGCTCTTTCATGCCGCGATCTTCCCTAGGGGTCTCAGGTACAAAATCATCTCCGCCAACAGAGGAACGGCCGAAGTGCACATAGTCAGAAAGGTGCAGAGGCTCAAAACCTTCAAAGATTATATCACCCAGAACTTCCACAAAGAAGGGGAACTTGTACATTGCCCGCATTTCCACAACTGCTCAACTCTAAGAATCGCTCACTGCTCGCCTCGAGAGTCGGTTCAACTCTCACACTTGGTTCCTCTTTAATATCTGGAAGAACTATCTTGCGGGTCCTGAATCTTGTGACCCTAGTAGCAATGGGAAGGTTGTCATCGTCGTCTAAGTCTGAAAAAATGCCAATGGCAGTAGAAGAACCTCTTGGACCAAAGGGTAGTGTGGTCGATGGGTCCTAAAAAGAAGAAGAAGATCATGCGGTTACTAAAGTGAATACGAGAAGTCCAAAGAAGTAATATAAAAAACATTTTCTAAGTATGGATACCCTTCGGAGTCTCTTCCCACTGGGTCAGGCACGTGCCTTAGGAAATGATGTCGCTGCTGCTTGGGCTACCCTCAGCCTAGAATGAGTCATGCATATTGTTGCGCCCACTTCAGGGGAAGCAATTTGCAAGGGTTGAACAGATATTGCCCCGGACAGGTGAGGCTTTTCCACAACAGGTCGAGATAGAAGCTTGAAGCGGCAAAATATGCTAGTCTGTTTCCCTCGGCCAGAAGGCAGACGAAAGGACAAGTCGGGCTACAAGATGGGTTCCATCACAGGAACGATGGGAGCACTATCACAAAAATTGAAAAAAGAATTAAGGTTGCGGTGCCAGAATAGTCTGTTACTGGGAGTAAAGGCACCATCTCTCCCAAGTGAAGGAAGCTCCATGAAGCCTAAGCCCTCCACAAGTAGAGCAGTGTAGTTACGGGCAAACCACTGAAAGCTTTGGTGAAAATCAATCTAAGGCGGAGGGGCATGTGGGATACCCTAATCCATTCTGAACTGCCTAAAGACCCTGTCTGGTTGATAGACAATGCTAGACATGCCCTCTTCATTCCACACAAGCAAAAATCTTAGGCGTATCATAGTAGCAATGAGAAGGGAGTTGGCCTGGACACTGTCGAGAGAAAAATCAACATGGCAGGCCTTTGAAAAATAAAATGGAACCACAAAAATGCCTGGGAGAAGCTAAGTGAAAGGACAGAACATGCACTCCTCCATACGGTCAACATAGTCTGCAAAGGGTCTGTTGGTGCCAAGACCAAACCACCGAGAGATACGAGGGAGGGATTGACGCACTTGCCTTGTAACAGGCCGACCATCTACATCTAAAATAGAGCAGCCCTCCGCATCAAAGACTTCATCGGTGAAGAAGGGCTCGTGCTCCTTAGGGATAGGGCCCATGGCAGGAAATCTCTCATAGAAAAAGGCAGTCAAGAACTAAGTATGTACAAAGCTCCATATATCATAGCGGCCCATGGATCGCTCCATGTCCGAATAGATGAGATCAAGATGGAAATATAAGTTACCCGGGAAAAGGGGGGCCAGAGGAATTTGACTGCCGCTGCAAAGCTTGACAGCCAAAGAAAAAACCAAGGGATTAATGATTTCGGCAGGGTTACTTGGTAAAATGAAGAAGGAAATGAAATAGTTGACGAAGGCAACCAAGTACAAGTCGCCGCGGTAGCTCGGCCCAACTACAGAGTCGCAGCTCTCCTCGGTGACGTCGCCTACAACTAGTTGTAGGTCCTTGAAGAAATGCTTCAGCCAAGAAAAGTAGGTGGTTTTGTCCCTTTTAGGCCTCTCCTGGAGCAATTCCCCGGTTCTAAGGTCATACCAGGAACCAAACTTCCGTGCCTCCCGAAAGGCGCTTTGGAAAGTAGTGACGGCAACTTGCTCCTCAGAGATCAGGGACGCTGGGTCAAAGGGGTGATCTCCACTGGTGCTGAGGCGTAGAAGGACAGCAACGTCTTCCAAGGTTGGGGTTATCTCCCCCCATGCCAAGGCAAAAGAGTGAGTGTCACGGCTCCAACGGGGGACGACCATGTCAGTGTTGGTCTGCACCTTGACTCCCTTGAAATCAAAATGGCGTTGAAAAGACGGACATCTCGCAACCGTTGCTCAAACCCACTATCAGCAATAATGTCATCGACCCAAAGAAACAAATCTGCTAGAGGACCTGAGTGAGTGTAATAATAGACATATGAATGTAGAAAGTCACCACGCTCCATGCAAAACCGCAGCACAGAGACTAGGTTCACCATGTCTGCGTCATCTAAAGTGGCCTCCCCAATAGGAAGCAAAGGCTCCTCCAGAAGAAGGGCATCAGGAATGAAAGAGTCAACTGCCTTCTAGAAGGGGTCAGCCAGCGCCTCGAAGTATGGAGCCCTTCTCTACTCAGTAAGGGGTGGGGCAACCCTGTCAGGAAGAAATCTCCTGCTGGCCATGAGAGAGAATGAAGAATGGTGAAAAGGCTTTGGAAAGTGGAGAAAAGGAAAAGAAG
This sequence comes from Camellia lanceoleosa, assembly GCA_025200525.1. Classification (NCBI taxonomy): domain Eukaryota; kingdom Viridiplantae; phylum Streptophyta; class Magnoliopsida; order Ericales; family Theaceae; genus Camellia; species Camellia lanceoleosa. The sequence goes on along the minus strand of CM045758.1, from coordinate 179,526,029 downwards.
AAGACAATAGAGACAGAAAGGTGTGTTAGGAAGAAGTGGGGGACCAGTGGACCTAAGGGCGTTATTTATAAAGAAAAATCAACAAAGGGCGCCAATACGCTTCCCTAGGCCATTATGACTTGGCAGTCAAAGAGGCACCTTTTCAGAGCCGACGCAACTTCTGACCCAACTGACGCAACCCTTGGGTTACTTGCTAATGTCATGCACGCATGGGAAACAAGAAGCGTGTCCCCCACATGCGCAGGAGGCAAAATGTAGAGGGTCAAAAATTAAACCCCAAACTAAGTATGGACCTAAGCACTGAGATCACCCCAAAGAGGCAACCAGGGATAAGAAAGGAGCATAGGCCAAAGCCCAAGGAAAGTGGGCCAACAAGCGGGCTGAGGCAAGTCCAACCCACCAGGGCTCTAAATAGACTCCATGAGGAAAAATGCCCAAGTCAAGTTACAGAGGAAACACCTGCAGCGGTAAAGTTGCCGAAGGAACATGTGTAACAGGAAAGTTGCTGAGGCACTTTGCCTCAGTGCCGCCATTCCTAATATCTTCGGATCCACCGCATCCGAAGTTGCTGAGGGAAAGAAAAAGCCAAAGCAACTAAGTCGCAGAGGCAACACTTGCGGAGGCCAAGTTGCAGAGGCACTTCGTCTCAGCACCGCCATTTTAAGTAATGTCGGTGCCGCCGCCATTCCAAGTAGTGTCAGTACCACAGCCATCTGGAATTGCCGAGAAAAGGAGAAAACTGAAGCAACTAAGTTGCAGAGGTAGTACTGGCAACACCCAAGTTGCGGAGGCATTATGTTGGCGCCGCCATCTCTAATATTCTCAGTTCTGCCATTTGGACTTGCCGTAGGAAATGGTTACCGTAGCAACTAAGTTGCAAAGGGAATATCCTATCAAGGTGATAGCAGCCTTTGAGAAAGGCTTCCCTCTGCGAGTAGAGACTAATGCTTGGCGCTAATAGCAGGCCCCAAGGCATTGCTAGCCTAGGGCTGATAGCAGGCCCTAAAGTTTATTAACTTGGCACTGATAGCAGGCCCTAAACACTCCCGCTGCAACTGCACTTGCTAAGGCTCAAAAAAGGTAGTTGCGAAGGCAAACAGATAATACACAGTACATACAGAGGGACACGTGGCACCTTCAGCCTGGTGGCTCAAGGTAGAATATTTCATGTGATCCTCTGGGACACATGTTTTCTCTCTATATGGCCACTTGGTGTCCTCTAGGCACCAAGGAAAAGCCTATAAATATGACCCATTTCCTAAGGTTCAAAAGGAGGAATTTTGGGGATTTAGGGGAGATGCTGCCCAATTTGGTACTGCCATACACTTCTTCTTGAGCCACTTGCTTCACCCTCACCCAACTACACACTCTCCAATTCCCAGATAGTTGCTGCTACTCACTTTTCAGCTACTTCTGCCATTATTGGACCATTAACATAGTTTTGCCTCTCTAATCACTTCTCTAACCTTGAACCCCCCTACACACTCCAATGTAACATTCCAAAAAAATTCCTTATTGTACTTTTTTCAAGTATAACATTCTAAAAAAATTCCTTGCTGTAACATTCTAATATAACACACAAAAAAAATTCTTAGTGTACTTTTCTCAAATGTAACACTTCAATGTAACACTAAAAAAAGTATGTGTGATTCTTCAAACCATTCCAAAATGAGTACAAAAATTCCTTAGTAAACTTTAGGCAAATATATAATTTTAAACTGTGAGTGTTATATTTGAAAAAAATACACTAAGGAGTTTTTTAGTATTTTTGTATGTGTTACATTAGAGTGTGTTGCATTGGAATGTTACGTTAGAAATTACATGTCATGACCCAAACCCGCCCCTATAGGTTTAGCGTTGTAACCGGATAGCAATCCTTGGATTACCAAAGGCCCACTACTAAAAACCGGACTTTTTGCGACGGTGTCAAACGTCGCAAAAGGTCCATATATCGTCGCAAAAGACTTTTTGCGACGGAGTAGCGACGGAAAATGGGGGGTGGCGGAAAGGGGCGTGACAAAAAGTATTTGCGACGGTTACAAACCGTCGCTTTCTTGTAGCGACGGCTAATCAATGGTTTTTGCGACGGTTTCGCCCGACACAAAAAAGGGAAAAAAAATGGCATTTTTAGTGACGATGTTGATTGCCGTCGCAAAAAATTTTTTAGAGACGGTATTTGACGTCGCAAAAAATATTATTAGCGACGGTCTAAAACGTCGCAAAAAACTAGAATTAAATCAATACTATATTTGCGACAGTTTAAACCGTCGCTAAAGATTTGAACTAATATGTATATGCTAAAGGTTAACCCGTTGCTAATAAAATATAAGAAAATGATGATTACATTAGCAACGGTTGTTATTGTCGCAATTAAATTATTTTCATAAAATCAATATATATTTTATTAATTCATTCCCTGTACAAATTATTAATATTTTCTAAAATAAAATACATCTACATCCACACACATCCACATTCACATTCACATTCACATTCACAAAATCTTCCGTACATATGTACCTCAGAACAATTGTCAACCAAATATTCTTTACAAAAATATATAAAACATTCTCCAACAATACCAATAATTTTTTATATTCAAGAACTTAAATTTTTGTATCTAAAACAAAACAAAAATATCAACAATACAAATAAAAAACATATATATTATAGTTTGTTTTAATATCAACAGTAAGCTCCACTATCAGCTCCAGTTAATGATATTGTAGAGATCTTTTTCAAGAGATTCTTCGGAGCCTTCTCCTCCTCTATGATTCCTATTGCATGTTCTATGCAGCTGTTAGATCTACTGTCATCATATAACATCTTCAACTCCTCGATCATTACCTGTAGCAAGAAAGAGGAAAATGTGAGAAATCATGTTACTACATGTTTTTGGGTCACCAATCTTAAGCCAAAGTCTATAAGCTTCAGCAAACTGATGGTCCTTTAAGAAAATTATGAATTGATGATAGTGAAGAACCACAACAAATTATACTAATTGAATAATTAAAGCCAAAAAAAAAGTTCTTTCTAATATGAACTTGAGAGAAGGATTCCCAATGTCTCAATCGCAGACATCAAGAACATCATCACTTCATGCAACAAGATATAAGTTCTATACGCTTTATGAATATACTCCAAAGTAAAGTAGTAAACCAAAACCAAAATATATATACCTCATCGCCAGAGTCGACTTTTAAGTTTTTAAGGGCATCATTAGATAGAGAATGAGCACGGCAAGATAATGCATATGCTTCTGTCCTCTTTCTAGCCAAACTGTAGGATGTAGCTAAGTAAAAGCACCTGAGAACAAGGTAAATTTTCAATTAATGAGCTGGGAAAAAGGGTAAATTTTCACTAAAATATCAAATAGAAACAACATTCACCCTATCAGTTTTGTTTAAACTTGTTACCAGAAAAGAAAACTGTAGAAAACAACGATCATCAATTTGCATTATCATGACTATTAAGATGATAATCCAAAAAAGATCAAAGGACTGCATAGTGAAACATCTTTCAAATGGTCAATGAAATTTAACTATTATTGAAATTTTGCCTTTCTATGTCATTTATTCATTTACAAGTAATATTTGAATTGTAACCCTATGTGTTATGCATAGTCCTACACATGAAGAGCATGAAATTTTTTTTTTGAATATTTTATTAGAATACAAAATCCAACAGCGGTGGACAACATGAAGCCATAATATTCTTCAAACAGGGATGGTGGGGTAATATGCCACTTGACTCCAAAACCATCAGTGTGTAAAAGTGCTTCCACATATGATAAATATCAAGACAAATAAAAAGACCTCCCACGAAACATACTGGAAACAGAAATCAGTAAAAGATAATTCTCATCTCTCAGTATTTAAAATTTAAGCCATAAATATGCAAATATTAAGTTTTATATAGCCCATATAGCTCTGGGTGTGAAGCTGAACCTCGATGCGGTGAGTGAACCACCAAAAGGCAACGTGCATAGTGAAGAGTCGATGGAGTGAACACCAAGTGGGCGAGGTGCATCCTCATGATGGTGGATCCAATTTATTGGCCACATGTGATAGGTCAACGAATTACAGCATGTTTCTTGGTAGTTCAAGTGACGCTGCCACAGCTCCCCTTTCTACAATAGCTTGAATAGTTAATTTCAATAAAAAAAAGACAAAAATAGAGATTTTTTCATCCATCTGAACCACCATTAGAGACAACATTTAAAGTTAAAAATCTAAAAGAAGACCACTACATAGAATTCATTCAGGTGCATGCTAGAGAGAGAAGTAAAAAGTAAAACCAAATTGTACTTCATAAACGATTCGGTTTGGTGACAAAGCATTATACCTAAATGTTAAGAGAGAAAAAATGGCAACTTAACGTGCTTACCTTTGTCACCGCCCTTGTCAAGGCAAGGAACGCTTAATTAAGAGTACAATTAAATGGGAGGCCACCCTCAAATCTAACACATCAAAGAAATATATAGTCAAATAACTTAATCCAATTCTATGAAAGAAATATATATGATAAATCACACTAATAAAGCTTAAGCTCACCCACAAAACACCTTTTGAAGGTAACAACATTATTATAATGATAGAGAGAGTCACATATATTTGCTAAAGCCCAAGACGCCAGAATCCGCACCTATTAACAGAATTATTTACATACATAAGATACAAATCTTAAAATGTACAGAATGGTAAATTTCACATTTGCACACACATATAGATGAAACCGTAAATATTACTAAGACTAACGGGTCACGAGTGTTAATATCAAGAAAGATGGATAAATTTGCCAAGGATCTCTCAGACTATATGATTTAAATTCCTCATAAATTTCTGTCTATTCAGTAAGTACGAAACGGATTTCAACAGTTTACAATATGTCGGTATTACCTCTGAGTAATTTGTGGAAAACATGTGATGACACCAAAGGCACGACAAGCAGATCTCGATCAAGAAAACTCATCATTCAGAGCAAAGATTGACCTACAAAGGTGTTGGTGTAAAATGGACAGATGAATAAACGAAGTTATCTTTGTTTTATCGACAATATTACATTTTTTGTTTTTGGAAGACTTACAGAGGAAGTAAGAATGAAGTCCTCGCTTCCTTTGGTAGTGAAGAGAAAATCAAGAAGTTATTCCCATAAAACAAGTAATTGATGCAAAGATCACCTTTCAAAGAAAATAAACAATGAGTTCAGGTCATGTAATGGAAGCTTTCATATGAGCATTGAATATTTTTAGGCATCATTTGACAAATGGATGGTTTGTTAATAGAAAAAGCATGATTGCTGCTAGACAACCAGTAAATACATGTGGTAGCAGCTAGCAAAGAAACTTACTGAAATAGCCAATGTTTATTCATCACACAAATCAAATAAACTATGCAGCCTTTGGAAGAAGTAAACCAATTTGATAAATAAAACCAGAGAACTAAGCAGAATGATGTCTGATCAAAATTTGGATAATCCTTGTTGAAAAACTAAGAAACTAGCTAAGGAACCCACTCTGCACTAATGATTCTCAAATTACATAACACTAATTTGTAGTTTCCATAATTCAAGCCCACAAATGAAACCCTAGCCAGGTGAACATGAAATAAATCTATATGAGAATCCCAATATTGCAAGGATTATCTAAACATACAACAACAGATAAATGTTCAATTTGCAAGACTCTTTACAAGGGGAAGGAACTTTCATTGAAAAGCTTAATCTTAAGCTGTCATGAACCTAAAGGTGAGAGTTGAAATTCACATTTGGAGCAAAATAAAATGAATAGAAGCAAGAAGAAAGAAAAAGAAAAGGCTTGATTTTAAATCACTTCAGGAAGAGAATCCCAGGTGAACATGAAATAAATCTATATGAGAATCCCAATATTGCAGGGATTATCTAAACATACAATAACAGATAAATGTTCAATTTGCAAGACTCTTTACAAGGGGAAGGAACTTTCATTGAAAAGCTTAATCTTAAGCTGTCATGAACCTAAAGATGAGAGTTGAAATTCACATTTGGAGCAATATAAAATGTTGCACCTCGGGATTAGAAGCAAGAAGAAAGAAAAAGAAAAGGCTTGATTTTAAATCACTTCAAGAAGAGAAAATTGCATCTGATTGAACGATAAATTGTGCATTCAGAAGTTTCTATGTGGGTTGGACAGATGGTAGGGCCATCACTCAAGTTGCATGTGCCTTTAATTTTCAAAATGATTATGAGCAAAATGGTCCAATAACAAGGATATCACCAATTTATCAGTACCTCAATAACAAGAAAATCTTGTTCTTTTGCACAAGCATAGATAGCTGCAGACTTCCCACTCTACATTTAAAGAGGCATAGTTTCAGCCACCACAATCAAAATTGCACATATATTTAACTGATAAAAATAATTGACAGTAATACTTAACAGAATTTTAAAAGCACATGACCCACAAAGTTTCAGATTGCAAAGCATGCCTTCAATATTTGGGATCAACTTCAATAGCCCTTGATGCATCCTCAGACAGACCGCCATATCCTCAGATTGCACTACCACACTCCTCAAGTCTAGCGTGAGCAATTGTACGATTTGCGGTCATCACTGCTTTCACTGTAGTTCAATTGCTTGAGTATACAAATCAATAGCTTGAGAATATTTATGTGTAAGGGAAAAATCAACATGGTCCTGACAAATGAAGAAGTGAAAAGCAAAGATCAAGAATATTGCTCATAGGCTTGGTACAACTTTGAATCATTTTTCAGCAGAAAAGCTTGATTGAAGGATAATAAGTGACTTACTGAATTAAACTAGAGATGCCTAATCATCTTTACCTTTGAATGCTTCATTAGCAAGCAATTTGATTTCTTCGGCTCGCAAAACATTTGGATTTTCGCCTATATCTATAGTAGTTGTTTTCTACGCGAAATCAGGCTGAATAAATCAAAAGATAACTACTGCTCTTCCAAGCCACTGTTAAAAAAATGCTTTACCTTCTCCATTAAAAGAACAAAACTCAAAAGTACCAAGAACATTGCAAACATATGCAAACAAAGAGGGAAGAATGATAAATCATAATAGTAAAAAATATACCATTAATAAACTAATGATAGGCATTAGGCATTAGCTGCATTCAAGACTCAATTCTACACTTGGGATAACTACAGAAATTGAAATTAATATTACCAATCATGTCCTGTCAGTGATTAAAATATCAATTATTAGAGTAAATCAAAAAGCTTTCTGAACAATACACCACAAAATTGATTGGGGAGAGAGAGAGAGAGAGAGAGAGAACGTGGAAACAAAGTAAAACACATGTATGCACATTTTCAAAAGTTGTTCATTTATCTCTAAGCCACTAAAAGTTCTACATGCCAACAAGCTTATATATTTACAGCTTCCACATACCTGTATGGTAACAACATTCTCATCAGTCTCCCCTAGCCTTGACACATCAAACTCCCCTGATTAATCAATTATCTAGTAATTAGCTTCTCATGTGGTTGAGGTGATTACTAGAATCAATAAAATTATGAAAGAATGAAATATAAAACAACTGCCATTGAGTTCGTGAAAATTTAGGGATACATCCGTACTTCCATTGAATTCTATTCTTGAGCTTCTTTTCAATGAGACCAATTCCTTCAAGGACATTTGTTATATCATATATACGCCAATGTAAAACCCTTTAATTGAATAAAACATCACAACAAATGATGCACAGATTGGTGAATAGTATAGTTACCTCTAATGTGTCAAGAACTTTATTTAGATCAAGAATATCATCTTCGTGATGTTTGATCGATTGATGAACTTTTATGTGAGTAGACGTAAATAAAAATTACAACACATTGTCACTAGTCACTTTATGGCATGTTCTTGCTCTACTTGACAAGGAATATGAAATAGAGTCAATAAAAAAAATAAATCAAGAAACATTTACAACCAAAAAGAAAATTTTAAATTACAATTAAAAGAAAAATATGAAAATCAAAAATCAAGAAATAAAGGCTTAAGCAAAAATTACCGAGGGAGCTATCATAACGACAAGGACCAATTGGAGGTAGATTATTGCAAGGAGATCCCAAAATACAAAAATGTAGTTCAATGAAAAGTTGTAAACAAGAGACATAGCAAATCATGAAAATATCAATTGCAAAAAAATATTTTTGTGACTATTAATAATCATTCATATAAATATTTTGCAAAATTATAAGTATTGAGACCCAAAATAAAAGTTCAGATAGTAATACTCACCAACATTTGACACAGGAGTTTGAGATCTAGATCTATTGGACTTTGCCATCCTTGGCGCGTTTTGTGTCTTTCCTTTTCCTGGTACAGGTGTTTGAAGAGGGATGCCAAAAGCTTCCACATATCCAGTACTAGGGTTCCAATAACTGGACTCAGCTACGAAGTATGCTTTTTCACTCTTCATCTTTAATGGCTAAAAGACACTCGAATAGTTTTTACAATTTAATATCAGCCATATGTTTGCAAATTTAACAATACAATTATATGGAAAAGTCAATCGACATTTGATCCAAGGATAATATTATCATAATGTTCATAAATATTGATTGGCTTTGAAAACATAAACAGCACAATCATCATAATTTTAATAAGACATATTATTACCGAGGCTTGACTATGAAACACATAAAAGCCTAGGTTTCTTCCTATTGTTTCAGTTAGAAAACTCAATTAAAACCAAATTTCAAAAGCCTAGGTTTCATGCTGGATATATTAAGCCCTAACTATAAAATCAGCATAACAATGTAGAACTAGGAAACCCCACTAACATAACTAAGCTTTTGTCCTGACAGAATAAAAACCACAAGCCACCAGTAAGAACTAGGACCAAAGCCCACAAAGAAAGGGCACTCCAAAACACCATGTAACTCAATCAAATATTAAAATTTTTAAATGAAACTAACTAGCAGCACACCTCTATTAAACATGGGAACTCATACTATGGACATTTCTATATCTATCTTTCATATCTTACCACACATCTATCTAAGCATTCTCATCTCAACTATACTCATTCTGCAAATATATTGTTTCTTAGTTGCTCAACATTCTGTTTGACAAGGCTGACTTTCTCCTTAACACAACATACATAGTTTCCAAAATCTGTTAAAACCAGCTCTGAATTTTAGAGATAATCTTAGTGATATTTCATAATTTCCTTAAAATAATTGTTATCTTTCAATTGGTAGTAGTCTTCAATAGCTTAAAGCAACCTGCAGAAAACTTCAGAGTGGCACAAATATATCTTCCAATGGCATATTTGTCTTTCTAGCAAATCTATAAGAACTGAACAATCCTGAGGACCTTATCAGCAAATAAAGGAGCGCTGTTTATAAAGAAAAAATTGTGAATCCTAAAAAATAAGTCATAAATATAAGTTGGAATAGCATTTAGATCACATAAATCAACAATGAAACATCAACAAAATGATTATTACATCAGACCCAGTAACGAATCCCAAAACTACTAACTCGAATGACAAAACCAAGCAAGCAAGCAAGAAAATTCTTCAATTCCACAAACCCACTTCACAATCAGAACTCAAACAGCCTCATGCATATATCCATAAATCAAGGTTCCAAGAATGAAGCATCAACAAAAGCTTATTACACCAAACCCAATAACGAATCCACAAAATACTAACTCTAATGACAAAACCAAGCAATAAAATTCATCAATTACACAAACCCACTTCAAAATCAAAACTGAAACACAGTCTCATGCATATATATACACAACAAACTCACGGAGATTTTATCACAATAGCCTCTGGTTCCTTCAACTTGAGGTCGAGGGCCGGTGAGGAAAACTGGCGGTAGTCCCCAAATGGCAGCTTCATGGAGTAGAATGGCATTTGGCGCTTCAAAGGCAGTTGATGTTGCTGTTGTGGCACGATCTGCTCTGTCGGATGATTAGCTTGCGAAATCGACATCGAAATTGAGTGAACTCAGAAAGCTAACAATCAGTTGAAGGACAGAGAGATCGATCGAGCCCTCATTGTTGGGGGGATTTGGGAGAGAGGAATTGGGAATTGAAGAATCTGAGAAATTGAAAAATGAGGAAATGAATCAGAGGGTGAGATCTGGATTTGTGTCATCGAAAAGTTGTGTGCAACAGTATAAAAAGTCAATATGCCAGTGATCTCAATGTCAAACCCCTTCGATTGCGTCTCCTCGATTTCAGAGAATGGCTGCTGGTTTGCGATGGTGATATCAATGGCGGTGGTGTGGTCGTGTGCTCCTATACCAACGACGGTGTCGGTAGAGAGAGAGAGAGAGAGGAGGAGAGAAGAGGGCGTTACAAAGAGATAGAGGCGTGATAGAGAGAGAATAAGGAGCCTTTTTTCTTTTTCTGGTCTATTAGCCACGACACAACAAAGGCCATGGCAAAAAACAATCTTTTTGCGACGAGAGGAAAAGCCGTCTCAAAAAAATAGGCCTTTCACGACGGCTAACGGTTTGCCGTTGCAAAAATCATCCAACATATTCTTTCCTCTGTTTGAGACAGAAATTGCCGTTGCAAAAAGTGACCATTGGCGACGGGATATTAACCGTTGCAAAAGGTTACTTTTTGCGACAGAAAATATGCCGTCGCAAAAAATTCCGTGGCTTATACCCCTTTTTCTAGTAGTGGCCTCTTAACAGAATAACATATAATTAGGGGCTGCGGAAGCAAATATACAAAATATACGTAGTCCATTGAGCTGTGAAAACATACATGGGGACAAATAATTTAAAAATTTTATAAACTTGCGAGTGAAGTCAAAAGATACAATATTTACACATCACTCCGTGAATATATTATCAGAAATCTTGCCCGTAAATCAAAAGAAACAAAGTCTAGTACATTCACAAAAACAGTCACTAAACTTGACTTAATCCGGAACCTCCTCGGGAGGCACAAAGGTTGGCTGACAAAAACTGAAACGCCAGGCCCTCAACTCTGAGCCTGGTCACGTGCCTGATCACCTACATACATAATATAAATAGTGAACAGAAGCCCAGTGAATAATAATGGAGTAAAGAATTTAATGAATGAAGTCCATACCAGATTCAGAAATCATAATTCAGATTCATAAACAGAATATATCCTTGTTTAAAACATATACAGAGGTCAGAGTTCATGCTTAATTATACGTGGTACATCCATTAGTGCTAACAGAACAGATACAGAACAGATGCAGAACAGATGGTGGTTATGAGGAACCAGTTCCATAAAGGAACCTCCGGATCCGAGTAATAAATAACAGATATGTTGAGCTCCATGATGGAGCCTCCTGTACGGGTAACAAATAACAGACATAATAAGTTCCATAATAGAACCTCCGATACCGAGTAACAACTAACAAATATCATATGGTGCTAAGGATGCCACGAATACATTGTCAGAAATTGGACAATCATTCATTATACAAAACATAGCATTTCAGAAAACAGATCTTATTTTATCATACAGAAAATAAATAAAGTTGAACATAGCTTTACTAAGTTATTACTCACAGTTGGCTTCGGGTGCAGACAGATAGAACGAACTAATCAAATGATTTACGGCACGTGACTTACATCAACACATAACAAATACACATTTAAAACACACATTGGAACATACTTAACTCTTCACGTTCTATTCATAGTGTGTTTCTACACATCACCCTTATTATTATGCCTTAATCTTGGCCTAGGGATGCCTAGGATAGAATGAGGATGCAAAAATGCATTTGAAAACACTTTGTCAAATTTTTTTGAAAACAGGGTTCTCGCTCGAGCGTAGCTTCCTCCGCTCGAGCGGACATGTAATGTGTGAGGGGACACTTGTAGACGCGCCCGTGGGCCTCACGCTACAGTTCGGACACGAATGGTTACGGTTCTTAATCTGATCTCGCAAAGTGCAATGCGAGATTGATAAATCACCAAAGAGTCCAAATCCAGCAAATCGTTTTGGAAAACAGATTTTTTGAAAGAAGTGTCAAACATGGACTGCTTTGCCAGATACAAAGTCGCCACCTAAATATTTTTTATGGGGGAATTTAGAAAACCCTGACTCGTTGCCTAAGGCCACGTGTCAGTCATCACCAAAATTGCCTCGGCTCGAGAACTTAGGTACGATTGAGGAAGGTCAGCTATGAGCACCCCCTCTCGCCCGATCCGAAGATCGGCCTCTGCTAACCATGATATCTAGTTTTGAAAACATTATGCGTTCTTATTCCGGTTAATTAGCTAATCTTACTATGAGATACGCACAATACAAAAGTATAAACTAGATCGCCTAATTTGGAACAAAGCATTGCATATCCGCTCGTTCGAAAAACAGTTTGAAATTTGCTACTCACAAGTAGGCTAAAACACGAATTTCAACAAGTTGTTCCAACTTAAACAATCCAACCTTCACCCACAGGCATTCAGGCAGTTTATATCACATAAGCATATAGCCACATGGTAAGCATGCTATCATGTTAACATTCACACTCATGCAAGATGTTAAAGCATAAAAAGCTTACCGAGTACTCCGAGCCAAAACAAAGAACTTGTTAGCAATCAATGTATGATCCAAGTTCATGTTAAGTGGCTAATGCATCGCATACAAAATGCAACTAGAATAGACTCGGCTAATCCTAAAGATCGCATGTAAAATGCAACAAATAACATGTATTCAAGTTAGATTTGATGTCACGACCCGAACCCGCCCCCATGGGTTAAGGACGTAACCGGCCAGTAATCCTAGGATTACCTACGGCCTCAAACCCATCTAGACGTAACTCAACAGAGTGAAGGGGCCAAACGGAAGCAATAATTAAAAACTTTGTCCATAGAGCTGTGCTTATATGCACATCAAAATATTCCAGACATACATATGTTAATAACTCACAACAGAAAGCATAGCAACATGAATTTGTGTACAGACAGGATCATTCAAAACTGAGTCAACCAACAAACTATATGCAAATGTACTCGAACTTCGCCGACATAACAACATAGAACAGCACGACACAAAGGCGAAGGCAAGTCTCGTACGTGAGACGCAAGGGCTGACTCTCCAAAACCTTTGTTGTTCCAATACGCATTTCATCGAGGTGGTTTGTGTTTCCCTTGGCTCACCTACAAACACATGAATGAGCGTGAACGAAAGCCCAGTGAATAATATCAAATAAAAAGATACAACAATATGTAGAACAACATAATCCGAACGGCCTTGGGCCCAATTCATATTTCTAATTAACACATATATACACAATGTAAGTCAAGTGACTGTGGTTCTAAACATACTGGCCTTTTGGCCTCCTTATCTTTCATTTATGTCAAAACGGCCTCTGGCCCACTCATTCATTTCCATCGGCCTTCGGCCCAATCGTTCATTTCCATCGGCCTTCGGCCCAATTATTCCTTTCCATCGGCCTTTGGCCCAAATACACTTTCATGTCAAAACGGCTCTTAGGCCCAAATACACTTTCGTGTCAAAACGGCTCTCAGGCCCAAATACACTTTCGTGTCAAAACGGCTCTTAGGCCCAAATACACTTTCGTGTCAAACGGCTCTTAGGCCCACATTTATATCAAACGGCCTTCGGCCCATATTTGTATCAATCTGGCTCATAGGCCTTCCATTTTAAACTGGCACATAGGTCTTTCATATCAAACTGGCACATAGGCCTTTCATATCAAACTGTCCACCATTCAAATTAATGAACTTTACAAAACTTACATAAGAGTAAGCGAATGGAACAATAACATAATTTAGATATTACTCACAGTGGTCGGCATGTGGATTTGCCCTGGAGCTTGACCCTACATATCACATAACACATATGGGTCACAAATAGTTCAATCCGTTCTTTAATTCACATATTCCTCTTTAGGCTTTATTCTTATCTCTTTAATTCAATCACAATGCTCAATGCATGCCTAAGAGTGTTTAGAAGTGAAAGAGAACGGAAAATGTAATACGTAATGCATTAATTTTCGAAGCAGGGGTCCCCGCCGTGGACTTCAGCCGAGCGGACCCTTAGGTCTGCAAAAGTACTGGTTGCCCTCAATTCCCGCTCGAGCGCAAACTCGGCCGCTCGAGCGGACTTCCTGCCTACATAGCTCCCGCCGAAGGTCAACTTCCCGCCGAGGGAACCAGTCTGCAAAATGCGAGCTCGATTCCGCTCGGCGGCCATTACCCGCCGGCGGCACACTGCACTGGGTTTCCCAGATTTTGTTCTTGAGTTCAATTTCGATGTTTCACCCCCATTTCTTGCATATTTTGGCTCCAATTCACATATACATATGCTAACATGCCATAGACCCCAAATTACAACATTAGGAAGCTCAATTTCTAGATTTGTCTACATGCATGTCCCAAAATGTGTCAACTCATCACCAACATGCTCAAATTTAAACATGCAAAGCTTACTCTTTCATGATCTACTCTTGCATGCAAGAAATACATATCATTCACAACTTATTTGGTGAAGAGATGGTCATGCACATGGATTTCAAACAAGATTCAACATAGATTGCACACATTAAGCTTAAACATAGAGGATCATGGCAATTTCATGCATGCATGCCTTAATTGACCTTAGATTCAACATGTTTGACTCAAACCTCTTACATACATACTAATTCATGCTCTTGACCATCCATTAGACTTCAATTCACAAGATGATAGCTAAAGAAATGCATGAATCACTCACCAAAAGGCTTTAATCTTCCAACCTCTAGTCAATTCTTGAGTTGATCTTCAAATTATCAAGCTTTGAGGCCAAAATCCCAATTTCCCTCACTCCCCCCCTCTCTCTAGCCGACCCTCTCTTCCCCCTTTGAGTTTTTTGATCAGCCAAATGAAGTGAATAAAAGAGAATAGGGAGTGTAGAGGCTTATAATAAAACCCACTAAGGCCAATATTAAAATAATAAAATAGTTGGGCTTTAATTCATCAATTTAATCCATTTAATCTGACCAGAGTCAATTTCTAATTAAATTTCATCGTAGGCTCTAAAAATTATGCCAATCACAATGGCGTAATCAATTTCGAGTCTTGTGGCCAATAAGGCTCTCAATTTAATTTCCGAAGCGGGTTATCAAACAGATATTCCTACGGTGAACAGATAAACACTCAAAATCACATACATTCACATAATGACACATAAAATTATGCTAAACACATAATCATACTTAAATTAAGGACCAATTAGCATAATACGGAACAGGGGTGTCACATTTGAAATACTATGCAATTAGTATGATGCGTCGAGCCCGGTGCATGCAATACAAATGAATGGATGCATGCATGCATAGCATAAGGATGCTAAATTAAACATGCCCTAATACTAACCATCAAAAAGCATGTAAGTAAAAGGGAGAAAGAAGTGGAGATTAGAAGACATGCATCACATGCACGCACACTTATTACAAATTCGCCCTTGCTCGAAGGGACCAAAAGAATAATACAATTTAACTAACTAACAAGCTGTCACGACCCAAACCCGGCCCTATGGGTTTAGCACCGTAACTGGCCAGTAATCCGAGATTACCAAAGGCCCAATAACAAGAATACAATAAAACAGTAGAGGCCCGGCGAAGCCAATACAAGAAATAAACAATGTCCAATGAGTCAGGATAGTCTCAGATGCAAAAAAGATTTTCCATACATATGCATATTAACAGTCGGTACAGAACAGTATATACAATATTTACAAAGACTCAATATAGGGACTTAATCCCTACTCAACAGTGCAGTAAACATTCAAACTATACATTCGATCCAGTTATTACAAAACAGTAAGACAGTACAGTAGGGGAAATACTAAAACACCCCTAAGCCTTGGCAAGGTAGGCTCGGAACCTCACAAAGGAGGCACATAGGTCGCTTGACAAAAGCTAGTAACCCCGACGCTTCTAGCCGTGGGTCCGTGCTGTACACCTACATATGCATATGAGCAAAGGAGCTAAAGCCCAAATGAATAATATAATGCGAAGGGGTTAAGAATAAATGTCCTTTCAATATTAAAACCACTATTTCACCATTTATCACTATTGGGCCAGGCTCATATTCCGTGCCATAACACTATTCATTAAAATAGTGATATGTGGTACTTCCTTGGCGAATAAAGACAAAGCAAGAGGTCTTAGAAGACCGGTCTTAACAGACCAAACAAGAAATGATGGCCATCAAGATGCAAGATAAAGAATGAGCGAATAAAGACAATTCAGATAACGAAGACAAGATTTGTGGATTCAAGAGGGCTCCCCATCAGAGCACTTAGTTCAGAGATTCTAGAGGTGGCTCCCATCAGTAGCACTTAGCTCCAGAGATTCTAGAGGTGGCTCCCGTGTAGCACTTTGCTCCAAATCAAGAAACAAGAGGGTGCCAAGGATGCCCTAGTGCGGTGTAATATAACTCATACGCTCATTTAGTATACAAGATCGCTCAAGGCTCAATTCAAGAAGCGTGTCAATTCAAGAAATGAGCCGATTCAATGAACAAGATCAATTCAAGAACTTGGTCAATTCAAGAACTGGCCCTGGGCCGATTCGAGAACAGATTCGATAAAATAGACAAATTTCAATAAGGTAAGCAGCTCAATAAAGTAAACATGTAAAAATAATCATTTTGGACATATCTTTACACGCTTGTTACTCATAGAGTTACGGGCTCTGATATGCTAGAGCGTCTCCTCGGTAAGCCAACCCTACACAGTATACAGGATGAACACACACTAAGCTATACAGTTGGGGGAAGATCAATAACTTACCCTAATTTGCCTCAGTGTGTTCTACATCTATATCCTCATTAAGATGCCTTAAGCTAGGCCTAAGAATGCCTAGAATAGGATGAGGATGCAAAGATGCACTTAGAAAGTACTTTACAAAATTTGCTGAAAATAAGGGCCTCGCTCGAGCGAGCCTTCCTTCGCTCGAGCGAGCTTCCAAAATCAAAGGCTTCGCTCGAGCGAGAAATCCTTCGCCGGCGGTGCGATGAAACAAGAAAATACTGGATGTTGAAATTTTACGCTCGAGCCACCATTTCTTCGCTCGAGCAGAGCTCTGAACAAACGATGGTCGCTCGAGCGAGGAATCCTTCGCTCGAGCGAGGAGGCCAAATTCTGGAATTTCCAGATTTGTCTTCCAAGTCCGAACCAAGCATTCCACCACTCAATACTCGACCTCTTGGGCCCAAATTCTGGGAAACACATCTCAAATCAATATACAACAAGTTTCAAAGCTCAATTTATGAATTCAAGCCCCAAAGGTGAGTCAATTAAAACCATTTTCAAACCTATTTTCAAGAATAAACTTCAAACATGCCATGCATGAATTTTAAACCAAATTGAAGCTTCAAAGCTTGCTCAAATGAGCTCATTCTTTTCAAAACAAGATGAAAACATGGATTTAAACATGATTATGAACATGCATGTGGCATTTGACCATGAAATCCACTTCAAACTTACTAAAACCAACATGCATGCAACAATTAAGCTTCAATCTCACATGCTAAGCTTAAAAACATGACTTAGCTCATAAATTTAACATGAAACATGCAAGAACTAGTTCAATGACAACAATAAGAAGATGAGTTCCTTACCTAGAGTTTCAATTACAAGGTGAGGAAGCTAAATTATGAAATCTACACTCCAAATCTTCAAGCTTCCTAGCCAAAACTCAAGAACAAGCCAAACTCTCACTTTCTCCCTATTTCTCTTCTTGGTCGGTTTAGAGACATAAAATGGCTGAGGGAAAAGTGTTTGCCTAAGGTATATCAATGCTCAAACATGATATAATACAAGGCCCACTAACAATGGCAAAACGGTAATTACGTCAAACTCTTTAATTAGCTCATTTTAATCTAATTTAATCATACCAAATCGATTTTCAATTAAATATACCATAAAACCACATAAATTATGGTAATCATGAAACACTAAACAATTTTCAGTTTGGTCGCCGATAAAGCCTTCAATTTGCAGTTTAAACGTAAACACACGAATAGATAATTAAACAGTCGAACAGATAGAAATGCAATACAATAGGCACACTCAGTCAATTTGGTTCCAGTTTTCAATCAGTCTGTTCAGTATTTCAGTTGATTCAATTATCAGTCATAAGCAGTCTCAATTTCACAGTAATCGGTAATAAATCAGTGGTCAGTGATTAATCAGTAATCGGTAACGAGGGTTGTTACACAAGCTAATTAAATAGTTACAAACCAATTAACTAGTTAAGCCAATTAACTAAGCTAATAAAGCGATAAAACAGCCTCGGGAAGAGGGTCCAATGCACGTGTGCTCGACTCCGCTCGAAAATCCACCACCATGCACAAGCTGCCTCTGTTTGCACTATTTTATGCCTTTGAAAATTGCACAAGTCCCAAGGAGTACTCTCTGAACACTTGTGGGATGCCACCGGCCATGAGGAATGGTCACCGGCCAAAGGGAAGTGGTCATCGACCATCTATTGAACTCTCGGCCACCAATATATGGCCGGTCAGCATTGAATATAGTCGGTCAGCCATGTATGCCTGCAAAATCCTGTTTTGACAGCAGTAGAGGGCAAACATGGCATGGCAATGCATTCCAAGCAAATGTTGGCACCACACACCTCTTATCATGTTCATGACTCAAAGGGAGATGATACTCGATTCTCGGACCACCAATCACGCATTTCAATACGTGATGGCCCAAGAAACCAAGTGTGCCATTTCAATATCAAATGAAATGCAAACCAAATAAACACATAAGGCCCAACATCTATCATGGTGATTTCAGGAGGCAAGACATGCAAGCTAAGTATGCAACATGACAATGCAAACAAGCACACAAGGCATGTAACATGTTAGGCAACCAAACAAAAAGGAAATGCATGCCAAATGCAATGTGATTCAAGCATGCAACAACGTGCGATAGGCCAAGTATGCAACAACGCGCAAGGCGAGCATGCAACAACATGCGAATGATGGACTTAAGCTAATTTGGGGCAGCTCTCAAACAAGCCCAAAACAGTGGCCAAATGCTATGAAAATGAGATACAAATGCACATGCAAACATGCATACAAATGGACCAACACTTAAGCATAAAGAGAGGACTTTTAAGCACACTCAAAAGAGGACAAATAGCATACATGATAAGCTTTGAAAATATGTAGAAGATGATGCCAAATCAACCTACCAATGCAAGCAAAGCATGCAACCAAGCCCAAGGACTTAAACTATAGTCATGTGACACATGAAGCAAATGACCAAAGCGAACCAAAACAGTCCTAAATCATGCCAAAGTGAGCCCCAAAAACCACTTAGATGGCATCTAAATGACCTAATCTTAGAGGCATGCACAATGGTACGAACATGGAGCATGAAACACCAACCTTTTAAAGCATTAAAGGAGCGTCGAATGCAAGCATACAAGCATATCATATGGACTGAAATGACATGGTAAGTGGTTCCAAACCATTGAAATGAGCCAAGTAATTCATGCTCAACACTCACACACCCAAGGCTAACAAGCCAAAATGCAAGGTAGCTATACAAAGCATGTCATGGATGGCCCAAACAAACAAAATCAGACCTCAAGCATACTAAAACATGCATAAAAGCTTCACAAAGCTTGGCCAAAACAAGTAAGCATAGTAGTCTAACTGCTAAGTACATATTAAGGCAAATTCATGGCATTACAAGACAAGTATGCAAAGCAAGCATGGTGTGTCTAAACCAAATGAAAATAGTGCTATATCATGACAAAATAAAGCCTAATATGCACTAAGATGAAGCTAAAGCAAGCTAGGCATACAAGCTACAACACAAGCCACTTATGTGAGCATAAAAGACAACATGGAGAGGGGATGACCCTCTCCCATTTAGGACCTCAAAACCACCTCTCCACCACTGAAAATCCTTTGGATTTCAGTGGTAGAGAGGTCATGCAAAGACCACAACAATGGCCAAAATAGATGGCCTTAAACAAGGCCTAACAAGGCCTTGGAAGGAGGAGACAACACCAAACCTCAAAGAGACCTTAAACAAAGTTCTAAAACTAACAAAATCAGAACTTTTATATGTTATATACTAAGCTCAAAAACAGATGCAAGATAGGTTAAAAGCCAGTGCAAGAATAGGGAATAAAGGAGATAGGTTCTTACCCTTGAAGAACACTTCAAGAACACCAACCTCAGACCTCCCTTTGGATCAAAATCAGTTCAAAAACCTGGAAACCAGTCCCTCAACACCCCAAAACTGAAGTATGGTGTAATACTAGGTGCCTTAGTGCAAAACTAAGAACAAAAACACCCTTTTGGAACACCAAACACACACAACTATATATAGAGAGAGAGATATAGAGATATATATATATATGCCCTAATCTCATAGTTGTTCCACCTCTGGAAAGGGAGAGGAGGCCTTCCTCTTATAGGCAAGGCCAATCCAAGCTTCCAAGAGAAGCTAAGTTAAGAAAGCAAATCCCTCGATACATGTGTATGGAGGGGGTGCAAAGTGGGTGCCAGCTATCACAGCTGACACAAAATATCTGCCAAAAGCATATGCACAGTGGTCGGCCAGCCAAAAAAGACAAATTGGCCAAAACAATGGTCGGCCGACCACAAAGAGTGCCGCCGGCCAAACATTTGGCCGATAGAAACAAAACAATGGCTGGTGGCCTCAAACCATGGCCGATGAGGTGTGGGGATGGCCAACAAGCCATTCCCTGCCCCTCAAAAGCAAAACACAAGTGTTTAGTGCATAACCAAACACAAAACAGTCGAGTCGACAGGTCTTGAGGCAAGACGTGTAGCCGAGACCTCCAGGAACTCAAGACAAACACAAACAAGGATGATCACCGAGTGTTCAAACGGTGACGTCCAAGTCTCAAGGACGGTCAAAAATGGGATGTCTACAACGCTCGAGTGTAACTTTCTACGTTCGAGCGCTCTGCAAATTTTGAAAAAGTACTGGTTATGTGATTTTTAAGCCCGACGAACGCTCGATAATCGCTCGAGCGTGAGGCTCATACCCCCGCTCGAGCGCAATTCTTGCCACTCAAGCGGTCTACAAAAACATGAAACTTCTGGGAGCATGTATTTCATGCTTAAGCGAACTTCTGGTCGCTCGAGTGGAAATACAAAAAGAAAGGTTGCCGCTTGAGAGCAGAATCTCACGCTCGAGCGGAAATGCAGAATCTGGAATTTCTAGATTGCACTCCTAAGCTCCAAATTCGAATTCCACATTTCAAAACTCATCTTTTTGGGCCAAAATTCTGGAAAATATCTAAGAACTTGTAAAACATTAAGATTTGAAGATCATTTCATGAATCAAGGCCCAAAAGTATGTCAAACATGCGAAAATTCAACTTGAAATATAAGAATATGGTATGAACATGACATGCATGTGTTCACTTGAGTTAATGGCTTCTAAAACATGATCAAATGTGGTCCAATGATGAGAAATGTTATGAATTCTTCAAACCATGCTAGAATTACAGCATGCATAGAGAAAATCTTTGAAAACAACTTCAAAATGCTATAAATATGCATGCGTGTATGGAATGACTTAACTTTCTTCAATTCTAGCTCAATCCCTACATGAATTCACCTAATTCACTTGTTTTCATACTTAATCAACTACATTACAAGGTCAAAGACTAAAACTCTTACCTAGAGTCTAAATTGCATAAGGGAGGAAGCTTCAATTCCCAAATTCTTTGCAAATCTCCAATAATTCCTAGCAATTCTCTCATATCCCAACTTTTTTATCTCAATTTTCTTCTATCTCTCTCTCTCTCCCACATTTTGCTTGTGTGTGTGAGCTCAAATGTATTGAAATGAAGAAAAAAAAAGAGTGAAGGCATATAAGAAGCCTTATATAGGCTCACTTAATGATAATTAATTAAGGCTAATTAAATGGGCATTAAATTAATCTAATTTAATCATTCCAAATCAAATTTTAATTAAACCTTTCATAATGTTCTAAAAATTTCAAATAACATATAAATCAAGTCAATTTCTAAATTAGATGCGAATAAGGCCTTCAATTCGCAAACCTAAATGGAATTATAAACAAATCTTTCTACGTTAAACAGATATAAACACACATAAGGCAACACATGATGCAACATTTCACATTAATTACTTATTAGGCATAACTAAGCATGAATTAAAGCTGATCATAGGTCAGGGTTGTTAAATGAAGTGTTACATTTGAAAAAAGTAAACTAAAAAATTTTTTGTGTGTTACATTAGAGTGTTATATTTGAAAAAAAGTACATTAAAGAGTTTTTTTGAAGTGTTACTTTGTTACATTTGGAAAAAGTACACTAAGGAGTTTTTTAATGAGTTACATTAGAGTATAACGTTATTAGAGTGTTACATTGGAATGTTACGTTTTTGTTCATAATGTGAGATTTGTTCTAAAAGAAGGAAGAATCTAAAATCTCTATAGTAGGGCTGGACATGGGGTTATCAGAACCGTACAATCTGCTCAACCTGAATCGATCTGCATACAAATGGGCAGTTTCGCAAACACAATGCAAACGGATGCTGTTTGAAATATAGTATTATTGCGGATTGCGGGCGAGTTGCGGGTTTTACCCCACACCAGCAAAAACCCACCTGCACTTACTCTTTTTTTTATAAAAAAATGAAAAAACTTGGACCATTGATTTCATTCATCTTACCCTACATGTTTTGAATAATTTTACTTTAATTGTATTGTTGGGTAGTGAATTATTTTGATGATTTAATTTAGAATTTTGAAAGATGTGCTTGTGTTAATTTATAATTTTATTTAAAAGTTTAGGATTTTAAATGATTTACTTGTGTTAGAAATTGATTTTGTTGTGTTTTTAATTTTATAAGTTTTAATTCATTAATTATTAATGTTGAGCCTTTTAGAAAATGAGAGAAAAATGGCCCAAAATAAATATTTATAAAATAGGGGGGAAAAGGCCTATAAATAAATTTTTAAAGAAAAAAGTTCAATCCGCAAACATTCCGCACATCCTCGAACCCTATCCTCACAAACTGCAAACCACACTGCAGGCGATTGCGGGTTCAATTTTTTTCAAATCGCACATATACGAGCGAGTCCAAATCGCAAACCGAATCGTCCAAAACTGAACTGCAAACACCTCTACTATATAGTGCAGACTACTCAAATGTGTAATTTCACATTTGGATAAACCCACTTTTATCCTTCAAAATTAAACCCAAATGTATAAGTGACTATCATTTTGTATAATTTCTACTTAATAAGACCTTTGGATTCATAAAGAAAAATGGAGAACTAAATAGTTTATAAGATCATATTTTGAAATTTATTGATGTTTTATCCTATTTTTAAATATCTACAATGATTAAATGATTAATGGCCAATTTATAATGATTAAAATATGTTGGCCATTTTTTTTATATTTCAAATGCAAAAATTAGGGGTGTAAAAATGGCCTACACCTTATGGGCAAATCGAAATCTGTCAACGGCCTGAGGCGGGTTCGACCTGGGACCTGAGGTCTGAGCCATCATTTTGAAGTCCAATCCACCCTGTGAGCCAATTGGTCCATCGGCCCGTTCAAGGCCCACTCAATGTGCAGCCCGCGCAGAGGCCCAATGTCATTTTTAATGAAAAAGAATAAAATTTTGGTAAAAAAAATACTGCATCCGTTCTAAAATATTAGTCCCTTATTCTATTTTTTATTATCCCAAAGTATTAGTCCATTTTCAAAAATCAAAGATTAAAATAATATAAATTTCCTATTTTGCATTTCTTTTAAATTCATTAATAATACAAAAAGAACAATTATAATAATTGATATTCTCTAAAAAATGGACTATCAAATGTTAATTTTGAAAAATTAATTTTGTTAATGTGCAATAATTGTACTATCAAAAAATTTTAAATTTCTCAAAATGGACTATTATTTTGAGATGAGGAGAGTAAATAAACATGTTCAGGCCCATTAGATTGAATATGCCTTGGGCCTAGACATAATTTTTTGGCTCTTGGGCCAGCTTGGATCAACCCAAATTTTAGTGGATGCCCGTGCAGCTTGACATGAGTTGGCCCAAGTGAGTTGGGCCAAATTTACGCCCTTAAATATAATACCTAAAAAATAATATTACCCTTCTCATATCTAAAAGTAATATTAAAAATACCAAATTTTTTTTTAAATGTGAGACAGTTGATTGTTTATTTAACATTTTCCCGCATCTAATACTTCTTCTAAATGGACGAACTGTACGAAATCTTTTGGATTGTCCCCAAAAAGAAAACTCATTAGCCAAAATCACTAACAAGGAAACAATGTATTGCGGATCTAAAAAATTTAGATAAACATATTTGACTTATTCTCTCGATAACAAACTGCCTTCTCACTAGCCAAACAAAATAACCTTCCCATTGCAGATCTCTTTTGAGTGTTGAACATCTTTCAAATCGCCATTGTTAATTGCCACCGTCTTCTTTCCCAGTATCATCAATGGCAACAAAGATCGACAACGATATCTCAAGGATTGAAAAAGGTGCAATCACTTCCACCAACTCAGATTCCAAGAAAAATGACAGCCTTTGGACATCAACCACAGTTGTCGTCACGTTTCAGAAGGTCAGTCACAAAACAATAATGCTACATACTCGAATCTTTACTTACAATTTGATTCAGAAATACTAATATATAGTTTACATTCAATTTATACATAGATCTTGCAATACACCATTTGAATCTCAACCCTTCATCTGCATTCTGAGCCATTTTCCTAGTACAGTTTTTGAATATTTATATTTTTTTTTCCCTCACCAAATCACTAAAAAAATGTACCATGCATTTGCATGGATATTCTGCAATTAGGGTTTCTTTGTCTTTCACTTTTTTTTTTTTTTTTTTTTTTTAAAGGTGATTGCAGAGGTGATCGGTACGTATTTTGTGATCTTCATCGGCTGTGGATCGGTTGTCGTCAACAAGTTATACGACGGCACAGTTACATTTCCAGGGATATGTGTAACATGGGGACTAATAGTGATGGTAATGGTTTACTCGGTAGGTCACATATCTGGGGCTCATTTCAATCCGGCGGTCACCATCACTTTCGCCATCTTTCGCCGGTTTCCATGGTGGGAGGTGAGTTTTCTGATAATTGATATATGTATTTATATTATTATTTAAGCATATCG
This sequence comes from Camellia lanceoleosa, assembly GCA_025200525.1. Taxonomy (NCBI): domain Eukaryota; kingdom Viridiplantae; phylum Streptophyta; class Magnoliopsida; order Ericales; family Theaceae; genus Camellia; species Camellia lanceoleosa. The sequence continues at coordinate 179,500,877 of CM045758.1, read as the reverse complement.
AAATGCAATTGATCAGCAATTGAAATTCAAATCCAAATCAATTGTTCCTTCCATGCACATCTTTCACTATTTGGTTAAATTTGATTGGTTTATAATATCATTTTTGCTGACTTGAATTAATGAATTAATAAAATGTAAGGGGTAGGAAAATGAAGAATTGAAGGGTGCAAGTGTTGATGGATTGCAAATAGGAAACCAATTCCTGTTTGACATTACAAGAATGATATGGCAGTGACATTGTTAAAAAGTTTGAGTCCTCTTTATAAATATTTTGTTTCAAAGTGAAGGATTATTATTAAGTCACATATATGAAAATTAAGCGTACATTTTTTATTTATATATTATCACTCTATGTTGAGAGAGAAGGATGAATTAGCCGATCACATTTGAGTTGGGAATGAAATGAAATGGTTTGATACAAATTGATTTTTGTAGGTGCCATTATACATAGCAGCACAATTAATAGGCTCGGTATTAGGGAGTTGCACACTGGCTCTAGTATTTGAAGTAACAAGCGAAGCTTACTTTGGAACTGTACCAGCTGGATCTAATCTCCAATCTTTTGTCCTGGAATTCATCATCTCTTTCCTTCTCATGTTCGTCATCTCCGGTGTTGCTACTGATAATCGATCGGTATCTATATCTATACCTATATCTATTGTTTTTATATTTTTTTCTGCCTTCACTTTTTAAGTTGATGCATAAAATAAAGGAAAATGTTTGAAATATTCAAAAATTATTCATAATTTTATCTACAATGATGTGGCAAAAATAAGTGTCAACTTTTTATTATTATTTTTTTTTTTTGGGGGAGGGGGAGGGTGAGTTTTCTTAACAATGTTAGGTATCATGAAAAAAATTTCATGAAAATGATCATGACAGATTTATGATCCTTGGATTACACTTAAAATAAAGTATCACACACTAATCAAGGTAATCCAAAGATTACAAATCTTTCATGATCATTTTCATGAAAAAAATTTCATGATCCCTAATTTTTCTCTTTTATATTTTACCATTGGTGAGGTAATGATCGTTTAATCATTTTTTTTAATTCCAATTATAATTTTTAATTATGCAGGTAGGAGAGTTGGCAGGGATTGCTGTTGGAATGACAATAACGTTAAACGTCTTCGTTGCCGGGTACATTTTCACCGCCCAGAATGTGGATTTATATTTTTTTTTTCAAATTATAAAATATTTAGTAGAGACCTGGGATATAATTTTGAAAGATTTATTTAAAATGACAAAAAAAAAAAAAACCGACAAACAAAACTTTGTGATGCATACATACGCTAGAAATTATAATTATTTTAGGACAAATTAAATCTATTTTCTATGTACTTTATTCTTTATGTTAATTTTGTTTTAATTTGGACATTGTGTTAATTTAGTTAAATTGATAAACAGACTATTTTGCTTTTTAATTTTAGTTAATTTTTTTTAAAGAACATTTATCAATTGAATTAAAATAATACAAAATGACAAATTCAATTGTAAAACTGACAAAATTAGAAATATATATGAATTAAATTGATACGAGAGAATGACTATGCAATTTATCCATTACTTATGTTACATATTTTCTTTTCCCAAAAAAGAAAAGAAAACACTATTAGTTAATCACCCCAACCTCAACGAACACTCTGTTTGTTTCCGTTATAATTTTTTTTATATAAAAATTATCTTCTTATGATTTGTTGCATTATTCAAATTAATGTACTAATGATTATATTAGTGATGGAGGAGGTGGAGGTGGAGGTGGAGGTGGAGGTGGCAGTGGTGGTGGTAGAGTGGCACTGGAAGCATTGGAGAGAGAGTAATCTAAAAAATATTTTTCACCTTTCAATATTGAAAAATATTTTGTCAAAATAAATTTCTCTCTATTGATCACATAAAATATTTTGTTGCACCATATGTTAAAAAAAAAAAAAAAAAATTACGAAACAAACAGAGTGAAAGTGTCAAAAAGTAGTTTAGTATGTATTGCTATTCATGTGGTACCTAATAAATGTGAAACCATTGATGATTTTGAATTGCAGACCAATTTCAGGAGCATCAATGAACCCAGCCAGAAGTATTGGACCAGCCATTGTTAAACATGTTTACAAGGGACTGTGGGTCTATATAATTGGCCCACTATGCGGAACCATAGCTGGTGGGTTTACATATAACTTGATCAGATTTACTGATAGACCCCTTCGTGAACTCACAAAGAGCTCATCTTTCCTCAGGAGTATATCAAAAAGTTAGGGATAATTCTTGAGTGTTCAAAGCATATGGTATGTCATTTACTTATGTATTTTTGTGACTTAAGTTATACATTTTTGTGATAACTTATGACACATTTTTATGAGTTAACTTACGCAAATAAGTTACACGATTTTGTAAGGTGACTTACGTACGTTTGTAAGAACTTACATTAAATTGTGATTTTTCAAATTTTTATGAATTAATTTGTAGGCCAAGTTGGGATTTCTTAAATTTTTATAGATCAACTTATACGGATTTATATTTAAATTACATGAGTTTTACAAGATAAGTATGTATTTTTATAAGAATTTATGTAAATTTGCATATCTATTGTATATTAAAGGGTTGCATACCCAAACACTTTCCATTAGTGTTTGTATCATTTTTGGCAAAAATTGTCGCATGGCAATTTTCTCAATTATTTGTACCACATGGCAATGAAAGATAGGGAGTCAAAGATTTTATGGGACCCCCACCAAGGGCAATGGAGTGGCAGCTGAAGTTGATTTATTTTAATTAACTAAATTAGCCAAGTCATTAGGTTAATTAATTAATTACTAATTTAGTTTAGTTTGATTTGATTTGATGAGGTGAGCCTTAATCGTTCTTAATAAATAGGAGGTTATTGAGGCTTATTTTTTATTTTGGTGTCTTATCTCTTAATTTGTTGCTAAATGGCTGCTATAAATAAAGATTACATGGGGTTGAAGATTTGGTAAAATCAACAATAAGGCTACAAAATAGGGACCAAATTCCCCAAATCAAGCAAGATTGAGAATTTGTACAGATAAGCACACGTGGCAAATGAAGAGGCTTGAGAATTAATCCAAATGAGCTTTTTCCCTCAAATCAAGCCGAATAAAATCAAATTCAAATAAAAAAGGATATGTGGCGGCTTTCTAGAGCTTGATGGACCAGGTCAAAACTACAAGGATAAGCATTATTAGCCTTTGAAGATCAAAACCACACCTATTCTTGGGGGATCAAACTTAGAATCAAGGACACATGTCACCATGAAGAGCTGTCACGTTTCTAGTAGTTGAGCGGAATTAGAGACTTCTCCAACACTATATAAAGGACTTCAAGTGCAATATTGAAGAGGTCCTCAACCAAACACTCAACTAAGGGTCTTTTAATACATGTCTTCCAATTTATCTTAGCTTCATAGCTTAATTTTCATGGCTTACTTATCATAGCTTCATAATTGTAACTTAGTCTAACTTCTTAGCTTAGTTCTCCTAGATTATCAATTGTACTTCATTTCCAATCAATGCAAATTACAATTTTTGTCTAATTATCATTCGACACCTATAAATTTGTTAAAAGTCCTCTTTATTGGGGTAAGATCCGAACTAGTGGCGATTCCTCTTAGCCACACAAAATCATTTCTCAGTGTTAAAAGTTAGAAATGATCAACAATTCCTCCATCTTAAACTAGGTACACAAGTTTTGACACGTCCACATTTAATCAACAAAGCTCTTTATGGTTAACACCAACAAGATTTTTTCAGTGAGAACAGGAATGCATGAAAGGTGCAAATGCAAACAATTTGTTAATTTTGTTAGGTGGTGTTTGGGAACAAATCAAAAAAATTAAAAATTTGAGAAAGTATTACAAAATATAAAATGATTTTTTTTTTTACACATTTTTTTGTATAGAATTATTAAATACTAGAAATTCAGTTGCCAAACACAACTTTAGTTCTTGTAATTTCTTCGCCTAATAACAAACAACAATGCTTGGTAGCCTGAATGGCTCGAATATCTCAAAATGACGTTGTTTTGATACATTCGAGTCATTTGGGTCACACAAATTCAAGTTACCAAACATTTTTCAATAACAAAATTACTATTAAAAAAAAAAGGGTCAAAGCTCCGACTGATGATTCTGACTCATTACCTCCTCCTCTTTTTTCTCTTTTTTTGATTCATCGAAATAAATGGAAAGTAGGTCAAAAGTTAATTTTTTTTTTTTTATATATTTTTTTTTTAAAAAATATACATAAAAATAGAAAAATGATGTAACTCAAAAAAGTCAAAAAAAAAAACCAAAAAACTAACTTTTAATTTAATTACGAAAATAGTCCTTATAGTGTTGTTTTGTTTTGTTATTTTTTGTTTTTTTTTTCCCATTTTATTATGATAAAGGCTTTGTATTTAGAAAAATAAAATGTGATTTAGACTTGACTTGTATTGTAAGGTCCACATCTTGAATGTATTTAAATTGTTCATTGATTTTTATGAGTAAATTTAACAAAAACGAAAAATTCTAAATATGTATATTGTTATATTGCGATTGCATAAACCTAATCTTCGGTAATCAATGTTTCATTGGAAATTCTATGTGTACCATAATTACCACTTTTCTGTTATGACTTGGTGTTATATATATATATATATATATTGTAGTGTTTATTATCACTCATCGTAATGTTGGTTATAATAATTATTTCAGTTATACCTTATGTATAATGTTTGACTATGACTCATTTTTATTTTTTATTTATGACCTTACGGTTGTATTTGGTTCATAGATTTGGAGGCGAAATGTGAATGAATCTAATTATATTTCACTTACGTTTTACATACATTTTCCCTTTCCTTTTTCAAATCACTTAAAAAATTCATGAACCAAACGCAGTTTAAAATAATTTAATTATGACATTTATACTAATCAACCCCACAAATATCATAACTTGCTTATGGTACATAATCTTTTGTTGCAATAATGTTTTATGACTCTGAATCTCATAAACTAGGCTTACCATCAAATGTGTTGGTTGAGTTGTTTGTGATATTTTATTTTAGGATTTAGTTTATCTGATGTTGTCATTTTAATTTGAGAGAGTGTTTGGATTTGGTAAGCTCATTTTATAACAGATTCTGATGATTTGAACTATTCACTTTTTTGGATTAATTAAGTAGAATATTCATATAAAAAATCAAGATGATTGAACATTGGTAATGTTTAAATTATATTTGTTTTAAAAAATAGATAACAAATATAATTTCAAGAATAACCATTAATTTTTTGTTATACAAATTTGATTCAAACATTTAGCTACCGATATCTAATTATCTTATTTTTTGCATAATTATTCTACTCAATGAGTTCTAAAATATAAGCGGTTCGGATTATTGAAACAAAATATGTGGTGGGCTCTATAAACCTCTCAAATTTTCTCATATTGAAATATGAATATAAGAAAAGTCTAATCCTTTATTTTAACAGGTCCAGTTACGAATAAATTTTATTATCGCATGCAGCATCTCTATAAGATTTGTATGTTTTTCTATAATAATTCTCGTTCGGTTAACAATTGCTAATTGGTGATATATTCATAAAAGTTGATAAAATAAAGATAAAATGCAATATTAGTGTACACAACAACACCAACCTCTTATCATTGCCTAAATCTATTGAAGCATCATGAATCAAAAAAAATAAAAATAACAAAACAAAACAAAAATTGTTGAAGCATCACTTGATACTGCAACTTTGATTGATAGAGATGCTAGGACCACTTGTACCTAAGAGCAAAAAGTTTTCTTTAATCATAATTATGGTTTGAAGTTGTCTTATTTTTTGATTTATTTTTGTTTTTAATGATTATTTATTTATTTTTTCTTTTTAAGTCTATCTAAATTAGATAATCTTAAAAATTAAAAGGTATTTTTTATTTAAATTTTTTACAAAAATACGTGAACTATTTTTAAGTATTTAAAACAAAATTTAACTTATTTTCATATCTAGTAGATTTTTTAGATTTTTTTGGGTAAATTACAAATACACCCCTTGAAGTTTGCTTAAAATACAAATTGTCCCCTGTGGTTTGAAAAATTACAAATATCTCATTATCAAAAAAATTTATTTAATAGAATTAATTAAAAAAGTAAAATTTCTAACTGTTTACCTATACAATAATAAAATTATCTAAATTATTAATTGAAATAAAATTTTAACATGATTAAAAACTGTTAATTAGCTTGATGATTTATTAATAAAAGGACCTATTTGTTATGAAATTAGAAACCTTAAGGGGCATAATGTAATTTCTAGAATCACAGAAGGTAATTTGTAATTTAAGTAAACCTCGGTAGTGTTTGTAATTTACCCTTTTTTTTTTTACAATATTTTAGTTTAAAAGGATTTGAAAAATAAAATAAAATAGACTCATAATTCAAAAAGGTTATAGCCAAAGGATTACAACCATTTTGGAAACAAGCTTACAAGTTAATTTATTGGCCTATTTAAATCACATCACTTTTTTACATTTTGCATATTTTTTTATAATAAATCAAAAAACCAATTTATAAGCCACCTTCTAAAAATTTATACACCTTAAAGTTTACTAAACTGTGGCATACAAAAGAAATAAAATGCAAAATACAAAAAAAAATCTTATTTTTTTAGAAAATATTATAAATTAATAGGAGAATAAGTTTTACACACAATAGATGTGAAATGACAAAAAAAAAAAGTTACAAAGTGTTTATAATGAAAAAATAAGTTTATTGTGTAAACAATAATGCTACGATAATTATATTTTATATATATATATTATCATGGGTAAATTACAAACATATCCCTTGAGGTTTACTTAAATTATAAATTATTCATGTGGTTTTAAAAATTACATTATGCCTCCTAAGGTTTGTAATTTCATAACAAATAGGTTCTTTTATTAATAAATCATCAAGTTAATTAATAGTTTTTAATAATGTTAAAATTTTATTTCAATTAATAATTTAGATAATTTTATTATTGTATAGGTGAACTGTTAGAAATTTCACTTTTTCAATTAATTCTGTTAAATAAAAAATTCTGACAGGAAAGTATTTGTAATTTTCCAAACCATATAGAGCAATTCGTATTTTAAGCAAATCTCAGGAGGTGTATTTGTAATTTACCCTATTATCATCTTGTGTGGCAACACTATATTAATAATATGAATAGTAAGGTCAATTAAATAATACAAAATTGATACATAAAATAATAAACAAATTAGGGTTTCGATGGCCAATTTAAGTGAACATTTTGGGTTTATTTTATAGAATTCATTAGATAGAATATTGATATAAAAATTAAAGGGGTTATTTCACGGGTAAATTATTTATAAATCCTATTTGGAAGACTTATACAATATATGATTCTATGAAAACACTTATTACCTAATAAGTCATGTGATTTTCTTGTGAACACATCTACTCCCAATCTTAATTAATTAAGAATTTGGTTAATGATAATACTATATATGAGAAATCTAATATTACTATAGATTGTGATCATATCTATATGGTTAGAAATTTGAAATTCAAAATATCCTAATTAATGACAATATCATATATGGGAAATCCAATGTTATTATAGACTGTGATTATATCTATATAGTTGGAAATTTAAAATTCAAAACATAAACGTAACATGTAATATTCCAAACCCAATGTGACATTCCCAAACCCAACATGACATTCCCATATGCTTCTGAAATTCAAAATAACTTGATTAATGACAATACTATATATAGGAAATCCAATATTATCATAGATTGTGATCGTATCTATATAGTTGGAAATTTGAAATTCAAAACATAAATGTAACATGTAACATTCCAAATCCAATGTGGCATTCCCAAACCCAACATGACATTCTCATATGCTTCTCATCCCAAACCCAACGTAAATGTAACATGCAACATCTCAAACTCATCGTGACATTTTCATATACTTCTCATCCCAAACCCAACGTGACATTTCAATACTCTACCGTTGAATTATGAATAATATAACCTCATAAATGTAACATGTAACATCCCAACCCAACCGATGTATTGAACCACCATCACCCCCAACCCAGCGTCACTTTAATATCGAGCAATAGGATTCAATCCACATTCAATTCCAAACCCAAATTCCCAATAATTTTGCGCAACGTACTGTGACATGTATGTAAACACTAATTACAACAAAGACACGATATACATTCAAACACATATACAACCGAATAAACACACAAATGTCATCTACTATATGGTGTATGTGTATTAACGTTACACACTAAATATAACATGCATCGTAATACGATCATCTAGGTCCCAATGTACAATTGTCATCCTACGACGTGATTCACATTCGACATCTAATTAACAACCAAAATGATATACCTCCAACTCAACCCTTAAACCTATACACACCACCTCACACATCGAACATATCAAAATGCATCAACCATCACAATGTCAAATACACACATTCAATCAGAACATTGGCCAAAATGTGTCTATCAATTACTATAATAGATTGTCAATGCCCTTGTCACGACCCAAACCCGCCCCTATGGGTTTAACATCAGAATCGCCAAGAATCCGTGATTACCAAGGCTGCTTAATGATATCTGAGTACAAGGACTGGCGGAAGCCAAAACAGTAACAAAAGATGTCCAATGAGTTGTGCCAGTCTGTATGCAAAAAAAAAAAAAAAACTTTTCATACATATTCCCATTCAAAACCAAAACAGTATATACATACATATACAATCATCCAGGACAGGGACCTAATCTTTGTTAGAACAGTACAGTATAGGTACAGTCAGTCTATACAAAAACAGAGACAGAAAGGATGAATCTAAAACACCCCAAAAAGCCCTAGCTAGAAGGACTTGGAACCTCTCAGTGAGGCACAGTGGTTGGCTTGACAAAAAGGAAGTTCAACCCAACGCTCATAGCTCCGATCCGGTGCCTGGACACCTACATATATATATAAACAGTGAGCTAAAGCCCAGTGAATAACATATGCGTAAAAAGGTTAAGAATGAATGTCCTTTCAGTATTTAAAACAGTCAGTTATAACAGTATATTAGTCATTCAGTCATAGCAGTCATAAGTGGTACATCCCATAGCAAAACAGTACAATAGGTCTTAACAGACCGAATCGATGATTGATGGCCATCATATCAAGAATGTCACAAACCAAACCCGCCTATGGGTTTAGTATCAGAACGACCAAGAACCTAGGTTACCGAAGGCCTGCTTAACAGTAATACAATAATACAGAGTACAGGGGCTTGGCGGAAACCAATACAGTAAATAAACGATGTCCAATGGGCTGTGACAGTCTGTATGCCAAAAAGATTTTTCATACATATTTACAGAACAGTACTTATATATACATATCATTCAGTGAAACAGGGACCTGATCCCTATTACGGTACAGTACAGTGCAAACATATAGTCTATACAATATTACAAAACAGTACGGAAGGGGGAATTACTAAAACACCCCTAAGCCTTAGCTTGGTAGGCTCGGAACCTCGCAGTGAGGCACAATGGTTGGCTTGACAAAACTGGAGTTTACCCCGACGCCTCTAGCTTTGATTTGGTGCCTGTACGCCTACATATATATATGAGCAGTGAGCTAAAGCCCAGTGAATAACATAATGCGTAAAGAGGTTTAGAATGAATGTCCTTACAGTAATGAAAACAGTTCATTTCAATCAGTATTTCAGTTGTTCAGAACAGTAAACGGTCATATGTGGTACATCCATTAGCATACCAGTAACAATAGGTCTAAAAGACCGAACAGTAATAATGGCCATCAATTAGTAACAGTGGTGGTTCCACGAGGGAACCGACAGAGATCTCAGAATAAAGAATAAAGAAATGAGGGTGCTAAGGATGCCACAAGACGATTCGAATATAGGACATACATTCATTCAATAAACAATATCAGTTCAGTAAATAGTTCAGTTCAGTATTTAGAAGATAATCATTTCGAACATATCTTTACACAATTGTTACTCACAGAGTTCTGGGCTACAGTGAACTAGAGCGTCTCCTCGGAATGCCAACCGTATACAGTTAACAGATTGAACCCACACTAAGTTTCGCAATCGGGGAAAGATAATAACTTAATCCCTAATATGCCTCGGTGTGTTCTACATCTATATCCTCATTAAGATGTCTTAAACTAGGCCTAAGAATGCCTAAGATGGGATGAGGATGCAACGATGCACTCAGAAAATATTTTCAGAATTTTCAGGAAAACAGAGTCCCACTCGAGTGTAGGTTTCCCCGCTCAAGCATCAACTTCCCCGCTCGAGCGGACCAAAAAAGTACTGGATAGGTGAAATTCACGCTCAACGCCCGCTCGAGCGTGTCACCGATCCTCCGCCGGCGTATAATCCTCTGCTTCGGTGATCGATGAACAAAGGTAAATATCGATGCTCGATTTCCTCGCTCGAACGGCACTTACCCCGCTCGAGCGGACAACCAAAATTTGGAATTCCCAGATTTGAGCTCCAAGTTCCAAATCAAGTTTAAATGCACTAAATTCGATCCTCTTGGGCCAATTTTCTGGAAAACATTTGCAAACTCATAGAACAACATGTTTCAAAGGTCCATTTGAAAAATCAAGGCCCAAGGGTGTTTCAATTAAACTCATTTTCAAACCAATTTCCATGAACAATCTTCAAATATGGCATGCATGAACCTTAAATCAATTCAAGGCTTCAAAACATGCTCTAATGAGCTCATTCTTTCCAAAACAAGTTGAAAACATGGACTCAAGCTTAATTATGAACATGCATGTGACAATTTGCCATGAAATCAATCCAAAATTTATCAATACAAACATACATGCATGATTCTAGCTACATTACAACATTACAAGCCATATCTTGGCTCTAATCTTCAATGTTCCTCTCAAACATGCAAGGAGTAACTTAAATCAAAAGCAAGAGGGCAAGAACTCTACCTTAATTCTTGAGTTAGAGGTATGGAGGCTCAATGTTGCAATTCTCTAACAATTTCTACAAGTCCAAGCAAATTCTTCAAGAACACATCAATTCTCTCACTCTCTCTCTCTCTAGATCGGTTTTGTGCAAAGAAATGGCTGAAGAGTTGTTTTGTTTGAGTGTATAGGGCTCAAGGATAATAATAGACAAAGGCCCCACTAGATGGCATGATTGCAAATAAGCCAACCTATGCAATTTAACTCATTTTAATCTAATTTAATCATACCAAATCACATTTTAATTAAATACACCATAAGATCACATAAATTATGATGATCATAAAACATCAGTCGGTTTCGGATTCGGCCGCCGATAAGGCCTTCAATTAGCAGTTTAACCACAAAGACACGAACAGATAATCAAATAACCAAACAGATAGAATTACAATAAAACAGATATACATAGTTAATTCAGTTTCAAATTTCAATCAGTCAGTTCAATACTTTAACCAGTTCAGTTACCAGTTATAATCAGTTTCAGTTTAACGGTAATCAGTGGTTATTCGGTAAACCGTAACGAGGGTTGTCATAGTAAACAGTAGTGGTTCCAACATAAGAACCGACAAAGATCTCTGTAATAGTAGCAGTAACAGTACAGCAACAGTAAATTGCTATGGATGCCACGAATACAGTTCGCAAATAAGACAAACATTCATTCAATAAAAAATATTAATTCAGAAAGCAGTATACTTGGTCATTCAAAAAATATTCGTGATTGAATATATCTTTACAACATTGTTACTCACAGAGTTCTGGGCTACAAACAGGCTAGTGAGCGTCTTCGGATGCCAACCCTACACAGTTACGGGATGAACACACACTAAGTTGCACGTTTGGGAAACAATAACTTAGTCCCTATCTTGACTCGGTATGGTTCTATAGCATTATCCTCAATAAGATGCCTTAAACTAGGCCTAGGAATGCCTAGGATAGAATGAAGATGCAAAGATGCACTTTAAAACACTTTTCAGATTTTTGCTAAAATAAGGGTTCCGCTCGAGCGTGGCTTTCTCCGCTCGAGCAGACATGCAAACAAAAAAGCTACGCTCGAGCGTGACCTTCCTCACTCGAGCGGACTGCAAAAGTACTAGATGCATGAAATTCACGCTCGACGGGCGCTCAACCCTCGCTTGAGCGTGAGACACAAGTCATCGCTCGAGCGTGCACTCCCTCGCTCGAGCGGACTGTAAAGACATGCAAAGTACTGGATACACGCATTTCACGCTCGAGCGTTACTTTACCCGCTCGAGCGAACTGCATGAACTCAGAGTGTACGCCTGAGCATAGAGTTCCCCGCTCGAGCGTGGATCCAAAATCTGGAATTTCCAGATTTGTCTCCAAGCATGAAACTCAACATTTAAAGCATCAAATTCGATCCTTTTGGGCAAATTTTCTGGAAAATACTTTAAAACTTATACTATGACATGTTTCAAAGATCAATTTGCAAAATCAAAGCCCAAAGGTAGTTCAATTGAACCCATTTCCAAACAAAACTTCAAGAACATGATGTACATGCAACATGCATGAATTTAATCAACTTCAAAGCTTCTAATACAAGAACAAATGAGTCAATCCTTCCAAAAACATGCTGAATTCATAGACCAAAGTTAGAATATGGACATGCATGTGAGGATTTCTATGAAATCAACCTCAAAACTCAACAATGTATACATGCATGCATGAATTCCTACTCAATTCAACATATTAAGCTACTTCATGCCTTAAATCACTAACCTTACTATGAATCATGCAAAAACAACTCAAACTCACAATTAAAAAGGTGAGTCTCCTACCTCAAGTCTCCAATTTCAAGAATGGAAGCTCAATTCTGCAATCTCTCTTCAATTTCTTCTAGTTCCCAAGCTAAATTTGATGAACTCAAGTTTTCTCCTAACTCTCTCTCACTCTAGTCGGTTTTGGCTCAAGAAAATGGCTGAAGAAAAGTTGTGTCTAAGTGCGTAGTTCAAGCCTCAAGATGTTAATAAAAATGGCCCACTAGAGTGGCAATTTGGTAGTTTACCTGAACTAATGTAATTTACCATTATTTAATCTAATTTAATCATTCTAAATCACATTTCAATCAAATCTACCATAAAATCGTATAAATTCTAATTAGCATAAAACATTAATCGATTTCAGATTCAGCCGCCGATAAGGCCTTCAATTTACAGTTCAAACTTAAAACATGAACAGATCAATTAACAGTCAAACAGATAGAAATACGTTTAAACTAATACACTCAATCAATCGATTCGTAATGTCACCAATCGATTTAATCATGTTCACCACTTTAGCAAGAATCGGTGGTATTATCAAGATGCGATGGTGAGGGTTGTCACAGTCTCCCCTCCTTACAAAGAGTTTGGTCCTCCAAACTCGAATGACCTTTATTTTGGAAGAATATCGGATCTAGAGGGAACAGTTCAGGATATCTCTTGATCATATCGTCTTCTCTTTCCCAAATGGCATACACGCCACCATGATTTTGCCAGTCAACTTTCACTAACAGAATTTCTTTGTTCTTTAACTTCTTAATCCGTCGGTTTACAATCTGAATAGGCCGTTCTTCATAAGTGTAGTCATCACTTAGCACTACACGGGTAGGCTCGATAACATGGAAGGGATCCCAGAGGTAATCCCTCAACATTGAAATATGGAACACGTTATGCATATGCTCCATTTCAGGAGGAAGCGCTACTTGATACGCCACCGGATTAATCTTTTTAATAATCTCGTATGGTCCGACATATCTCGGCGCTAACTTGCCTTTAACCCCAAAACGGGTCTGCCCTTTCATCGGTGTGACTTTAACAAAAACATGATCACCTACTTGCATTTCTCGTCTTCGCCTTCGGACATCCGCATAACTTTTCTGTCGGCTTTGTGCGGTTTTCAGTCTCTATTAAATCAGTTTCACTTTTTCAGTGGTTTCATGTACAATTTCAGGCCCAAGCAAAGGCCCATCTCCAACTTCTGCCCAGCAAATCAGAGATCGATATTCCTGCCATACAAAGCCTCGAAAGGCGCCATACCAATGCTTGAATGAAAACTGTTGTTGTAGGCGAATTCAGCCAACGGTAAGTGACTTTCCCAATTTCTCTGGAAATCAAGAACACACATCCGCAATAAATCTTCCAGAGTCTGGATGGTTCTCTCTGACTGGCCATCTGTCTGAGGATGGTATGCACTACTCAGTCTCAGTTCAGTACCCAATGTAGTTTGTAGACTTTGCCAAAATCTCGATGTAAACTTCGAGTCCCTATCAGAAACAATAGATACAGGCACTCCATGCAATCTAACAATCTCATCAATATAAATTATAGCCAATTTGTCCGCATTAGAGATTGTTTTGACGAGTAAGAAGTGAGCAGATTTAGTCAGTCTATCAACAATAACCCAAATTGAGTCCATACCTTTACTGGAGCGAAGTAAACCAACAATAAAATCCATAGTGATATGTTCTCATTTCCACTCCGGTATCGGTAAAGGTTGCAGTAAGCCTGCAGGTCGTTGATGTTCGATTTTAACTTGTTGGCAATGAAGACATTTCGACTCAAAGTCAACAATCTCTTTCTTCATTCCCGACCACCATAAATTCAATTTTAAGTCTTGGTACATTTTCGTATTTCCTGGATGGATAGACAATTTTGAATTGTGGCCCTCTTACAGAATTTTTCTTTTCAGTTCGGAATCACTTGGTACACACAACCTTCCTTGGAATTTCAACACATTGTTCTCAAATTTGAAATCCGGCCTCGGTTTAGATTCTCGTCTATCAATGATCTTTTTGTAAAAGTCATCATGTTGTTGTTTCTCTTTAATTTCCTCAATCAATGCCGGTTGAGCAGAAATAGCGGCTAAGGTTCCACCTTGTTCATGCAAAACAATTTCAACCTCAAATTTTTCAAGGTCACATAGCAATTCTTTCTGCCCGGTGAGTAAACAAGCTAAATTTCCAACTTATTTTCGACTCAGTGCATCGGCAACGGTGTTAGCTTTCCCCGGATGGTACAAAATTTACAAATCATAATCCTTTATCAATTCTAACCATCTCCGCTACCTCATGTTCAGTTCTTTCTGTAAGAAGAAGTACTTCAAACTCTTGTGGTTTGTATACACCTCACATGTTGCCCTATAAAGGTAGTGATGCCAGATTTTCAATGCAAACACTACTGCAGCAAGTTCCAAATCATGGGTCGGATAGTTCTTTTCATGCGGTCTCAGTTGTTTCAGAACATTGATTCTGTCAAGGATTTCAACATTAAGGCCACCTTCAAACTTCTTGGCCTTTTTGTAATCGGTATCCACCATGTGTGGTGCATATCTGGCGAGTTCAGTGAATTTCAATTCGTACTCAGCTACGGACATAGTGCCTTGTTTCAGTTGTTCAAATTCAGTCACTTTTCCGTCCCTGACACACTGTAAAAAGTATTTCTCAAAGAAGGCTCCCTAAAACTGAGCCCAAGTCATAGCAGTATTGGTGTCACGGACAAGCATCCACCACCTTCTGGCCTCTTCTTGTAAGGTGAAGGTAGCCAGTAGCACTTTGTGTGCTTCAGAACACGGAAAGACTTCAAACAATTTCTCGGTCTCTAGGACCCATGCTTCGGCCTTTAGCGGTTCGAGGCCTCCTTGGAATGACGGTGGTTTCATTTTACTGAATTTCTGCGCTAGAGCAATTATATCATCATTCATATTCGGTTCTGGCTGTACCGGAGGAGGTGGGGGCTGTTGGTTCTGTTGTTGCCTTAAGGCCTCAGTTAGCAGTTCAACTGTTCTTTCTAGCCTTGCCATTCTGGCCTCAGATGATTTAGATTCATCAGCATTTCTTGCGTTATCCATTTCACTATAGACAATTATGGCAATTATAAACATAGACAGCTGCATACTTAACATATTAACACATTGGCACATATATTCATGTCATGGCCACACACATTTTTTCAATGTTCATGCAATGCCCTATTCATTTTTCTAGGACATCCTATAGCTCATTTGGACACGTGTGTGCGGTATAACTCGTGGTTTGATATCGCTTTGATACCACTCTGTCATGACCCAAACCCGCCCCTATGGATTTAGCATCAGAATCGCCAAGAATCCGTGATTACCGAGGCCCTAACAATAATAACAAGAATACAGTACTGATGTGGTGGAAGCCAAAACAGTAACAAAAGATGTCCAATGAGCTGTGACAGTTTGTATGCAAAAAAAAAGACTCTTCATACATATTCCCATTCAGAACCAAAATAGTATATACATACATATACAATCATCCAGGACAGGGACCTAATTCCTGTTAGAAATATACAGTACAGGTACAATCAGTCTATACAAAAATAGAGACAGAAATGATGAATCTAAAACACCCCAAAAAGCCCTAGCTAGAAGGACTTGGAACCTCTCAATGAGGCACAGTGGTTGGCTTGACAAAAAGGAAGTTCAACCCAACGCTCCTAGCTCTGATCCGATGCCTGGACACCTATATATATATATAAACAATGAGCTAAAGCCTAGTGAATAACATGTCACGCCCCAAACCCGCCCCTAAAAGTTTGGGCATGACCCATTCGAAAACAGACACAAAACCTGATATACATATCATATGGGGCCTGAACGGAAGCATTTAATAACATATAATAGCGTAAAAAAAATATAATAATAATATCCATTGAGCTACCACTACCATGCCAGATCACGCATGTAACATAATGCGTATAAATATACAAAGGACGTATATTTGAAAATAGTTATGTACATATACATCTACTTTACATTCACATGACATTTAGGTACAAATTAAAAGCTTAACAAAACTCCAAAACTTAAACGGTCAACACCTAACAGCTTAGACACTCAAGGCTTGGCAATCGGTAAGCCACGTGTTAAGGTTGACCTCCTGTTGAGTGCCTACTGAAATGCAGACATAAAATAAAGTGAGTCAAGCTCGATTGAATAATAGTACGTAAATCATGTAATGTTTCACTTAAACAATAAAGTATATAATCGCAGTATATGTTTAATTACACTCAGTAAATATAGCTCAACATGAGTCCAGCTTCCTTAACAAGCGCTTTAGTATGTACAGAGGATCCGAATGTTCATATGCTCAAATAATGTAATAGCCATCATCCCAAGGTTACGTAATAGCCTTCGCCCAAATATAACAGAACGGCTTATCGGCCGAGATATGTAACGTATAAAGCGTGACAGAACGCATAAAGCGTGAGGGTACAGAACTAGTAGAAAATAATAGGTTTTGAAACCAACAGACATATCATGCTAAATCGTAAACGGAACAGATCAATAGCAATATGTACAAACAGAGGAAATAAACAGAGCAAAACCATCCCAAAGTCATCCGAATATCGCCAGACCATAGGATACACAAATCATTTTAGTTTCATACGGGTACTTAGTTTAAGGACGAACATGGGTCCATTTACTTATTAAGAAATGGCATAGTTTGCTCATAATAACCGAAATGATACCAATTGCTACAGATGACAGAGGATTAATAAACAATATAGACAGAACAGAATAGTTTCATAGACATACCGCTGTGTGTAGCTTCCTCAACATTCATACTGATTTCTGATTAACTTAATGTTAGTGAAATCACTTACAAAGAACAGCACGTTAATACCGTAATCATTATCAAAAGGTAAAATGTACATGTAGCGTACTATTACTCACCGTGTTCTACGCTTGCTGTCTACCCTCAGTAGTTGTCCCTACATAATTTGTAATACACAAGGAAATCGGATCACATACACTTATTTCGTTCTTAATTAATTCTCTTCATTCTAATTACACATCACTTTGAACTTCAACATAATTCAAATAAATCATTGAATCTCATTTCAACACCCCACAATTGAGTTCATATCATCCAGATCCCTACTAAATTAGTTCCCTAACTTTTCCTTTACTTTATCACAAGAATTCCAACATTTATAACAAGGTACATTCGCTAAATTTAAACATAATTCAAACATCTCGTAAATCCAATTAAACTTGTACACATATAATTCAACCCACCAATTCCATGTTTCTACGTTTAATTTGGACAAACTCAATGTTTATCATCACCAATTAATCTAGTGCTTCAAGAATAATGAGCGGTTTTAGCACAAATTCCAACTTCTTAAATCACCACTTTTAATCCCAATTTTCCCAATGATTCTACACCTAGGATTCACAATCCATCATTTAAACTCATCAATTTAACTTCCAACATCACAAACCATAGAATCTCAAATCTCAAGTTTGACACAAATGCTCAAAATCATGGACTTTGTATTTATATACTCAAAATACCACAATCCATCCATGAATTCAAGTATTGTAAGAGAATAAGGGTCCCTACCTCAAGAATCAAGCGAGGAGCAAAGCTTTTAGACGAATCCCCCAAATCCCAAAATTCCAATCGGTGAAGTTGTTCATCTTCTTGTCTTCTTCACTTCTAGGTGGAAGATCTAGCTCAAACCTAAGGGAAATGGAAGTATTTGGGGACCAAAACTCTAGGGTTTTCGGACCTAGAGAGAAAAGAGAAGAAGGGAAAAGGAAAATGGAAGAAATGATCCAAAAATCTGGTTTAAAAGCTGCTGTCCCGTAATCTCCGCTGAGCGAGAAATTCCCGCTCGAGCGGACCTGCTTTCAGCACAGAACCCGAAACTTTGAACAGGTATAACTCCTCATCCGGACTCCTTTTAGGTCATTCTTGTGGTCAAATTGAAGCCCCGGAGATAAGCTTTCCAATGGTTCTAACCTCACATCCAAATTCAAAGTGTGGAAAAAGAAAAGGGCAAAAGAGTGACGGTTGGTCGTAAATGAATTATTCAAATTAAGGTTTTGGTCCAATCTTACTTTACCCTCATCTCATCATCTCAATCAATAACCCAAAATAAGGTAAGAACATTTCAAATACACCGAGAAGAACATCAAAAATGAGCCCACATGCTTCAGAGTCCAACTTAACCAGCAACCCGCCGAAGGCCAACATTGCGCTGCCAGCAGATCAACAAAGTCGTCCGCCGAAGTAAACTCCCCGCCGAGCGGAGAATCACAACTCCCAGAATCTCAGGCCGTCTGAAAAATTGCTGAAACCCCAAAGTCCGCCGAGCGCCACTCCGCCGAGCGGAGGAAAGAATTTCGGTCGTTACATTCTTCCTCCTTACAAAAAATTTCGTCCTCGAAATTTGAGAAAACCAAATAGAAAATAGGTCAAACATATACAGAAACACACACACTGTAATGTTCCAAAACTAGGTCCACACTTGGGATAGAAAAGGATCACAAATACATTCGATCAACATATACGTATCAAAATTCAACGGGCAAGGACAACACTAACCAACTATAATCCCACTACTATAACAACTTCTCAATTTCAAAGACAATTCACATTGTCCGGTCCATCACCAAAATTCAATTGCCCTTCAATTAGCGGCACCACCAGCTCTTTATTCCATTGACACTAAAAACATAGAATAGTGAGGACCATCATACAATTACCCCTTAAAGACACTCACATAGGGGCTCCTACTCCACTTCAAGAGAGGTCAATCAAAAGCTCAAACATACCTTAAACTTTAAAATCTAAACACCCTTTTCACTTTCTCACTTACTTCTTTTCTTCTCAATCCTTATTGCTTTCTAGGCGAAGAAGACTTGGATATATATAGATGGTCATACATAAAACATATGGGATACAATCCAATCGTTTAAGCATTCCAAAATGGAAATCTCGTAAACATACTTAAGTTTACATAAGAATTATCTTTGGTCACAGATACATAATCAATTTCAGATAATTAAACTTTTAAGGTTTCAAATTTCTTATTCAATTATGCTAAATGAGTCCCCTTTCCTATTCAAACAATTCTTCCGCTTTCTCCCGAAGAGACAACGCCACTCACATGGTTTTGTCTTTACAACTTATAATTATAGTGGATTAACAAACGGTCGAAAGCGTAAAATAGAGACCAATCATTTGGCCGTTACTTAACATACATAGATAGTCCTCGTATAAATTCTACCAAGTTCATTCATATAATTATAACTCTTATTACGATACAAGAACCATAAAAAAAAATCACACCCTTCCAGTCTATAAAAGCAATAACTTACGCAATAGTATAACAAAGGGCAATTTGATTTCGTGACATCCAGGTTCAGAATTCTTAAGTCGATGTGGTAGTCAATCAACTTGTAATCATGTAGTGAATATTGTCCAAAGTTGTCTAAACATGTAAGAGGAGGTAAATGTCCAATATGTATTGCTAACCCATTAACAAAATGGAATATTTCCATGTCCTTTGTTTCCACGTAATCCACGAGATCGTGCAAACAGTTCACATCATGTTATGACATAGCATAAATTGAACAAATAAATAGAAGCATATTCGTACAGATTCTTACTTATACTTGAATCATAAACAAAAATCAGAACTTATACTTGATCATAATCCACCCGTGCAAGACCGTCGGTGGCAAGAGATATTTTGTAACATACTTATACCACGGTAGTTTTACCCCCGGGCAAGGGCCCTTAATACCTTTACATACATGGATCATCATTCCTTAATTCGTAACATAACGTATCGTAAAAATGAAGCAAAGCTTGTCATATCATGTCATTATCGCACTTAATGTAATAAAATAAGTCACTTACGTGGGTCCAACTATTATCCAAAACACAACTTATCAAAATACATATTACAATACCTTTTTCAAATCATAGGTCCAAACAATACCATGACAAAAGACATCACTATATCGTAACTAAATCTTTCATACTTAGTGTTTAAGCCATTCATGACAATCAAACAGATTCAGATACATGCTCATAATCATAGTCATATTTAAATTTTGCATAAAATCATATATGGCTAACTATCATATCGTAGGTCCAAGACCACATCGTAGGTCCAAGACCACATCGTAGGTCCAAGACCACAAATGTAGGTCCAAGACCACATCGGTAGGTCCAAGACCACATGTAGGTCCAAGACCACAACAGTAGATCCAAGACCACATCGTAGGTCCAAGACCACAACGGTAGGTCCAAGACCACATCGTAGGTCCAAGACCACATCGGGTAGGTCAAGACCACAACAGGTAGGTCCGAAGACCACAAATAAAATCGGTGCCACAATTACTTATACCATTTTAATAGATTGGCATGTTTGCCCAGAATTATCAGATTGGCCTTTCAGCCCAGATAGCCTTTTGGCACAGATATATCAGAAATATACAGAAGTGTGTATGGACTCAAGAGGTGGCTCGTACGGATTCTAGAGGTGGCTCCCACTAAAGTGTAGCACTTAGTTCCGTACAGCACTTTGCTCCACACCAGAAGTCAATAAGTCTCATCATATCATATCATAAGCAAAACAAATATCATAGCGGAACAACCATAAGGTCATCAAAACAAAGCTTTTCAAAAAAATTCAATCATTTCAGTATAATAGACATGAAAGGTATAATAGACATGGCTCATAATCGTTAACGTAAACAAATTTCAAATCATTGGTCTTAACAAGACCATGACAAGGAAGACAAAATATATCATGATAAACATAATATATAATAAGATATTCACCAAACGAAATTCAACATTGATTTAGGATTAGTTTACTTTCGTAATGGCCTCTCCGCCTCGCTTTTACAAATTTTACGTAAGCATACGATGGCCCGTAATTATCGGAACGATCTTTTCGACCCAAAATGTGGAAATATGTACATATCCTTCCACCATTTTATATCCATTAGATTCCAATTCATATGAATGTCCATATCATGACCGATGTAAATGTAATATCATTAATACATTAGCGTTATTCCATGCTTAGTGTTCAACAATTCATCTAAATGAATATTACAGAATGGCCCTCGCCCGAATGTTACAGAATGGCCCTCACCAAACAGTATGTTACCGGACGTAATGTTACATAATGTATGGATTCAAGAGGTGGCCCCAATCAAGTGTAGCACTTTGTTCCATACCGTAAATCAATAAGTTTTACATCAACATTGCATATTATAACATGTCATGTCGTAAACTAACTACTTACGTAACATATTACATAAATGGAAAGTCATCTCATAAGTCCTTTCAAATGGACATAATCATCTTACGATATCAAAATATTACTAATAGGCACGGAATAACTTACTTCACAACAAACTGAGTCATCCTTGGCAAAGCATAAGGATTCGAACTTACCACTCATGTCCCTTTTTCATTTATCTAACCAAGCCGAGAAATCCTCTATCCTTATTTCCGCCATACTCTACACAACAATCAATCACAATATATACACAAGGAATGCACAATAGACATGATTCATAATCGTTAACGTGAACATATTATCGCTATCTGCTATCAATCTCTTTATATGCAATAAGGATGTCATGCATGAGACCTAAGTCTTTTCTAGACATCCCATGTACTCAATGGATCCGTGTGAGATAGCAACTCGTGCTCGATACCACTTGTCACGCCCCAAACCCGCCTAAAAGTTTGGGCATGACCCATTCAAAAGACACAAACCCGATATACATATCATATGGGCCCGAACGGAAACATTTAATAACATATAATAGCGTAAAAAAATATAATAATAATATCCATTGAGCTACCACTACCATGCCAGATCACGCATGTAACATAATGCGATAAATATACAAAGGACGATATTTGAAAATAGTTATGTACATATACATCTACTTTACATTCACATGACATTTAGGGTACAAATTAAAAGCTTAACAAAACTCCAAAACTTAAACGGTCAACACCTAACCTTAGACACTCAAGGCTTGGCAACTGTAAAGCCACGTGTTAAGGTTGACCTCCGGTTGAGTGCCTACGTAAATGCATATAAAATAAAGTGAGTCAAGCTCGTGAATAATAGTACGTAAATCATGTAATGTTTCACTTAAACAATAAAGTATATAATCTAGAAGTATATGTTTAATTACACTCAGAATATAGCTCAACATGAGTCCAGCTTCTTAACAAGCGCTTTAGTATGTACAGAGGATCCGTAATGTTCATATGCTCAAATAATGTAATAGCCATCACCCCAAGGTTACGTAATAGCCTTTTCGCCCAAATATAACAGGCTTATCACCGTAGATAACAGAACGTATAAAGCGTGTAACGCATAAAGCGTGAGGGTACGTAACTAGTAGAAAATAATAGGTTTTGAAACCAATGACATATCATGCTAAATCGTGAAATAGAATGTATCAATAGCAATATGTACAAACAGAGGAAATAAATGAGCAAAACCATCCCAAAGTCATCCGAATATCGCTGACCATAGGATACACAAATCATTTTAGTTTCATACGGTACTTAGTTTAAGGCGAACATGAGTCCATTTACTTATTAAGAAATGGCATAGTTTGCTCATAATAACCGAAATGATACCAATTGCTACAGATGACAGAGGATTAATAAACAATATAGACAGAACAGAATAGTTTCATAGACATACCAGATGCGGCTTCCTCAACATTCATACTGATTTCTGATTAACTTAATGTTAGTGAAATCACTTACAAAGAACAGCACGTTAATACCGTAATCATTATCAAAAGGTAACATGTACATGTAGCGTACTATTACTCACCGTGTTCGGCTGCTCGGTCTGCCCCTGTAGTTGTCCCTACATAATTTGTAATACACAAGGAAATCGGATCACATACACTTATTTCGTTCTTAATTAATTCTCTTCATTCTAATTACACATCACTTTGAACTTCAACATAATTCGAACTAAATCTTTGAATCTCATTTCAACACCCCACAATTGAGTTCATATCATCCAGATCCCTACTAAATTAGTTCCCTAACTTTTCCTTTACTTTATCACAAGAATTCCAACATTTATAACAAGGTTCATTCGCTAAATTTAAACATAATTCCGAAACATCTCAGAAATCCAATTAAACTTGTACACATATAATTCAACCCACCAATTCCATGTTTCTACGTTTAATTTGGACAAACTCAATGTTTATCATCACCAATTAATCTAGGGTTTCAAGAATAATGAGGGTTTTAGCAAAAATTCAAACTTCTTAAATCACCACTTTTAATCCCAATTTTCCCAATGATTCTACACCTAGGATTCACAATCCATCATTTAAACTCATCAATTTAACTTCCAACATCACAAACCATAGAATCTCAAATCTCAAGTTTGACACAAATGCTCAAAATCATGGACTTTGTATTTATATACTCAAAATACCACAATCCATCCATGAATTCAAGTATTGTAAGAGAATAAGGGTCCCTACCTCAAGAATCAAGCGAGGAGCAAAGCTTTTAGACGAATCCCCCAAATCCCAAAATTCCAATCGGTGAAGTTGTTCATCTTCTTGTCTTCTTCACTTCTAGGTGGAAGATCTAGCTCAAACCTAAGGAAATGGAAGTATTTGGGGACCAAAACTCTAGGGTTTTCGGACCTAGAGAGAAAAGAGAAGAAGGAAAAGGAAAATGGAAGAAATGATCCAAAAATCTGGTTTAAAAGTCGCTGTCCGTAATCTCCGCTCGGCGTAGAAATTCCCGCTCGAGCGGACTGCCAGACAGAACCCGAAACTTTGAACAGGTATACCTCCCTCATCCGGACTCCGTTTTAGGTCATTCTTGTGGTCAAATTGAAGCCGCGGAGATAAGCTTTCCAATGGTTCTAACCTCACATCCAAATTCAAAGTGTGGAAAAAGAAAAGGGCAAAAGAGTGACGGTTGGTCGTAAATGAATTATTCAAATTAAGGTTTTTGGTCCAATCTTACTTTACCCTCATCTCATCATCTCAATCAATAACCCAAAATAAGGTAAGAACATTTCAAATACACTGAGAAGAACATCAAAAATGAGCCCACATGCTTCAGAGTCCAACTTAACCAGGCAACCCGCTCGAGCGCCCAACATTGCGCCGAGCCTTGACTCAACAAAGTCGTCCTCGGCGTAAACTCCCCGCCGGCGGAGAATCACAACTCCTAATCTCGTGCCGTCTGAAAAATTGCTGGAACCCCCAAAAGTCCGCTCGAGCGGCCACTCCTCCGCTCGAGCGGAGGAAAGAATTTCTGGGTCGTTACATAACATATGCGTAAAGAGGTTAAGAATGAATGTCCTTTCAGTATTTAAAACAGTCAGTTATAACAGTATATCAGTCATAAGTGGTACATCCCATAGCAAAACAAGACAAGAGGGTCTTAATGCATCAACAATCAGTTGATGGCCATCATATTAATAAACAGTAGTGGTTCCAACATGGGAACCGACAGAGATCTCTGTAACAGTAGCAGTAATAGTATAGTAACAGTAAATTGCTATGGATGCCACGAATACAATTCGCAAATAGGACAAACATTCATTCAGTAAGAAATATCAATTCAGAAAGCAGCATAGTTGGTCATTCAGAAAATATTCGTGATTGAATATATCTTTACAACATTGTTACTCACAAAGTTCTGGGCTACAGACAGGCTAGTGAGCGTCCTCAGATGCCAACCCTACACAGTTACAGGATGAACACATACTAAGTTGCACGTTTGGGAAACAATAACTTAGTCCCTATCTTGACTCGGTGTGGTTCTATAGCATTATCCTCATTAAGATGCCTTAAACTAGGCCTAGGAATGCCTAGAATGGAATGAGGATGCAAAGATGCACTTTAAAACACTTTTCAGATTTTTACTGAAACAGGGGTCCCGCTCGAGCGTGGCTTTCTCCGCTCGAGCTGACATTCAAACAAAAGAGCTACGCTTGAGCGTGACCTTCCTCGCTCGAGCGGACTGCAAAAGTACTGGATGCACGAAATTCACGCTCGACAAGCGCTCGACCCCCGTTCAAGTGTGAGACACAAGTCCTCGCTCGAGCGTGCATTCCCTCGCTCGAGCGGACTGTAAATACATGCAAAGTACTGGATACACGCATTTCACGCTCGAGCGTTACTTTACCCGCTCAAGCGAACTGCATGAACTCAAAGTGTACGCTCAAGCGTGGAGTTCCCCGCTAGCGTGGATCCAAAATTTGGAATTTCTAGATCTGTCTCCAAGCATGAAACTCAACATTTAAAGCATCAAATTCGATCTTTTTGGGCAAATTTTCTAGAAAACACTTTAAAACTCATACTATGCATGTTTCAAAGATCAATTTGCAAAATCAAAGCCCAAAGGTAGTTCAATTGAACCCATTTCCAAACAAAACTTCAAGAACATGATGTACATGCAACATGCATAAATTTAATCAACTTCAAAGCTTCTAATACAAGAACAAATGAGTCAATCCTTCCAAAAACATGCTGAATTCATGGACCAAAGCTAGAATATGGACATGCATGTGAGGATTTCCATGAAATCAGCCTCAAAACTCAACAATGTATACATCCATGCATGAATTCCTACTCAATTCAACATATTAAGCTAATTCATGCCTTAAATCACTAACCTTACCATGAATCATGCAAGAACAACTCAAACTCACAATTAAAAGGGTGAGTCTCCTACCTCAAGTCTCCAATTTCAAGAATGGAAGCTCAATTATGCAATCTCTCTTCAATTTCTTCTAGTTCCCAAGATAAATTTGATGAACTCAAGTTTTCTCCGAACTCTCTCTTTCTCTCTAGTCAATTTTGGCTCAAGAAAATGGCTGAAGAAAAGTTGTGTCTAAGTGTGTAGTTCAAGCCTCAAGATGTTAATAAAAGTGGCCCGCTAGAGTGGCAATTTGGTAGTTTACTCGAACTAATGTAATTTACCATTATTTAATCTAATTTAATCATTCTAAATCACATTTCAATCAAATCTACCATAAAATCGTATAAATTCTAATTAGCATAAAACATTAATCGATTTCAAATTCGGCCGCCGATAAGGCCTTCAATTTACAGTTCAAACTTAAAACATGAACAGATCAATTAACAGTCAAACAGATAGAAATGCGTTTAAACTAATACACTCAATCAATCAGTTCAAAACGTCAGTCAAATCAGTTACTTAATCATGTTCAATCACAGTTTAGCAGTAATCAGTGGTATTATCAATAAACCATGGTGAGGGTTGTCACAACCCTATTAAAAATAAACAATCCACACTTCCACCAATAGTAACATACTTTAACAAACAAAAAAAAAAAAACCATACATCTTCCCCTCAACCAATTGGAGTCAAAATCTGTTAAACAAATCAGCACACAACCCTCAAACTTCATCATATCATTGACCGTATCCATATCTATTTAAGCAACATTTTAAAAATGTACTGAAATCCCATAATCAAGAAGAAAAAAACTTGCATAGTCGTTGCCTATAAAATTATCTTTTCTAAAAGCCTTCCCAAACATGATATGATGAATGAGAAAATAAGGTACAATATGAAAACAAATTAGGGGCATAATAGTACACTAATATCATTCATTTACAGCTCATAGGATCTTGTGGAGAGAAATTCTATTTTCACACACCAAGTTTCCGTACTCCATATACTTAATGACTTTTTTTTAATTACAAGTTTATCCTTTAACAAAATTACCATCTCACCTACCATTATCTCACCCACATATCTCACAATTTCTCTATACACATCTCACCCACCACCATCTCACCAGCTACTTCACCACCAGTCATCACTTCCCATGCCTAAACCTCAACCATACAAAGCGGGGAACAACACTAGATTGTATAACTGTGACAACCCCGATCCCTGATTAACATTAATCTATGATTAATTATGCCTAATCAGTAATTAAGGAGAAATTCTAAATTAAATTGCATATGTGTGTTACATTATTTGTGTCTATATCTGTTTAACGTCGAAAAGATCTGTTCATGTTTTCTTTCGGTTGCGAATTGAAGTCTTTATCGGCATCTAATTTAGAAATTGACTTGATTTATATGTTAATTAGGATTTATAGGATTTTATGGTAGGTTTAATTAAAATTCAATTTGGAACGATTAAATTAGATTAATTAATAATACTTAGCTTAATTTAGACCAATTACTTAAATGCCATTAAATGGGCTTATGCAAGACCACTTCTACACCTTATTACATGTTTTGACACTCTTGTTTTTCCTCATTCTTGAACCAAATACGAGGGAGAGGGAAAGAGAGAGGAGAGAGATTGAACTCAAACTAAGAGAATTGCTTGAGATCTAAAGGAAATTGAAGAGGGTTTGGAGGACTAAGCCACCACACTTGAGAATTCAAGACTCAAGGTAGGAATCCACCCCTTTAATTGTGAAATAGGTGAATTCATTAGGGTTTTGGGCTAGAATTTAAGGAAGCTAAGTCAATTCAAGCATGTATGTCCATATCATGGAGTTTGAGGTTGATTTCATGAGAATTCTCGCATGCATGTTCATTTCTTCACAAATTGAGCATGATTTCAAAGGATTCTTCATGCATGTGTTCATCTCACTTATATTTTGGGAATTCATCATGTTTTCTATCAATTTTCCAAATTTGATAATGTTTTGAAGTGAGTGAGTACAAGAGAATTCATGCATGTTATATTCTTGAACATTCATAAAGTTTAAGTTGAAATTTTGTACAATTGGCATACCCTTGGGCCATGATTTCACAAAATGATCTTCAAGTCATGATGTTTTGTGAGTTTCTAAATGTTTTCCAGAATTTTTGCCCAAAATA
The DNA here is from genome assembly GCA_025200525.1 of Camellia lanceoleosa. Taxonomy (NCBI): domain Eukaryota; kingdom Viridiplantae; phylum Streptophyta; class Magnoliopsida; order Ericales; family Theaceae; genus Camellia; species Camellia lanceoleosa. The sequence continues at coordinate 179,472,165 of CM045758.1, read as the reverse complement.
TTAAGTTTTGAAGTGTTTGGTTTGAGTTTGAAGCTTGGTGATCAAATTTGGAAATTCCAGATTTTGTATTCACGCTCGAGCGTAGTAGTTCACGCTCAAGCGAGCACTCTGAGTGCATGCACTTCCGCTCAAGCAACTTCAGGTACGCTCGAGTGTGAAATGCATGTACCTAGAAGTTCATGTGTTTTGCAACACGCTCGAGCGACAGAAGTCACGCTCGAGCGAGGATCTGAGTCTCACGCTCGATCGAAAATCGAGCGTCCGTCGAGCGTGAAATTCAAGCAACTAGTACTTTTTCAAAGTTTGTAGTCCACTCGAGCAAGGGGAGTCACGCTCGAGTGAAGCCTCACTTTTTACATGACCGCTCGAGCGTGGACCCTATTTTCAAAAAGTTTTGGAAAATGTTGTCAAATGCATTTTTACATCCTCATTCCATCCTAGACATTCCTAGGCCATGATTAAGACACCATAATGGGGTTAAAGGCTAAAAACACACGATTAAGCTATGTACAATCGAGCGTGTGATTCAATGTATAAGTCTGTCATGTTATGTAGGTCACGGGCCTCAGGAAAGGTGAATTGCCCACTTTGCCATCTAAGTGGAGCTACCAATTATCTGTGAGTAATAACTCTGTAAAGTTATGTTTAACTTTAATTATTTTTCTGATGTTATGAAATGATAAGTTTTCTAAAATGCTATGTTTTGTATGAATGAATGATTGCCTAATTTTCTTTGAAACGTAATTATGGTATCCTTAGCAGAGGCCCTCACCCAGGGGACATAATACTATGGCTTATGGTTATGAGGCCCTAGCCCAGGGGATAATACCGTGGCCCAGGCCCTCACCCGGGGGAAATAATACCGTGGCACTGGCCCTCACCCGGGGGAAACAATACCGTGGCCTATGTATGAGATGTGTCACCCGGTACCGGAGGTTCCTTTATGGAACTTGATCTACTTGACCAAAGAGACATGATTACGCTACTGGATGTACCACACATGATTTGAACATGGACAAGATCATGATTCTGTTCCTAGCATCCGAATATGATTCTGATTTGCTATGAGGTTTGAAATATGTTATGGGCATCATTCATTAAAGTCTTTACTCTGTTATTATTCATTAGGCTTTAGCTCACTATTTATAGTATGTATATAGGTGAGCAGGCACGTGACCAAGCCTAAAGTTGACGGCCTATGTTCAGTTTTTGTCAGCTAACCTTTGTGCCTCCCGAGGAGGTTTTGAACGAAGTTGAGATTTGTGGCTATTTTTGTAATCATGTTAGAGTTTGTTTGTTTGTTAAGTTTTGAACAAGGTTTCTGACATTATGCTACTAGGGGTGATATGTAATGGTTATCTCTCAACATCACTCATAAGTTTATAAAAGTTTTAAATTATGCGTCTCATATATGTCTTCACAACTCAATGGACTGCGTATAGTATGTATATTTGCTTCTGCAGCCCCTAACTTTATGTTAATCCGTCAAGAGGCCTTTGGTAATCCAAGGATTACTGGCCGATTATGATACTAAACCCATAGGGGCGGGATTGGGTCGTGACAGAGTGGTATCAGAGCACGAGTTATACCGCACACACGAGTCCATATGAGCTTAGGATGTCCTAGTAAGAAATAGGGGCATTCCAACTGCATGTCTAAGTGTGTTTGTTTGAAAAAGAAAACATAAATCCAATTATGACCATGTGATATGGGAACAAACAATCTGAATAATGTAAAAAGGACTATTTGCCTATGTTCATAATGTCCTGTTTACCTATAGCAAATGGGCAATACGAGAAGTGATGGAACGGCTGGATCATCTGAGGCTCGAATGAACAAAATGGAACAAATGCTTACAGATCTAATTGAGGTAATAATGCAACAACAGAGGCAACAACCTTTACCTCCTCCACCTCCGCCAGCCCAAGTTGAACTAGACAACAACAATATTATTAATCTGACTCAAAAGTTCATGAAAATGAAACCACCAACCTTTTTTGGTGGAATTGAACCGTTAAAGGCTGAAACATGGTTGTTGGAGATGGAGAAATTGCTTGAAGTATTTCCCTGTTCCGAGTTTCAAAAAGTTTTATTGGCCACCTACACTCTGAAGGATGAAACTTGGAGATGGTGGTTGCTAGTTCGAAATGGCAATGAGAACATGACATGGGCTCAATTTAATACAATTTTCTATGACAAGTACTTTTCCCAGTGCTTCCGAGACCGAAAGGTTTCAGAATTCCAAGAACTCAAACAAGGCAGAATGTCCGTAGCTGAATACGAGGCTAAATTTACTGAGTTAGCCAGGTTTGCTCCTCATATAGTGGACACGGACTACAAGAAGGCCCACAAATTTGAGGGTGGGCTAGATTTAGATATACTGGATCAGGTAGGAGTTCTTGACCTACCCATGTATGTGAATGTATTGGATAGAGCACTGATGGTAGAGGCCATTCTGGCGGCAAAGAAACAAACTACAACTCCACTGACTGAATGGAAAGGCAAGAGGGCCGGGTTTAATTTCAAAAAGGGCCAATCATTCTTGAAGAAGCAAAATACAAGATCCACCAGTAGTTCTAGTCAGAGTAGTGGATCCATACCAAACTGTCTAGATTATGGCAGGAGACATAGGGGAGTGTGCCATCATGCATCTGGTGCCTGTTACCAGTGTGACAAAGTTGGCCACATAACAAAAGATTGTCCATTGGGATCCAGGAATGCCAGTCACCCCACAGCAAGTTCAACTGGGTCAGTTTCAGTGACCAAATCAAATACCAGAACTAATGTCAAGGGCAACAACGGGACTGAAGCGTTGAGGCAAGGGAGGGTATTTGCCTTGGTGCCTGGGGATATACAAAACACTGAATCAGTAGTGTCAGGTATCATTTCTATCTGTGCTCAAAATGCATATGTGTTGATTGATTCTGGTTCCACACATTCATTTGTGTCGCATGCTTTTTCTCAAAAATTAACTAGACCGTTAGAACCTATGAACTATTTGTTATATATATCTACACCGTCTAGGGGTTCTATGATATGCGCTTATGTTTATTCGGCATGTGATCTTATGATTGGTGAAATGACATTGTATGTTGATTTACTACCCCTGAACATCGATTATTTTGATTGTATTCTGGGTATGGATTGGTTGGCTAAGTACTGCGCCACTATTAATTATGTGAATAAATCTGTTGTATTTTGTCCAGCTAGTATGCCTGAGTTTACTTTCACTGGGAATGGGGTAGTTCCTCCGCCATACGTGATTTCATTTCTAAAAGCTAAAAAGCTGTTAAGAAAAGGGTGTCAGGACTACTTGTGTAGCGTGCTGACTGTGTCTTCGGATACTGCCAATATAGAAACTATTCATGTGGTTTGTGATCTTCCTGATATGTTTCCCAATGATCTACCCGAGGATTTAATCGATAGGGAAATTGAATTTACTATTGATGTAATACCTGGAACACAACCCATCTCCAAGACTTCATATAGGATGTCGACTTCTAAATTGAAGGAATTAAAAGTCCAACTTCAAGAACTCTTAGACAAGAAATTCATTCACCCAAGTACCTCACCTTGGGGTGCTCCAGTGCTATTTGTCAAAAAGAAATATGGATCTTTGAGGCTATGTATTGACTATCGAGAATTGAACAAAGTGACTATTAAGAACAAATATCTATTACCCCGAATAGATGATTTGTTTGACCAACTCCAAAGAGCTCAAGTGTTCTCTAAAATCGACCTTAGATCCGGATATCATCAGTTAAAGGTTAAGGCAGAAGATGTTGAGAAAACTGCATTCAGGACTAAACATGGACACTATGAATTCTTGGTAATGCCATTTGGGGTAACAAATGCCCCAGCAGCTTTTATGGACCTAATGAACAAGGTTTTCAAACAATACCTCGATGAATTTATTGTTGTGTTTATTGATGACATTTTGATTTATTCCAAAGACAGGAAAGAACATGGAAACCATCTGAGAACTACCTTGCAAATTCTGAAAGAAAGAAAATTGTATGCAAAATTGTCCAAATGTGAGTTCTGGCTTGACAATGTAGCATTTTTAGGGCATGTAATCAATAAGGATAGTGTCTCTGTTGACCCTCAGAAAATTGAAGCTATTGTGAACTGGCCTAGACCGACAAATATAACAGAAGTTAGAAGTTTTCTGGGACTTGCTGGTTATTACAAAAGATTTGTGAAAGACTTCTCAAAACTTGCAATACCATTGATACTATTAACACAGAAGAATGTACAGTTTGATTGGGATGATCAGCATAAATCAGCCTTTCAGGAGTTGAAAACCAGACTAGTGACTGTACCAATTTTGACTTTGCCCAATGGTTCAGATAGGTTTCAGATTTACAGTGATGCTTCCTACAAAGGTTTGGGCTGTGTATTAATGCAAAACGGGAAGGTAATTGCTTATGCCTCTCGGTAACTCCGTCCATACAAAAAGAATTACCCAACACATGATCTTGAACTAGCGGCTGTAGTGTTTGCCTTAAAGATTTGGCGACATTATCTGTATGGAGTGACTTGCGAGGTGTACACGGATCACAAAAGCCTCAAGTATTTCTTTACTCAGAAAAAACTAAATATGAGACAAAGGAAATGGTTGGACCTAATCAAGGACTATGATTTGCAAATTCTGTATCATCCAGGTAAAGCTAATACTGTAGCAGACGCTTTGAGCCGAAAGTCGATTGGGAATTTGTCATGTTTGCTGTCCAGTCAAAAAGAATTGCTAGATGACCTGGAAAAGAATAAGATTGAAATTGTTTTGCGAGAGCAAAGTGGGATTTTAGCTGTCATTTCTGGCCAACCTGCAATCATTGAAGAAATCAAACAAAAACAACTTGAAGATGAGTACTTGAAAAAGATTGTGGAAGAATTTGATTCAAAACCAAAACCAGGGTTTGTGTTTGAGAATAATGTGTTGAAATTTCATAGTAGACTTTGTGTACCAGATTCTTCTGATTTGACAAAGCGTGTTATGTTCAAAGCTCACAACACCAAATTTGCCATGCATCCGGGGAACACAAAAATGTATCATGATTTGAAACAGAATTTTTGGTGGCCTGGAATGAAAAAGTGCATTACAGATTTTGTGGCTAGATGTTTACATTGCCAACAAGTTAAAGCCGAACATCAACGACCCGCTGGTTTGTTACAACTGCTTCTAATACCAGAATGAAAATGGGAGTATATTACCATAGACTTCATTGTAGGATTGCCTCGCTCTACTCAAGGTATGGATTTTATCTGGGTTATAGTTGATCGTTTAACTAAGTCCGCCCATAAACTACCTGTTAAATCTATTTACAATGCGGACAAATTGGCCAATATTTATATGAATGAAATTGTGAGGTTGCATGGAGTGCCAGTATCTATTGTATCTGACAGGGACTCAAAGTTTGTGTCAAGATTTTGGCAGAGTTTACAACAAGCTTTAGGGACTGAACTAAGATTGAGTAGTGCTTATCATCCACAGACAGATGGTCAAACTGAACGGACTAACTAAACTTTGGAAGATGTGCTCAGAATTTGTGTATTAGACTTCCAAGGGAATTAGGAGACCTATTTGTCATTGGCTGAATTTGTGTACAACAACAACTACCATTCAAGTATTGAAATGGCTCCTTATGAAGCTTTGTATGGAAGGAAGTGCCGATCTCCGATATGTTGGGCTAAGGTAGATGATAGACCTTTGTTGGGATCGGAACTTGTACAGGAAACAACAGAGAAAGTGAAACTGATCCAACAGCGTCTGAAAACTGCACAGAACTAACAAAAGAGTTATGCTGATGTCCGAAGAAGAGATAAAGAATACGAAGTTGGGGACCACGTGTTCATAAAAGTGACCCCTATGAAATGTCAAACTCGGTTTGGTATAAAAGGCAAGTTGGCACCGAGGTATGTTGGGCCGTATGAAGTTCTTGAGAAGATCAATTCCGTGACGTATCGGGTGGCCCTACCTCTAGTGATGGAGCATATGCACAATGTTTTTCACGTATCTATGCTTCGAGAATATTTGAGAGATCCGCTACATGTGATTGAGCCAACTCACGTGCTTTTGAAGGATGATTATACATATGAAGAACGGCCAATTCAAATTGTCAACTGAAGAGTCAAAAGACTAAGGAACAAAGAAATCCCATTAGTGAAGGTTGATTGGCAAAATCATGGGGGAAGCTATGCAACTTGGGAAACGGAAGAAGACATGATAAAAAGATATCCTGAATTATTCCCTTTGAATTTGGTATTTTTCCAGAATGAAGGTAACTCGAGTTTGGAGGACCAAACTCTTTAAGGGGGGAAGACTGTAACAACTCCGATCCCTGATTAACGTTAATCCATGATTAATTATGCCTAATCAGTAATTAAGGAGAAATTCTGAATTAAATTGCATATGTGTGTTACATTATTTGTGTCTATATCTGTTTAACGTGGAAAAGATATGTTCATGTTTTCTTTCGGTTGCGAATTGAAGGCCTCATTGGCATCCAATTTAGAAATTGACTTGATTTATATGTTAGTTAGGATTTATAGGATTTTATGGTAGGTTTAATTAAAATTCAGTTTGGAACGATTAAATTAGATTAATTAATAATACTTAGCTTAATTTAGACCAATTACTTAAATGCCACTAAGTGGGCTTATGCAAGACCACTTCTACACCTTATTACATGTTTTGACACTCTTGTTTTTCCTCATTCTTGAACCAAATGCGAGGGAGAGGGAGAGAAGAGAGAAGAGATTGAACTCAAACCAAGAGAATTGCTTGAGATCTAAAGGAAATTGAAGAGGGTTTGGAGGATTAAGCCACCACACTTGAGAATTCAAGACTCAAGGTAGGAATCCACCCTTTTAATTGTGAAATAGGTGAATTCATTAGGGTTTTGGGCTAGAATTTAAGGAAGCTAAGTCAATTCATGCATGTATGTCAATATCATGGAGTTTGAGGTTGATTTCATGAGAATTCTCGCATGCATGTTCATTTCTTCACAAATTGAGCATGATTTCAAAGGATTCTTCATGCATGTGTTCATCTCACTTATGTTTTGGGAATTCATCACGCTTTCTATCAATTTGCCAAATTTGATAATGTTTTGAAGTGAGTGAGTACAAGAGAATTCATGCATGTTATGTTCTTGAACATTCATAAAGTTTAAGTTGAAATTTTGTACAATTGGCATACCCTTGGGCCATGATTTCACAAAATGATCTTCAAGTCATGATGTTTTGTGAGTTTCTAAATGTTTTCCAGAATTTTTGCCCAAAATATTGAGTTTTGAAGTGTTTGGTTTGGGTTTGAAGCTTGGTGATCAAATTTGGAAATTCTAGATTTTGTATTCACGCTCAAGCGTAGTAGTTCACGCTTGAGCGAGCACTTTGAGTGCGTACACTTTCGCTCGAGCAACTTGAGGTACGCTCGAGCGTAAAATGCATGCACCCAGAAGTTCATGTGTTTTGCAGCACGCTCGAGCGACAGAAGTTACGCTCGAGCGAGGATCTGAGTCTCACGCTCGGGCGAAGATCGAGCGCCCGTCGAGCGTGAAATTCAAGCAACTAGTACTTTTTTAAAGTTTGCAGTCTGCTCGAGCGAGGGGAGTCACGCTCGAGCGAAGCCTCACTTTTTGCATGATTGCTCGAGCGAGGAGATCCACGCTCGAGCGTAGGCCCTGTTTTCAACAAGTTTTGGAAAATGTTTTCAAATGCATTTTTACATCCTCATTTCATCCTAGGCATTCCTAGGCCATGATTAAGACACCGTAATGGGGTTAAAGGCTAGAAACACACGATTAAGCTATGTACAATCAAGCGTATGATTCAATGTATGAGTCTGCCATGTTATGTAGGTCACGCGCCTCAGGAAATGTGAATTGCCCACTTTGCCATCTAATTAGAGCTACCAATTATCTATGAGTAATAACTTTATAAAGTTATGTTTAACTTTAATTATTTTTCTGATGTTATGAAATGATAAGTTTTCTAAAATGCTATGTTTTGTATGAATGAATGATTGCCCAATTTTCTTTGAAACGTAATTATGGTATCCTTAGCAGAGGCCCTCGCCCAGGGGACATAATACTATGGCTTATGGTCATGAGGCCCTAGCCCGGGGGATAATACTGTGGCCCAGGCCCTCGCCCGGGGGAAATAATACTGTGGCACATGCCTTTGCCTGGGGAAAACAATACCGTGGCCTATGTATAAGATGTGTCACCCGGTACCGGAGATTCCTTTATGGAACTTGATATGCTTGCCCAAAGAGACATGATTACGCTAATGGATGTACCACACATGATTTGAACATGGATAAGATCATGATTATGTTCCTGTCATCCAAATATGATTCTGATTTGCTATAAGGTTTGAAATCTGTTATGGGCATCATTCATTAAAGTCTTTACTCTGTTATTATTCACTGGGCTTTAGCTCAATATTTATAGTATGTATGTAGGTGAGCAGGCATGTGACCAAGCCCAAAGTTGACGGCCTATCCTTTGTGCCTCCCGAAGAGGTTCCGAACGAAGTTCAGATTTGTGGCTGTTTTTGTAATCATGTTAGAGTTTGTTTGCTTGTTAAGTTTTGAACAAGGTTTCTAACATTATGCTACTAGGGGTGATATGTAATGGCTGTCTCTCAATATCACTCATAAGTTTATAAAAGTTTTAAATTATACGTCTCATGTATGTCTTCACAGCTCAATGGGCTGCGTATAGTATATATATTTGCTTCCGCAGCCCCTAACTTTATGTTAATCCGTCAAGAGGCCTTTGTGTCATGACCTAAACCTGCCCCTATAGGTTTAGCATCATAACTGACTAGTAATCCTGGGATTACCGAAGGCCTCTGAGACAAATTAACATAATATAAGGGGCTAGCGGAAGCAGATAACAAATATACAACATCCATTGAGCTGTGCAGACTTATATGAGACAGAAAAATTTTAAAACTTTTTATGCACATATATACACATCATCCTTACGTCATGATATATATACAGATCAAACGAAAAGAACTTAGCCCCTTTTTGAAAATACACAAGACTTGTTTAACCAAACAAGAAAAGACTGAACTTAAACTTTAAATCACATAGCGATAATCACTTGACATATCTGGAACCTCCACGGGAGGCACATAGGTTGGCTGACAAAAACAGATCCTAGGCAGATGCCTCTAAGCCTGGTCACGCGCCTGATCACCTACATACATAAATAATAAAGTGAGCTAAAGCCCAGTGAATAATAATAGAGTAAAGGGGTTTTATGAATGATGTCCAGCACAAGTTAGGATCCAGTATTTAAATCAGAACATATTCAGACTTCAAAACAAAAATAGATTTTGATACACACTCATGTTCATATTCAGATTTTGCATAAGATCATACGTGTACACCTATTAGCTATCAGATCAATTTGGTCTAGAGACCCACATGCATAGTTGGTACCAACGACCATATAGGTCCATATCTTGCACGCCAGTAGCCATGGTATTGTTACCCCCAGGCAAGGGCCACGTGCAGATTGGCCACAATATTGTTACCTCCAAGCGAGGGCCACGTGCAAATTGGCCGTGGTATTGTTACCCCCGGGCGAGGGCCACGTAAACTAAGGGTGCCACAAATACTTTTTAGAAAATTGGACATTCATTCATAATTCGTAAGATAGCATTTCAGAAAACAGATCATGCCATACCAGTCAGAAAATACTTAAGTTAAATATAAATTTACAGAGTTATTACTCACCGATGGCTGCAGAAGCAAATCAGACAGACTGAACATATCAAATAAATCAGGCAGACAATGGCGCGTGACCTACACAAGCACATAACATATATATACACATTGAAATACAATATTACTCCCTTGATCAAACTTGACTTTTCTAGTCTTTTTCTGTCTAAATAGTCCGAAATTCTACTACACTTATTCTTTCTCATTCAAATAGACCGGATTCTTATTTCACATATTCTTTCATTACTAAGCCCTTCTTTTCCAAATAGATTGATATTTTACTTGGCTTCATAAACAATTACCACTAGATCAATGATTCATTCTTTAACTAACTAATTTATGTTGATTGGTAGCTTATTAATCTTTATTGAGTCATAAATCATGTCTAGAATGCCTTGGAAAGAGATGAGAATAAAAATGTGGACTAAATGCAATTTTTCAAAATATGCTAAAAATGGGTCTCCGCTTGAGCGCCACTTTAGTCGCTCGAGCGGATTGCAAAATTTGAAAAACTGTTGGGAGCTCGGTTTTCACGCTCGAGCGAGACTTTCCTCGCTCGAGCAAACAACGTAAATTCTGAAAATTCCAGAATTGTAATTTAAATTCAAATTTGGTATTCAAAGCCTCAAAACATGTATTTTTTGTGCACAAAAATGGAGAATCATTGTATAATTTAGTAAACACTCTCAATTAGAAATTATTTATTCAAAATCCTGCTCCAATTGTCCAATTTTAGTTTTAACTCATTTCCTCCACATCAAGTCAAATTCCAAGCCCAAAGTAATTAATTTCTAAAGTAATCTCCATAAATTGAACATGGCTCCAATTTCTCATTTTCTTTAGTTACATAAAATTGACCTCAAGCTCTTTCTATTTTCTTTCAAAACATGTAATTAAAGTCACAAACTCCTCATAAAATCATTCACTTGTATAAAATTGACATCAAAATTACTAATTTTATATTCTTATAAATTTTTCCAACCAATCTCCATAATCTTAAACTTAACTTAATTTGTAACCTCAACTTAATTCATAACCATAGGTATTTCAAAATATGTTTGATTTAAATAAAATTTTAAATTACATTACATGCATGTAGGGGTGTTCGCGGATTGGTTTTGTGCGGTTTGTGGTTCGGTTTTGACCCGCCCGTATCTATGCAGTTTGGGAAAAAGTCAACCCACAACCGCCCGCAATGCGGTTTGTGGTTTGTGCGAGTAGGGTTTGTAGATGTGCAGGTGGTTTGCGGTTTACACTTTTTCTTTAAAAAATAATTTTTGAGTTTTTTTTTTCCCATCGAATTTAGGCATCAGATTTATTTTATATATTTGTGATCATTTGACAACAATTTTCTGATGAGTTTACAAATAAAAATTGAATATCAATGCATTAAATGAAAATACCCAAAACAAAGAGACCCTACACTAGTATTTTTGCCATGAGAAAAATGTATATCAATACATTAAAGGTTGTACTCAATTAGAATTGTCAGTTCAATAATCAATAATCAAATTAGAAGTTCCATCGACCATCAAAAAGAAAATTTTACTAGGAAAACGTGGATGAGTCACCAATGAAAATCATATAAAAAACCAAGTTTAGGACTTGATAATTCTATGGCATTAAGAAAGTTGAGAAATACTTAAAAATAAGGATCCTAGTGTCATAGAGAACATAATGGTGCTCTTGTTAAAGTTACATAGTTGGTATATAAAAAATAATAATAATAATTAAAGTGCGGGCGATTTTTGCGAGTTGCGGATTTAACCCGCGACCCGCCTACAACCCGCAAATTTGTCATATTTCAAACCACATCCGCCCGTATTATGTTTGTGAAACCGCCCATTTATATGTGGGTTGGGCGGTTTGAGCAGTTCGGATAAACCGTTGCCCACCCCTACTATGCATGGGTTAAAAATCTAATTATAAAATCAAAACTTTATCTAACATTAGGATTAATTCTAAATTTTCCATAAACTTGATGTTCATAAAACATTTCCTTTTTCTCTTCAAAATATGAACTTAAATGGCTCAATTTCTTCAAAATCAATGATGCATGTAAATATAAATTCAAATACTCATAGAATTCCCTCATGCATGTAACAATGAAACTTAATCTCATACAAGATTACAAAAATTAACTCGAAATAATTAATTTCTAATTTATTTTCCATAATAATCCACATGCATGTAACCCATTTCAAATTAACCTCTATAATTTCGAATCTAATTCAATTTCATCACCCTTTTACTAATTCCGTTTAATTTACATGAAATTGAAGTTATATGACTCTTAGGAAAAGTATTTGCAGGTATGAAATTAGGATTAAAACTAACTAATTTTCTATATTCAAAATCAAATCATAATTTCATTCTTCAATTGCTCTAATTAGATTTTTATTAATTTCCTTCATATCTAATCCAAATTTAAACTTATCAATCTTTTACACATGAATTAAATCTAAAACCTTGAAATTCCAACATGCAAGCAAGAATGAGTTTCAATTTGTGAAGAATAATAGAAATCAAACTCTAACTAATTAATTTCCAATTTATCTCCATAATCTATAAACATAATTCCAATTTTCTTCATCTTCTTGCTAATTTATATTCCATTGTATGAAATTGAATCTAATTACCTCCTAATTTCAACCTCTAGATAAATTATCTACAAGATTTGAGCTTTAATTTCTTACCCAAAACCTTCAATTGATGAGTTTCTTCACAATCCCTTAAGTCTCTCTTCAACTCTCTACTTTTCCAAGCTTCCCCTTGCTTTCCTTCACCCTTCCAACGCATAGAGTTGGTCTCCCTCTCTCTTTCTCTACCTCTCGGTTTGTCCAGCACAAATACATGAATGCATTCATTTTCCTTTTCTTTCACCCTTATTTTGTGTTTCCTACTCATGGTTGAGTATAAGTTTGAACCCACCAGATTATACACTCACATACACACCTTACTTCTTGCCCAAGAACATGACACGTGCACACCCACACACACCTGATTTCCAACACATCACTTACACACACATACACAGATTTCTCAATACACCCACACACATTTACACCCCCCATACTAATTTAGTCCATAATTCAATTTGTGACGAGGAATAATTTAATTAATCATCACTTAATCTTAATAAATTTTAATTAACACAAAATTAGTTAATCATAACTAATCTCAAATTTCACATAATTTAATTAGTCTAATTGACTTCCATTAAGGCCCAATTAATTATATTTAATTTTCACCAATCCGAATCAGATTTTTAGTCAGACTCCCAAAAGGCTCCAAATATTAAATTAAATTAAATTTATTATCATTATCAATTTTGATTTTCCAAATCATTTAGGTCTTCAATTTCTGATCAGACTCAAATTTCTATCAATAAATTACATATTCAAATTGGACACACCATAATTAAATTTAATTTATAATTACCATAATCCTCAATCCTCATGGCTTAATCAACTCCAATTAGGACCTAATTAATCGAATCTCAATTTCACTAAACTAAATCGAATATCTAATTAAACTCTCAAATGGGCCCGTAATTAAGATTAGATTGATTCTACTTCTTAACTTCACTTCCTTAAGCCATTTGGACCCTTAATTTCTAATTCCAAAATAACTCTTTAATAGAATCATACGAGTCAGATCCCACAATCATAAATCCCAAATTAAATTATAATACTCGACAATTAAATTTCAAATCCTCGTAATTAATCAAGTACTAATCATTATACGTGATGGGGTCATTACACTTTGATAATTCAAGGATTACTGGCCGGTTACGATACTAAACCCATAGGGGCGGGTTTGGGTCGTGACAATAACTTCTTCAATCGGTGGACTTCGTTCTGAAAATGAAATTTGAACAATTAATCTTCCAAAAGTTAAACAAAAGAAATATAGCCCCATATGACCAAACACCAATTTACGGAATTGTGTAGTAGCCCCCAGTTGCAGATTGCTATCATTTGACCAAACACTAATAACCAAGGAAGGAAGACTCTCTAACTGTAATCAAATCAACAGACCCCAAAACCTCAAACAAAGCATTACAATTAAAAACCCTAATCCGAACAACCGATCCAACCAAAATTACCAAGACCCAAATCAAAAAAACCAGAACTTTTTGCTATTTATCTCCAAATCCCGACTGTAAAGCCCTAAAATGTCACACCCCAAACCCGCCCCTAAAAGTTTGGGCATGACCTATTTAGAAACAGACATAACCTGGTATACATAACCTACGGGGCCTTGTCGGAAACATAAAATTCTAACATAACATAGATACAAACATACTCCATTGAGCTATTTCTATTATGCCAGGATCACATACAACACATGCATCACAGTGGATAGATAAAGTCCCAAACTTTGTCCCGGAGCACCGGTTATATACATACACAATTACAGTCCCAGCCCTATAATTGGGCGTATACAAAACATGAAAGTTATATACATTAACCGTAGATGGACACTTAAGTAGCAAGCCAACATCTTAACAACTTCACAAAATGAATGGTCGTGTATAGTGCCTGGACACGAAAAGGTTGACAAAAGAAAGCGACGTCATGGCTAGGACTGACCACTTGATTGATGACCTACAGAAACAAACATAATGGAGAATGAGCCGGGCTCAGTGAATAGTAATACATAATTAAAACAATGCATATAAAAATGCGGAGTTCACATAATTAGTCTGATTCTGTGCTAAGTAAATGACGGCCTTAGACCCAATCTTACAACGTAAACATGATGGCTATAAGCCCTTGAAAATATGGCATAGAGCCCTTGAAACATGGTAGCACAAGGCCCTTGAAACTTGCGGCCTTAAAGCCCTTGAAACATGTGGCGTAATAGCCCTTGAAACATATTGACCATAGGTCCAGATAGCATGAGAGTAGGCAAAGTAATCATACATTTACATTCCTTTAATCATTTGCATACATGCATAATTAATATATACAACAGAATGCTATGGCATTCATTAGTTGTAAGTAAAATGTACTACTACTCACAGTGTTGAGATGACGTGTTACTTCCTCTTAGAGTGTGTCCTGCACACATTCAAAACTTGAACATTAATTCCATTTTCTTTCTTAAGTCGTTTCCTGAATCATTACACTTTGCATGAATTTATAACCATCTTAGAATCATCAGAAAAATGTTCCAAAAATACCAGAGAGTCAAGCATGCAAAACTAAGCGAACCACTTTTTCACACCGGCCGAGGGCGCGAACCTCCGCTCGGCGGCCATGCACCGCGTGGTCCTCCCCCCTTTCGGCCGAGAGATAGGCATTCTCAGTTTTTTCTTCTTTGGCCACACGTGCGGCCATGACCTCCGCAAGTGCGGTGGTGACCCCTGTTTTGGGCAATCCGTTTTCAACACCAAATTTCAACAACACCCACTCATTTTACATGCAAAACAAGGTTCAATTAATGGCATACATTAACCCAACTTTACTATAACATGAATCATAAAATGAACACCACAAAGTAAACATGATTAGAAGCTTAAACATGATGAACACCACAAAATAAACATGATGAAATTATCATTTGAACACCACAAAATAAACATGATGAAATTATCATAACTAAACATGATTAGAAGCTTGATGAAGTCACCATTCTTTCAAACTCCATCCTTTAATTCAAGTTTCTTATGTTCATAAACATAACACAACACATAAGCATGCTTTCATGGGTTTGGCATGGAACTAAAGATTGAAGTAGAAATCCTACACAACACTTAAATTAGATCCCAAAACAACTCATTGATGAGCACAACTTTTATAATCAAACATGAATCACATACAATTCTCCATTACAACCCTAATAATATACATATGAAACGAACAAACCCTTCTCCACAATTGAAAGAAGAATTCTCATGTAAAATAAATTTAACATACCTTGAGCTTTAAAAATTTCAAAGATCCTCCTAACTTAATCCCCAATTCCCTTCCTTGTTGAACTTTCCCCCTTTTTCCTTCTTCTCTTCTTTTGTTTTTCCTCTCCAGGAGATAGCCACGAAAATCCCCCTCCCAAGTCAAGTGTTTTTAAAGAACATGAAGACATGAGATATAAGATATATCTAATAGGTGAATAGGACAAAATCTAATCATTTAATCATTCCAAAATTGAAATTTTGTAAACATGCCTAATATTACTTAAAAATTATGCTGATTACAGATATATAATCAATTTCATATAATTAAGCCGTTAAGGCCTCCAATTTCTGATTCAAATGTGTTAATAGTGACAGATAATGTTCTTGTGAAACAGATAGACACCCTAACACATGGAGTTCGTTTACTTAATCTTAATTTCTCTTCAGATTTCACAGCAAGCATTTAAAAGCACAAAATAAGAACGGAAAATATATCAAAAAACATGTGCGAGGGTCGGGTTATTACATAAAATTTCAACCAGAACAATAGATGTTTCTTGTGTAAGCTCTCTTCATGCTTACTCTTGCGGATCTCAACCATATTGTCCTTCATTCATCTCCGACCCTCCTCGGAATCAACAACGACCTTGTACCGATTTCGGCGAACCTCGGTTCTTGCACTAGGCCTAAGCAATATGGTTGTTGTTTTTCTTCTTTACTCTAACTCTCAAACCCTAAGACACTATATCCAAACCCAAATATATATATATATATGAGAAAAAATCGAATAATCGATCAACTTAATCACACCTAAACCTTGTGTGTGTATGTGTGTGTGTGTGTGTGAGAGAGAGTTGGGATTTTTTGGAGAGAAGATTGTGATGGAGGTGACGGCAGCGTGAGGGGTTGTGTGAGAATGGCTGAGAGGATGGAAAGGGGCGGTGGTTGATGTCGTCGTTGCCGCCACCGTCAGTAGCTGGTGTAGTTAGAGTTAAAGTTTTTGAAGTGAAAAAGAATGGAAGGAGAGGATGTGCACAGAGAAAATGAAGATATATTTAAAATGTGAAGTGTGTGAACTGAGATAAAGAAGTGAAAATCAAATTAATAAATGTGTGGATTGAGAAAAGATGTACACAGAGATAATTTGGTGTGTAGAAATAGAATTTCTCCCTTATGAAACACATTCCTATTTAAATATGACTTTAAACTCTAAAAGAATATTCACAAGACTTCACATTAAATAAATCTTCCAAATGTGACTTATAAATAATTTTTCCAAATTAAAATCATTAGATCAAGAATGACATATCACTTTTTTATTTTTTTACACTTTTTTTATTATAAAAGAATTAAAAAATAAATTATAGTACATATTAAAATAATATATTTATTGTCCTTTTTATTTTTTTTAAGATGCATTATTTTTATATTTTTTTAAATATCATTTTATAAAAAATTTAAAAATTATATGAAAAGATTAGAATCCAAAAAAAAAAAACGGGTCCCACTACAATACTCATAATATATTTTGAACATGTTACTATTGTTAACTCTTTACATTTTGAAAACGTTCCAAGAAAATCCAACTTTGAAGATTTACACCAAAGGTCGACATTAATAATTGGCGCTTCAGTAAAAATTCATAAAAGATAAAGATTTTCTTTAGGATATCAGAAAAATGTACGTCAAGAAAAGACAAAAAAGATTTTTGTAGATATTTTGTGTCTGTAATTATTTGAGTATGTTAGTGATAAGGATTTTCCTTTACTCACTACTTTAATAAAATAGATATCTCTTATCTTGCTTTATTAAAGAAAAGTTATGAAAATCTTTATACGTGTCTTGTAATAAATTGTAGTGTCAAAATTTTGTCAAAAAAGAAAGATTGAATGATATGCAATGGGGCCCAAAACAGTACCCGATATCATTATCCTAATCTTTTATTGATAAAATTTATATCAGTGACTTGAGTCAAAACATATAATTATATACATGTATGAGTTTGTTTTTATTCAACTTTCAAAAAGCCTAGATTGTAGGCTAGTATAGGTATTAACCTTTAGGAAATTTTTAGACGTAGAATTACGAGCACAACTTTTTGAACTTTGTTTTTTCTTCTTTTAAAGTTGTGTAAATTGGCATGCTTGCCAACGGAGGAAGTAGAATGAAAAACACCACTTCACTCTGTGTTGTAAATTTTCCAACCCCTCTCAAAAAACCTCTATGTGTATTAAGTTTTTCAGAATTTCAGAGTCTGTAATATAATCTTTGTAAGTATATTTCTTATTAATATGAAGTGTGAGTAGTTTCTCTTTTTCCTTAAATATTTCGAAAGGGTAACTCTTCTATTCTAAATATTTATTTTCTTTTCGGGAAAACTAAGTTTATGGAATGCTTGTTTGCTCATTAATATTACATGCTTTGAACCTTCGTAGTATCTTCAGTTTTCTATTTTGTTACTGAGTGACCTTAGCTGAAGAGCCCGTGTAAGCCGTGGTTAGGCGTTGGAGGGCGAATTGTAGGCAGAAAGGGAAAAGTAAAAAATGGAAAATAAAAATATACTATGTTGAACGAGGCTTAGTCTCAAGGTGGGAGTACATGTAATGAAAACAAACATTGATTAAAAATAGTTTTTGCCATAAAAAATAATTTTAGTATAAAATGAGAGCAACCCGAGTAGAAATATTAAGGAAATATTGTCCATATAAGAATTTCAAAAAATCAAAAATTTTAATGCTTAAATTTGTATGCTCTTAGACTAACTTAGACCTTAGAAATAAAAATTAAATTTCAAAAATCAAAAAATATATGCCCTTAGACGAAGACCTTAGGAATAAAATTAAAATTAGTACTGAATTAATACAAGAATTAGAAGATCAAAAATTTAGATATCAGTTTCTTCTATCATTAGCTTCTAACAGATCTCTAGAAAATTACAAGTTAAAAAATCAGTTTCTTTTCTCCTTAGCTTCCGGCAGATCTCTAGAAAATTACAGTTTAAAAATTTCTCAGATAAATAGACAGCTAACTATAAAACAAGAAGCCTTAAAATTAGCCATACAACAACTTAAAGATCTTTTAGCATAACTGTAGAATTAATTAGATAATTCTCAGCCCAATTCCAAATAGTGGTAAACCACTAACTCAACCCCCCAAAATTGGTATCAGAGCAGTGTTCGGTTTTAGGACAGTTTATGTTAGTTTATGCATTTTGCTTATGGTAATAGAGTAGTTTTTATTTTTGGAGATTTTAATTATAAATTTCATATTATAGTAGCTTTTAATAATTTTAAATTAGGAGTTAATTTTGTGTATGAAAAGAGTAGAGTATCTAGATTTAGAACTCAGCAGCCATAACCATCGTCTTAGCATAAATAAAAATAATTTTCGTTGTAACTTTGAAAATAATTTTACACATCAGCTTCAATGTGAAAATAATCCTCAGCTAAATAGTATCATAGATTATCAGATTAATTTTGCAGAAAATATTAAGAAAGACATAGATAAAATTAGTAATCTTTTTATTTCATCCATAGAACATCTCCGTAATAATCGCAGTTTAATTAAAGACCAAGATAAAAAATTAGATTATATCCAAGATCAGTGTAGTTCTATCCTACAAAAAAGAATAGACTTAGATTTAGAAAAATTTCCTACGAGAATAGAAATAGAAACCTTAATTTCAGCTACAAATCAAATAGCTAAACAAATAGAACAAATCAATCAAATTCAAGATAATTTAAAATGTAAATTAGAAATTTTAGAACAATTAGTAAGGTCTTAGTTTATGAGTAGTGATAAAAAAGCTAATAGGGATTACCAGATTATTCTAAGACAAGGTAAGATTTTCATAATAACCCGTATGAATTAGTAGTTATCAGGGTGTAAGTCAATCAGATAAAATAACAGTAAGACAAAATAATATAGAAATTTTATTTTTAATAAGATTGTGTGAAAAAATAGAATACCTATCAGAACAACTACACAGCTTAGAAAATCGTCTAGCTTCCTTAGAAAAATTAGTACTTCAGAAAGGAAAAGGAATAGAAGGACAATCCAACGTATCTCAATCTCAGGTAAAAGAGGAAGATATAGCTAGATATTTTGAAAAGCTTAAATTATTACCTAAGAAGCCTGTTTGTAGAATTTACAGAAAATAAATATGTTTAAACATCTAATTAAAGGTAGTAGTAGCAAAAAGCGTAATGATGATGAAGATATCAAAGTAGAAGAGTTTATTGATGTAGAACAACAAATAGAAAAATTTAAGAAAGAAAAATTAGAATTAATTCCAGCTAAATATGTGTATAAGCTAGGTAAAATTCATAAAAAACAATATTTATTTAAACACTATGCTGAACAGATGATTAGTGTAACTCAAGAAGATGAGAAGGTAGAACTAAATTTAATAGAAAGAGAAAGCTATAAATATGCAGTAAGTGAACACCTTAAAATGACTCACTTAGGATTAGTAGTGGTAGGAGTTAAGGCTTTAACCAGAGAAAATTTAGGAACCAAAGTTTTTGTATGTCTTTATGATGATAGATTTAATGATGTAGGACAAAGTCTTTTAGGCAGCTATGAATTAGATATGAATTCAAAAGGAGGAATAGTTTATTTTACACCAGATTTCTTATTACCAACCTCGACCTTTCATAAAAAGATAAAAATAGGAATAAAGAGTAGAGGATATAAAATGAAAAAAGGAGAAAAGAATTTATTAGTCTGCACAGGATTTTTTGGTTTAGCAGTATCAGAAAGTAATACTCACTATAGACTTACAAATGACCAGATAGTTAAGTTATTAGGCGCAACAGGAATAAAAGCATGACCAGCCAAAAAATTTAATTCGGAAGACAATGCAATTTCTAGACCGAAATTAGGAGATTTTTTAGGACAAAAGAGATTAGCCCCTCAAGATAATTTATTATATCAGGCAGCAGATGGAAATTATACAGTTAGATTTACTCAATATACTTATGTAGCACCAGAAAAATCCGAAGAGGATGAATTTAGTAGTATAGACAGAGAAGAAAATCAAGATAATCGTAGTGAAATAAATCAGCTTTATGTAATGACAGAAGAAAAAACAGTATCACAAAATAAGATATATAATATTGATGAGATAGATTTAGAAAAATTCACCCTAGAAGACATGAACAAGATATTGGATACTAGATACTTAGAATACTTAACTAGAGGAGATACCCATGATGAAGCAGTATCATTTTTAGATCAAGAATTCCATACAGAATATGTAGATGATATCATAGAAGATATAATACATCCCAGCAAAATATTTAAAATACCAGAACAACCTAAGGCAGAAGATACTTTTTATATGAATACAGAAAGCACAGGCAATAGTAATCCACAACCAACTGTACAAGATCCCGTAGAACCAATACAATATGCAATAGGAGGAAGAAGACCATTAACTAGTACAGGACGTAGTTATGCAGATCCCAATAAAAGCTATAAATTTCATGGAAAACGTAGACAATTACAGCCAGTTAATAATCATGGAACCCTTTTAGATTTAGCTAGATTCGACCCTCAGGTATGGCACGAAGTAATAGAAAGATGGGAAAAAGATGCAGTAAAAGCATGGATGACCGGTCTCTATGAATCAACAGATATGTGGGAATACATGGAAACACTTTTAGGAGATTCTGCTTATAATATTTATTTAACCTTTAAAGGAAAATTTGAAGAAACAATAAAACAGCTTAAAGATTTAGGAAATAACCCGTGGAATTTTACTAGTTTTATTAAAGAAATACTTATAGGATACGACCCTTCTAGAGGAAATGATTCCGTTCAAAGCATAGCATTAACTGAATTAGATCAGATAACATTAGGAAGTTGGAAATATATTGTACCTTTCAGTAGAGAATATTTAGCCATAGCAGCTAAAACAGGACAAAGTTTTGACGAAGAAATAGGAAATAAATATTTTAGAAAATTACCTGGAGAACTAGGAAGAGAAATAGAAAATAAATGGGCAATTTATTGTGCAAGTTTACCAGCTAAAATAGCTACAGGAGAACTAAATATAAGAGGAACTTTAGGAATAGGACCTAGAATAGTTTTTACATTTTATAAACTCAGAGAGAAATGTGTAGAAGTTAAAATACAAAAGGATTTGAAAAAACAAAATTATGGTTTTTGTAGCAGTGTAATATATACTCCTCAACAATATGAAGACAGATATAATAGGAAAAGATACAAAAAATATGGAAAATATAGAAAAGAAAAATATTGGAAGAAAAAATATAGAAAACCTTGGAAAAAACAAAAATTTATTAGAAAAAGTAGAACCTTTAATAGGACAAATTATAAGAGATTACCCAAAGATGAAAAAGACAAAAGAAAACAAAAATATGTCAGAAAACCCAATAGTAAAAAATGTAATTGTTTTATATGTGGAGAACCCAATCATTTTGCAAAAGCCTGCCCAAAAAGACAGAAACCTAATACTAATAAGCAGATAGAAAGACTACATATTATAGAAGATTTAGAAGACGATATAGTCAGCATAAATAGTGATGATTCAGAAGTATATAGCATAGTTAGTAATTATGAATATCAATTAGAAGCTATAAGCTCAGATAGTGATTCAGAAAGTGATACAGATGTAGATAATCTTTTAGGACAACTTAACCAGGAAATAGGAATAAATCCTTCTCAAGATATTTTCTTTATGATGGAATGTAATGCAGATACTGAATGTCAACATAATTTTCAAATAGGATTAGGATTTGATACTACTAGATGCAGCTATTGTAATTGGTTTCCAGCTAAAGATAAGAGAGCTCAATGTTTATTATGTAGCATAACTTATTGTATAATTTGTCTCGAAAAATTAAATATGACGCATAAGATAAGATCAGAAAATACCAGAGAAGATAACAGTATAGAAAACAGAGAATTACGATCTTTTTTTTTTTTCTTTTTTTTTTTTTCACCCATACATTCTATCTGAGAGGTCATCCAGATCTGCTGCTGAGAGTTGATCGAAAAAGTCATCTCCGTCATCTCCCATGGGCGGTTCATCGAACCATTCTTGATCCTGTCCGTCGATTTCTGGTGACTCGTGAGAAATGCCATGCCGATAGTTAGGGTACTGACTTTCTTCAACAAATGTCTCTTGGCCGAATGGATATCCTAGGATGGCTAAATTACAATGTATCTTCTGATATCTATCTTCACAAACTAGGTGTCCAGAATTTCCATTATATGCTAATAAAGAGTGGCTGGCAAATTTTCTCCATTTGTTGAGCTGGTCTTTGAGTGGAAATCTCCTACATGGCCAGGGTCTCCTATTGAGAAGTGCTGGATATCTTGAAGTTCCTCTGAGGTACATCTTATGCTTAGCTGGGTTGCACCATATTCCCTTCCAATCTGGTAGTTTGCTATCTACCAATGCTTCTACATACGGATGAAATTCTTCCATTACACATAGTACTACATGAGCAAGCTTGTGTCCAAAGTTATCTGTCTGATCTGGTTCTGTGAAAATTAATCTGGAGACAAAGCCGTAATCTAACAATTTTGGGGCTGTTAGATAGCGAGTTTCGCCTCTGATTTCTATCTCCAATGGCTCGAATGTGGCTAAATTTATCTGGCAAAGGCACATACTGAAATCTAGGTTACACTGACATCTTCCAAAATGCTCGGGTTTCCTGTTGCATTTTTCTTTATCTAAACAGGGCTGTTCTTCATCTTCGTAAGTATAGGTCCATTGATAGGCTAAGCCGGGGCAGTCTACTCTTGCTATAGAGAGGTCTTGAAGATATTGCTGAATAATGACTAGCTCGCTATTTCTACTATCTTCGGCTATGGTGTAAATATAGGGTTTTAGGTCTTCTATTTCTTGGCTTTTCTCACAAAGAGATCGAATGATAGAATGCCTGAAGAGATACATTCTAGCACTCAATTGGTCAAATTCCTCACTGGTGAGTTGTTTGACTTCATGGCTAGGTAAGGAGGTAGGTGTTCTTTCTGGAGCTAATTTTTTAAGCTGATTGGTTAGGGTTCGAACGGTTACTCTCAATTGTTTTTCTTCGTCTCGGAGCTGGTCTAGCTCTTCACTGACTCTTTTGCCTTTATCCATAATTTTCTTGAAATTTCTGGAAAGGCCTTCACAATGTCTGCACATCTGGAGAGGATTCTGAAAATCATGCGAGGGTTAGAACTACTATCGCTACTGAACTCTCGCCTTCAATTATCCGCTAATCGAACTCCACTAGTAGCAAGGACGGTTGACCTCATCTTGCTTAATGTGTCCAGGTAATCTTTAGCTATCTGACTAATAAAGTAGCTGGTTCCTATTTGTCTTCGGGCATAGGTACTGGCTGATTCAAAATCATAAAATCCTTTAAACTGGGGTGTAGGAAAAAATTTAACTAAAGGATCTACTTCTACCCAATCATGGTAAATACCAGGCTTGGTTCCTTTAACCACTACATAAAAAGAAAAACTTTTTGATAAAGGTTTATTTTGGATTTTTGAAAAATATATACTAAGAGAGTTTAGTGCTGAAAGGCGTTTAGCTGGGTGATTCTGGCTGGTCCAAAGGTTATCTAAAAGACACTGTTGAACTGGGTCTAACTCGATCCCTGTTAAAGGTCTGAATTTGGTTCTGCCTTCATGAATGGAAAGAGAAAATCCCCCAAAGTTCATGGTCTTGCTGTTCTCCATTATCTGCACAGAAATTAAACTGGTTATCATCTTTTTCCAAATAAATTTTCCTACTTAACCAATCTGTTAATCTATTGTCACTACCTTTAATATGTTCAAATTCTACTTTGTATCCTTACCCTACTATACAATCTAAAAATTTTGCCCATCTTCTAGTGCTTAATTTACGCTCATTGAGTTTGTTGTGAAATCTAACTATAGCTTCACAATCTGTTCTAATTGTAAAAGGTTTGTGCAAAAATAATCTAAATTTATTTATTGCATAAACTACTCCTAATATTTCAAAATCTAAGCTAGTCATGGTTGTATCTTTTTCTTTAAACTTTCCGGAGCTGTATCTACAAATGCGTTCTTTATTTTTACTATCATATTTACTAGGTTTGGCTAATAATATTGTTCCCCATCCTAATTGACTTGCCTGCTTTCTACAACTATATATTCTGATTCTAAGGGGAGTTGTAGGTCTGGTAGCTTTTTACAAATATCTTTTATTTTTCGGACTAGAGCTATATCTTGTTGATTAAAATATTTTTGTCCTGTGGGTGTGGTTTTACTGTAAAGTGGTCCTATTATTTTACTAAGGTTAGGAATATACATTCGTGCATAATTTAAAATTCCTAAAAAAGACTGAAGTTGTTTTGTATCTTCTAGTTTATCTGGATATTCTAAAATTTTCTTGACTATATGAGGTTGTAATCTAATTTTCCCGTCTCCTAACTCCATTCCTAAAAATTCTATGTGGGGTTTATTTAATACCATCTTCTTTTTGCTAATTATTATGCCATTATTTATAAATTCTTCTAAGGTTATATACAAATGATCTATATGACTATTTTTATCTGGACTAAATACTAATATGTCATCTATGTATACCAGTATAAAATTATATTTATCAAATATACTATCCATTTTACGCTGAAATATGGAAGGTGCATTTTTTAATCCAAAGGGCATAACTAGCCATTCATAGTGTCCTTGAGGGCAAATGTATAGGCCCATGGTATGCTTTCCTTTTTCATTTTTATCTGTCAAAATCCTAACTTACAATCAAATTTACTAAATATTTTTGCTGTCTGTATTCTATTTATGAGTTGATCTTTATCTGGTATATTATATTTATCTTCTTCTGTATTGTCATTTAATCTTTTATAATTTATAACCATTCTAGCTTTTCCTCTTTTTATTTCTGCATGATTTCTAACAATAAATGCTGCGCTTCTATGTGGACTATTACTAGGTTTAATTACTCCTAAATCTAATAGCTCTTTAATCTGGATTCTAAATTCTTCTATATCTGCTGGCGTATGATCTATTTGTGCTGAGGTAATCCTATAATCTCTATTTTTTATATCTAAACTGGCTAAAATTTTATTTCTCTCCCAATATTTCATGGGTTGTTCTCCTAAAATTTCTGTTGTTTCAGCTAATCTTATTATCTCATCTAAATCATTTTCTGTTCTCTTGTATTTTGTTTTTTTCTTTGTTTTTCCTATTTTTGCAAAAATTAATTCTAAGTTAGCTATTTCTTGAAAATTTTCTAAGTTCCAATAATCTCCCTTATCTTCAAAATGAACTTCTTCAAAATCTTCTAGCTCATAATTTTCATAATTTTCCATATCTAATTTATCTAAAGAAGTATTTTCTACGGTATTAGGTATGTATGTTTGGGCTAGTTCTGGAAAAATATTTCTACTTGGAAATAAAAACCTAGCGGGAACTGAATCTACTCCGATGGTACCACCACACTTCGCACGCAACTCTGATGAATGGGCGATAGTGCTTGGTGTATTGACGGTTCGTTTGAAGAAGCTGATGTTGTGTTGGCTGATAAACATACCTCCTTGTAAACTAAGTATAAAGTTGAGTCCTAAAATGAAATGATGATTCTGTCTGCTATTTCCTATCCAAACTTGAGGTAATGGGAACCATTCTATGTGCTGATCTAGAGAACCTAGATGATGAAAACTAATCTGAGCACCATTGATGCAATGTGTGTATGTTTGTTTAGTGCCATCTGCTATACTAACTAAAGCTGGGGTTGGTAAGGTTGTGCTCCATCCTGGTGGAACTACGTGTTGTTCTATATATGATTTACTGGCTCCTGTATCTATCATGGCATCTATACTGAGGGTTTTTTCTACAAATTTAATTACACAAGAAATTTCAACTAAATTTGACTTAGGTATAACAGGATAATTAAATGGTAAATAGGTATTATCTGATTTTATCTGAGAGTATTGACTAAAGGGTTGAGAATCAACTAGGTTGACTAATTCTAAAGAATTCATATGTTCTTCAATTAATTTATCTTTTAAAGGGTATTTAGTATGAAACTGTTCTAACTGTTGTTTGAGCTGCTTATTTTCTAATTCTAAACATTCTATGTCAAAACTAGTCTTGGTTTCTATCTCTCGTATTTGTATCTTGAGTTCTCGTACTTGCACTTCTAATTCTCTATTTGCTAGTCGTAATTCTCCGTTTTCTATACTGTTATCTTCTCTGGTATTTTCTAATCTTATCTTATGCGTCATATTTAATTTTTCGAGACAAATTATACAATAAGTTATGCTACATAATAAACATTGAGCTCTCTTATCTTTAGCTGGAAACCAATTACAATAGTTGCATCTAGTAGTATCAAATCCTAATCCTATTTGAAAATTATGTTGACATTCAGTATCTGCATTACATTCCATCATAAAGAAAATATCTTGAGAAGGATTTATTCCTATTTCCTGGTTAAGTTGTCCTAAAAGATTATCTACATCTGTATCACTTTCTGAATCACTATCTGAGCTTATAGCTTCTAATTGATATTCATAATTACTAACTATGCTATATACTTCTGAATCATCACTATTTATGCTGACTATATCGTCTTCTAAATCTTCTATAATATGTAGTCTTTCTATCTGCTTATTAGTATTAGGTTTTTGTCTTTTTGGGCAGGCTTTTGCAAAATGATTGGGTTCTCCACATATAAAACAATTACATTTTTTACTATTGGGTTTTCTGACATATTTTTGTTTTCTTTTGTCTTTTTCATCTTTGGGTAATCTCTTATAATTTGTCCTATTAAAGGTTCTACTTTTTCTAATAAATTTTTGTTTTTTCCAAGGTTTTCTATATTTTTTCTTCCAATATTTTTCTTTTCTATATTTTCCATATTTTTTGTATCTTTTCCTATTATATCTGTCTTCATATTGTTGAGGAGTATATATTACATTGCTACAAAAACCATAATTTTGTTTTTTCAAATCCTTTTGTATTTTGACTTCTACACATTTTTCTCTGAGTTTATAAAATGTAAAAACTATTCTAGGTCCTATTCCTAAAGTTCCTCTTATATTTAGTTCTCCTGTAGCTATTTTAGCTGGTAAACTTGCACAATAAATTGCCCATTTATTTTCTATTTCTCTTCCTAGTTCTCTAGGTAATTTTCTAAAATATTTATTTCCTATTTCTTCGTCAAAACTTTGTCCTGTTTTAGCTGCTATGGCTAAATATTCTCTACTGAAGGGTACAATATATTTCCAACTTCCTAATGTTATCTGATCTAATTCCGTTAATGCTATGCTTTGAACGGAATCATTTCCTCTAGAAGGGTCGTATCCTATAAGTATTTCTTTAATAAAACTAGTGAAATTCCACGGGTTATTTCCTAAATCTTTAAGCTGTTTTATTGTTTCTTCAAATTTTCCTTTAAAGGTTAAATAAATATTATAAGCAGAATCTCCTAAAAGTGTTTCCATGTATTCCCACATATCTGTTGATTCATAGGGGCTGGTCATCCATGCTTTTACTGCATCTTTTTCCTATCTTTCTATTACTTCGTGCCATACCTGAGGGTCGAATCTAGCTAAATCTAAAAGGGTTCCATGATTATTAACTGGCTGTAATTGTATGCTCATATCTAATGGTCTACGTTTTCCATGAAACTTATAGCTTTTATTGGGATCTGCATAACTACGTCCTGTACTAGTTAATGGTCTTCTTCCTCCTATTGCATATTGTATTGGTTCTACGGGATCTTGTACAGTTGGTTGTGGATTACTAGTGCCTGTGCTTTCTGTATTCATATAAAAAGTATCTTCTAATTGAGATAGTTCTAATATTTTAGTATCTTCTGCCTTAGATTGTTCTGGTATTTTAAATATTTTACTGGGATGTATTATATCTTCTATGATATCATCTACATATTCTGTATGGAATTCTTGATCTAAAAATGATACTGCTTCATCATGGGTATCTCCTCTAGTTAAGTATTCTAAGTATCTAGTATCCAATATCTTGTTCATGTCTTCTAGGGTGAATTTTTCTAAATCTATCTCATCAATATTATATATCTTATTTTGTGATACTGTTTTTTCTTCTGTCATTACATAAAGCTGATTTATTTCACTACGATTATCTTGATTTTCTTCTCTGTCTATACTACTAAATTCATCCTCTTCGGATTTTTCTGGTGCTACATAAGTATATTGAGTAAATCTAACTGTATAATTTCCATCTGCTGCCTGATATAATAAATTATCTTGAGGGGCTAATCTCTTTTGTCCTAAAAAATCTCCTAATTTCCAGTCTAGGGCTGCATTGTCTTCCGAATTAAATTTTTTGGCTGGTAATGCTTTTATTCCTTTTGCGCCTAATAACTTAACTATCTGGTCATTTGTAAGTCTATAGTGAGTATTACTTTCTGATACTGCTAAACCAAAAAATCCTGTGCAGACTAATAAATTCTTTTCTCCTTTTTTCATTTTATATCCTCTACTCTTTATTCCTATTTTTATCTTTTTATGAAAGGTCGAGGTTGGTAATAAGAAATCTGGTGTAAAATAAACTATTCCTCCTTTTGAATTCATATCTAATTCATAGCTGCCTAAAAGACTTTGTCCTACATCATTAAATCTATCATCATAAAGACATACAAAAACTTTGGTTCCTAAATTTTCTCTGGTTAAAGCCTTAACTCCTACCACTACTAATCCTAAGTGAGTCATTTTAAGGTGTTCACTTACTGCATATTTATAGCTTTCTCTTTCTATTAAATTTAGTTCTACCTTCTCATCTTCTTGAGTTACACTAATCATCTGTTCAGCATAGTGTTTAAATAAATATTGTTTTTTATGAATTTTACCTAGCTTATACACATATTTAGCTGGAATTAATTCTAATTTTTCTTTCTTAAATTTTTCTATTTGTTGTTCTACATCAATAAACTCTTCTACTTTGATATCTTCATCATCATTACGCTTTTTGCTACTACTACCTTTAATTAGATGTTTAAACATATTTATTTTCTGTAAATTCTACAAACAGGCTTCTTAGGTAATAATTTAAGCTTTTCAAAATATCTAGCTATATCTTCCTCTTTTACCTGAGATTGAGATACGTTGGATTGTCCTTCTATTCCTTTTCCTTTCTGAAGTACTAATTTTTCTAAGGAAGCTAGACGATTTTCTAAGCTGTGTAGTTGTTCTGATAGGTATTCTATTTTTTCACACAATCTTATTAAAAATAAAATTTCTATATTATTTTGTCTTACTGTTATTTTATCTGATTGACTTACACCCTGATAACTACTAATTCCTTCTGGGTTATTATGAAAATCTTCTGCTTGTCTTAGAATAATCTGGTAATCCCTATTAGCTTTTTTATCACTACTCATAAACTAAGACCTTACTAATTGTTCTAAAATTTCTAATTTCTGTTTTAAATTATCTTGAATTTGATTGATTTGTTCTATTTGTTTAGCTATTTGATTTGTAGCTGAAATTAAGGTTTCTATTTCTATTCTCGTAGGAAATTTTTCTAAATCTAAGTCTATTCTTTTTTGTAGGATAGAACTACACTGATCTTGGATATAATCTAATTTTTTATCTTGGTCTTTAATTAAACTGCGATTATTACGGAGATGTTCTATGGATGAAATAAAAAGATTACTAATTTTATCTATGTCTTTCTTAATATTTTCTGCAAAATTAATCTGATAATCTATGATACTATTTAGCTGAGGATTATTTTCACTATGAAGCTGATGTGTAAAATTATTTTCAAAGTTACAACGAAAATTATTTTTATTTATGCTAAGACGATGGTTATGGTCACGAGTTCTAAATCTAGATACTCTACTCTTTTCATACACAAAATTAACTCCTAATTTAAAATTATTAAAAGCTACTATAATATGAAATTTATAACTAAAATCTCCAAAAATAAAAACTACTCTATTACCATAAGCAAAATGCATAAACTAACATAAACTGTCCTAAAACCGAACACTGCTCTGATACCAATTTTTGGGGGTTGAGTTAGTGGTTTACCACTATTTGGAATTGGGCTGAGAATTATCTAATTAATTCTACAGTTATGCTAAAAGATCTTCAAGTTGTTGTATGGCTAATTTTAAGGCTTCTTGTTTTATAGTTAGCTGTCTATTTATCTGAGAAATTTTTAAACTGTAATTTTCTAGGGATCTGCCGGAAGCTAAGGAGAAAAGAAACTGATTTTTTAACTTGTAATTTTCTAGAGATCTGCTAGTAGCTAATGATAGAAGAAACTGATATCTAAATTTTTGATCTTCTAATTCTTGTATTAATTCAGTACTAATTTTAATTTTATTCCTAAGGTCTTCGTCTAAGGGCATATATTTTTTGATTTTTGAAATTTAATTTTTATTTCTAAGGTCTAAGTTAGTCTAAGAGCATACAAATTTAAGCATCCAAATTTTTGATTTTTTGAAATTCTTATATGGACAATATTTCCTTAATATTTCTACTCGGGTTGCTCTCCTTTTATACTAAAATTATTTTTTATGGCAAAAACTATTTTTAATCAATGTTTGTTTTCATTACATGTACTCCCACCTTGAGACTAAGCCTCGTTCAACATAGTATATTTTTATTTTCCATTTTTTACTTTTCCCTTTCTGCCTACAATTCGCCCTCCAACGCCTAACCACGGCTTACACGGGCTCTTCAGCTAAGGTCACTCAGTAACAAAATAGAAAACTGAAGATACTACAAAGGTTCAAAGCATGTAATATTAATGAGCAAACAAGCATTCCATAAACTTAGTTTTCCCGAAAAGAAAATAAATATTTAGAATAGAAGAGTTACCCTTTCGAAATATTTAAGGAAAAAGAGAAACTATTCACACTTCATATTAATAAGAAATATACTTACAAAGATTATATTACAGACTCTGAAATTCTGAAAAACTTAATACACATAGAGGTTTTTTGAGAGGGGTTGGAAAATTTACAAAGCAGAGTGAAGTGGTGTTTTTCATTCTGCTTCCTCCGTTCGCAAGCATGCCAATTTATACAACTTTAAAAGAAAAAAAAAAAAACAAAGTTCAAAAAGTTGTGCTCATAATTCTACGTCTAAAAATTTCCTAAAGGTCAATACCTATACTATCCTACAATCTAGGCTTTTTGAAAGTTGAATAAAAATAAACTCATACATGTATACAATTATATGTTTTTACTCAAGTCTCTGATATAAATTTTATCAATAAAAGATTAGGATAATGATATCGGGTACTGCTTTGGGCCCCATCGCATATCATTCAATCCTTCTTTTTTGACAAAATTTTGACACTACAATTTATTACAAGACACGTATAAAGATTTTCACAACTTTTCTTTAATAAAGCAAGATAAGAGATATCTACTTTATTAAAGTAGTGAGTGAAGGAAAATCCTTATCACTGACAGACTCAAATAATTACAGACACAAAATATCTACAAAAATCTTTTTTGTCTTTTCTTGACGTGCATTTTTCTGATATCTGAGGAGAATCTTTATCTTCTATGGATTTTTGCTGAAGCGCCAATTATTGATGTCGACCCTTGGTGTGAATCTTCAAAGTTGGATTTTCTTAGAACGTGTTCAAAATGTAAAGAGTTAACAATAGTAACATGTTCAAAATATATTATGAGTATTGTAGTATTGTAGTGGGACCCGCTTTTTTTTTTTTTTTTTTTTCACCCGTACATTCTATCTGAGAGGTCGTCTAGATCTGCTGCTTAGAGTTGATCGAAAAAAAAAATTTAAAAATTATATGAAAAGATTAGAATCCACAAAAATATCTGTGTCCCCGCTGTTCAATGACACTTCCCGTATAAAAAGTGAAAAATAATTAGTTAATTTTAAGATACCACGTATCATGCTTAGATTAATCATAAACTTTTATATTATTAAAATAATTATTAAAGTGAAAAATAATTAGTTAATTTTAAGACACCACGTATCATGCTTAGATTAATCATAAACTTTTATATTATTAAAATAATTATTAATTAGTGTTATGTAACAATAATTTTTATTAATCACAAATCATTATATTCTTTAGCATACACCAACCAATCACAAATTGTGAATTTTATCCTTCCGCCAATATATAAAATATATGAAAGCACATGGCCAATAACAAACACGTCATAAAAGGTGGCCAATTCGAGTGTGAGTGGTCTTGTCAGCACCCAACCCAACTCACACTGCATCTCAAACTCCGTCAAATTTTTGTCTCTCCCTCTCTACATGTAATTCTCATTCATCCCTGTCTTCTAAAACCCAAAACCACTCCCTCACTATTCCACTCCAATTCTCGATTTTTTTCTCAAGTTAGGGTTTCGGACTGTGATTTACAGAGACAGGGGTACTACGGTATGGCTGATCATCTGGAGAGGTTGGGATCGGAGGAGTCGAGTATGAAGGAGGAGCTGTGCATGGTGGAGGTTGATCCGCCGATCAGAGATAATCTTGCCACCGCCGATGACTGGCGGAAGGCGCTCGATAAGGTGGTTCCGGCGGTGGTCGTGCTTCGGACCACCGCTTGTCGGGCTTTCGACACCGAATCTGCCGGTGCCAGCCACGCCACGGGCTTTGTCGTTGATAAGCAGCGCGGGATTATTCTCACCAATCGCCATGTCGTCAAGCCCGGTACTTCTTTTTCTTATTTATGACTTAATTTTGAATGTTGAGAACACAAATAGATTAAAAGATAGCACATAGTTTCTCCTGTTTTGTTTTCCTTGTTTAGTTCTAATCAATCTGATTTTGTGCCTAATAGGACCTGTAGTTGCAGAAGCCATGTTCCTAAACCGCGAAGAAATTCCTGTATATCCTATATACCGTGACCCGGTAGGTGGTTTATATATGGGCTTTCTTTTTTATGTGTATATTGTTTTTGGTTTCTTATTTTGGTTTTAATCCGAACTCACAATTGTAATTTACTTAATTAATTAATTAATATAAGAAGCTATGAAAGATATCTGGAACTTCATACATATGAAAAATAAAATATGGAATGTCATACATAAAACACTTGAATGTCACCGCTCTCATATCAATTAAGAGTCCCTTTTCTGTAGGGTTGGTTGGTAAATCCGGTGTCAGTTTCAGTCAATAGTTTGTCTCTTTTAGCAAGATGTTGTGAGTAGTGACATTTGTGAACTTTTCCTATTTGCTTGGAAGCCATAGTACCGTTCACATGGCGTGGTGTACTTTTTATCAATCGAGATTTGGTGTTCGGGCCTCGACGTTTGTTATTCAATGCTCAGAGGTTCTGGAACCCAGTTAGATACTAAATTATCTCTATGTATGAAAGGTTTTTGTTGCCGAGTCTCAAAACATCACTTTGGAAGTCAGTTGTCTACCTTGTTTAGATTATGGGAGAAGAAAAGGTTATCCTTCATACAAGGGTTACTTATAGACAGTCTTTGAGTATCTAGATGATGTCTTTAGGTGGTGCATGAAGGAGGTGATTTCATGAGGTTTTAAGCACCAATACTCTGCAGGTTTTTAAAAAAGCTAGTGTAGAAAATTGTTGTGGGAGATTTAATAACAAAGTACCAGAGGTAGAAAGGAATGTGCTTCACCTCTGAAGGGCTTCTTCTTGAAATCAGCTGTGCTAATTGGGCTCTTGGAGTGTTGTTTCCAACAGGTTGCAAAGTAAGTTTGAAGCATTACTGCTTCATTGTTTTTTCACAATCACTCAAAAACCACGTGACGGCCTTTTAACCTTATTTAAACTGTTCTAATACTGAAATCATATACTTGATGCATCCTTTGGTGGCTTTAACTACTCACTTTGAATTTTGATTAATTAATCCAGATGATTAAACCTCAAACTATCACTCGATGCTACAAAATTTTGAAACCTATTTTTATAGTTGTAATTAGGGCACCAGACCATTTTGCGCAAATCGAAGACTATAACTTTGGTTTAATGAGAATAATCAAAATCTTACTTTATAAAATAGAATGCTGCATCCATGTTTTTTTAGTGGCATTGTTCTCCTGCTGTTTTGAAACCAAACTTTAATAAATAAATAAATAAATGAAAGAAATTAAAAGCTGCTTAGCAAATGGGAAACTAATTTTGTGATTAAATTTGATTTCCATTAATCTAGTTTTAGCTGTTTGTTTGGTAAATTGTTTATTTCTCAAGGTTAAAACTCTGGATTTGCGGTTCCTCTTAGATTGCTTTACTGTCAAACAAAACTACAGTACCCAATACTCTGATCACCACATATGCTTGTATTTGTTATCCACTAAATTTAAACATTTTTCTATCATAAAGTATTGGTAAATATTACTTTACATTCAAGTGTCTATAGAAAAAAGTGCAATAAAAAATTAGATCGTTTCACATTATGTTTTTAGTGAAAAAAATTGGAAGTTGTAAACCCACATGCTTTTGTAAATCTTTTAAATAAATAAAGGTAAAGGTGAACTCTGTTTTAGGTGACTGGATAAGTAAACACTTGTGTGTTGTCTGGTTTCTGAACAACCTTCACTGATAAGAAGAGTGTCCTAGATATTAGCAGTCTAATTTTTCATATTTTACCAAAAGCATGACCTATGCATATATATATATATATATATTTATTTTCATAATAAAATTTCTAGAAGCTTTTTTAATTGTCTGAGCTAGGAAATTTTCAATATGTATTCTAAAAGTTTCCATTAATGTCTTAATTTCTTATTTCTTATTCTCATGTTAAGGTTCATGTTCTTTGACGCTTTCTTCGTTAATGAGGGGCTGGTGCTCTTGTTTTCGTCTGTGTGGTGGTTTTTGTTATTTTGGTTGATGCCATTGAATTGCCTCTCTTTTCTAATGCTGCATGTGTCGTTTTATGAACTAGCATTAAAACCCCATCTAATTACTGTGCATTGGGGAGAGGCTGTTGCAAAAGGAACACTGGTTTATCCTTTTTAAATATTTTGTTGTCCTCTTAGTTTTCCACCATTGCATTCTGTTTGTTCTGTTTCTGTGCTGTGCTCTGTATGTGTATATGTGTGTGTGAGCACATGTGTGTGCCGTGTGCATGTATTTTCTCTTCATTTCACTGAGTTGTTAAGTTTCAAACATTTATTGCTTTGTGAGGAGAAGTTGGTTATGTAGTGCCTTGCAGCTGTAGTCTGTGTGGGTTTTGCAGCATGCATTTTTAAAGTTATTTGGGAAACAGCTGCATATGGGAGTGAGCAAGCTTTCGAAAAGTGGTTGTGGCCGTTGTAACGGTTACGGTTGCGGTTGCGGTTGCGGGGTATAAAAGCCGTAGCGTAACAGTTGTGATAACCAGAACCGTAATTTTTTAAAATTTTTTGCATAATTTGAAAAAAACTTAACGATACGCATATTTTTTTTTTCCCTTCTAGAATTACATTTATTAGGGTTTAAAATAGATTTTGATCAATTGTTGTTAATTTTTAAATATGATCCAATATATTTCATATTTTCAAATCACCATAAAAGGAGCTTTTTACATTTTATTTTAATAGTTAAGTTCTTTAAGAATAATTGATTTTAAATGTCTACAAATTATTTTTGACCAATACCTAAAGTAATTAAATAAAAAATATTCACAATTATTAAATAAAATGACTATAAAAATAAAAATTGTGTCATAAATAAAAATTATTTTTGAGGCATTTTTTTAAACAACACTTTATAGGTAATTAAATAAAATTATTTACAATTAAGTATTAAATGCAATGATTATAAAAATAAAAATTGTGCCATAAACAAAAAATATTTTTGAGTTTTTTAAAGGCATTTTTTAGACAACACATTGCAGTAACAAAATAAAAAATATATATAATTAAATATTAAATAAAATGATTATAAAAATAAATACAAGTACTGTTTATATATTTTTTATTTTACATGTTAATGTAATGAAATAAAAATTATAAAGAAAATAAATTCATATAAGATTTTTTCTTTGAGTTTGGATCGCTTGAGTATTTGTTTTTTTTTTTTGTAAGCTTTTATTTAATTATTTTTTTTTGGGAAAGGAAATTATTTAGAATATTATAAAAGTGTGTAACGGTGTGTAACGGACCATTACAACTGTTATAGTACCGCTACGGCCGTTACATAATAGCGAAGCGATCGTTACACGTGAATTTCCGTCACACCATTATAGCAGCCGTAATGGGTGGCGGTAACCACCACAACCGTCACGTATGCGGTTGCTTTTTAAAACTTTGGTTACAGCTGTTACAGTAGTGTTACGGTCGTTACATAACACTGAAACGGCCGTTACACGTGAATTTTCATCACACTACTATAGTGGCCGTAACGGGTGGCGGTAATCACCACAACCGTTACGTAATGGTGTTATGTAACGGTTGTGACCGCTTTTTAAAACCTTGCAGGTAACTAAATAAAATTATTTACAATTAAGTATTAAATGAAATAATTATAAAAATGAAAATTGTGCCTTAAACAAAAAATATTTTTGAGTTTTTTAAAGATATTTTTTTGGACAACACATTACATTAACAAAATAAAAAATATTTATAATTAAATATTAAATAAAATGGTTATAAAAATATATACAAGTATTGTTTATATATTTTTTATTTTACATGCTAATGTAATGAAATAAAAATTAAAAACAAATTATAAAGAAAATAAATTTATATAAGATTCTTTGGGCTTGGATCGCTTGAGTATTTGGTTTTTTTTTTAAGCTTTTATTTATTTATTTTTTTTTAGAAAGGAAGTTATTCAGAATATTATAAAAGTTTGTAATGGACTGTTACAGCTGTTATAGTACCGCTATGACCATTACGTAACACCGAAACGGCCATTACACATATGAATTTCCGTCACACCGCTATAGCAACCGTAACGGGTAGCGGTAACCACCACAACCGTTATGTAGCAACGTTACATAATGGTTGTGGCCGCTTTTTAAAATTTTGGTTATAGCTGTTACGGTACTGCTACGGCTGTTATATAACATTGAGACAGAAACAAATTATAAAGAAAATAAATACATATAAGATTTTTTCTTTGGGCTTGGATCCCTTGAGTATTTGTTATTTTTTTGTAAGTTTTTATTTATTTATTTTTGGGAAAGGGAGTTATTTAGAATATTATAAAAGTGTGTAAAGTGTGTAACGGACCGTTACAGCTGTTACAGTACTGCTACGGTCATTACGCAACACCGAAACGGCCGTTACACCTGAATTTCCGTCACACCGCTATAGCGGCGGTAACGGGTAGCGATAACTATCACAACCGTTATG
This sequence comes from Camellia lanceoleosa, assembly GCA_025200525.1. NCBI lineage: Eukaryota > Viridiplantae > Streptophyta > Magnoliopsida > Ericales > Theaceae > Camellia > Camellia lanceoleosa. Next base: position 179,434,271 of record CM045758.1, on the reverse strand, counting down.
TAATAACGTTACGTAATGGTTGCGGCCGTTTTTTAAAACTTTGGTTACAGCTGTTATGGTACTGTTACGGGCATTACGTAACACCGAAACAGCTGTTATACATGTGAATTTCCGTCACACCGCTATAGCGGCCGTAACGGGTGGCGGTAACCACCACAACCGTTATGTAATGGCGTTACGTAACGGTTACAGCTGCTTTTTAAAACCTTGGGAGTGAGCTAACATACGTGCGTTTTCTTCTAGGTTCATGATTTTGGCTTCTTTCGTTATGACCCTGGTGCCATACAATTTCTCAGCTACGAGGAGATTCCTCTTGCTCCAGAGGCTGCTAGTGTTGGACTAGAGATCAGGGTGGTTGGTAATGACAGTGGAGAGAAGGTATACTGAACACATTTGTAGTTTTCACATTATCTCCTGGTATTAGTTTGTGATGCTATTATAACATTGAACTTGATCTCTTCAGATATTCATCTAAGCCAGGAATCTTCTCCTATCGTTTACCTTTCAAAAAATCTGTTTCAGCCTTTTTTAGCACATGTTGCAATATATCTTGATGAGCTCCAATGTGAAACATAAAATAATTTTTCTTACAATCATTATTGGTCTGGAAAAAATGAAATAAATTAAAAAAAGAAAAGAAAACACATTGACGTACACTATAGCTTTAGAGAAATCTTTCCTTTTTAAGACAACTATATATTGTCAATACACACCGTGTGCAATCCTTCATTTCCCTTATGCTTCATACTGGCCACCAACTTCTGTTATATGGTCATTATCTCTTTAGTTTTGAATCATATACCCTTTCGTTTTATAAGGATCTGACCTATTGTTATCTTTTTTGGTGTGTTAAATGTTCTGTTGTTTGAATGTACTCTGATCTTTCAGGTCTCCATTCTGGCTGGCACCCTTGCTCGTTTGGACAGGGATGCTCCTCATTATAAAAAGTATGTGTTAGCTTTAATGTGCGTATAAATATTTATTTACTATATTTCATTTTTCGAACTTTGCACTTAACTAGAATGCATATATTATTAAAATCTGATATCCATTTTAGTGATACAACCTGGTGATGACTGTAATTATGATGTTGAATTAACCCTTTTCTTTGGAAGATGCATGTTTTTTCTCGATACGTATCCAGATATGTATGTAGCTTGTAAAGAATTACAATAGTAGTCATGTTTGAAATGGCATAGCATTGCACTAATGCAGCCTTAGACCATGTAGAATAATATGCATAGATATGGGATCATGATACAGGCATGGTGACATATAAATCTTTAAAAATTAGGACATGGCGTGGCTAGGGCAAACACAGTAGTACATGACAACATATTAATATATTTATGTGTCATTTATGCCTGTTATGTAAGAAAAATTTGCAATCTAATTAAAGCTTTAAAAAGCTGTCGCAACTGTTATGTAACGGTTGTGGAGATTACTGTCACCCGTTACGACCGTCATCTGTTACAGCCGCTATAGCAGTATGACGGAAATTCACATGTGTAACGGCCATTTTGGTGTTACGTAATAGCCGTAACGGTACCGTAATAGCCGTAACGGTATCGTAACAGCTGTAACCAAGGTTTTAAAAAGTAGCTGCAACCATTACGTAACGCCGTTAGGTAATGGTTGTGGTAGTTACCATCACCCGTTACGGCCGCTATAGCGGTGTGATGGAAATTTACATGTATAACGGCCGTTTCGATGTTACGTAACGGCCGTAACAGTACCATAACACCTGTAACGGTCTGTCACACACTTTTATAATATTTTGAATAACTTCCTTTCTCAAAAAAAATAAATAAATAAAAGTTTACAAAAAAAGAACAAATACTCTAGTGATCCAACTCCAAAGAAAAAAAATCTTATATGAAGTTTTTCTTTATAATTTTTTTTTCATTTTTATTTCATTACATTAGCATGTAAAAAATAAAAATATATAAACAGTAGTTGTATTAATTTTTATAATCATTTTATTTAATATTTAATTATAAATATTTTTTATTGTTACTGTGATGTGTTGTCTAAAAAATGTCTTTAAAAAACTCAAAAATAATTTTGTTTATGGCACAATTTTTATTTTTATAATCATTTCATTTAATACTTAATTGTAAATAGTTTTATTTAGTTACCTATAAAGTGTTGTCTTAAAAAATGCCTCAAAAAATAATTTTTGTTTATGGCACAATTTTTATTTTTATATTCATTTCATTTAATAATTGTGAATATTTTTTATTCAATTAGCTTAGGTATTGGTCAAAAATAATTTGTAGACATTTAAAATCAATTATTTTTAAAGTCATTAACTATTAAAATAAAATGTAAAAAACTCCTTTTATAGTGATTTAAAAATATGAAATATATTGGATCATACTTAAAAATTAACAAAAATTTATCAAAATCCATTTTAAATTCTAATAAATGTGATTCTAGAAAAATATATATATATATATATATATGCGTATTGGTAAGTTTTCTTCAAATTGTGCACACAAAAAAAAAAAAAAAATCATGGTTCCAGTTACTACAACCGTTACGTTACAGCCTTTGTACCCCGCAACCACAACCATGCCACCACAACTGTTATGGCGACTGCAACCGCTTTTTGAAACCTTGGTTGTAACGATCCATTACACACTTCTATAATATTTTGAATAGCTTCATTTCCCAAAAAAAATGAATAAATAAAAGTTTACAAAAAAAGAACAAATACTCTAGTGATCCAAGCCTAAAGAAAAAAATCTTATATGAATTTATTTTCTTTATAATTTATAATTTATATTTTTTATGTCATTACATTAGCATGTAAAATAAAAAAAAATATAAACAGTAGTTGTATTTGTTTTTATAATCATTTTATTTAATATTTAATTATAAATGTTTTTTATTTTGTTATTGTAATGTGTTGTCTAAAAAATGTCTTTAAAAAACTCAAAAATATTTTTTTGTTTATGACACAATTTTTATTTTTATATTCATTTCATTTAATACTTAATTTTAAATAATTTTATTTAGTTACCTGTAAAGTGTTGTCTAAAACAATGCCTAAAAAATAATTTTTGTTTGTGGTACAATTTTTATTTTTATTATCATTTTATTTAATAATTGTGAATATTTTTTATTCAATTAGTTTAGGTATTGATCAAAAATAATTTGTAGACATTTAAAATCAATTATTTTTAAAGTCATTAATTATTAAAATAAAATGCAAAAAGATCCTTTTATAGTGATTTGAAAGTATGAAATATATTGATCATACTTAAAAATTAACAAAAATAAGTTTCATATTTTGGACTTGTAATTCATATAGTCGCATATTTTTTCTTGTGATCCATTTAGTCTTTTTAGATGTGTAATAACTCATTTGCTCGTCATATTGGAGTGTCACATTAGTACACTAAATAGCTTTTTAGTGTCACATCATACCCGTCACGTTAACGTATCACATTTAGAAAAAGTACACTAAAGAGTTTTTATTTTTTTCAGTGTCTGATCATACCCGTCACGTTAGAGTGTCACATATGTCACGTTTGGGAAAAATACACTAAAGAGTTTTTAATTTTTTTTTAGACTGTCACATCATACCTGCCATATTGTCACATTTGAGAAAAGTACACTAAGGAGTTCTTATTTTTTTTGAATTGTCAGATTATGCCCGCCATGTTTGTCACATTAGGAAAAAGTATACTAAAGAATTTTAGGCTATGTTTGGTATAGCTTTCAAATTATAATTCCACCCCGACATTCTAATGTTATATTTAGTTGAAGTTTTTAAAAATTAATTCCAACACCACATTTGAAAACACATTCCAATGCATGTTTGGCAGTGTGAGTTTTTGATTTTTGAATTTGCGCTTTGGGTCGTCCCACCGGACATCTCCCGGATGTTCGGCCGGTTCACCGGAACAGTACCTCTTTTTTTTTTTTTTTTGCAATTGCCAGTTGCTACCTATTTGGAATATATATATATATATATATATTTTTGATAAATAAGCAAACTTTATTAAAATAGCATCAAGTCGATGCAATCAAATACAAACAAACCAGAACTAACCAATCATCTCATCTAGAAAATCTAAAAACACAAATAAATCTGGATCTACCCTCCCATCCAACCAACTATACAAAACTATAAAAAGTCGACTTTTTAACCAAGAAACACTATGAGATACTGCCAAGAAAGTTCGACTATTCCGCTCCAGCCAAAGCAACCACATCAAGCAGGACGGAACCAATATCCAAGCACGGCGTATACTGCGGCGAGCGAACACCCCACCCAAGCCGAAGGAAATCAGACACCCCTAAATTTGAACCCATGCAATGCCAAAGAGAGAACAAACAAAACCCCACAAACGCGAAGCCACCGAACAATGAAGAAATAAATGATTAACTGACTCCGCATCCGCACAACACATAGAACATCGATTCACAAGAATATGCCCCCGCCGCATCAAATTATCCAAAGTAAGATTCCGACCTAAAAGCTCATCACATAAAAAGGCAACCTTAGTCGAACTCCGGAACCCAAACACTTTTCCAAGGGAAGACCCAACCCGCATCCCCCATCAAACCCTGATAAAATGAGGCTACTGTGAACCGCCCCTTGGCCCCCAACCTAGTCCAGACCAACACATCGGGGCCGATCCCAACCGTTCCCAGACCATATAAAAAACTCCACAACTCCACCAACTGAGCAACTTCCCAATCATGAACTTGGCGTCGTAACTGAATATCCCAAACTACCCCGCCCCCACTATCCAGATAGGAAGCCACCAAAGCATCTTGATCTAATGCAATATTAAAAATCAAAGGGAAACGGGTCGCCAACACCAACTCCCCACACCACACATCTTTCCAAAACCGCACCCTACTCCCCTCCCCAACCGTAAACCCTATCCATTTCCAAAACTCTACCCTCCCCATCCAAATTCCTTTCCATAACCCACAACCATAAGTACAGGTCACAGACCCAGAAACCCAACCCCCTCTAGCCAACCCATATTTAGCCGCCACAACCTGCCGCCATAATCTGTAAGGCTCCAAAGCAAAACGCCAAAGCCACTTCCCTAACAAAGCTCGGTTAAAAGTCACCAACCTACGAACCCCCAGCCCCCCAAACCTTTTGGGTTGACAAACCTGACCCCAGTCAACCAAATGGAACTTAAAATCATCACCACCAGTCCCCCACAAAAAATCCCGTTGAAGCTTTTCTAACCGATGTGCCACTGACACTGGAATAACATGAACCGACATGAAATAAGTAGGGATGCTACTCAACACACTCTTAAGCAATGTTAGACGGCCTCCTTTCGACAGATATTGGCACTTCCACCCTGCCAAACGACGATGGACCCGCTCCACTACTCCATCCCATACCTTTTTGGCCTTAAAAGAAGCCCCTAAAGGCAAACCCAAATAAGACACTGGCAAAACCGAGACTTTACACCCCAAAACTGCAGCCAAGACAGGTAACCTATCAACCACCCCCACTGGAATGAGCTCCGACTTCCGCAAATTAACACGAAGACCTGACACCACCTCAAAACAAAGCAAAACACATCGCAAATAACCAACCTGTCTAGCATCCGCACCACAGAAGATCAAGGCATCATCCGCATATAACAAATGCGAAACCCCCAAAGGAACCCCTGCCCGAGACCCCACAACGAAACCTTCCAAGTAACCTTCGCGCACAGCTTTATCCAACAAGCGACTCAACGCCTCCATTACCAAGATAAATAGAAGGGGGGACAAAGGATCCCCTTGCCGAAGGCCACGATGAGTCTGAAAGAAACCCGCCGGAGTCCCATTAATCAACACCGACATCCGCCGGTCGAGATCTGAGAACTTGATCCTTGACACCAAATCGTCCCAAAACCCATACGGTCGAATATACAAGAGAAACTCGATTAACATTATCATCGCCTTCTCAATATCAATTTACAAATCAAGCGGGCGCCTGGCGAATCCGAGAGTCCACACTCATTGGCAACCGGATTGCATCTAAAATCTGGCGCCCTCGACAAAGCGCGTGCGAGACTCGACACCACGGTCGGTAGAACGCCTGCAAAGCGATTGGACACTTTAGCCAATAACTTATACATACTGCCCAACAAACTAATAGGCCTAAAATCCCGAATATCATCAGCCCCCCCTTTCTTCGGAATCAAAGCCAAGAAGGTTGCATTAAAACTTTTCTCAAACTGCCCAGACACTAGGAAATCCGCCAAAGTGGCCATGATATCATCCTTAACCACGCTCCAACAATGCTGGAAGAAAGCCATGGTGAAACCATCCGAACCTGGGGCTTTATCCCCACTCATTGCCCGCAAAGCTCCAAGCACCTCCTCCTCTGTAAAAGCTCGCTCCAAACTCTCTCGATCCTCGCCCAGAATCGTGGCAAACTGAACACCCTGCAAACCCGGCCGCCAAAGCCCCTCTTGAGGCCGAAATAAATGCTGATAGAAACCTACAACCCCGTCCTTAATCTCTCCGTCAATATGCAGCTCCCGACCATCCACCCATAACCTACTAATCTGATTAACCCGTCGATGAGCATTAGCCATACGGTGAAAGAATTTGGTATTACGATCCCCTTCCTTTAACCACAAACATCTAGACTTTTGACGAAAACAAACCTCCTCCATTCGGGATATACGAACATAATCCTGTCTAGCTGCCTCCTTACGAATACCAGCCTCAGGAGACAGCTCCGCTTGCTCCTCCATCTCATCGAAGGATTGAAGTAAGGACACCACTGCAGTTTTTTGGCCCTCTAACCGACCAAACACCTCCTTATTCCAATTTTTTAAGGCTACTTTCAACATCTTAAGCTTTTGAGCCAACACGCAACTAGGAGAACCACGAACCACAAAACTATTCCACCAACCACGAACCAGGTCCAGAAAACCCTCATGATGTAACCACATATTTTCAAAACGAAATGGCATAGGACCACGACGGATGCCCCCACTATCCAACAAAATTGGCCAATGATCAGACACAGGACGAGGTAACCGAAGCTGAACCACGTCAGAGAAGTGCTCCTCCCAGCCCACAGTAACCAAAAACCGATCAATTCTAGACAAACTTCGGCCATTGGACCATGTAAAGCTACCCCCCTGGAGGGGTAAATCAACCAACTGTAACTCATCAATGAAAGAACAAAAAGCCCGCATTACCCCCGAGCTCCTGGCATTACCCGACTTCTCCGAAGGCCAACGGACAGCATTAAAATCACCCCCTACACACCAGGGGACATTCCAACGGAAGGCTATGTTCTCCAACTCTTCCAAAAACAAACCCCGCTCGGAATCCTGCACAGGCCCATATACCCCAGTAAAACCCCAGCGGAAGTTATCGTCCACACAACGGAACAAACAAGAAACAGAAAAACCTCCTATCTCCTCCTCCTCCCTCACCACTACCCTTTTATCCCAGCAGAGTAGAACCCCACCTGCTGTGCCTAATGAGGGCAAAAAGCTCCATTCCACAAACCTCCCCCCCCCACACCTCACGAATCAACTCCACACCCACCTCTTCCATCTTTGTCTCTTGTAAACATACAATGTCCGGGTTAGCACTTCGCAACACCGCCTTGACCGCCACCCTTTTATCCCTATCATTCAACCCCCGCACATTCCACGATAAAATTTTTAACTTCATTTCAACAACAAGGGGCCCCGCCGATCTCTCCGTTCACTCCATCCTACACTCCTCACACCATGATCATAATTCACAGAACACTCCAAATTCTTGAGCTCCCGAATACCTTTAGAAGGGGTGACTAATGAACGAGACACCTTCGGAGTGGGAGTGCCTTCCCTCCATGAAGCCTCCATTGCCGCAAACAGTCGCATAGCCTCATCTTCATGGCCTTCAAAGGACAAGCCCAAACAACGACTAACGTCAGTAATCCGATCCAACACCCACTGAGACACGGCTTCTGCCGAAGGAATTTCCTCCCCCGATAAACCTCCAAAATCATCCGACCTGTGTTGGTGGTTGAAACAACTAGCCAAATCACTAACTTGCACTGCCAGTGGCTGTAGCTCCAAGACCGTGGATTGACCCACACACCCAGGCTCCGTCCCTCCTCGGTCAGCCCAAGAAGCATCATGACTCTTCGCCAACACCAAGGGGGAAAGTCCCTCAACCGTCTCTGAATTCAACGCCAATTGCAGAGTCGACCCGTGATCCCCCATCGACTGTGAGATTTCCTTATCCGACACCGAAGGAGACAGATCACCATCCGTCCCACGATCCCCCGCAGATAACAAATCGCAAGGCATATGGAGCTCCGACATGGTCCGTTGCTTAACCAAACCCGAAACCGCCGAAAGAGAAATGCCCTTCTCCGACGCCTCCACGAATCCCGAACCTTGAGCCTCAGGGTGGACTACCAACGCCATGCTAGACTGCGACACCGAACCTCGCCGATGACCCCCTAGCCTAAACGGATCATCCCGACCCGATTCAGTCAGACATGGAGCACAGGATACCGGACTGCCCAAAACACCCTCAAATCGATCCACATCTGTATTAACAAGAGTGTTGGGCCGCATAGACAGGCCCAATCCATCAACCCCTGAGAGAGTAGAGAAATCCTTCCTCCGTGGGCTGGACTGAGATCCCACCAGCCTCACTCCCTGGGCCCCTAATTGAATTCCTTTACTTTGAACCTTAACCCACCTGCGTTGGGCCTGGGCCTGGGCCAATCGTGGATTACCCACCACTGCCCCCACCCGTTGGGTAAAATGGCCTAGATAACCCACGGGTCTAATAGATCTTCGAAATTTTTGCAGATAAGCATAGACCCCCATTTTCGGCTGAAATTCCTGCCCTAATTGCCGAAAATCTCTCATTTCCATATTCGGCGCCGAATCTCCCTCCACTACGGCAACCGGCCTCCACCGTTCCACCACCGGAGCATCTTCGACCCAAACTGGCAGTGAAAACTGCCATAGCCCCCAACGGAAAGACACTCGCGATGGCGTGAACTCTGAGCAGCGCACACGGAGCCGAATTGAGCCTAAGTCCACTGACGACTCATCTGCCTCGATGAAGCCACCACAACGATCACCAAGAAGGCGATACACAACCTCCCCTCGGAGATGAAGAGGCAGACCCATCAACCGGAGCCAAACACTCTTCTCAGGCCGTGAAGTGTTTGCCGGAGTACAAAGAGCCAGTGGGGACCACCACTCCAAGAGTAACGCACATCCTTCAACAGTCCACCGGCGTCGCAACAATGCTTCGGCCTCACCTCTGTTGGACAAAACAAACAAAAAAGCCGAATCCCCCAAAGGTCGGACATCCACCTTCCCCGATTGCTTCCACCAACGGGCAACCCAATCCGAGATGGTAGCAAAACTGAAGCCTCTGCCCCCCAAACCCTCCAATTTCCCCACTAGTGATCGATCCATAATACGAAACCAGTCCACCTCCGCCTCAGAACGAACAACCCCGACAGCCTCTCCATCAGCAACAACAGGTGAAGAAACCTTCCTAAGACCAATGGATCGGGCGGCCTTTGCACCGCACAGAAGAAACCCATCAAGAACCAACGCCACCCCTTCCCAGGCATCACCGAACGCAGACACAGGTATGTACACTTGGTCACGTCTCTGTCCTGTAGTGATCACAATTTGAAACGAAGTCCCCCCACCTTCCTCACCTCGCACCCAAACCGCGGTGGTCCGACTACCCCCACTGAGACGGCCCCAGAACTTTAGGCTACTGGATTCCTTAGATGCCAACCTCATCCTGACCACCAACCAACGAACTTCCGAGACATTCAGCTTCACCGCCCTTCGTAACCCCGCCCCCCTCTCAACAATCGATAACCCACTCCCAACCCCGCCATCAGACTCCTCAAATTCAAACGATCGGCCACCAAGAAACAATATTCTCCGGCGTGGCCCAACTTCTTGCCTTACTGGAAACATTACCATCCGAGATTATCGGAGCACATTTCTAGAGAGAGTTTTCACCAATTAGTTTTTATGATATATTCATATATATGACATTATATATATATATATATTTGTTTTTGATATTTTTTAAATATAGAAATTATTTTTTAGACCAAAATGACATTTTTTTGAATTGAATTTTAAAAAGAGTTTGGTTATGAATTTTGAATAGAATTTTCAATAGAGTTTTGAGTTGTGTGTTTGGTTATGAGTTATAAGTTTTTAATTAAGTTTTGAAAGCTCTTTTCAAAACTCATAATCAAACAACTTTTCTCATTTCATATGTCACATCAAAAATTCAAAACTCATAACCAAACAAATTTTTTCTTTTCAAATCATAATTTCAAAACTCAGAAACTTAAAGTACAACTTTATTTGCAAATCATAATTCTAAAACTCTACCAAACACTACCTTTTTTTTTTTTTGAAGTGTCACATCATATCCGTCATGTTGTCACGTTTGAAAAAGTACACTAAGGAGTTTTTATTTTTTTTGAAGTGTCACATCATACCCGCCATGTTGTCATGTTTGAGAAAAGTACACTAAGGAGTTTTTATTTTTTTTTCAAGTGTCGCATCCAGTGTTGTGAAAAGCGCGCCTAGGCACAAGGCGAAGCGAAGCGCATGGTTTGCGCCTGGACAAGTCCCAGGCGAGGCGAGTTAAGTTAGGCGCACGCCTTAGACGCGACTTGAACCAAGCGACAGAGGCGCAAGGCGCACGACTAGGCGCGCTTGATTTTTTGAATGGCTCTTAACCACAGATCGACTTGATCGAATGGGCTGATCGACTTGATTCTTCTTCTTCTCCTCCTCTTCGACTGGGCTGATCGACTGGTTTTGTTTTTTTTTTTTTTTTTTTTTGGCTTTGACTTCTTCGACTTCTTCTTCTTTAACTCTGACTCTGACTCTCTTTCTCCTCCTCTTTCTTCTTTTGGTTGTGTCGTCTCGTCTCTGTTTTGCCCCTTTTTTTTTCTTTTTTTTCTTTTTTTTTCAATTATGCCTTTAAGTCTGTTAGAAACCAAAAAAAAAAAAAAAAAATACAAATACAAAATAATTAACTAAAAAAAATAGACTAAAAAAAATAGATTATTATGCCTTTCAATTGTGCCTTCATCTTTTTTTTCAATTTTTTTTTTCCCTTATCTGTTAGGGGAAAAAAATAGATTTTGATTATGATTAATTAACTAAAAAAATACACTGAAAAAAAAATTACAAATAAATAATTATTCACAAATAATTAATTAATACAATGTTCTACTAGTCTTTTTTTTTTCCTTTATCTGTTAGGGGAAAAAAATAGATTCTGATTCTGATTAATTAACTAAAATTATTTTCCAAAATTAGATTCTGATTCTGATTCTTATTTTCCAAAATTCATATTTGCCAAAATTAGATTCTTATTCTAATTAACTAAAATTAATTCATATTTTCCAAAATTAGATTCTGATTCTGATTCTTATTTTCCAAAATTAGATATTTATGTTTTGGATGTATTAGTGTTTATGTTTTTGTTTTTGTTTTTGTTTTTATTTTATTGAATGTGAATTATTTTATCTTTGAAAATTGGAATATTATGTAATATGCACTTTCATGGCTTTGAGAATTATTTTATATTTTGTCTAGAATCTTGATTACTTTTTATTTTAAAAAAAATTGTCTTAGTAGTTAGTACTATAAATGATTAATCTATGTTAATTTTTTTAGTTTTTACTAAGACTGTGCGCCTTACTTCAATAAAGCTCGCGCATCGCCTTGCACCTTGCGCCTAGGCCCCGAGAGACCTTCAGCGCCTTAGTGCGCCTTGAGCCTTTAAAAACACTGGTCGCATCATACTCGCCATGTTGTCGCGTTTGAGAAAAGTACACTAAAGAGTTTTTATTTTTTTGAAATGTCACATCATACCTGCCACGTTGTCACATTAGGGAAAAGTACACTAAAGAATTTTTATTTTTTTTGAAGTGTCACATCATACCCACCTCATTTTCACAATAGGGAAAAGTATACTAAAGATTTTTTTTTTTTGGAATAAAAGTTTTGGAGTATCACATCATATTCGTCTCGTTGTCACATTTAGGAAAAGTACAATAAGGAGTTTTTAATTTTTTTGGAGTGTCACATTAATACCTGCCACATTAGAATATTATATCATATTTGTCACATTAATAAAAGGGTATAGCTGTCTACCAAAACACTACCAAAATCAAAAATAGGATCACATGGAAATAAATTCTCCACTAATAGGACTTAACAGATCAATAGAAAAAACTTGGGGCTAATTGGAGTACTTGTTTGTAAGATGGGATTTATTGGTAAATATCCCTTTATTTTAAACCTTAATAAATGCGACTCTAGAAAGGAAAAAAAAAAAAAATGCTTATCGATAAGTTTTCTGCAAATTGTGCGAAAAATAAAAAAAAATCACGGTTCCGGTTATCGCAACCGTTACACTACGGCCTTTATACCCGGCAACCACGCCACCGCAACTGTTACGGCGACCGCAACCACTTTTCGAAACCTTGGCTATAATGGTCCGTTACACACTTTTATAATATTTTGAATAACTTCATTTTCAAAAAAAAAAAATTTAATAATTAAAAACTTACAAAAAAAAGAACAAATGCTCAAGTGATCCAAGTCTAATGAAAAAATCTTATATGAAGTTATTTTATTTATAATTTTATTTCATTACATTAGCATGTAAAATAAAAAATATATAAACAGTAGTTGTATTTATTTTTATAATCATTTTATTTAATATTTAATTATAAATATTTTTTATTTTGTTACTGTAATGTGTTGTTTAAAAAATGTCTTTAAAAACTCAAAAATATTTTTTGTTTATGGCATAATTTTTAGTTTTATAATCATTTCATTTAATATTTAATTGTAAATAATTTTATTTAGTTACATGTAAAGTGTTGTCTAAAAAAATGCCTACAAAAATAATTTTTGTTTATGGCACAATTTTTATTTTATAATCATTTTATTTAATAATTGTGAATATTTTTTATTCAATTAGTTCAGGTATTGGTCAAAAATAATTGGGTAAATTACAAATACACCCTCTAAGGTTTGTTTGAAGTATAGATTGCCCCCTGTGGTTTGGAAAATTAAAAATACCTCTTTGTTAGTATTTTTTATTTAACAGAATTAACTAAAAAAATAAAATTCATAATTGGTCTCCTATATAATAATAAAATTACCCAAATTATTAATTAAACATATTTCTAACATCATTAAAAACTATTAATTAATTTGATGATTTATTAATAAAATGGGCGATTTGTTATGAAATTAGAAAATCTCAGGGGGTGGGATGTAATTTCCAAAATCACAGGGGGTTATTCGTATTTTAATCAAACCTCAGGGGATGTATTTGTAATTTACCCAAAATAATTTGTAGAAATTTAAAATCAATTATTCTTAAAGTCATTAACTATTAAAATAAAATGTAAAAAACTCCTTTTATAGTGATTTGAAAATATGAAATATATTGGATCATATTTAAAAATTAATAAAAATTGATCAAAATTTATTTTAAACACTAATAAATGTGATTCTAGAGAGAGAAAAAATGTGTATCGGTAAGTTTTCTTCAAATTGTGCGAAAAATAAAAAAATCACGGTTCCGGTTACCACAACCATTACGCTACGGCCTTTATACTCCGCAACTGCTTGTCGAAACCTTGTATCTAATTTTATTATTTATATAATTCTACTTAACATTGCAACTTGTGGAAGATAGAGCTGCGCAAATATCATGTATATAAAGAATACTCTTGTTTGCTTTCTTACTACATTTCTTTATGTTCTCCCATTTAATCTTTATTTCTATATTTTTCATATGTTCATAGCTGTCTGTTGTATACTTTACTTTATGTTGGCTGTTCACATGATGAACTCGTTTTAGAAATATTCCAAGGCACAATTGCAGTACCTAATTTGTGTACCTTAGAATGCTGAACATTGTTACTATATTGAGAGTCCACCGTATATAGGTCACGTCTTCTCCCTAGAAGTGTTTAATGCTACCTAGGCCTTAGGGTTGTGCAAACCTTGGAGAACCTTATGTGAGATGCACGTCTTCTCCCTAGAAGTGTTTGGTGCTACTTAGGCCTTAGGGCTGTGCAAACCTTGGAGAACCTTATGTGAGATGCTTAGCACTAACAATCATAAGTATACAAACAAAAACCAAGCAAAAGTGCCATTTAGCCGAGGCAATAAACAGAGATTATTCCACTAGCAAACTGAACTCTACCACTAGCTTAAGATAGTTTCAAACATCCGCCAAATGCAATAAAGCATGACAAGGAAACATAGCTAATGGCTGTGAACAAAAAGGAAATAAAGTTTGCACTTTGAAGGCTAGGACTTCACTAACTGAAACTTCAATTATAAAAGAGATGATCTGGACAGTTTTTGAATGAGCAGAGTTTGATGCTTTTGAACTTTAAAATCAATGATATTGAAAGAAGTGAAGTAATCTGATTTTCTCTCTCTATCTATTCCTAAATTTGGTCTCATCTAGAAGAAAGGAAAGGATCAAGCAAGTGGTGAGTAAAGGGCAGCCAACTAAAATAGGGTTAGAATTTAGATTGCACCAGTCAATACAGTTAAGAGGCCTATGAATGCACAATAAACCCTTTTGAGGATCCTTCGAGCCAACAATCATGCAAGAACAAGGTATTGGTGAAGAAGAATGAAGACACCTGAGAGTTGGGAAGAGGAGAAGATGGAGAAGAAAAAGAAGCCGTGAAGGAGCCGAGAGAGAGAGAAGGAAAGAGGAAGCCACTGTACGCCGATTTCCACTCTCTTGTGGAGTAATCTTGAAAGTGGAACTCCTGTTATAATTATTGTGTAGTGCTTCCACATGTTTTGGCTGCAGTCATCCTTGACTGAGCTCCAACTCATTATGCAGTCCCTGATTTTGTTGTATGCCAGCGTGGTTCCTATATGGACTATCATTATCTAATGGCATTTAGGATGTGAATGACATGCAACTGTGAAGCCTGTGTGTGGGGCATCCTGACAATTGCCTTTCACATGTACCCTTTCAACTTAGAAACTCTTTAGCGTCTCCTTAGACATTTTCAATTTGCCTTTTATATTACTGAGACAAATACCACAGACAACAATTGT
This sequence comes from Camellia lanceoleosa, assembly GCA_025200525.1. Lineage (NCBI taxonomy): Eukaryota > Viridiplantae > Streptophyta > Magnoliopsida > Ericales > Theaceae > Camellia > Camellia lanceoleosa. The sequence continues at coordinate 179,419,152 of CM045758.1, read as the reverse complement.
CACAAGGGGAATGACTTTTCTACGGTTGATTTCTAATATTTTATTTTCTTTGCCCTACATAATATGTGGTAGTAGATTTAGAGTTGAGTTTTGTTTTTCTTACTAATACCAATTCTTTTAAAAAGTGAAAGAAGAAAAGCTTTTCTGCCTCTGACTTCTGTTAATACGCACAAGCCAAAGTGCTACCTCTTTGCCACCATTTACTTACATTTTTACAATGGCCTTTTATGTTGCAGGGATGGCTACAATGACTTCAATACATTCTACCTGCAAGTAAGCATTGTGACATTAGATGCTTTTAATGGACTCCTAAGTTGGAGTTATTTTAATCATTCAAGTTACAAAATTTGTGTTGGCCTTGTCAGTTAGCATAGCTATGATTGGCGATTGGTGTTAATTATCATTCAACTTGCTGATCATAATTCGTGTTGGTCTAATTAGTTTGAGCACCTTTGCTGATGAATGTTTGTGTTGGTCAGTAAGTTTGTAGGTTTGGTTTGACTAGCTTGATGTTGTATAATTTTTACTTGGACATGTGTTTGGGCAATGCCTTCTTGATTGTATATGATGATTAGTTGGTGAAGGGAGAAAAAGAAGAAAAAAATATCACAGAAAGCAAATCCTGTTTACTTGGACATTTGTTTTGTGAACATTGTCTTTTGAAAGATCCACACCATTATGAATTTAAGGAGTGTCAAATATTCCTTCTTTTGTGGCTAGGGCTATAGAAGTTTATGGAAAATCTGAACGGTTAGTGAAGTGTCAGAAAAAGAAAAAGAAAGAGCCCCATTAAGTGTTGGGACATTCTTGTCAACCCTCATTTTGCTGCTAACTCAATTTTTTATCATCCTTTGTTTGTTTCTTTGCAATTTATGAAAACCTTGTTGGTTCTGTCTCAAGCCAAAAGTTTTAATTGTAATTACCCTTCCTCTCAACAAACCCACACCACCCCCCCCCCCCCCTTTTTTTTCTACTTACAGGCGGCATCTGGGACTAAAGGGGGTTCAAGTGGTTCCCCAGTAATTGATTGGCAAGCCAGGGCAGTGGCGTTGAATGCTGGGGGCAAGTCATCAAGTGCTTCGGCATTTTTCTTACCTTTAGAAAGAGTGAGTATCTTTGCAATTATTTTCTGTGACTTCTATGTCATGCTTTCATTGTTGTCAAGGTTGGAGGTTAACTGCTTGTGGTCTATTGGAGATGTAACTGAATTCAGTTACCTTGTTTCCAACACCTGACCTGATTCAAACAGGGAGTTTACAGCTGTCGAATGATCATAACCGGAACTCACCTTGATGCAAATAACCAATCTGATAATATGCTTTACAACCTTAGAACTTAATGTAGTGCACATTATTTATTCGAAAATGAAGAACAGCCTTCTATCATCGCCTGCTCAAACCATGGAGAATGAAGTGAGATAACTTTACCATTATTCTCGCTCTTTTTATTTTTTATTTTTCTTGTAATATCAACTCTTACAGTAAAGGTTAATCTACTGTCTTTTGGATATCTAAATCAAATGCTGTTTTTTTTAATAACATTTTACAATTTTTGTTCATTTCTTCTTTATAGTTTGTTTCTGTTTCTAGTCCTGCATGCTACCTTTGTTGGGTCATTTTCCATTCATACTGTTTTGAAGTTTGTTTACCTTTATCGTTCTTTTTATTGCTTTATTTTCTCTGCACACTCAATGGCCTTGCCTTCTTGTTTGGTCTTCCTATTACATCTACTGATGTTTTTATACTAGATTTGTCAGTTTTCACTTGTCTTTTGAGATCGATTTTGGTAGAGTAGTATCCTTCAATAAGCAGTCTTTGAAGGCTCAATCTTATAAGTTTAAGCTTGGAAAGCCAAAACCTACCACTTTGTCTACCTAACCAAACCATCTGAACTTTAAAAAGTAGCCTTTATACTTCCATGCGTTGGATTAGCCCATTCGTTAGCCTTTATTTATTTTGTGACGTGGACGTGGATGTTGTACAGTATTTTTAAGTTTCTATGTGAGGGTTGGTATTGTGGGATGCCAGTCTAAATATGTGATGAATTATCTACAAGGGAGCTTCTAAATGCACCCATCAATTTTTTGTTCTACAGGCACCTGTACAAGTGTTTATGCTTAAGGTACAAGGTTAACAATGTATGTAGTGGGTGTTAAGAGAAATTTAGAGGGTGTATTTATGTTAACAATGTATGTAGTGGGTGTTAAGAGAAATTAAGCGGGGGTATTTAGAAACTCCCTATCTACAACTGATATTCTATAGATTTGAAGCCTTCAATTTCCAATTGATTGATTGATGCCATCACAATTAAATGTTGTAGTTTCTAAGTTAATCTTGTCATTATACTATTTGCAGGTTGTAAGGGCATTAAAATTCTTGCAGAAGGCTAGAGATTCTTCTAGAGATAAATGGAGGGCGGTTTCTATTCCTCGTGGTACGCTTCAGGTTTGTTAATTCTTATCCTTCTAGGTTTTAATTTGATTCAATGCTCCTATTTGTTTTGTTTTTGTCTATACTGCATTCAACAGGATAACATATTTTGGTGGATCAGTAGCCAGATCTCTGAAATTGTCTCGTTTTTTTTTGGCTTGAGTTTATGATTTAACCAATCGTTTTTTTGCTTGCAAAACATTTATTTTTCTTCTGTTGTTTTCAGCCTAAAATGTCTAATTCTTATAAGCTTCCAATCTCTCATTTAGTTTGCTAACTCTTTTTCCTTATTTATTTTTTACTTATTATGGTTTGTTCCCTATGATTCTGTCTGGAACTATAAATTCAATGATTTTCAGTTTTGAGAATCTTCAATCTTGCACTTTAAAATTTTGTACTTTTTGAGTGCTGCTTTAATTTCCAAATCTGTATAAAATAATTCCTAAGTTCTTTTTTGGTAAAGTAAATATATTAGAGAGGATGCCATCTGCCCAGGTAGCAAGGCACCACCAGTTGACTGTGCTCATGCTTGAGTTCAAGTCCCGCAAGGGGCCACCCGTCTTCACTAACTATTAACCTTAGTAACACTTGTAATAATATTAAGTTCTTAATGGTACCAAAAAAGTAAATATCTAAGAAGTTTCTCCTACTTTGCTTTCTTTTGCCTTTTAACGTAATTGTGTTTTTTACTCCTGCCGGACAATACATTATGTAGCTTTATTCATAATGGTATCTGAGTCTGGTCTATAAAAATGTGGTACTGAGCGGTTTGGATATTTATATAATTCATAATACAATACTTCCGTAGATTTTGCTTCATTTATAGTTGGTCAGTGTTCATTCCAAAATAGAAAATGGATTTGATACAATTAAAAAAGAAAAGACATTATCAAGATAGAAATTTCCATTTTTCTTTTCCTACTGGCCTTTTCTGTGTGAACAAAGTCTTGGTATGTATGGGCATTCTGGGCAGGTCCCACATAACGGTTCCAATTCAAATATTCACTTTTGTCTCCAAATGTAGCATCAGTTATTTGTATGTATCATCTTCCTTTGCATTAATCAAGGATGTAGTTTGATGTTACAAATGAAGGCTTCATTGCCTGTGTGTATTTGTTTTTTTTTTTTTTTTGCATTTATGCTTTCCCTCCCTTCGAATTCCATCCTTAATAGGTGTATTATTTTGCTTTCATTTGTAACTGGACTGTCTCAATGGGCTCATTTGGAAAAGTAGGATAAGCTCATTATTACTTATTATAATTTATTCAACTTATCTCAGACAGCATCTTGTTTCCATTTGACAAAGAAAAGTAAAAAACAAAACTTCTTTGAAAACACTAATGTGTCCTCCAAGATTTATGAAAATTATGAAGTGGTGGCTTTTTGCTTGATTTGGTAATAATATCAATAAAGGGATCTCATTATTTAGAGATGGATTCATTTCTGTGGCCTCTTGTTTATGCATGAGTGACAAAGTAATGATACCATGCTGGTGACAATAAGATCAAGATCTGCATAAAGCGAAAAAACACTTGCAAATAAGATCACCCTTGTGCTTGTTTCTTTATGTTTGGCTTATGTGTACACTTCAAGATTTACTTTCGTATGATTTGGCATTACTAATTCATTATATAGGTGACATTTGTCCACAGAGGATTTGATGAGACACGTCGCCTTGGTCTCCGAAGTGAAACAGAACAGGTAGTTAGGTTCTTGTGAAAATTGCATTATTTCTTTCAATGATTTCTCAAAATAATAATTTGAGATGCTGATGTCTTAATGAGTTGACTGGATTAGATTGTGCGCCATGCCTCTCTGAGTGGAGAAACTGGAATGCTTGTTGTTGATTCTGTTGTGAGTATACTTTCTTCACTGTGTTATAATTGATTGAGTAGAAATTTTCCTGTCTTCATTGGCCCTGTTTGGTATAGCTTTTTTTAGGCTAAAAGTTGATAATCAGAAATCAGAAGCTAAAAGCTCCCCTCCCCTAGCTTCTAAATAATTAGCTTTTTTCAGCTTATTTAAGTTATTTTTGGATAATAAGCTATAAGTAGAAGTTGCACCAAACAATCTGGCACGGATTCCCAAATTAAAATAAGGTATAATCAGCTTATAGAAGCTGCAACAAACAGCCCCAATGTCTGCTATCATTCTGGACTTGTTCCTGTCTTCAATGTCTGCTATCATTCTGGACTTGTTCAGGTGCCAGGTGGCCCAGCACACAATCTTTTGGAGCCTGGTGACGTGCTTGTTCGCATAAATGGGGACGTAAGTATTTCTTCAACTGTGTACCATATATATTGTCCATTTATGTGTAATGCTTACTTCCTATTATGTATTTTATATGACAGCTCTTCGAAAGCAGGAGCTTCAAACAATGCTTGTAGGTTAGGGGTGTGCAGTTTTGAAACCTTTTTTGGAGCTGTATTTGCTATTTTTCAATGAAAATTGTCAGCGAATATTCACTTTTGGCCTACCAATAAGTAAATTTTTTGGTTTTGTAGCTTATTTTATTCTGCATTTATTTCATTAAAGAGCCATTGTTTTAAGTAACCAGGTTTAGCTTTCCAGTAACCAATTCATGCTGATTTCTGGTTGTGGAATTTAATTCATAATTTTCATGTTGAAGTGCTGAAGTATGACCCAAATGTTTTGTCTTTGATATATCGAAGTTCTTATTGCAGGTAATTACTCAGTTCCTGAAAATGGAAACATTACTTGATGACAGTTTGGACCAGAAGATTAAATTACTGATTGAAAGGGGTGGCACACCATTGACTGTAGACTTGGTGGTGAGATTTACTATTGCACATTTTGTGTCTTCCTTTTGTTATGTAAAGTATTTGTTAATGGTTTGACTTTGTTTATGGCAGAGTGCTATAATTGTTTCTATAGATGTCATAAGTTGTTGTGGTAGATAATGAAACTGCCTGTTGTTCCAAAGTTAAGAGATGTTGATCGACTTATATGTACATTATCCATCCTTTAGTGTGCTCCACATCGTTGGTAATGAGCATCATGGAAAAATTTGGATGCCAGTATGTTCTTCAGTTATTCTGTAAAGCTCCTGCTCTTGTATTATTTGACATCTGTTATCAGAATTGTACAATAAATGATATGTATCACACTGGTCAATTTGATACACCAAGCAATTGATCCATATTTGGGGGTGAGTCAACTGGAAGCCGGAATTGCAATGGGATCGAAGAATCACAAGGGAAATTGTTGAATCAAGCATATTGCGTGATACACATGCAGTCGACCCAACCTGAAAACGGGTGTGGAGCCCTATTGTCTTTTTTTTTTTTTTTGGTGTGGATGAAAAAGTTTTCTACAGACATTTAAGAGTGTTGAGGGTTACTTCTACTGCATCCTTTTCCTTCCTTTCTTATTTTATTTCTTGGCAGTCTCAAACCCTAAACTTTCTCCAGAAAATATTCTTCTCTCTCTACAATATCTAGCTTGCTTAGCCGAATTTATCCATGTGTTTCTACTTTAAAAAAATGAATTTTCTGGAGGCATCAAGTGAAAGGTTTGATTAAGTGATAGTGATTTGGGTACTTGAATTACCTGTGTTAGTGGCTCAAAATAATAAAATGCACTTCAATTGCAACTATTTTGAGGAGGACTATTGTGGTGGAGTAATTTGTATGAAGAATCACTTGGTGGGAACCCATGATACTGTTGCCCCATGTAATCGAGTCTCTGAAGATATTAGAAATCATTTTTTTAACAAATGTTTGGAGAAAAACAAAGCAATGGTGTTGATGCTGAATGCTTTTTGAAGAACAAAATGTGTGTCCTAAAACAAAGGAGGCCATGGATGCATAAGTCACAAAAGGGAAGAGAACATAACAAACTTCGGATCAAATGTATTTTTCTATGTATATATATATATTTCCTTTGTATTTTAGAAATTATGATTGAACCTTTACGATTCATGATTTGGGAAAAAATAATCTCTTTTTACGGTTCCTATCTCAGTTAGACACTGTGCTTGTTATTATTTTTATTTTTAAATCTCGTAGAAATTTACAGTTAAGGTTGGGCTGTATCCAACTTATATCTCAAGTTGTGTCTGTGTCTTGAATCTGTTAACTGAATGGACTATCATTGTTCATCAGTTAACTAATTTTCAGATAAACTTATTTGGCCTGTGGAAAACTGAACGATTTTCTGAGTAGTGTAACAAGGCCAGAGAGAGCGTAACAGGCATTCCTTTGGATCGGAAAACTTCAAATGCAGTTGTGATGGGTTTTTACTGGTTCCTGAGGAGTGAAGGATGCTTTAAAGTCTTACCTATCTGAAGGAACTTTTCATGGAATCTCAATCTGCTGTTTGATTTTGCATTGTGGAGCTAACATATTAGCCTGTTGATTTATTTCTTTGTCACATAATGCTGTACTTGTTGGTATAATTGTAACTCATTTCTGTTATCTATATTACATTCTTCTGATTAATTTAGATCTTGTGTGATTCTTTCTCTTCTGATTTCTTTATTGAACTGTTTTGGGCACGTGTTCTACGAAGAGTTCTTGGTTTTGATTTGGGTTCATTTGAGGACTTTGAATGCACTCCCTCTTGGACTCTTGAGTGGAATATTTGACTTACAAGTAAGATTTTGTGAATTTTGACTGGAGCAATTAAGTGGTCTTCTGAATTTTTTCCTAACCTTGTGCACAGTTTGTTTGTTACTTTCGTTTCTCCGTAAGATAGGAATTGGCAATTAAAATATTGGGATGCTTTGATATTGTGTATATATTATTCATTTTGACATGAGTTTCCACCCTTCAATATCTGTTTTTTTTCTCCCTTTAACATTTTAGGGATCTCAGGTAGTGTCATGACTGATATATTGTTCTATTATTTTTTGTTGTAACAACGTTCTTTGTGATCAATCTCTCATATAACAGATATAATTTTTGTTGCTGGAAGTACGAATAATTTTGTGCTAGAAAACATTTATGAGTGACTGACATAATAAAATATTTACAGTATTATGTGTCAGTGTCACTAATCTGGACTCCATTCTTGATGTGGATATCAATCTTCTTAGTCAAGGTCCTTTTGAGGAGTATTGTCTATCTTGTGCCTTTTTGCTTTTCATACAGTAGTGGTGTAAGTTTAACCTGTTCTGCTGATGCTTTTCAGGTTCAAGATCTGCACTTAGTAACTCCTGACTACTTCTTGGAAGTAAGTGGTGCTGTGATACACCCTCTTTCGTATCAACAGGTTAGTTGGAATTTGATGCTTAGTGTCCATGACTTTCTTGGTCTTGCATACTTCTGTTTGTAGAAGTTTTATTTTATTATGATATGTGTGCATTTTCTCATAGCTGTGTTAAATGAATGCACAAAGAAAACACATTAAGTACCTATGCCAGAGATGTTGGGATATAGGAGTCAAAGTTTGGGTGTGGAAATGTCGGGGTATGGTTTCGGCTCACTTTCTGTTGGATGCTCACTAAATGGGCAATTGTTAGAATGGAAGGAGCAATAGATTCCTAGTCCACTTTAAATACCCTACAATATAATTCCATTATGCTTTCTTGTTTTAAAGGTGTTGTAAAATGGCTGCAAGTGCCCTTGTGGGCTGTTATGTTTCATTTCACCCTTCGTTCAGAAGAAGGAAACTTAGATTTAGATATTTTACTGTGTTGTCTTGTCCTAAGATTTAGTAGTTAGATCTACCTGAAACCTAAATTAATTTGCCCCAAAGATAGTAATGTTTATGTTGACAATGTTGACTTGTTCCTTGTACTAAGTTTTGTGCACATCATATTTTTATACTGATGATCTTTCATATACGATACAAAGACAAATGAAACCTGTTCTCCAATGTTAAAGATCATACCCAATGCATAAGTTTCCCATTTACACTAGTGTTTGGGAGAGAGAGTAAGTAGGCAGTGTTCGAATGTGTCCCACATCGCTTGGAGTTGTCCCATCTGTGCTAGTTATAAGGTTTCAGTTTCCCTTTCCTTAATACCTGAGTTTTAAGGAGAAGTATAAGTTGGACTTTTCAATTTGGTATCAAAGTTTGGTTGGGCCTGTAACTGGTGTGCCATTTGTCCGGCTAGTGTAGGTTGTGGTCCAGGAGGGTGTGTTGCAATGTGTCCCACATTGCCTGGAGTTGTCCCATCTGTACTAGTTATAAGGTTTCAATTGCCCTCGCTTTAATACCTAGATTTTAAGGAGAAGTGTGGGCAGGGCTTTTCAATTGGCAGCACTTTTTTTTTCTTGGGGGTGGAAAGGTTGATTCTCGTGACTTGAACTTGCAGCACAGCACTGGGAGCAGATAACACTTGCCATTGCTCTAGGTTATGACCTCTAAATCTGTCCAATTGTTTGGTTTATATTGTACTAGCTATTGTCACACGTGATGCGTGTGCAATTCAAATAAGTAAAAATAAAACAAAATGTTTACTATATATTATGTGCTACTCAAGTTGTGAGTCTTCTTCATTAGACCCAAGGTCCAAGGTTTGAGTCACACTCCTCTCATTTATCAATTTTTTATTTTAAGTAGAAAAATGAGAGACGTGTGGCATAAGGAGAAGCAAATATAATAGTATAGATATATGTAGATAATCACTTACTATTGGTTCACTCATTGTTTATTTCTAGACAGCTCAAGGAACCATACGGAAATTTCTTTTTCTCATTTGTAATTGTGTTACCTAGTAAACTCTCACAAATTCTTTCATTTAGAGTTTCTTTCATTTTTATCTTACTGCTCATTGTTTATGTCACTCCTGTATACTCCTATGCACATGGGGAGTTTAAGGGAGGAAAAACAAACTATGCTTCTGAAAATTTGGAACTCCTATAAAATCTACAAAAGATGAAATTGAGTGAGGAAACTTCTATGAGACTAAAATTTGAAAGGAGTTTATGCTGGTGACCCCACCTTATAAAAGGTGCCCTGTTACACTCTCCAGATGTTTCATATTATGACCGATGCACCCTCTCCTTGGGGTATTTTGGCAAGTCCAGTGTAGGTAGGACCTATTTGGAGTTAAGTAATCGAGTTATTAACATTTTTGTTCCATTTGGTGTTAGTCCCTTCTGAGACGCCTTTATCACATCCCTGAACCAATTGGGTATTATCCAGTCCCCTATCCTGACTCATCCAAACACACAACTATTAGTCCTGTGATCTTTTGTCCTAGGACTGTTTCTCTTAGGTTTCATAATCCCATCTTATCGCATTCTTGAAATTAATGTGGTCTGAGAGTTTCAAGATACTAGAAGAGTATGAAGACTTACATGGAGATAAGAGAGAATAGAATAGAGAGAAAGAGGGATTGGCGATTATGGGATGGGTAAAATATATGAAAGAGACTGAGAGAGAGGAAGAGTGCTTAAAACTTGATTTCTTTCCAACTTTTTGTTCATCCTGTGGTCTGAATCCTGTTTCATTATACCTATGTATAGGTGTTGTCAAACCTGGAAACTGGTAGAAACATGCTACTTAATGGTGAATATAGACTTTAAATTTTATTTATAAATTTCTGTAGAGTAAGTACATCATGCATAATAAAACCTCCTGATATAGTTACAAAAAATAAATCTAATTGGCATTTGGTTGATTGTGGATCTTTAATTAAGCATGCCCTGAAGACTTGGGTATTAAACTTGAAGGCCCATGATTTGAGGATTTAACCTCAAGTTGCTTTTGTATGCTAACAAGTGTTACACTTATCTGAATTTTTATCTTTATCATTGCTTTTATAACTTCAGATATTTGGTTAATATGGAAAATGTTACCTATTCATCTATTTTCTTCTATTACAAAGAAATATATTTCATCCCTTTTATTTATTTTCTTCTACTGCATTTATTATGTGGTTTCTAAGCTCATAAAACTAAGCACCATTGCATTTTGGCAACATGACCTGCACAAACTTTTAGCTTTTGGTGCACATGATTTCCCTACCCTGTGGGAAGGATATTCTTGATTCCACCACAGTTTTTCAAGGTGATCTCATTTCTAATACATTCAGGCATATCATTCTATGTTAGTTATTTCATATTCTCTCATTTGATGCTAGGAAAAAAATATATAATTATGTTTTATTTAATTTCGGTTGGATACCGGTGTTTTTTTAGTTGTGGCTTATCTGCTGTTAAGATAACCTCTCTGCTTATTGTTGTAAATATGTCTCAACTTGTTTTCTCTTGTTTTTTTTGGTGACAGGCTAGAAATTTTCGTTTCCACTGTGGCCTTGTATATGTTTCAGAACCAGGGTATGTCTATCCTTATCAGTTGAATTTAGATTGATGCTTGAATTCTATTCTTATTCAAATTTTGTTACATACTGCATTGGCTGTGCATATATTGGTTAAATTTCTGTGTTTAGTACAAGTCATTGGTGGCAACAAGGGAGGCTGTTGTCACCATTTGATATCTAGAGTAGAGAGATCACCTTGAATTTTCTGTTACAATCTCTCATTGGAAATAGTTGTGTACTTACCAATTTCAGATATATGCTTTTTAGAGCTGGAGTTCCTCGCCATGCCATTATTAAAAAGTTTGGAGGTAAGGAAATATCACAACTTGAGGATCTGATTTCTGTTCTTTCTAAGCTGGCTAGGGGTGCTCGAGTGCCTTTGGAATATATAAGCTACAAAGATCGACATCGAAGGAAGGTATTAACTATTATTTGCGTTCCTGTTAGAATCTATCAAAAGAATTCCAATATGATATTTTGCACCAAATGGGCATCACTGAGCTGAAAACAGTTTTGTCTTCCTTTGCATACCAAGTCTACTTCAGTTAGCATTCATGTTTTGTACTTGATGGGATAAATTGTGTGGATTTACTTTTATTTAATTTTAACTACTGTCCAAGGACCTCCATTGAAAGGAGCAAGTCATGGCTTTCTGTATGTGGTAAAAGTATCACTATGGTTGGAAGGCTTCAGCCCAAGTATTCAAAACTATCCCCCTTTTTTGCATTTGTTACCAGCGAATCCTAGAGGTGATAGAAAAGAATGGAAAGAATTATTTGGTTTACCAATCAATGAGATAGAGGCCATGTATATATAATATATTCATGATACAATTTAGGAAGCAATATAGGCAAAGTAAGATTCCTGCAATCAAAATAATTCCTATTCTAATTTCCATATTCAAACATAATATTGTGATTTCTATATTCATCACTGTCCCTCAAATTGGTATGAAGATATTCAACAAACGCAACTTGTCAATGGAAGACTGGAGCAAAGTTGGCCCCACAGATTTTGTGAACATATCTGCCAACTACTGAGAAGAAAAGACAAAGGATGGACGCACAATGTCATTCCAAACCTTTTCTCGAATGAAATATATGTCAACCTCAATATGCTTGGTACGTTCAGGAAACACAGAATTAGAAGATAACATAATGGCAGATTTGTTATCACAAAATAAAGAGGAAGGAACAGTCTCCTCAAAACCCAACTCTGCCAGAATAGACCGAATCCAAAGAATCTCACATGTCCCTTGTGCCATAGCTCGATACTCAGCCTCTGCAGAAAACTTAGAAACCACTACTTGCTTCTTACTTTTCCATGAGATAAGATAATCACCATAGAAAGTATAGAAGTCAGAAGTGGAACACCGATCAGTCTTAGATCCTACATAGTCTGCATCGGTGAAACAGGAGAGCCCAAATTGGAGACTAGCGGTAAAGAATAATCCCAAGCCAGGATAAGTCTTCAAATACCTCAAAATATGATGAACCGCATCAAGGTGCTCTTTACGAGGTGCATGCATGAACTGACTCACAACACTAACTGCAAATGTCAAGTTAGATCTAGCGTTGGTCAGATAAATGAGGTGTCCAACACGACGCTGATACATGCCTGAGTCATCCAGCAACTCACTAGAATCTGATGTGAGTTTGACATTAGGATCCATAGGAGTAGAAGCAGGTTTACACCCTAACATACCAGTGTTTTGAAGCAAGTCAAGAGTGTACTTTCTTTGAGACAAGGAAATCTCTTTCCTTGAGCGAGCCACTTCAATTCCCAAAAAAATATGTGAGATATCCCAGATCCTTAATATCAAAAGTTTGGCCCAAGTCCTTTACTTGACCAATGCCAACAAAGTCATCGCCTGTGAGAATAATATCATCCACATAAACTAACAAGACTATACACTGACTTTGCAGAATTTCGGCGAATGAAACAAGTGTGATCGGAGTGGCACTGAACAAAGCCCATAGATATAATAACAGAACTAAAACGACCAAACCATGCTCGTGGAGATTGTTTTAGACCATACAAGGATTTGTGTAACCAGCACACTTTCCCCGAATACTCCCCCTCAGCTCGAAAATCGGGTGGAGGAGCCATGTAAATTGTCTCAAGAAGATCTCCATGGAGAAATGCATTCTTGACATCAAGCTGATGAAGAGGCCAAGAATAAAATGTTGTAAGGGAGATAAGGAGATGTGTATAAGTATGCTTGGCGACAGGGACAAAAGTGGCACCAAAACCTTGCCAGGAATCTGTGTGAAACCTTTTGCCACTAAGCGGGCTTTGTAACAGTCAACTAAGCCATCAGCAAGGTACTTTATGGTGAACACCCATTTGCAACCAATTGTGCTTTCCCAAAGAGGTAAAGGTATAAGATCCCGAGTGTGATTCTGTTCTAAGGCCACCATCTCAGTTTGCATAGCTACTACCCATTTGGGATTCTAAAAGGCCTCAGACACTGAACGAGGAATGGATTTTGACTCAAGCTTACCAAGAAAAGAACGGTAAGAAGGGTAAACCCTATCATAGGAAAGATACTGGGAAATAAGATGAGTAGTACTACTCAAATAACTCAAACGACTTAGAGGATGTCGATCCCGATGTGGGTTACGACAAGGAGGTGGAGGACAAGCTAAAGGAGAAGAGTTACCTGACCTAGAGATCGGAGAGGCGACAAGGGGGGTTGAGTGCATGGGTGACTGGAGTATACTTGCAATGGGGGAGGAGGCGAAGATTGAGAAGGAGGAAGGGGGACAACCTCATTCTCAACCTCGTCCAAAATGGTCACCGGGCGAACAGTGGAAGTAATAGGAGGAGAAGTCTGCAAAAAAGGGTTAGTACCCAAAAAAAAGAAGATCCTCACAAAATGTAACATCCAAAGTGTGGTGAAAGTGACTTTTTTTAATTTGTTTAAAGTCAGAATGAATCAAAACTTGATTAAACAAATGATTCTATTGGATGGCTAAACAAGTACAATAGGCTTTGGAAGCACAAAACAAAAGAGTCCCATGAAGATTGTGATACAACTTCTTCAGACCGGAATGGCTTATAGAGGGAGAGCATCTGAGCTGAGAGTTGAACAGAAGATTATTATCATCAAAATCGATGAGGAGTCCAGAGGGGAATTAGTGGAGATAACTGAAAGAAATCGAGCCAGAAGCTTTTCTGTGAAGATTGATTTGGGAGGCGTTTTCTGGGTAAAGGAAGCTTTGCTAGAGGCGTGGAGAAGGTTCAGTTAGGCAGTTTTTTTTAGCAAATATAGAAGTCATTCTACTGTGTTTTGTCTTCAAAGGTTCAATAACAAGAGGGGAGCTTTCGTTGAGTTGTCTAAGTGGACAGCAGGGATCAAGAGAAGCAATGTCATTATTCCGGTGGGGGTTGATGGACAAGGATGGCTACACACAGCTGAGTTGCTTGGTAGGATCATTTATGGAGGCAACAAAGGTAATGAGGGGGTTAAGGTTGATAGGAGAGGGCTCAGGAAAAGTCAGCTTTCAGGGTCTTATTTACCTCATATGGAGAAGGCCATCACAAGGGAGTTCCGAGGCCATATAACAGGGGCAACCAGAGGTCAAAATACAGGGGTGAACAGAGGTCGATCATACGTTGAGTTGTTTAAGGTCGAGTCCTTATATTCGGTAAGGAACAGTATGAGCATAGATTTGAATCACGCAGTAGTCTGTACCAGAACTAATTTCTTTATTAGTTGGGAACAGATTGAGAGAGAATTATGCAAATATCTTAAGTGTTCTGTCACTCTTCGACCTTTTCAATTAAACCGAGCTCGATTTATCACCGAAAGTAAGGAACAAGCTGCAGAGTTTGGAGGATTTGGGATGCGATTTTTCGACAAGGGTATTGCGGTGAAGTTGGAGAGTTGGTCTGACAATAGGCATAGCTGTCCTAATGTCATTGCTTCATATGGTGGCTGGGTTGCTATCTGCGATTTACCCTTTCATCTATGGAATGAGGAAACATTCGAGACAATAGGGTTGAAGTGTGGAGGACTGCTGGAAGTGGATCGCAGGACTAGCACCTTTAAGAACCTTTTTGAGGCTAGGCTGAAGGTGAGAGGATTTGATTCTGGATTTTTACCATCCACTATCGATGTCATGGTGGTGGAAGCATCGTTCAGTGTTCGCTTGAAGCCTCTGTCTAGACCTATCAGAAGAAGAGAGGTGTCTCGGCCATGGATTCTCCGGCAAGACTCATCAGATTCCAGCGCCGGCGGTAGGGGAGATGAGAAGTTCGAAGGGTCAGTAAGGACACGTGGCATAGTGGAGGAGGATAGATAGTTAGGAAGACAGAGTGCATTGATCGGTGATGTTTCCGAAGTTGCGCATGACTCTGGGTTAGGGGTTGTCGATGTACAGGGAAGACTAAGCGGTGTTAGGAAGGATATGGAGCTTGGGCAGGATAATCACTTGGGCTGGGTTTCAACTCAGGATGGGGCTGGGTTGGTAATTCATAATGGGCCCATTAATTCTTTGGGTTTGATTTTTCAACAAGTCGGCCCAAATGTTTTAGAAAGTTCTAAGGCCCAGGTTTTCGGTAAATCAGATGTGGGAGTTGACCTAACATTTGATTTGGGCCCTACCCACAACAATTTATCAGAAGATGGTGTTCCGGGTAAGGCTCCGATGCTTGTCTCTGGTTCGGGTCATGCGTATATTCGAGCTTCGGAATTGTCGAATGAGCATAGCGATGGAAGTTCTCATCTTCGTGAGGGTCTCGCAAGGATTGATCATGGAGATGTCGCGATCAGCAAGGTTGGGTCAGACCCACGCTCGCAGCTCAACCCGAATGAGATTCAGTTGGGTTTAGCGGATCTTGTTAATCGATCAACAGGGGATCTTTCACAGCCTAGATGCGACAATCATGATTATGTGATGGTGGATAGAGCTGAGTTGGAAGTCTCTCAAGCTGTCGATGTTTTGGCAAACGAAGTGGAGGAAGGTTTGTACAATCCTCACGAGGTGTTGCAAGCACTGGACGAGTATGGGTCTTCTGAACATTCTGAGGATTCATCAGTTCAAGAAGAGAGAGACGATGGTATAGAGGAGAGGGGAGAATTCTTGGATCCTAATCTTAATTGGTTATTTTATGAAAAAGAGATCTTGGACTCTGATAGCAAGGAACGCATCGAGGGTAAGGAATGTGAGGATGGTTCTGATTCTTGTGGAAAGGTCGGTGACTCTTATGAGCAGGGCAATATGAATTCTGCACTTTCTGATCACATTCAGGCTGTTATCTCTTCGCCAATTTCTGGGTCAATCTTGGGGAGGGGGGGGAGGGGGGAGTCACATGATGGTCCAGCCTTTCTTCATTCTAGTAGAGTGACTTCCAATGGGGAGGACTTTGTGGCTCATGCACCCAATAATAGTTTGGATACCACTAATAGACTGCTTCCACTTGTGGCTAATGAGGGAGATCATAGGACAGAATTTTCTGAGGGGACATCTCGGGATCATAGGCTAGGACTTACAGATGTTTCAATAACTAATGTTGATGAGACTGAGCACTGGTTGAAAAAGATGAGTAAATACGTGTCTTTTCCATTGGAGGAAGGGGATGTACCCCATTTTGTGCACTTGCTTGACACTCTTGGATTGTCCTTAGTAAAGAATAACGGGTTAAAGTCTAGGTCCAAGAAGAGGGAGTTTGTATCCAAGGGGGGTAAATCTCAAAGAAGTTCGGGACATAGAAAAGGGTGGAGGGGGTTGAGGAATCTTACGAGTGGCATTAATTATGAGGGTAGGGATAAAGAGGCTAACGGTGGTCTAGGTGCTCAATAAAGATTTTGAGTTGGAATGTTAGAGGACTACGGTCCTATAGAAAGAGGGCGGTAATAAAAGATTTTTTGAAAGTTCATCAACCAGATATTGTCATGTTCCAGGAGACTAAATGCGAGGAGTGTGATAGATCTTTTATTAGGAGTATTTGGGGGACTCGATTTAAAAAGTGGGCTGTGTTACCTTCTAGTGGGAGATCGGGGGGTATTTTAATTGTGTGGGGTGACAGAATTGTATCGGAGTGTGAAATACTATTGGGGGTTTTTTCATTGTCTATTAAGTTTCGAAATCGGGATAATAGTGAGTGGTGGTTATCAGGAGTTTATGGCCCCAATAGATCTAGGGATCGACGGGATTGGTGGGAGGAGTTGGGGGGTTTACTTGGGCTTTGTGCTCCTAATTGGTGCGTGGGCGGTGACTTCAATGTGGTTAGGCTTGTGTCTGAAAAGCTTAACGGGGTGTCTTCAAACAAAAGTATGAGGGATTTTGATTCTTTCATCCGGGAGGGTGCATTGATTGATCTTCCTTTGAGTAATGCTAGATTCACTTGGTCCAATCTTCAAGTAAATCTTGTGTGTAGTAGATTGGATAGGTTCCTTCATACCTTGGGGTGGGAAGAGTTGTTTCCCGACATTAGACAAGAGGCATTACCTAGGGTTGTGTCCGATCATTGCCCGGTGATTTTTGAGAGCTGCCCCTTTAAATGGGGTCCTTGTCCCTTTAGGTTTGAGAATGCGTGGTTAGAGAATCGTTCTTTTAAGGGCTATTTTAAGGACTGGTGGGAGAATTGTAGGCCCCAGGGGTGGGAGGGTTTCAAATTCATGTGTAAGCTGAAAGCGGTTAAGGAGAATTTGAGAGGCTGGAAGCATGAAGTCTTTGGTGATTCGACTAAATTAAAGGCGGAGTTAGTGAGAGGTATTGAGGAGTTGGATGCAAAGGAAGTTGGGGAGGGTTTATCTAGGGCTTTGAGGGACGAAAGAAACATGCTTCGAATGAGACTAGAAGAGACAGTTTTTAGGGAGCAGATTTTTTGGGGGTAAAGGGCTAAATTGAAATAGGCAAAGGAGGGTGATATAAATTCTAGATTTTTTCATCGTGTGGCATCAGGGAAGAGGCAAAAAAACCTTATTAAGTGGTTGGAGGTTGAGTAAGGGTTAGTGGTGAATGAGGAAGAACAAATTGTGAATGAAATTTTCAAATTTTACTTGAACCTCTACTTTGATGGAGGTGTGGATAGGCCAGGGATTGAAGGCCTAGATTGGGCCCCAATTAGTGCCTCTTCAGCTAGATGGCTTGAGAGGCCCTTTGATGAGTGCGAGGTGCGTCAGGCTGTGTTTGATTGTGAGAGAGAGAAGGCTCCAGGCCCGGACGGTTTTTCAATGGCATTGTTCCAAGAGTGTTGGGATATAGTGAAAGGTGATTTAATGAGAGTATTTGGTGAATTTTTCGAGAGTGGGGAGGTTAACCTTTGTACCAACGCATCCTTCATTTGCCTTATTCCCAAGAAAGAGAAATCGGTGAAGATTGGGGATTTTAGGCCCATTAGCTTGGTTACATCACTTTACAAAATTTTGGGGAAGGTTCTTTCCAAAAGAATTAGAGTTGTCCTTGGGGAAACGATTTCTCCTTCACAAGGAGCCTTCGTGCATGGAAGGCAAATTTTGGATGTGGTTCTAGTGGCCAATGAGGTTGTGGAGGAATATAGAGCTTTGCATAAGGAGGGGGTTCTTTTCAAGGTAGATTTTGAGAAAGCATATGATCATGTGGATTGGGGCTTTTTGGATTTTGTTTTGGAAAGGAAAGGTTTTGGTTTTAGGTGGAGGAAGTGGGTTTGGGGGTGTGTGTCTTCGTGTAATATGTCGGTTATTGTGAACGGAAAAGCGGGGAATTCTTTTCATGCATCTCGGGGTTTAAGGCAAGAAGACCCATTATCACCTTTTTTTATTTATTATAGTGGTTGATGTGTTGGGGAGGTTACTTGATATTGCTAAGGAAAAGGGGGTTCTTGAGAGGTTTGTGGTGGGTAGAGATAGGATTAGTGTGACTCACTTGCAGTTTGCAGATGATACTTTATTTTTCTCTGCTAAGGAGGAAGGTAAGATAAGTAATCTACTTATGCTTTTAAGGATCTTTGAAGTTGTATCTAGCCTTAAGGTCAATTTTTCTAAGAGCAGTGTTGTGGGAATTAATCTTGAGTGTAGTTATGAGCGTCGTTTGGCAGACATGTTGGGTTGTCCCATTGAGAGGTTCCCTCTTAAGTATCTGGGACTTCCATTGGGTGGTAATCCTAGAACAGAGGCCTTCTGGGATCCAGTCCTCGTTAAGATTGGGAAAAGATTGAAGGGCTGGAAATGAGCATTGTTGTCAAAGGGTGGGAGATACACTTTGGTACAGTCAGTGTTGAGTTGTGTTCCTATTTATTTTTTGTCCCTTTTCAAGATACCGGTCCGTTTTGAAGGAAAATTGAGAAACTTGAGAGATTTCCTTTGGGAAGGATGTGATGAGGGTAAGCGGGATCATTTAGTTAGATGGGAGGTTGTTTCTCTTCCTCGTCATAAAGGGGGTCTTGCTATTGGGAACATTGTTGCTAGAAACATTGCCCTCTTGAGCAAATGGTTGTGGAGATTTCCCGAGGAAAGCGAGTCCTTATGGGGTTCTATCATTAAAAGCAAGTATGGAATTCAGGCTAATGGTAGAGATTCTATTGTGGTTAGTAGGGGCAGTTGTCGTTCTCCTTGGAAGTCTATCTCTCGGTTGTATCTAATTGTGTCTCGATTTTTCTCTATGAAAGTGGGTGATGGGGCTAGTATACGTTTTTGGGAGGATGTTTGGGTAGGGGATACATCTTTTGATAAAGCTTTTCCACTTTTATATCGATTGGTTCAAGCTCAAAATGTTTCAATTGAGTCGGTGGCACATTCTCATGTGGCACCAATATCTTGGAATTTCAACTTCCTTAGGAATCTTAGTGATAGGGAGTCTCTTGAGTTGACATCTTTGTTGACGTTGGTTGGTGGGATTTCCTTGGCATCATATCCTGATAAAAGGGTGTGGAATATCAGCTCTTCAGGGGTTTTTTCTTGTAAATCCTTGTTTGATAATCTCATTGATAAGTCATCCGTTCCTCTGTTTCCTCTTCACATGAAAATTTGGAAAGTGGGTGTCCCTCATAAAGTAAAGTTTTTCATGTGGTCCTTAGCTCATAGAGGTGTTATGACCAATGATCTATTCCAAAGGAGAAGGCCAAATCACCATCTTTGCCCTCAATAGTGTGTGATGTGCAAGAGGAGTTCGGACTCAGCGGATCACCTCTTTCTCCATTGCTCGGTGGCTATTCAGTTATGGCAGCGTCTATTTGGCTTGCGTGATGTTAAATGGGTTGCTCCACGGGATTGCACACATATGCTTCTTGTTAAGTTTGATGGGTTCGGCAGATCTAAGCGAGCCAGGTCATTGTGGTCTTGTATTGTTTGTGCTATTTTCTGGATCATATGGCTGGAGAGAAATGCACTGATCTTTGATGGAAAGGAGGCTGATGCAGATTCGTTGTGGGATAGGGATGGATTTTTGACATCTTTTTGGGCCTTTGTGTCTCCTCCTTTTAGGGGAATCCCTCTTTTCTTGATTTCTAAGGATTGGGCTGCTGTTTGTAACCCCTAGTGTTTGGGTTTGCTTGTTTTTTCTCTTTTTATGATGGTTGTGTTTTACTTTCATCATGTTCCTTTTCTCTGTATGAGGATTTCTCGTTCTTCTTTCTTTCTTCTTTAATAAAATAAATTTCGTTGTTGTTTCAAAAAAAAAAAAGTGACGAGACACGGGGTCATAACACCTATATCCTTTGGACATAGAATAGTACCCTAAGAAGATACAACGAATAGTTTTGTTATCTAACTTTGTGCGAGTGGGACTCTGATTTTGAACAAAACAAGTACAATCAAAGACACGAGGTAAAGTTCAAAATAGAGTGGTGTTGGGCGTAAGAGTATGAAATGGAGTGAGTTCATGCAACACACAACTAGGGGTCCTATTAATGAGGTAAACAACAGTAAGGACAGCCATATGCCAATAAGACTTGGGAACACCCATACCGCGAAGAAGACACTGGACAACAGACATAATATGACGATTTTTGCATTCAGCAACACCATTTTGTTTAGGGATTTGAGGACAAGTTGGTTGTTGAAGAATACCGGTTTGATTAAGATGGGAACGAAATGCATTAGAAATATATTCCCCACCATTATCAAAACGGATAGTCCTAAGAATTGTATGGAACTGAATTTTAACCATTTGTAAAAATTGGATAAAAATGGGAAAGACGTCAGACTTACGATGAAGTAGATAAACCCAAGTGCACCTAGTGTGATCATCAATAAAAGTCACATAATATCTATGACCAGAAAAGGCAGTGACAGGGGAAGGCTCTAGATATTAGAATATAAAAGATCAAAAGCACTAGGAGCAGGAGTCATAGAGGGATATAGCTAGCACGGGTATGCTTAGACATCTCACAAACCACACAATGAAACTTAGAATCTTTACAAGCTTTATTAAATGAAAGAAAAAGTTGACATAAATACTAAAATTTAACATGACCCATACGAGCGTGCCATAATTCTGAAGTCTGAATATTAAAACACAAGACATAGAAGCAGGTAAAACAGAGACCTGAAAACTAGCCAAGGAAGAAGAGGAAGGCTAGTCCAGTGGATCCCCAAAGTAGTATAGCCCATCACGCTCATAACCCTTGTCAAAAATTCTCTTTGAACTCAGGTCTTGTAAAAGACAAGAAGAGGGTAAGAAGATGACAGAATAATTAAATTGTTTGGCAAGACGACTAACGGATAAGAGATTATATGAAAAATTTGGAACATGTAAAACTGATGATAAAGCAATGGTAGGGGATAAAGACACTACACCCTTATGACGAACAGAGGATAACAAATCGTCAATAAGACACACAGATTAGGCAATAGTAGTAGGGACTGGCAAAGAAAGAAAGAAAAACTCACCCGTCATATGATCATTAGCCCCGGAATCTAGAACTCATAAGGGACTAGTAGACCGAACATAGAAAGCAATAGAAGTACCTGTTGCAAGGGTGGCAACAGTGATAGATTATGGCCCGGGAGAACTGGCGGTAAGAGATCCAAGCTGAGCCTAAAGTTGACCAATCTGAGTCTGTAACTCTTGTAAATTAGGGAGATAAGGAGACCCAGGAGCAGGATTAGCGAAATCTACTAGAGCTACAGTGTGAGAGGAACGTTGCATTAACTTAGGATGAAGTTTGAAGCAACGAGTCTTAACATGATTAGAAACGCCACAATGATGACAAGTAAAGGACCAGTAGAACCCCGAGAACCAGACTTTGCATCAAGAGCCATCTGATCAGATGAAACTGGAGACAGGGGAGAAGGATTCGGCTTAACCTAACGCTCGCGACGCTTATCACTATCAATGGTGGCAAAGGCCTCATAGAGAGAGGGCATAGGTGATGTGTTTAAAATTTGAGTTCAAAGGGATTCAATGTCAGAGTTTAAACCCATCAAAAACTGGTAAGTATGCTGGCGAGTAAGGCATTTGGACACAAGAGAGGCAGTATCTACTG
The DNA here is from genome assembly GCA_025200525.1 of Camellia lanceoleosa. NCBI lineage: Eukaryota > Viridiplantae > Streptophyta > Magnoliopsida > Ericales > Theaceae > Camellia > Camellia lanceoleosa. The sequence goes on along the minus strand of CM045758.1, from coordinate 179,397,078 downwards.
GAAACTCAGTCAAGGGCTCATATTGAGCCAATTCTTCCCAACGGGCCTGAAGGTATCCAAAGAATTCTGACGCAGAAAAACCCAAGACAGATTAGGAAGCACGAGCAATATCCTGATAGAGCTCAAAGATGCAAGCATCGTTATGACCATGAGCATACATTTGTGACAAGGCATTCCATAGACCAAGAACTGTGTCGCAATAGAGAAACATGTGATAAATACGATCTCCCATGGAGTTGAACATCCATCCCAAAATAGTACAGTTTTTAATATCTCAATGTGTACGAGTAGGATCTGTTGTAGCAGGCTGGGTAGTGGAAGATAAAAACCAATGAGCTTTTCCCTTGCCCCCTAAATAAAGTTTAAGGGAGCGTCTCTAAGGCAAAATTTTTCCCATTCAACACCACATTCGTAATACGATGAATAGGAGTGTGATGAGAAGAGAAAAATCAAAACTAATTAGGACAGGCTTGGTGGGTATTGTAATTTTAGAGAATACCAAGATTAAAGAATGATTGTGATATCATCCCCTTTTTATATTAATAATTACAATGGAGGCCCAAGGCATAAAATAATTACATTTGAATAATAACCCAACTAATAATATACTAATCTAACACTCTCCCTCAAGCTGATGCGAAGATATCTCTCATGCCCAGCTTGCTGAGAATGTCATGTAATGGCTTGCTCCCAACTCTCTTGGTGAGGATGTCAATGAGTTGTTCACCAGTCTGCACAAATAGAGTACATATTGTGCCACTAGTGAGTTTCTCCTTAATGAAGTAGCGATCAATCTCAATATGCTTTGTCCTGTTATGTTGAACCGGATTGTGAGCAATGTTGATGACGGCCTTTATTATCACAGTATAACCACATGGAGTCTGTCTAATTAACACCTAGATCACTCAACAATAACTTGATCCATAAGAGCGCACACACTCTTTGTGCCATAGTTCTAAACTCAGCTTTTGCACTTGACCTAACAACCACATTCTGTTTCTTACTCCTCCATAGGTTGCCTCCAACAAAGATGCAATACCCTGAAGTCGATCTCTTATCAGTTACTGATCCAGCCCAGTCAGCATCTGTATAGGCTTCCACACGAGGTTGATCGTGCTTTGAAAAATAAAGACCCTTACCAGGAACCAACTTCAAGTACTTCAAAATTCTTATGATAGTCTCGAAGTGAATCTGATGAGGAGTGTGCATAAACTGGCTAACTATACTGACAGCAACAGCAATATCAGGACGGAAGTGAGATAGGTAGATGAGCTTATCCACTAATTTCTAATAGCTTCCCCTATCAATAATTGCTGAGGATGACTTCCGAAGCCGGCATAGGGGAAGCTATTAGAAATTGGGAACATAGAGAACAGTTATTGATAGGGAACATCCGAAGCCGGCATACTTTACCCTCTGTCTGATGATCCTCAAAATCAGGAGGAATGTCCATATATACTTCTTTTTCTAGGTCACCATGGAGAAATGCATTTTTTACATCAAACTGATGAAGTGGCCAATCTAGATTAGCTGCCAGAAAGAGGACTCTGATTGAATTCATCTTAGCTACGGGTGCAAAGGTCTCCTAATAGTCAACGCCATATGTCTGAGTGAACTCTGTTGCCACAAGTCTAGCCATGTAACGCTCAATAAAACCATCCGCTTTGTGTTTCACAGTATACACCCATTTGCATCCCACTGGTCATTTTCTCTTAGGTAACTCAGTCAATTCCCAAGTGCCATTCTTAAGTGCTTTCATTTCCTCAATCATGGCAAGTTTCCATTCAGAGGTAGCAAGAGCATCCTGAAAATGGTTAGGAAGGCTAACAGAGGAAATATTTGACACAAAAACTCTATATGAGGACGACAAATGAGATTAGGACACAAAATTTGAAATAGGATATTGAGTACAAGATCTCACACCCTTTCTCTTGGCAATAGGAACATCAAGATCAATAGAAGTATCAACATCAGTGGACTCAAGAGATTCAAAGTTACCTAGACTATCATCAGAAGCAGGAGATGGCGGTGGGTAAGCAAAAGTGTTCTCTTGTATCCAATTAACTTTTTGTCTGTCTTTGTTCTCGACATAAACTTGCCCTTCCCTACCCATAGAAATCACAAGAATCACTTCACACCAAGGCTTCCCATGAAGGGAAGACTGTGACACCAGAGAGGACAAGAAATAGGACTGGGACTCAAAGAATGTGGCATCCATCGACACAAACCACTTACAAGAAGTAGGGTGATAACACTTTATAACCCTTTTGAGTAGGAGAGTACCCAAGAAAAACACATTTGACGAAGAAAGGGTCTAACTTACCACGAGTAGGAGAGTGATTGTGGACAAAACAAACACAGCCAAATATTTTGGAAGGAATAGAAAATAAGGACTCAAAACCTATGAAGACTTGAAGGGGAGCTTGTTTTTGCAAGACCTGGGTTGGAAGACGATTAATAAAATGGGCAGCAGTAAAAACACCGTCGTCCCAGTAGGACCGAGGCACACTCATGGAAAAACAAATACACTCACAAAGAAACTCAGACACATTATTGTTTGCAAAAACAGATGGAAATAAATGCTTAAGTAAATAAAAAGAAGGATGCTCAAGACGTCGATGCCACAGTCATAAATTGTCTTTGATAGTAGGACTCGAGGTAGAAGAATGAGTAAGCTTGGCCGGTTGATCCAGGAAGCAGAGACCATTTTCTGCACTACAAATGCTAATCATCCTTCTCGTGACAAGGTCCTGAAAAAGACAATGATCAGGAAAAAAATGTTACACTACAATTCAAATCCTTTGTAACACGACCCAAGAATAACAGGTTAACAGAAAAATTGGGAACATAGAGAACAGAAGATAGAGGTATGGTAGGAGTGACATGGGCTAAACCTTTCCCAAAAATAGAATAAATAGTACCATCTGCAATCCTAACTTTGTCCTGACTTGAAAAGGGCTTATAGGCAGAGAAAAGGTCAGAGGATCTAGACATATGATCTGAGGCACTAGAATCAATAATCCAAGGCAAAGACTTATGAGAAAGGAAAACACAATGAGAAAAGGCCAAGTTACCTGAGCGGGCAAACGACAAGGAAGGTGTATTGAGAGCAGTAGAAGACCGGCGGTCTAGCAAGTGACGCAGAACATCCTCAAGCTTGTGAGTAGTCATGCCAGAGAGACCATGACTGGTCTGACCGACCTCTTCTGGAACCAAACCGATCACCTCGACCCCCAAATGGAGCCCCATGAAGCTTCCAACATATCTCATGAGTATGCCGCGGCTTGCGATAGTAATCACAGAATACAAACTCCTTGGCGGCAGGTCGAGGAATGGGAATCAAGCTGAGGCCATCTCTAGGGGTAGACAGTAATGTTGAGCGGTCAGTAGACATGTGACATAATATCAGACCGACAACTCTCCTCATTTTGTACATAGGCGAATGCCTCTTGAAATGAAGGAAGGGTATCCATACTCAAAACCTGACTCCGAACCGGATCATACTCCACATTGAGGCCTACCAGAAACTTGAAAACGCTTTCCTATGCAATGAACTTCTTGTACCCGACTGAATCAGCGGTGCAAATAGGCTTATAGTCCTGTTGGTGATCAAGGCGTTTTCAACTGTTGGTGAGGAAGGTGAAGTACTGAAGAATAGTCTACTCCCCCCCCCCCCCCCCCCTAAACAAAGCTCTCAATAGAGCGGCACAACTCAAATGCCTGCAAGAAATTCCCTTTGCGGGAATAGGTGGCAGCCACAGCATCCCAAACATTCTAAGTAGTCTCCATAGGCAAGTAGCCCTCACCAATTTATGGTACCATCGAATGAATAAGCCAACCCATAATCAAAGAGTTGGTAATCTCCCATTGGTCATAACCCGGGATAGTGGTACTGGGTGCCGATATCCTACCATAATCAAACCCGATCTTCCCTTTGCTCTTCAAAAAAATGGTCAAATTCTGCGATCACGTTAGATAGTTCTGACAATTAAACAGAGAGGTGGTGCTTTTAAGACTAGGATTGGGGTTATCAGTTATAGTAGTAAGTATAATAGAACTCTCACTCCTAGGTGTCTGGAAAGTAGTGGACACACTGGTAGAATCTGCCATGGATATTGTATTGCCGAACCCTCAACAAAACTAGTGCCAATCACAAACTTGGAAGGTGGTGGTAGTGGAAGGAAAACACAACTACTTAGGTAGCGTTTGGTAACGTTTACGTTTTTTGTTTATGTTTACAAAAATTTTATAAACTGGTTTTTGTTTATTTTTAGAAAAACATAAAGTATAAACGCATTTGGTTTGAACAAAATATTTAAAAAAATTTAAAAACATAAACTAAAAAATATGTTTGTTCAGGCCTAAAATATTTATATTTATTTTTATTATCTATAACAATGGGATCACACACATTATAATTGAAAAAAAATTAATTAAAAAAAATAATTGAAAAAAAAATTAATTAAAAAAATAATTGAAAAAAAAATTAATTGGGAAAAAAAATTAATTGAAAAAAAATTTACTGAAAAATAAAATGATTTGAAAAAAAAAATTGAAAACTAAAAACGTAAACTCATTTTTTGAGTTTACGTTTTTTCCTCAAATTTATAAACTGAGACAACCATTTATAAACCAAAAAAATTATCAAACAAGTTTTTATGACAGTTTTTAAAATTTTTGTAAATATAAACTGAAAACGAAATGGTTACCAAACAGACCCTAAGATTTAAGAACAAAGTTTTTTTTTTAGAAAAAAAAAACGACGAAGAGAAACAGACAGACCTTCATAGTCAATACAGCATCATGAAGAGAAACATAGGTTGACCTTCACGAAGCCAACAGACAGCAGGGGTTCAATTAACCAGACAGACGACATAGTAGAGGGTGTCAAATGACACTAAAAAAGGCAGAGGAGTTGTTAGCTGGGTCAGAGAAACCACCAGTGGTAGTCAGCAAGGCTTAGGCAGCCTGCACCAGGGGCTGACGATTCTAGGAGGCCTGGCGGCAATGGTCGACAGCATGTGACGAGACGAAAAGGCTTATCGGCAGTGGCCAACTGGGCTAAGAGCCCTCAGCAGCCCTGACTGGGTGTGACGAGACCAAAACGAGACCAGAAGTTCTGCGGTAGTGGCTGTGTGGTGGTGTATAGGTTTAGGGATGTGGCTTTGATACCATGTAATTTTAGATAATACTAAGATTAGGGAATGATTGTGATATCATCCCCTTTTTATACTAATAAAGATTAATAATTACAAGAGAGCCCTATGGCATAGAATAATTATATTTGAATAATAACCCAACTAATAATATACTAATCTAACAGTTATATCAGCAAAGGATGGATCAGTCATGGTAGGAAAAGAGGGGCTGAAAAACACACAAAGATAGCAACACAGTCTAAGAAAAAATGAGAAGTCGGAAAAAACTCAACGACTTATCCAAATTGATGTTACCAAATAAATCTGGCAGCCCAAAAGAATAAAAAGATAGACCAAGGGGCTTAATACATTAGTCCAATCACCCCTGAGAAGGAGAAAAAAACAGCCACGGACCACCTAAAAGGTAGCCGAAGCACATAAGACCAAAACCAAGTCTGGTTGGCAGCAACTAGAGCCTCAGCAGGGACAAAGAAGGCCTGCCGAGGTGAAGACAAAGAAGGAGAGGGGCTGCGGAGGTTAGGTTGGGGCCGAGGTTGTCGGAGGGAGAAAAGGAGTTAGAAAGGGCTGTTAGAGGCTAGGCAAAGGCCGGGAAGGGCTGTTGGAGGCTAAAAAAAGGCTAGGCTGAGGCTGTCAGAGGGCAAAAAATGGCTGGAAAGGGCTATCGGAGGCTATAGAGAAGAAAGAAGGCAGTCGGTGGTGATAGGTGATTGAGAGAGTGACGACCAAGGAGGCTTTGATACCAAAAAAACTGGAAAGAATTACTTGACTTACCAATCAATGAGGTAGATGCCATGTATATATAATATATTCATGATATAATTTAGGAAACAATATACACAAGGTAAGATTCCTACAATCAAAATAATTCTTATTCTAATGCCTATTCTAATTTCCATATTTGTTAAGTGTTAGGGGTAGTTTGGTCTTTATGTCTTATTTTTATTATTGTAAATAATTATGTGTAAGGGGGGAAACCTTATGTTTTTTAATCAATATTACATACAGCAACTGTTTCTCTCTCTCTCTCTCTCTCATTCTACAACTTCTTCTCATCTATACATTTAATACATTCAACATGGTATCAGGGCAATATCTTCCTCCTTAAAGATTGTTCCTTTCATTCTTCCCTCCTTGTTTCTTGTATCTTGGTACTTGTATCAATTGTTTAAAAAAAAAAAAAAAATGGCTCTATGCTCGAAATCTAATGGGTATGTATGCTATAATCTTCTTTTGATTTTTTGCTTATTATTGATTGCTTTTTCCATTTTTTTTTTTTTTTTTGATTTTTCGTCTAAACTAGGTGATTTTTCGAAAGTCACTGTTTGAGCTCTTTGCGGTTGGTTTTTTCCCTTTCGCTCACATCTTGGGGAGCCAACTGGGACCCTAGAGGGGTTTGTTGTCCCTATTTTGATGTATTTTGGCCCTACCTTGGATTTTTTCTAAGTTTTGGATGGTCTGCTTTGGTTTTCAGGCTCCTAGTTGATCTGGTCGCTTTGTTCTGGGATTATCTTGCACTGTTTCAGCCTTAGAAGGTGAGTTGTTGTGTTCGTTAGGTGTTTTCAAGACTTGTTTGATATCCTGCTTGTGTTTCTGCCCCATCTTTCTCTTATCTCATGGCTGAAAGCGAGGGTCAAGACTCTAAGGGCAAGGAGGAGAGTGGACTAAGTCGTGGTATGACTCTTAGTGATAGTCTTTCTCTCCAGATTAGTCCGGTCAAGCTTAATGGTACCAATTACTTGACTTGGTCCCACTCCTGCAGTCTTGCCATTGCAGCCTGGCGTTTGACTGGCTATATTACCAATGGTACTAAGCAATCTACTGACGATGCTTTATCTGCTCAATGGATTTTTGAGAATGCTTTAGTTATGACTTGGTTGATCAATTCTATAGAGCCTACCATTAGTCGGACTTTTCTCTTGATGGATACTGCTTACAAGATCTGGATAGCTGCATCTCAGATGTATTCTCAAAAGGGTAATGATGCACAGGTCTATGAATGAGAAAGAAGATTAGGAGCTTTGATCAGAAGGATCGCTCTCTTGCAGTCTACTATGCTGAGTTGAGTGGTTTATGGCAGGAGCTAGATTACTACCAGAGTTTCCAGCCAATTTGCTCCATAGATGCCACTATGTTTCAGCAGGCTGTGGAGAAGAAGCGGATGTATGACTTTCTTGCTAACCTGAATTTGGAGTATGATCAGATACGGGTTTAGGTGTTAGGTCGCTCTTCGTTTCCCACATTGTGCTAGGCTTATGCCCTGGTTTAGTAGGAGAAGAGTCGTCTTAGTGCTATGGTGCATGTCCCTATTTAGGATCGGTCAGCGATGGTTGCAGCCCCAAAGTCACGTGATACTCAGCCTAGTCTGCCTTAGGGTGGTGGTAAGGGTCCCTTGGTCGATAGGGGGAAAGATAGACATGATAAAGAGCACTGTTGGAAGTTGCATGGTCGGCCTACTTGAGGCCATGGTCGTAATGGTGGTGTTCGTCCTCAAGCACATGTTTCCGAGACTATTGCTAGTGCCTCGGGTGACACTGGTTCTATTTTCCAAGATGAGCTTCACACTCTCAGACGTCTGATGGCTCGACTTGATTCTTTCTCTACCTTAGATCCTTCCTCTTCTGCCTTATCCAACTTTGCCCGCACAGGTATTTCTGCTAGCACACTTAGTACCTCTTCGTCGTCTCCTTGGATAATTGATTCAAGTGCTATCAATCACATGACGGGTACTTCTAGTCTTTTCCAGTCTTATTTACCTGGTTCTGGGCGAGATAAGGTTAGAGTGGCTGATGGCACTTTATCCTCTATCTCTGGCAAGGGTTCAGTCTATTGCACCGCTTTACTCTCTCTTTCATTTGTTCTTCATGTTCCTAATTTTCCACTAACTTACTTTCTGTTAGTAGCATTACCACTGCTCTCAATTGCTCTATATCTTTTTTTCCGACTCATTGTGTCTTTCAGAAACTGGCTGGATGTCGTTTTACAGTCGTTCTGGAGTGTATTGTCGTTCTGGATATCGCTGGATGTCGTTCTGTTAGTAGCATTACTATAGTCCATCTTTTTTTCCGACTCATTGTGCACAAGATGGATTGTACTTTCTGAATGTCGTTCCTCCTATATCAACTTTGTCCTCTTAGGCTCTTCAATGCACTTCCGACTCCTCCCTTCATCTTCTTCATCAATGGCATTGTCGTTTGGGGCATCCTTTCTTTAGTATTTTAGCTAAACTTTTTCCTTCATTTTTCCTTTTATGCTTATTCATACTGATGTGTGGGGTCCTTCCCTTGTGGTTTTTACCTCTGGTTACAGGTGGTTTGTCACGTTTATTGATTGTTATTCCTGTGTAACTTGGATTTATTTACTTCGAACTAAAAATGAGGTTTTCTCGTGTTTCAAAATTTTTCATAAAATGGTGTCCAATCTCTTCAATGCTACTATCAAAATTCTTCGAAGTGATAATGGACAGAATATGTTAATGGAGCTTTTGGGGCATACCTTGAGGAGCATGGCATTTTTTATCAGATTAGTTGTGTTGGCACTCCTGAGCAGAATGGAGTTGCTGAACGCAAGAATGACCACTTCATTGAAGTTGCTTGCTCTCTCTTGTTTACCATGAAAGTTCCTAGGTCTTTTTAGGGGATGCTGTTCTTACCGCTGCTTACCTTGTTAACCCTATGCCCTCTAGTGTCCTCAACTTCCAATTCCTCTTGAACTTCTTCCTGTGACTTATCCCACTTCTTCCCTTCCACCTCGGGTTTTTGGTAATGTCTGTTTTGTTCATCTTCAACCTCATACTTATGGAAAGTTTGATCCTAAGGCTGTCCGGTGTGGCTCTCTTAGTTATTATGCTACTCAGAAGGGCTACAAATGTGACCCTCACACTCGTAAGTTGTATGTTAGGATAGATGTCACCTTCTGCGAATCTAAGTCTTTTTTCTTTGTCCTCCGCTATCTCCTCAGAGGGAGAGTGTTATGGATGAGATTGCAAATGAGGCGGCATCATATCAACATGAGTTGTGTATTTTCCTTTCTAATCAGTGAGTTGTTATTTGTGGTAAGGGGGAGCCTAAGAGTTCTATTGATGAGAAGTCTGATATCGATGGTTGTTTGGACAAAGCTGATCTGAAGGCTTATTCACGGCATCAGAAAGAGCAGACTTCTCTTGTGCCACCAGGTTAATCATCATCTCTCATCATCTCTTATGCCAGTTCCACACCCAGTTTCCACTAACTCTACAGGTAATGATCCTCAGCCTATTTCTTCACCAGTTGTTGATAGCCTTCTTGTTGATGGTTTGAGTCTTCCTATTGCACTTAGAAAGGGGGTTAGAGCTTGTACTCAACACCCCATTTCTAAATTTGTGTCATATGATTCGCTGTCTTCTACATATTGTGCCTTTGTTTCATCTCTTTCTTCTGTGTATTCCGTAGGGTTGGAAAGAAGCTATCAATGATCCTAAGTGGAAGGTAGCTATGGTAGAAGAGATGCAAGCTTTGAGTAAAAATAACACTTGGGAGTTAGTGTCTCTTCCTAATGGAAAAAAACCAGTCGGATATAAGTGGGTGTTCACTATTAAGCACAATGCAGATGGGACGATTGAATGGTACAAAGCAAGACTAGTGGCCAAATGATTTACCCAGACATATGGGATAAAATATCAAGAAACTTTTGCCCCTGTAGCAACGATGAATTCCATTCGAGTTATTTTTTCGCGTGCTGCTAATTTAAGATAGCCTTTACAACTAGATGTGAAAAATGCATTTTTTCATGGGGAGTTGGAGGAGGAGATGGAGGTAGATATGGATGTACCTCTAGAATTCTCATCTCAGTCTACAGTTGGAAAGGTTTGTAGATTGAACAAGGCTTTGTATGGTTTGAAACAATCTCCTCGAGCCTGGTTTGGTAGATTCCTAAAGGCAATGCTGGGATTTGGGTATAAGCAAAGCAATGTAAATCACACTTTGTTTGTCAAACGCAATGTACATAAGGTAACAGTGCTTATTGTATATATGGATGACATAGTTGTGACAGGTAATGATGAGGAGGAGGTGACCCATCTCAAGATGCAATTAGTCAAGGAGTTTGAGATCAAAGACCTTGGTCCGTTGAAATACTTTCTTGGGATTGAAGTTGCCAGATCTGGTAAAGGCATCTTTATTTCTCAAAAGAAGTATATTTTAGATCTTCTTGAGGAAACAGGCATGTTGGGCTGCAGACCAGCTGATTCATCGGATTAAGACCAATCATCATCTTTGTAGTGGGGTTGGTGAGCTTGTGGAGAAGGAAAGGTACCAAAGACTTGTGGGAAGACTGGTATCTCTATCTCATACTCGTCCAGATATTGCCTATGTAGTTGGGATAGTGAATCAGTTTGTGCATGATCCTCGTGCAACTCAGTCTATCGCATTTTGAGGTACCTTAAATCTGTCCTTGGAAAAGGAATTTTGTTTTCTAATCATGGTCACTTCAGATTGGAAGCATTCACAGATGCAGATTGGGCAGGCAAGCTCTATAGATGACAGACGTTCTACCTCCAGTTACTGTACTTTTGTAGGGGGCAATCTAGTCATATGGCGTAGTAAGAAGTAGGCGGTAGTATCCAAATCTAGTGTTGAAGCTGAATACGGAGCTATGACACATGGAACATGTGAACTGATATGGCTTCAATCTTTGTTGAGTGATATAGGGCTTGATTGCAGTGATCCCATGACTTTGTATTGCGACAAGAAGGCTGCCATTAGTATTGCGCACAATCCTGTTCAACACGACCAGACTAAGCATATTGAGATTGACAAACATTTCATCAAGGAGAAGTTGAATAACGGTGTGATATGTATGCCTTTTGTTAAGTCTGAAAATCAACTGGCGGATGTTTTTACTAAAGGTCTTAATAGTAAGGTCTTTTACTCCGTTTGTTGCAAGTTGGGCATGAGACACATCTTTGCACCAACTTGAGGGGGAGTGTTAAGTGTAAGAGATAGTTTGGTCTTTATGTCTTATTCTTATTATTATAAATAGTTGTGTGGAAGGGGGGAAACCTTACGTTTTTTAATCAATATTATATACAGCAGCCGTTTCTTTCTCTCTCTCTCTCTCTCATTCTACAATTTCTTATTCTCATCTATACATTCAACAATATTCATTTTGATTTCTATATTCAACATTTCTTTATGATCCATGTGCTATATCGTTTTACGTTGTCCATGTTGAAGCCTGTCTGGACCAACCTTGAAGAGGTGGCCCAAATACAGGAGTGGTATTTTTGAGGCTTGTGTCCTCCCCTGCTGTCTCTCTCAAGGTACCTTTGTATTTGCTCGTTAGGTTTGTTAACTCTCCAAAAATTATGTTGGCCTAGTTTGCCTCTTTTAGTCTGCACTGTCTTCTTTAGCTAATGACATGTCTGAGCCTTATTCTTCATAACATTTTTAGCTCCCTAATCTGAGTAGATATCTCAAAGATGCATTTTGGGCTCAAGATATTCTTGATTATCATTGATGAGTGGTCATGAGCATGAATATGTCCAGCCAAGCTGTCTTAAATGGTTTTGTTTTTATTTTATTTTAAAATCTATCTCTTGCTCTATAATAGACATGTATGTATATTCATAGATGTAACTATGCAAATGTATAAATTGGTATACGTATATATCTATGTAACTATTGTCATGTGTGCACATATATTTCTTCATTATGCTTGTGAGTTGAGAGAATTTTTTATCTCACTTCTTTTTGCTGCAGTCTGTCCTTGTCACGATTGATCGCCATGAATGGTATGCCCCTCCTCAGATTTACACTCGCAATGACAGTACTGGTTTATGGACAATAAAGCCTGCTTTGCCACCTGAATCTCCATTCTTGTCCCTTGGCATGAATAAGGCCGAAAAAGCTCTTGCAAAACATACAGCTCCATCAGATGCTGGTGAGGCTAGTCTAATGGAGCATGTGCATCATGATATCAACCAGGAATCAGCAGATGGTTCCACTAGTATCGAAACTAGTTCTGAATATGTTGCTGTGGGATTACATTCTCGTGATGACTCTGATATTGGAACCAAAAAACGACAAGTAGAAGAGGATTCATCTGCTGATAGCATTGTTATCGCTAACTGTTCCTTACATGAGCCTAGAGAAGAAAAGTTGGAGGACTCGACAAACTCAGAAAATGCTTTCCTGGAAGATTATCAAGGTGCATCAGTCACAACAGCTAATGCTTCAGTAGCTGAGCGTGTTATAGAACCTACTATTGTGATGTTTGAGGTAATTTTGTCAAGGATTCATATTATACTGTCTTTGTTGGTGGTCTTTTGACTGTTTATTCTGTTGTATTAATTTTTTGTTTGTTTTTGCTATTTTTGTTTATTTACCATTACTATTATTAAGTATTGTCATTACTATTAGTAATGGAAATTGTAGAAGTTGTTTGTTGCTGGATGGCATCAAACTTGACAGGATTGAGAGTCATTGGAAAAAACAATAATATAAAAAGAAGGCAAAAGATTTGGAAAGACAATTACTGAGCATGGATGTGTCAATGCTAAGTCCAGAAGATACTTGTGAGTCGTGACCATACTACTTATTAAGCGGATGAAGAGTTGGGATTCAAAACAAATTTGGTATTCTTGAAGAAGTAATCCTCTTATCATTTTTCTCATGGATCTGCTTTAATTCTATTATAAAAGTGCAACACCTTTTCTTTTTAACACCTATTTGGCTATTTGGATTTCTCTTTCATGATATGATACATGAGGTGACAATGATGTAGGCAATATTTGCGTTCTTGAAACAATATATATGTGAGAGGGAGATAGAAACTATGAACCCACTGATGTTTCCACTTTTACTGCCTTTAGCCCAATGTTACTCAGATGCAAACTGTTTTCATACATGGAAGGAGATCGCAGTATAAAGAACAAAATGAAATATTTGAATTTTGCTTTCATTTCCACCGTCAAGCATATGGTCCTTCTGAGATTTGTGTATGAGTTCTGTCTGTGTTTTCATGAACTATAATTTTTTATTATTATTATTATTATTATTTTTAAAAATTATTGTTACCATAGCTATGGTAGTTGCTGTGTGGTTGAAAATGGTTTGATGGGAGCATTTTCAAATTAGTAATCCTACGAGAAGTAATTCACCTGATGTGAAAACTTGCAGGTTCATGTACCACCATCATGCATGGTTGATGGTGTGCGCTCGCAACATTTTTTAGGAACTGGTGTTATTATATATCATTCTCATAACATGGGATTGGTTGCTGTTGACAAAAACACAGTTGCGATATCTGTGTCTGATGTGATGCTCTCTTTTGCTGCCTTTCCAATTGAAATCCCTGGGGAGGTAAAATTTTAAACGTTGTTCAGGACTGAAGACTGTTTTCATCCATCATGATTTAGCCACTACCCACTAACTTCTTGTGCAGGTGATTTTCCTCCATCCTGTCCATAATTATGCTCTTGTTGCATATGACCCTTCTGCTCTGGGAGCTGATGGTGCCTCGGCAGTTCGTGCTGCGGAACTTCTACCTGGTAGGTGTATTATTTGTTGATTCACCGATCTCTGTTCACAAATATGGAATATTTCGATTGAATTCCAAAAGAATACCTAGCTTGAGGGCCTATATTATTTTATATTTAAAAATGGGCATGAAGTGGAAATCCATAACGAAGAAACAAAAATTTACCGTAACTGTGGATGGATATTTGGAGAGCACATGCTTTTCGTGAACATTTTTAACCAAGGATAGTCAAAGCCATGAGACTACCCTGAAAAGCCTGATAATAATGTGCACCAGAAGGGGTCTCTGTGTAATACCATTCCTTGATGCTCTCACTATGGTGCTCTTTATAGTCTCTACCAAAATAGAATGTAATTATTTTTACTTTTTATCATGTAAATTTGCATTAAATTGATAAGCATTTCCATGATATCAAAATTAATGCACTTGCATTGTATGAATGAGACTCTCTGTTCTGTTGATGGTAATGGGAAGAAAGATCATACATGTTGTGACAGAACCTCTGCTGCGTCGTGGAGATGCTGTCTGTCTTGTGGGATTAAGTAGGAGCCTGCAAGCTACTTCAAGGAAATCTGTTGTCACCAACCCTTGTGCTGCTTTGAATATTGGCTCTGCTGATCGTCCGCGCTACAGAGCAACCAACATGGAAGCCATTGAGCTTGATACTGGTAACTTGACGAGTCATTTTAAGGCTTGAAATGGATATCAATTTTTCAAATGTTGATTGTCCGGCTGTCTTGTGTTGTGTTTCTTGATAAGTTTGTCTTGGCGTCATCTGATTTGGGTTTCAGATTTTGGTAGTACATTTTCGGGTGTGCTAACCGATGAGCATGGCAGGGTTCAGGCTATATGGGGAAGCTTTTCCACACAGGTTTGTCCTGTTCACTCTTTCTTGTGAGCTGCCTTATTAGGCAAACTTGTTTTGATTCTTCCATTCCCAATTACAGCTGAAATATAGAAGTAGTTCATCAGAAGATCATCAATTTGCCCGAGGAATTCCAATTTACACAATCAGCCAAGTCCTTGACAAAATAATATCTGGTGCAAATGGACCAAAGCTTCTCATAAATGGTGTCAGAAGGCCAATGCCACTTGTCAGGATTTTAGAGGTTGAACTTTATCCAACTTTGCTTTCCAAGGCACGTAGTTTTGGACTGAGTGACAAATGGATCCAGGTACACTCCCTGATATGAATTTCTTTTTTCTATTTCATGCATTCAATCTGGTTGCAGTTTCCTTTTGTTTTAGCATCTAGATATGATTTGGATCTACTGTCTATTTTTTTGTATTTTGAAGTGACGTTTTTCCTTCCCTGCAAGAATGGAAAAAATGGGGAAAAGGGGAAATGTTTTTATCTTCTTCCTAAAAATGTCATGAAATATCACGTTATCATCACTCTTTTTATTGTCTATTTTGTTTGGATTGTATTTAGAAACACTGATGCTTGGAAAATATGGTATAATGTGCCCATTTTTGCATTTTCTGCAATCACTTATGGTTTATGTGACTCTTGTAGGCTCTTGTTAAGAAAGATCCAATTAGACGTCAAGTCTTACGTGTTAAAGGTTGTTTGGCTGGATCGAAGGCTGAGAATCTATTAGAACAAGGTGACATGGTCTTGGCAATTAATAAAGAGCCAATCACATGCTTTCGTGATATTGAAGATGCTTGCCATGCGTTGGACCAATGTCATGAACATGATGGGAAGCTTAACATGACTATCTTTCGTGAGGTGTTCAAACAATCTCTGCCCTATTTGGTTTTCATTTTTCCCCTTCCTTTCATTTCATTTTGAATTATTTGGTAAAGAGGATCTGACAATGGTATATTAGTTAACTCCCTTTGTCCTATTTTATGTCTTACATTCTATCTTATATGTCAAGGTTTGAAAATTTTATCCTCACTTTTTCATGTTGCCCTTCAACTTTATTTTGAATGCAAGTTCAGTAACCAAAAAATGTTATTCAAATGAGACAAAGGCTTCTTTGTAAACCTATTATTCCAAAAAAAAAAAAAAGAAAGAAAGAAAGAAAGAGAAACTTCCTTTAAACTGTGTGCATGGTCATGCCACACAAAATGGGACACAGGGAGTATCAAGTTCAATTTACCATTTGCTTGTATTAAAGATAGAAGAGTTATTTAGAAAATCATCTTCATAAATGGTCTTTATGGTCTGGCAGGGACTTGAAATCGAACTTCTTGTTGGAACAGATGTGAGGGATGGGAATGGCACAGCACGAGTCATGAATTGGTGTGGGTGTATTGTCCAGGATCCTCACGCAGCAGTGCGTGCTCTAGGATTTCTTCCTGAAGAAGGCCATGGTGTGTATGTGGCAAGGTGAGGGTTTTTGTCTTAGTTGTAATAATGCTAAGGCTTTATTTAGTTAGAGACAGTAGCGAGAATTACAATGCTGACTTCCTACTTCTAGTCATAGGAAATTAGGAATTGCCTCTGAAATAACCCGCATCAGCTTTGTTAATTATAACCAATGAATTTACCTTTTATAATTTTTAAAACTTGTGACAAGTTATAAAATTTTCCAGATGGTGTCATGGGAGTCCAGCAAATAGATATGGCCTGTACGCTCTTCAGTGGATTGTGGAAGTTAATGGGAAACCAACTCCAAGTTTAGATGCTTTTGTTGATGTGACAAAGGTACGTCTGCCTGTATCTATCGAGGCATGCTTAAAACTACAATTTCTTTTTATAGTTTAATTGAAAAATATTTCTGCATTGCCTCACTTGTAATTTATAATCATGCACTAATAATACTTTGTTACATGGAGTTGGTTACGAGTATGAGGTGTGGGTACCTTTCTATGCGTCAAACCTTCATAAACCTAAATCTTAGGACTAGGGTACGAGTATGGGGATGTGTCATGGGCATTTATATATATTAGACATTATATAATATTCTTAAATATAATGTTGTAAATTATGTAGAAATGTAGTTGAAATTAAATATGAATTAGTAAAAATATAATCTCTCATTTTTATGAGGCTAGAAAAATGTTTCTCTACTAGCAAATGTGAGTTTATTATTCTTCAACAGTGTTGTCAATATCTTATAATTCACGATATGTATCTTACGATTCGACACCTTTTAGAAGGAAGTCGATACTATCATCAATACGTATCTTAAATTAAATGTATCTTACGATACATATACGATGTGGGAAACATATTGCAATACGTATGTTACATAAATAGTTAAATTTCTTTAGCAAATTTGAAAAAAAATTATTCAAATTATTTTATGTAAATTAATACTGTCGAAAATTTTCATTAACTAATAAAAAGTAAATATAAATAAAAATAAAAGTTATTTTTGAGATGAGAATGGTACTTTTTAGTTGTTTCTCGACCTTTTTGACATATCTATTGTATGGTTTAAGAATCTTGCATTATTAATTTATGCTTTGTGAAGATAATATGTATTTGTGTATGTATATATTTAATTTAAAGAACTTTGCTTTTGCAATGGACATAATTATACATTGTTTAGTGTTTTATTCTTATAAGATATTTGTTTTTTTATAACTATATTTATTTTTTTACCTATTTCTAAAGGTATTAAAGTATCTTACGATACACGATTCAAAAAAATTAAAAAACAATACACAATTCGTATCCCGATTTGACAACAATGTTCTTCAAACACTGTAAAGAAATTGGAGGATCTAAGTGTCTAAATTGGATGTGTGTTAGACACACATCCCACAACCTTACCTTGTCATTTCAAGTGGATACAATACAAGTACTTTGGGAGAAGTAGAAGAGTCCATGTAAAACAGATATGCATGAGACACATGAATTCTTCATTAAATTTGAACCCACTTATACATTAATAGTTAACGACCATGGAAAAGCATGCCAAAGGTGGTTAGTGGATTCCTATTTTATGATGACTCTGCCTGGGCCATGGTTCTCACCTCCAAGGCAAGTCTGCATGCTTGGGGCACACAGTTTGGGAGTGTTTCAGATTTTAAGGTATGTGAATTGTGAATTTGGACTTCTATGGCTGTTCCTTGTTTCACTATTCTCGAGCCTCTAGTAAATGTATAATTGATGCTTGAGCCTAACAGGCCATCTATGTCTTGTAGCATATGCATTGGTAAAACCAAGCAGCTGATAGATTTCCAAGTGAAACATTTCGACTGCTAGGTCGTCTTTAACCAAGCTAGCACACATTCTTAGCTGTTATGAAAATGGGTTGTGTTGTGTTGGTGGTTTTTTTTTTTTCGAATTTTATTGTCTGGTTTTATTTTTGTGATTTTAGCAGATTGAATTTATTTTCATTTTATAGTGTTGTATGATTATTTTACTAATGACTCAAATTTTCTGCCTTTTGCTTCTTTTGCATGATTATATGTACCTATATCGATACTAAAATATATGAGACTTTCATTTAGGAAAGAGTGGTGCTATTAGCACACCATGAATTATTTTGAACCCCTCATTTCTTTGGGCCCCCACTTGTAAATTTTGAAACTCTCAAAATTTCTTCCCCCCCCCCCCCCCCGGAAAAAAAATAATACCAAAATTATATTTGTGAAAATATTTCACCCATTGAATGTACACTCCCCACACCCCCACACCCCAAAAAAACTCCTCTTTCAAAAAAACCCTAACAAAACTCACCAAGAAGAAGAGTCAATGTGATTACTATGTCTGCTATCTCATCTATTATTGTCACAGTTGATATGCGTTCTCTCTCTATATATATACATAATTTCTTAGTTTTCTCGTAATAATTTCTTCTCTTGTAGGAAAAAAATTATAATAATTGGTTTGATTGGTTTTGTTGATAGATATTATAAAATTGTGACTTCAGCAGAGAACTACGCAGCAATATTATCAAAGCTATGCGATGAAGGAATAACTTTTGAACCTGATAATGGATTTGGGCTACTTCAGATAACTTCTGCAAGTGTTTAAAATTTTGTCCATTCAATGCGTTAAGAAATTTCAATGTTCGAACCTGCATTTCTGAACATTACTTATTTGTTTGGGAATGCCTTCCCAAACAAATAAGTAATGTTCGGGCCTGTATTTCCGAACTTGAAAAAATGAAAACTTCAGTAAGCATTAACAATTTTGACCGTTTAATGTGTTAAGAAATTTTCATGTTCAGACCTGCATTCCCAAACATTACTTATTTGTTCGGGAATGTCTTCCCGAACAAATTATTAATGTTCAGGCTTGTATTCCCGAACTTGAAAACATGAAAATTTTTGCAAGTATTAACAATTTTGACCATTCAATGTGTTAAGAAATTTTCATGTTCGGATCTGCATTCCCAAACATTACTTATTTGTTTGGGAACGCCATCCCAAACAAATAAGTAATGTTCAAGTCTGTATTCCGCCAAAGGGTTGTCACTTTTACCGTCGAAATATTGCCATTTCCGGAGAAATGTAGGTAGTCAAATGATTGTCATTGTTGCTGTTGGAATATTGCCGCCAAAGGATTTTTAAGGTTTTGAGGGTAGGTAGGTTTTGAAAGTGGGATTTGGAGAAAATGGTTGAGTGGTGATAGAGGTGGGTGTTCTCATAAATCCTAATTTATGATATAGTGGGTATGTAGGTTTAATTGTGAGATGGAGTGTCCCAAAATTAATAATGTCTTTTTAAAAAATTTATTTGTGGTTATTATTGTAATAAAAAAAAGTTAAAAATTGAGGGATCCAAAATGATTTATGGAGTGTTAATAGCAACACTCTTTAAGAAAATGTGCCATTGCTTGCTTTTTGTTGTTTTTGCTAATTTTGGCCCTTTGTTTTCATCAAATGCCAGCCTTCACTTATGAAGTTCAATGGAATTTTAATAGTATTTTTGCACATTTTAATAGTATTTTTACATGTGCATTTTTTTAATTAGGCCTAATTTTGTCCTATTATTTTTTTTTATTAGTTTATTGAAATTATTTTCTGTTTGTTTTATGGAATACTAGCGGTCGATGCACGTGATACGTGTGCAAATCAAATAAATAAAAATAAAACAAAATACATACTATATACTGTGTATTAGTTAAGTGGTAAGTGTCTTCTTTAACATTTAAGATTTAAGGTTTGAGTCTCACTCCTCCCATTTATCTTTTTTTTTTTTTGGGTTTTATTTTATATAAAATGTGGAACATGGGGCTGAGGAAAATCAACCAAAGGAAGTCCGACCTTTACTTAATAATAGTATAGATAGATAGAAAATTGACACTTGGTGTTGATAACTTAATTTAGTACTTAAATTGAATGCATTAAGTGAAAATGAATTAATCCGGCCGTTTGGTAATTAAAATTTGAAGTAGCTTTTAAAATAGAGGGAATTACAACACAGTGGGAACAAAGAAAAAATTACAAAACATGTGAGGTGTAAGTGATTCTGTGATGAAATGCAAGTGAAACATGTTTGTGTAAAAAAAAAATTTCTGTCCCACTTGGATGTAATTCCCCCTTTAAAATATAGGCTAAAAGTTAACAAAAATTTAAGTGATATAAAACTTAATTTTGATTGAATTTATAAATAATTTTGTACATGTGTCAACGTACATGGTTAAAATCTCACTTTTATTGTTGCCATCACCACTTCTACCACCGCCACCACTGCAATTACTACCACCACAACAACCTTCACCATTGTTATCATTGTATTAGTACGACTATTATTTCACTACTACCACCACAATAACTAGTACATCACTGTCATCCCGTTACTACTATTACAACTATCCTTCACCTCCACAACTATTGTCACAATTTTCAGGACTTCTGCCATCATTATACCATTATTGTCATCTTTTTTACATCCACTACAACATCCATTTACCATCACTAGAACCACTGTTTTTACTTCCACCATTATACCATTATTGTCATCTTTTTTACATCCACTACAACATCCATTTACCATCACTAGAACCACTGTTTTTACTTCCACCACCATTGTCATTGTCACCTTTGTCGTTATACTATAAAAATAAAAAGTTACAATTTAAAAATAATAAATTTTAAATTTGATCTTGTATATATCAAACATGTTTTAGTTCAACGCTTATTTTTTTAATCAAATCAATTTTCAGTTTAAAAAATTTAGCATTCAGTTTTCATTACTTAATTTTCAACATTCAGCTTTCAATTTTTAATTTTATTGAACATCACCTTACAATTTACCTCACAATGACAAGTTATGTGTTAATTTTTAATTTGTCAAAAATTCGACACATAAGCAATAATTTTAAAAAAAGAAAATGTTACTTACATTCACATTAATTACCACATTATCATTAACACAATAGTGATACACCAATAATTAGAAATAATCACATATTTTTATTCCATCATAAGCAAACATAATACAATAGTGCACACTCATTTTATCTATCACATGATATAACTTGTACTATATAATACCGTTCCATTTGTTTCGACCACAAAAAAAAAAATTTGAATTTTTTTTTCCCAAAACATTTTCTATAGAATTTTTTTTCTAAAAATCTTTTTCATAGAAAACACTAATGTTTGGTTGCATTCTTGAAATTAATGTACTAATGGTTGCATTAGTGCTAGTGATAGTGGTGGCAATAGGGTGGAAGTGTTGGCAGTGGTGGTGGTGGTGGTGTAGTAATGAGGTAGAGTTGGTAGTGGTGATGGTTGTGATGATGGGGTAGCGGTTGAAATGTGGTGGCACTAATAAAACTTTGGTTTAGAAAACTTTTTTCACTTTTTAAAAGTAAAAATATTTTTGTCTAAATATGCTTATTTTCCATTGACCGTAGAAAATAGTTTCCATTGATTACCATTTTTTGTTGGACCAAATGATGGGAAATGTAGAAAAAAAAAAAATTGAAAATTTTTTTCCACCCAAACAAACAGAGCGTTACAATTCAAAATTATCTAAATCTTTTATTTCATTTAGTTTTGTGAGAGAATAATCTGAAGTAATGTTTGGTTCACTCAAAAAAAAATGGAATGGAATGGAATGATCATTTTTTAATTTTCTATGGAATGATAATTATTTTATAATGGTAAATGATGATATTTTTTGTACAATGCATCTCCAAAATTTTTAAATCAACTAAATATGAGAAGGAATATTTTGAAGATATGATTATTTTATCCTACTGAACCAATGAAAACATAAAAGACCATAAACACGCTATTTGGTTTTCAAAGAGAAATTATTTTTAGTTTTTGTTTTTCGTGAGTTTTGTATTTAGTGGGTTTTTTTTTTTTTTTTTTTTTTTTAATACACTTTGTCTAGACACATTTAAAAAATACTTTTAAAAAAATGTGAAGAAATTTCAAAAAGAATAAGCACTTTTCATATTTTTTATTTTTTAGTGAAATTTTTTTAGACTTCTCATAAATATTAAAATTTTAAGTATATTTATATTAGGTGCATCAAAATAAATAGATTTTTAATTAAAATCTAAAAAAATCAAAAATAGATGAAGACAAAAATAAAAGCTCATTTTTTTATAAAATAAAATAAAATAAAATTTCTAAACTCTATTAGAATGTGTGTATTTCTTAAATTTAAGGGGTTGTTTGGAATATTCTAAATAAGTACACTTTTTGACATTTTATAAAATATGAGTTGCGTTTGAAGTGATATGATAGAGAAGTGATGTGACTTAAATAAGATGATGTGACTTAAATAGGATAATGATTTTTTGACTTTTTGACTTTTGTAGGGGACACCAAACCTAGCCTAAATTTATCACAATAGTACCTGTAACCCCTTGCAAGGCATGGGCATTTTACCCTAGTATCTATATATCTGGCCCTAAAGGGTTGCACTCTATTACAAAAATATGGTTTTATCATAAAATTGTGTAACATCAGTAACAAAATGTATAACCGCATTACAAATTAGCACAATAAAATGTCTAAAATTTTGTGGTTAATAATGTAAAATTTTTTTGTTTAGTTACGATATTTTTTATTATGCCAATTTGTCGTTAGGTTATGCATGATGTAAAAGTTTATGGCTTTGTTGTGGCATTTTTTGTTACGTGAATTTGTAATAGGATTACACATTTTGTAACAGGGTGCATATGGTAGCATTTTCCATATGTCTAGGATCGAATAACTCAATTTAGATCTGTTGTTATTGCATATGATGTAATGGGTTGGGCTAGGCTGTGGGCTCATACAAGAAAACTGTGGGCTTATTGTAGGGCTTGGTCCAAACAGGCCGGACTTCTATATCTACAGGCTCTGTGAATTATAGGATTTTTCTTTTTTCAAAAAAGGTTTGATTCCCTTACTACATGTGGGCTTTTTCTTTTTATTTTTGTTTTGAGAATCTTTCTTGCACGTATTTATAATTTTCTTTTAATGTACTAAAAAAAATGTAATTAAAATACAAGGAAAAATATGTTAAGTTTGTTGTGAAGTTTTCTCAAACCTATTATACTATTATTTGAAGGCATTTGTTATTCCCAAACTTTTAGAACTATGAACTTTTTTATCTTTTTTTTTCTTGCCATTTCTATTGACAAATTTAAAATCTAAATGTAGAAATTAAAATTAAATCTTCTAAAATCTGCCCCTCCATTCCTCGGTCATTCGGCATATTAATTCCATGTTGATCATTCAAAAAGAAAAGTCTCAGAAAATTATGAAGTCCAAGTGTCCATCAATGGCCGTAGGGGGTTTGAGGACAACAATGTGATGTTGAATCACCAAAAACTCCAAGCAACTCATTGTCGTCCTTTGTTTTTAATCTTTCCTCAACCCACTTACAAAAATATATATATTTTTTGATTGGTATCCGGCCGTAATGACTGATTAATATGATCTCAAAATATATATATATATATATATATTTGGATTGGTATCCGGCCGTAATGATTGACTAATATGAGAGATCAATCCCAACGTAGTGGAAAGTGGGACAATGGGATTAAGGGAAGAAGAAGAAGAAGAAATCATAGAGTCCACTCTTTTGCTTATGTCTCATCTCTTTACTGACTGACTATAAAGCTAGTGTTTATATGGGTCAATCGTAAATAAGATAGTCTCTTGCTTAAAAATGTTATCTGTATAATTTGCATTTATTGAGAGAAAATTATACTACTAATACGTCTTGAATTTGGAGATTTAAAAGGTTGAATTTGGATATTTTAAGGGTTTGGAATCACTAGGAACTCCAATGATGTGTTAAAAATACCAAGTAAAATAGATGGACTACTTGAAATTGACAAGTTGAGAGTTAGCAAAACTCTTGCATCAATTCAAAGAGAAGATCGAAAGCTTTCACGAGGAATGTGCGTTAAGGATGTGGTCGTATTAGGCGGAGAATAATGTCACAACTTGGGAATTTTATCAAATATTTGAGTTACGAATTCGATTTTAGATTTATGTAAAATTTTGTAGAAATCCCTATAATTAGGTAGATAATTGTAGAATTTTTTCATCATAAGGTGGTGGTAGATCATTGAAATTTATACATATCTAGACTATTAATTAAAATATATAATAGGCAATCATTTGGTCATAATGGAAGAATTAGATAGTTTCCACACTTGCATTGTTGATATTTGTATATATCTAGACTATTAATTGAAGATTTGAAGGCCAAAGACATCATTTGGCCAAACTAACAAAGCAATTGTAAACTCTCCGTACTTCCAATTCGAACTTTACTTATTGTGAACTTGCTATTTTCAATTCAAACTCTCTCTATTTCCAATTCAAACTCTATACCATCTTGAAAGTCCATCAGGGTGAGTATCACATGCACACAAACCATGGAAGGCCATGGCCTTCCTACCTAGTATATATATATGGGTTCATTTTATGAGTCACATGAACTACCCTATCTAATTTTCAATTTTATGCTCACAAGGCATACGGCTATGCAGTTCGTTTTCAACTAGATGTTACGTTTATGTAAAAGAAACATTATATGGTTGGATTATAAATTCTTATGCTCTGAGATTAACAGGAAATAGAGGACGGGGAGTTCATTCGTGTAAGGATAGTTCAATTGAATGGGAAACCTCGAGTACTAACATTGAAGCAGGATTTGCATTACTGGCCTACGTGGGAACTGAGATTCAATCCTGAAGCTGCAATGTGGCATCTTAAAACAATCAAAGCATTAGATGAGGGTATTGCATGAACGTACTCTTTTAATTTTATTGTCTAGAAATTGTTATATGAAAAACATAGTTAGGCTCTGAAATTACTTCAAATTGAATGTGGTGAATCCTATTGTTGCTTTTCGTACTATTTGTATTGGGATTTTTTGGTACGTCTTATTGGGAGGCTCATATAAAATTACATTTGAATGACATCATAAGTTATATTTGAATAATTGAAATAAATAAAATACCAATTTCAGATTTTCTGTCATCTTTTGTTACACTCCCCCCCCCCCCCCCCCCTACTTTTCTGATTTTGGTGGTGTGTTTTTGTAAGAAAATGGTCTGCAAACAATAAATTTTTGAAGAATTTCAAACAAGAAATATGTCACATTGATGAATCTTTCATATATGTCACAAATTTGTGTTGTCAAGAGCAAACTAACTTGAAAGGAGAAATGTTTTGGTGTTTGAACCCAACCTTGTTCACAGGAATGGTATCCATCTTCATAAGAGGCTTGTGTGTGTGTGTGTGTGTATTGCAATCTCTTTAAACTGCCATTTCAAGTACTGTGAATATTGCAATTTATCATCTTCATAACAGGCTTCGTGTGTGTTAAAATGTACATATAAGATTAAGTAGACTCAATTTTGTATTAAAAGTTAGTTGATTTAGAGAAGGACTCGGTACTTTAATGAAAATGTTAGTGTTAAGTACGTGCATAGTCTTTTTATCAAAAGGAAAGAAAAAGTGTAGCCTTCAACGTTCATTTGGAAAGTGGGTTTTTTTAGTATTTTTTAGCTTTTTATAATAAAAAATGTGCAAACAAATAAAGAGAATAGAATTAAAATTTTGATTTTTTAGGTGTATTAACTTATGGCCAAAGGTGTGGTGTGTATACTTGTATAAATGTGTGTGCAGTGTGCTCAGCATCTCCATTGGAGATGCCCCAAGGATCCTAATAATGAGCCAAGGCCAGTAGTATTGCCCCAACTAGGAATCGTGTAGAAATAGAACACAACAAATCCAATCCCACTCTACTTCATTGTTATTCCTACTTTTGTTCTAAAATTTTGCCCTATATTCCCAATACATTTCCAAACAGAAGATTGTCTCAAGA
The DNA here is from genome assembly GCA_025200525.1 of Camellia lanceoleosa. NCBI lineage: Eukaryota > Viridiplantae > Streptophyta > Magnoliopsida > Ericales > Theaceae > Camellia > Camellia lanceoleosa. The sequence continues at coordinate 179,371,198 of CM045758.1, read as the reverse complement.
TTTTAATATTTCAAAATTCCACTACATCTTGTGGCTAAGAGTGTATTGAAAAAGAGGAAAATAAGGATATTGGGATCAAAAGATTCAAATTGGAATGTAAAATAGCAATGATGTAAGTACATTTTTTGGATTCTTGTTAGATTGGATTAATGCTGTTTTTGGATTAAGGATTTAGACAAAAAAAAAAAAAAAAAAAAGAAGGAAAAAATGAGAAAAATGTGAATGAAATATAAAGTAAATTATTTCTTCATTTATGTTTTCCGTTAAAATTTCTATCAAAATCTATAATTTAAACATGGACTAAAAAAAACGAAAACAAAAACTTGGAATAGAATCACATTAGAGTGACAAAAAAGCCAACACTTATAACAATTCACATCCAAACAAAACTATCAAACTTACAACATTCCATCCTGTTCCGGAGTAGATATCCATACCATATGGATTGGTCAGCACTACTACAAAAATAATTAAAGATCACACTTTAACAAAAGAAAATATCTCACTTTTATTGGAAGTGCGATAAAAAAAATTAGATTGATATTTTAATAACACTTGATTTAATTAAGTGTAATAGTATTTATTTTTTATCTCACTTTTTAATTAAGTGTGATTATATATATTTTTTAATCACACATTCTAATTAACATGTGATTAAAGATCACATAAGAAGAATTAAAAATATCTCACTTTTATTAAAAGTGTGATTAAAAAAATTAAAATAATTTTTTAATCACACTTAATTTAATGAGTGAGATAATATTGATTTTGATTGCCCAATTGATATTGATGTGTTGATGACCACATTTTCTTGTTGAGAGAGAGAGAGAGAGAGATGTGAGAGAAGTGATACGTGAAGAGAAGAAGTGTGAGTGATCAGTTGTGGTGTTTTTGGCTTAATATTAGGTGGTGGTGGTGGTGCATGAGGATTTTGAAAAAGCTATAAGGGTTGTTTGGTTAGGTAAACAGTATTGACATTTTTGTGGGGGGTATAGAGGATAGAGAGTTTGGTGTAATGAGCCTCTTCTATGGTTGTATAAAGTGGCAATGAAAGCGAATTGCATGTGAATGTTGTAAATATGTAGGAGATAATTTTAATATTTTTCAGAGATTAATGATTTTTTATTTGTAAAATATTTAGTCTGTTTGTCTCCATACACTTTAATTCTTAAATCATACGAGAATCTCAAAATTATATAAATTTAGAGATATACTTCAATAGTAAAGAGTAAATTTTAAAATAAGAAAAAAAATTAAGAAATTAATAATAGAGAATCTCATACTTATTTTCCCTTTCTTGGAGAAGTGGTACATTGATGCGCATTTAAACTCTAATAACCATTTTACAAGAATAAATTCCATTGGTGGCCAGCAGGAGAATTGGGAATTTGATGGAGTTATATCTTTGGAATGTGCTTCTCTTCTTTATAGAAACTTGGTGACTAAGGTTGGCTTTATATGTAGGGGATTTGATCAAAATCTTCTTATAAAAAAATTTTAACACATTAAAGATAAGCATAACAAAATTTTCTTGAAAAGTCGAACACATATCACTATTATCAAAATATCAAACTTTAAAATAATATAATTTTTTATGTAAATGTCGATTTTTAATAAAATTAATATTTTTCGAATCCTCTCATCAAAATCTATCAAATGAAATCCATGTTGGCTATGAAAATCTTTAAAATATATATATATATATATTACCGTCGAAATTGATGTAAACAGTAACAATAACATATTACTCTGTCTTACAGTAACATATTATTCTATTTAACAGTAAAATATGACTCTGGCAATATTATCCAAGAAAAAAAATATTTTACTTTGTCCTTACTCAATTATGTGTTTTTTCCTTAAGATGTTTATGAAGCAAAATAAATTGAGTAATCATTTTCACCAAATAAGGATCCAATGGAAGAGTTTTGATATTTCTTTTATATGTAATAAAAATTAAACATAATGATTCTTTGTTTTTAAACTTTTAAATTTTTTTTTTTCTTTCTCAACGCCTTCGATGATTATATAATGTGTTAAAATTTTCAAAACACAAAAATCTCAATAAGATGATTAATCACCATTTAAATGAATTGGGAACACCTTATTTAGTGTAACTCAAAATGATAAATAACAACAATGACAAAGAAAACTCTTTCATCTTTTGAATAACTCAACAATATACATGTGGTAGGTTGGTTCCTTTCATCAGCATTTACTCCTTTTCGACATCTTATTATCACATCAGCATCAAGAATGATTAGCTTTTGTTTTATCATTGTGAGGAAGATAATAAGATAAATGAGAATAGCAACACATAAGATTTAAATTCGAATATTAGTGCAATTCCAACCCTAATACTAAATACATATATAAAAATATTTTTTTTTTTTGTTCTGCCGAATCACTTAGCATATTGTGCATTCCAACAGCACTTTTCACTCTTAAAATTAGTGTGTCTAGCCTTTGAGACTCTCTAAATGTAGTTAGTCAATAGAGAATGAGTAAAAATGCATACAGTGATGATACTTATTTTGTGATGAGATTAGGTAAAATATTTAAAATATTCTAAAGGGATTTTTATTGATAAATCCCATTTAGAAGTGTTCTAACCCAAAAAGTCCATATAGGAATTTTTTAACTCACTTAGTCTTATGTATGTATATTTTTATTCCATAAAGTTCTTTTTCTTAATTTGCATTATTTTCTTTGACTCTCATACCCTTATATTTAATATTGAAATTTAATGTCTCTAAACCCTAAACCAAAAAAGCTCTCTTTTCATCAAACTTTAATGTTGATATTTAATATCCCTAAACCCTAAACCAAAAAAGCTCCCTTATCATCAAACTTTATTAAAAAAATTTGATAATCTCATAAAATGGACACCTTTCCGGAAAGTTCTTTAATGACTTCAACACCCTCAGAATTCTCTCTCATCTGATGTGAACGTTCGTAACACTTTTCTAAAAAAAATTTCTCTCATCTAATATAGTAATACGAACGTTCATAATATGTGAACATTTTTATTTTTAAGCAGTGATAATATGTTATTTTCTCCCTTTTTGTGATTGTGATTGCTATTAGTAATGACAATCAACATTAAATATCAACATCATGTAATTGACAACACATTATGTAATTGCCCCCTTTTTATTATGAATATTCACATCATGTTTATATTCAAATAAAAGTTGAGGCTTATGATTGTGTAATTTGATATAATGTTGATGTGAACCTTAACATCACCTTTATCACAACTTCATCTGATGTAAATATTCACACGTCATGTTTATATTCAAATGAAAATTGAGGTTTGTGGTTGCGTAATTTAATATAATGCTGATGTGAACCTTAACATCACATTTATCACAATGTCATCCGATATCACGTCATCTAATGTGAACATTCATATTCACGTCATCTAATGTGAACATTCACATCATCACGTATAGTCATGTTTATATTCAAATGAAAGTTGAGGCTTATGGTTGTGTAATTTGATATAATGCTGATGTGAACCTTAACATCACCTTTATCACAACATCATCTAATGTGAACATTCACATTCACGTCATCTGATTTGAACATTCACATTCACGTCATCACATACAGTTAACATTTTGATGTATGGAAACTAACAAAACATAATGACAATCAATAAAAAAATCATATTTAATTTTTTGTGTGTAATATATATCAACATTAAATAGTGGTTTGTAGTTAATACATTTTTTTGGAGTGAAGATATGGAGAATAGGAATGGTCATGGGAACTAGCAAAAACATAATGGCAATCAACATTACATATCAACATTAATGGAGTAGGAGAGATTGAGGGTGTTTTGGTCTTCTTACTTCAAATAGGACATAATGAAATAGTCAAAAAGAATATAGGTTGGATGGAATAAAACTCTTAGATAGAGGATTTATCAAAAAAGCTCCCTATTCTAAATGCCTCTACTATTGGAAATGCGCTTATTCTCAATAATATATATATATATATATCTGTTTTATTTACCAAGTCAATCCCTCTTAAATAGCTTGGAATTTAAGCAAAATGCATTTTATAGAACTTTCCTCCTATAAGGCCATCTCCAACGTTTAACCAAATCCATCACTAAATTTAAATTTGGTGAAAAAGAACACCTTTTTTGGTCTCCAATGGTTTCATCAAACCTGTATCAAATTGAGAACATTCCAAATCTTTCACCAAACTGATGATGTCTTGCACCTTTCAACCATTTACTGTGGATAGCCGTTGGCTATGGGCTCACCAGATGTTCCCCTGGATGACCACCTCAAGTCATAATTTGTGAAAATTTTACATTGACCGATCAACCGCCGGATCGACCCCCGGATGACTACCTCTGCATCTTTTTTTAACTTGCCTTCTTTGTTGGTTCAAAAAATCATGATTTGGGGCAACCTCCAATGAGGCACTTTGATTTAAAAAGGACTTTCACCAACAATAGAAACTAAATTCTCCAATACAAAAAAGCAATTTGATCAATACATATATACAAATAAGATAATCTACTCAGGAAATCCAAAAGAAAACCTTGTTTGATCAATACATACAAATCAAATAATCCACGGGTTGCCTGGAGCTTGATACAGTAGCTATACGTCTAGAACTTCTTAAGGTCATTACAGAAGCCAAGGAAGTAGAAACAGTGAAGAAAGCTAAAAGGGCTACCAATGAGGATGGGGTGGAGAGTTTTGGAAAAGCTAAGGAAGACTTGCATTTGGAGGAGAGTGGCAAAAGCACTGACCCAGAAGGGATGATTGAAGATTTGAAAAATGTCCACACAAAAGCAATGTCAAGAAATGCAAAGGAATCCGAGGAAGAAGAGATTGTGAAGCATACCAATGAAGTCTGAAGCCAAGGAATCATCAAGGGTAAGAGATGGTGAAAAAAAAAAAAAAAAACAATGAAGCCAAGGTTAAACAATGCTGGTTTGCGTTGAGTAATCACTAGTTCCAGTTTTCTTTCAATCTCCAATGGTAGGGTAAAATAGAATTAGAAATTTGAAAATTACCCACCTTGGGTAGTTGTAAGAAACTAAGTTTTTTATTTATTTATTTATTTATTTTGTTTCTTTTGTTTTTTAATCTTGTCAGTCAAACAATGTCTTGCCTAAAGCCCTCAACCATACTGAAACCGATCTAGTAGTATTCGCAATCACTGCTATATAGTTTTGGAGATCATACAATTTTCTTTTGAAGTCACAGCTCTTTTCTACAACTTAAAAGACGGTTTTCAAAGTGCACTTGTAATTTGCAATATGTAATAGCTATTTTTATATTTTTCTTTTCTTTTAAATACAAAGAAGAACCTTTTAGAAAACACTAGACTGGACTTTTTTGTACCAATACACAGAATTCTGTAAGTATGAGCTATGGGTCTTTTTCATGTACTTTTATAATGCTCAAGTAACTTCTTGAATTTGAAATTCCTGCTTCTTTCTATTGTTTTTAGTTAATTCATATTTTTTATAAATGTATTTATAGTTCATTGTGCTCTCTTCTCTTTCTTGAGTCATGTTGACGATTGTTACTACCACATGAAATGTGTAAACTGACCATACAAGCTTGAAAGTAATATAGCTAGTATCACCAAATCTCCTTTCATACATGTCAACAAGTTCTTCATTTCCAACCCAAAACTCCTGTCACAAACACAATCACAATTTTGCATTTTAGTATCCGAATTGATCAAAATCATCCATAAGCAGAGAAGAAAAAGAAAAAATAGAGGAAATAATGGCAGAACCTGCAGAAAAAAAAAAAGGGAAATCATACAAGCAGTGCGTTTGCTAAGCTGGATTATAGTTATTGGTCGATTGGCTAGATGTCTGGCAGGTCATCCCCCCAGTCAACCTATGTTTTGATGACAGTTACAAATTCCCCGTTGGAGTAGCTGGTATCAAATAGAGGAATTCATTTTTTTTTTTACTCAAATTTGATGAAATATTTGGCGAACCGTTGGAGATGCCATAAGTATCTCTCTTTTTAATAATGGCATCCATTTGAATATTAGTTACAAGTTACATTAAGGATAAGTTTGAGAATTAGGGAATTAGGGATTTATTATTTGGTTTAAGAATTAGGGAATGTTTAATAATATGATTTAACACGTAAAATTGAATACATTAAATAATAATTAATTAAGCTCGTTTCATAATCATAATTGATATCACTTAAAAATTAAGTGCCTCTTAATTTGTAATCTAAAATTTAGAAAATTTTTAAATCATATGAAAATTACTTAATTTAATTGAATTTATAATATTAAACATAATTATCGATATTTATTATTATAAACTAACCACCACTACTACCGCCATTGTTACTGCTACCACTACCATTATCACTACATCTACTACCATGCCATTGCCACCACTATCACTACCGCTACTACCACAACCATGCCACCAACACCATCATGCCACCGTCGCCACTACCAACACTCACCATCACCATCATTGCTACCGCTATAGCTATAGTCATCGCCACCACTATTTCCACCGCTACCACCATGTCACTATCACCACAATCACCACCACTACAATTACCACCATCATGCCACCACTATCACTACCACCACCATGCCACCGCCGTCGTCGCTATCGCTATCACTACTACCACTACCTTCATCACTATTGTCATTATTGCCACAAACACTACCATCATTTTACTACTACCGCTACTGTCACTACTACCACCACCACCACCACCACCACGATGTCACCGCCACTACCATCAACACTACCATTACCACCACCACTACCACTACGACTACCATCACCATCATACCATCACCACCACCACTACTATCATCATCACAATATAAAAATTGAAATATACAATTTAAAAATAATGAATTTAAATTTGATCTTATATATATCAAACAACTTATTTTTAGTTAAGTACTTAAATTTTTATCAAACAACTTTTCAATTTAAAAAATTCAACATTCAGTTTCTAATACTTAATTTTCAGTCTTTAATTTTTAATTTTTTAGCTTTATTAAATACCACCTTAGTTAAAATAATTAAAAAGTCATTATTAAAAAATTAATTTTTAAATTTTTTTTATATGTATTTTTATAAAAAATCAAATAATTAATTTTCAAAAAACGACGATTGTTTGTGGAGGTTTCCATAGAAAGAGCCCTTGATTCTAGCAAACAAATCTCCCCTCGCTTCTATGCGCGTGCTCTGTAATTATTAACCACATTGCTCATTCAGCAGGATTAGGTAATTACCGAGACGAAAGCAGCTCTCTCGGAAGTAAGTTTTCCCACCATCTTAGTGGGACTAGTCTAATAAACTTTCATTTGAACTGCTAAGACTCGATTTTTCTAACTCTTGGTTCAAAATATTGTGCCAAATTTTTCATTTTTGCCTCTCCAATCCAACACACTTATTCTTTTTTTATTTTAGGAAATTGGTTAAAAGCTGAATTTTTTAATTTTTTTTACTTTTTTTTTATTAAAAAAAAAAGGTATTAAAAAGTAAAAATATGATATAACTCTAAATAGATTAAAAGTCAAAAAATTCCAAATTAATCCAATATATTAAAAGAAAAACGGAATAAAACACACCAATCCTTTAGATTGGGCTTATTTAGGCCATTCGACTGCAATTCTCTATAATCAAATGCTATATATATAATAAATTTTTTAAAAAATTAACATTTTTTTTTTATGACAGTGATACTTGTTGGAAATGGTTATAAAATTCTGGGTAAAATCAGAATTTTTTCCTAAGTTTGGTCTAATTTTTAGGTGGGCCCCGTGCATCAATTTACACGGGTCAAAGTGGTAACGCGTTCTATGCCGCGTTGTGATTCACGTGGTATATTTGGTTGTTCAAAACTATTACCGAGTGAATAGGAAATTGAAGGCAAAGTAAGTTCCATGGAAATGGAGTTTTTGTGGAAATTCCTTTAAGGTTGAATAAGGCTTGTCCCACATTGATTTGGTGGGAGGTTTTGAGAGGGTTTATAAGGCATGGGTTTGATACTTGGGGTGTGCCCCAAGGGGTACCCAAGTGTTTTAGAGGGAGAGGTTATGGGCAAAATGGGCTAGACCCATTGGACCCAAAAATCACCACACACGTGCGCGCGCGCCGCCGCCTCCGTCTGGTCGGGCGGGCTGGGCTGGGCTTGGGCGCGGGTGCGTGGTGTGAGGTTGGGTTGGGCTTGTTCGGCCCAATACTAAACAGGGCCCTTCCCGTTTTCAAACAGAATTAAATTAGTTTGGATTTAATGCTCATCCAAACAGGGCCCTTCCCGAAATAAACTTGTTTGGTATTTACGCACACCCAAACAGGCCCTTCCCGTTTTGCTATCTGTTTGAATTAACAGGTTCAAATTCAAAACCAACAGGTTTCATACCTGTTCAATTCAAAACCAAAAGCCACCAATACATCTATATATAGACCAGCCTCCCATTTGGATTTTTAACTCCAATTTTCGTACTCCATCCTCTCTATAATTCTCTCTGCATTTTGCTGCATTTTTATTCTGAAAGAAAGAGTGTAAACACTTAGTGTGTTCGTAAGGCAAACAATTTGTAGTGCTGCTATTGTTTGTAGAAGATCATTTCATCCTGGGAGATAGACGTCCAAATTCTGAAAGCACCGTGGAGAGGACGAATCTGTCTTAAGGACACAGTGTTAAACACTGGACTTGATCAGAAAAATCATTCAAAGAAATTAACCAAGTAAGTTGTTTAATTTTATTCTGTTTTTAATTTGTTTATTTAATCAGATTTTAATTTTGTTTTTGTAACAAAATAAAATCTGTTATTTATTTATTTATTTTTATTTCGAGTTTGATTTTTGTAATCAAACATATTCTCTCATTTTCTTTATTTCTTTAATTCTAATTGTTGTTTTGTACACAATAGAATTAATATCTTTAAATCTGATGAAGATTGCCTAACAATCTTAAGGCAATTCCTTTTGGTATCTTCATTGTATTTAATTTTACTTTTTCAAAGTAATATTCAGTTGGAAAAACAAATAGTCCTTTATGCTATTTGACGGATAGTAGTAATATCATCTCTTTTCTTTGACAACTAGTAGTGCGATCTTTGGTGTCATTAACAATTTGAGAATATTATTTGGTATTACTGAGAAAATTATTTTGGTATTTTATTTTTCTGTTTTAGTAACAAGGAAAATAAAATTAATTGTGTTATATTTTATTTTACGGTTTTAGTAACTAGAAAATTAATTTGTGTTTTAATTTTTCTCGATTTTTGTAATCGAGATTATAGCTACTACAACTAAAGCTGCATCTGGCGTTGGTATTCTTGTTGTTACACCAACATCGGTCCCTATTCAGAACCATGTTCATGTACCAATCAATCATGGGGAAAAACCGGAAAAATTTAACGGTACTGAGTTTAAGAGATGGCAGCAGAAGATGCTGTTCTATCTTACAACTCTTAATTTGGCCCGGTTTCTCCATGAAGAGGCTCCAGCACTTAAAGAGGGTGAAAGTGATCGGCAAGTTGTTGCCGCTGTAGATGCTTGGAAACATTCAGATTTCCTGTGCAGAAACTACATCCTCAATGGCCTTGACAACATGCTGTATAATGTATACAGTCCTCTGAAGTCAGCAAAAGAATTGTGGGATTCTTTGGAGAAGAAATACAAGACAGAGGATGCCGGCACAAAGAAATTTGTCGTCGGTAAATTTCTGGATTTTGTAATGGTCGACTCCCAAACGGTAATATCTCAAGTTCAAAATTTTCAGATAATTTTGCATGATATTCATTCAGAAGGTATGTCTCTTAGCGAGTCTTTCCAAGTCGCTGCTTTGGTGGAAAAGTTACCACCGGCTTGGAAAGATTTCAAAAATTATTTAAAACATAAACGCAAAGAGATGACCATGGATGAGTTAATTGTAAGATTAAGAATTGAGGAAGATAACCGAAAGGCTGACAAGAGGCATGGGAAAAATCCCATTGAGTCCAAGGCTAATGTGGTTGAACAAGTTCAAAAACCACATAATAAAAAGAGGAAGTTTACTGGAGATGGTCCTAAACAAGGCAACAACAATGGCAACAAGAAGTTCAAAGGAAAATGCTATAACTGTGGCAAGATCGACATCGAGCTTCATTGCCGCCCTAAGAAGGATCATGGAAGTACAAGTAAGAAGACCACCAATCAAGCCAATGTAATGCAATTGGATTACATCTCGACGGAATGAATGACATCAACCTCTCTGTGGTGTCCGAGGGTAACTTGGTTGGAAATCCCAAAGAGTGGTGGGTTGACATGAGCAACTCGTCACATTTGTGCGGACAAGAAGATGTTCACTACCTACAATGTGGCTGCAAATGGTGAGCAACTTTATGGGAAATTCTTCTACTTCTACCGGGTGGACAAGGAAAGTGATCTTGAAGATGACATCGGGAAAGAATGACCCTCAACAACGTCTTTGCATGTACCTGACATCCGGAAGAATTTAGTTTCTGGTTCTTTGTTAAGTAAAAATGGTTTTAGGCTTGTTTTTGAGTCTGATAAGTTTGTATTAACAAAGAGTGGTATGTATGTTGGTAAGGGATACATGAGTGATAGTCTCTTTAAACTTAATGTAATGACAGTAGTACCAAAAGTTGCTATGAATGAAAATAACACATCTTTTGCTTATATTCTTGAGTCGAATTTATGGCATGGTAGATTAGGTCATGTAAATTATGATGCTTTGCGTAGATTAATTGGTTTGGATTATATACCAAAGTTTGAAATTAATCCTAAATATAAATGTGAAGTTTGTGTAGAAGTAAAACTAACTAAGGCTCCATTTAAATCGGTTGAAAGAAAAACCGAACCTCTAGAATTAATTCATACTGATGTATGTGATTTAAAATTTATTCAAACTAGAGGAGGCAAAAAGTATTTCATAACTTTTATCGATGATTGCACAAGATATTGTTATGTTTATTTACTTATAAGTAAAGATGAAGCCTTATAAATGTTTAAACTCTACAAAACAGAAGTTGAAAATCAACTTGGTAAAACCATTAAAATGGTTAGAAGTGATAGGGGTGGTGAATATGATGCACCATTAAATGAATTTTGTGCACAACATGGCATTATTCACCAAACTCTGACCCTTATTCTCCACTGACAAAATGGAATTGCCGAAAGGAAGAATAGAACTCTAAAAGAAATGATGAATGCCATGTTATTAGGTTCAGTTTACCCACGTAACTTGTGGGGAAGCAATATTGTCACTAATTATGTTCTTAATAGAATACCCCACAAGAAAACTAAAAGCATTCCTTATGAATTGTGGAAAGGTCGACCACCTTCCTACAAATACTTGAAAGTGTGGGGGTGTTTGGCAAAAGTTGAAGTTCTGTTCCTAAAAGACTAAGATTGGACCAAAACAGAGATTGTGTGTTTATTGGTTATGCTCGAATAGTAGTGCATATCGGTTTGACTTATAAATCGAAATACGATATAAATGTGAACACTATTATAGAGTCAAGGAATCTGTGTTTTTGAACATGTCTTTCCTTACAAGAAAGGACAGAATTAAGTTCACAGAAGAACTTATGATTGTACACAAAGTCAAGAGACTAATGACAATCAAGCACAAGAGACTAGTAATGGTCTCAACCAACAGGATTTAAGCTGTTGAACCAAGAAGAAGTAAGAGAGCGAGAACATCAAAATCCTTTGGTTGATTTTCGACATACTTGTTAGAAAATGAACCTCAAAGCTTTAAAAGAATGACAGTCTGAAGCACCTTTGTGGAAAGAGGTCATTAATAATGAAATTGAATCCATTATGCAAAATCATACTTGGGAATTGGTGGATCTTCCACTGTGTTCTAAACCTCTTGGATATAAATGGATATTCAAGAGAAAATGAAAGCAGATGGTTCAATTGACAAGTATAAAGCAAGGCGTGTAGTTAAAGGTTACATAAAAGGAAGGTCTGGATTATTTTGACACATATTCTGTGACAAGAATAACATCCATTCGCATGCTTATTGCTATAGCGGCGTTGTTTAATTTAGAGATACATCAAATGGATGTTAAGACGACTTTCTTAAGCGGTGATCTAAATGAAGAGATCTATATGGAACAACCGAAGGGTTTGTAGTATCAGGGCAAGAAAAGAAAGTTTGTCGACTTGTAAAATCCCTTTATGGATTAAAACAAGCACCTAAGCAATGGCATGAAAAATTTGATCATGCAATGCTTACTAATGGGTTTAAGATAAACGAATGTGACAAATGCGTCTATGTTAAAAACACTGACCAAGGATATGTCATAGTTTGTCTTTATGTGGATGACATGCTTATCATTGGAAGCAGTCAAACCATGATCAAATCAACTAAGCAAATACTTAACAAAAGATTTGATATGAAAGATATGGGGGTCGCAGATGTAATATTAGGAATGAAAATTACTAAAACATCTGACGGATATGCATTATCTCAATCTCATTATATTGAGAAAATTCTTGATAAATTTATCAAGGATGATTTGAATTTAGCTAGAACACCTGTAAACATCAGTCTTTATTTATCGAAAAATAAAGGTGATGCAGTGTCTCAGTTAAAATACTCCCAAATCATTGGTAGCCTAATGTACCTAATGAATTGTACTCGTCCTGATATAGCTTATGCTATCAGTAAATTTAGTAGGTACACTAGTAACCCCGGAGAAGACCATTGGAAAGCGATCATTCGGGTTCTTAGATATCTAAGATTCACCCGTGATCATGGTTTGAACTTTACTCGATATCCAGCAGTACTTGAAGGTTATTGTGATGCTAATTGGATATCGGATACTAAAGATTCAAAATCCACAAGTGGATATGTCTTTACTCTAGGAGGCGCTGCTGTTTCTTGGAAGTCCACGAAACAAACTTGCATCGCACGATCCACAATGGAATCCGAGTTCATTGCTTTAGACAAAGCAGGTGAAAAAGCAGAATGGCTTCGTCACTTCTTAGAAAACATTCCAATGTGGCCAAAACACATGCGACTATTTGCATTCATTGTGATAGTCAATGCGCAATAGGCGAGTACGAATCATATGTATAACGGTAAGTCACGACATATTCGTCGTCGACATAATACCGTTAGGCAGTTGTTGTCAAACGGAATAATCTCAATAGATTATATAAAATCTAAAGAGAATATTGCGGATCCATTAACAAAAGGTTTGACAAAAGAGCTAGTGTATAGTTCATCGAAGGGAATGGGATTAAAGCCTATTACATAAGAGTCGTCATAATGGTAACCCTACTTATATGACTGGAGATCCCAAGAACTAAGTTCAAAGGGACAACTAAGTTATGTATGGCTCGCCAGAAATCACCAAGGGATTAAAATTCCTTACCCATTCCTATGGTGAGAGTGATATCTGCAACATATGTTGTCTGCAGGGGTATAAGGATAAGCTTTGCTTTTAATGATTACTTATATCTTGATTAAGGCATACAATCAAGATGAGTATAAGGAGATACTCAAAATAAGAATCACCTATATGAGTGTTGAACTGGGGCCGGTTCTATGAGAATGAAAGAGGCTACATTCTCTGGAAACACTCATGAAAACCAGGAGCGTTCAAGGCCAAAATGAACACAACAGTGAGAACCACGATGTGTTAGAAGATATTTTGTGTGAAATCTATTGTCTTGGCTTACACAAACGGCTGAACAATTCAAGGCATCGCGTCCATTGGTTAGCCAGTAAGTCCGATAGGTTATCACTAGGAAAGGTTCAAGGCCGAAAACTACCTATCCTGATGCAAAATATTTTCGACTTATACTCTTTCGTTAAGTCTGCATATTGTTGCATTTCCGTTGTCATCAAATTCCATTCATGTGGGGGATTGTTGGAAATGGTTATAAAATTCTGGGTAAAACCAGAATTTTTTCCTAAGTTTGGTCTAATTTTTAGGTGGGCCCCGTGCATCGATTTACACGGGTCAAAGTGGTAACGCGTTCTATGCCGCGTTGTGATTCACGTGGTATATTTGGTTGTTCAAAACCATTACCGAGTGAATGGGAAATTGAAGCCAAAGTAAGCTCCATGGAAATGGAGTTTTGGTGGAAATTCCTTTAAGGTTGAATAAGGCTTGTCCCACATTGATTTGGTGGGAGGTTTTGAGAGGGTTTATAATGCATGGGTTTGATACTTGGGGTGTGCCCCAAGGGGTACCCAAGTGTTTTAGAGGGAGAGGTTATGGGCAAAATGGGCTAGACCCATTGGACCCAAAAATCACCACATCAGCCGTCGATCGGTGGCTGAGCTGGGCTTGGGCGCAGTGCGTGGTGTGAGGTTGGGTTGGGCTTGTTCGGCCCAATACTAATCTTTTTGGGCCAAATACATTTGAATTTAATTCAAATAAACTGGTTTGGATTTTTGTTCATCCAAACAGGGCCCTTCCCGTTTTTAAACAGAATTAAATTAGTTTGGATTTAATGCTCATCCAAACAGGGCCCTTCCCGAAATAAACTTGTTTGGTATTTACGCACACCCAAACAGGGCCCTTCCCGTTTTGCTATCTGTTTGAATTAATGTGTTCAAATTCAAAACCAACGGAGTTTCATACATTCAATTCAAAACCAAAAGCCACCAATACATCTATATATAGACCGACCTCCCATTTGGATTTTTAACTCCAATTTTCGTACTCCATCCTCTCTATAATTCTCTTTGCATTTTTTGCATTTTTATTACGAAAGAAAGAGTGTAAACACTTAGTGTGTTCGTAAGGCAAACAATTTGTAGTCTTTGCTATTGTTTGTAGAAGATCATTTCATCTGGGAGATAGGCGTCCAAATTAAAGCACCGTGGAAGGGCGAATCATCTTAAGGACACGCAGTGTTAAACACTGGACTTGATCAGAAAAATCATTCAAAGAAATTAACCAAGTAAGTTGTTTAATTTTATTCTGTTTTTAATTTGTTTATTTAATCAGATTTTAATTTTGTTTTTGTAACAAAATAAAATCTGTTATTTATTTATTTATTTTTATTTCGAGTTTGATTTTTGTAATCAAACATATTCTCTCATTTTCTTTATTTCTTTAATTCTAATTGTTATTTTGTACACAATAGAATTAATATCTTTTAAATATAGTGAAAATTGCCTAACAATACTAACAATCAAGAGCTCGCATGGACAACAAAATATCACACACTATTTTTATTTATTTATTAATATTTTTATGTTCCTTCAGTGGAAGTACACGGTAGCAGCCTAAAACAAGGGAAGGACAAACAGGCACAAGTATCAGACTCCTCCCCGTCCCCTTCTCAATTAACTAGAAATTTGACAGTCGGATTGGTTGATTACGAGAAAATCCAAGAACCGAACCAATCCTAACTGATTCTGTGATTTTGAGAACTGACAGACCGTTACACTTGTAAACGGACGAGAACCAAATCGAAAAAGCGGTTCGGTTTTCGGTTTGGTTTACGGTTCCAAAAATTTCTATTTATAAAAATAAATTATTAATATTAGCAAAATAATTACTCAAACTAATTACATTTAACTCATGATAAAAATTAATAATATTAAGGCATTACTTAATATTACATATCTATATCATCCTAATATCATTAAAATTATAAAAAACTAATTAATAAAAATAAAACTTGATATTATATATATATATATATATGTTTTAAAATTCGGTTCGGTTCGGTTCGAACCGCGGTTTTTTCATAAAATCCATTAACCGAACCGTTTTTACGGTTCTCATATTTCTTAATCCAGAACCGAACCAATTCTTAATAGAACCGAACCAAACCGTATGATTCGGTTTGGTTCGGTCCGGATTACCGGATCGAACGGATTTTTTGAACAGCCCTACAATTAACACCATGATAATATGAAGTGAAGTTTTGATACACACTTTAGAAAGAGTGTGACCAGTGGCGGAGCCACAATGAGTCTAGGGGTGACTCCTTCTTCGGTTTTGGAATAAATTTTTTTTTTTTTTACAAATATAAAGAAAATATTTTAAATAAAAAAATTATAAAATATTATTTAAAGTGAAATATCAATGACATTTTTAAAATTATGAGAATAATAATGGTTTTTTTTTTAATTGAAAATAAAGATATTACGATAAGTTATATTATTATTTATGAAAATTTTAATACAATGGTGATATCTATCATTATTGACATACAATTATAATTAATCTCAATGAAGATATGAAATTTATTAAATTATTTGTTACATTTGACATATGGGATTCATTCTCTATGTGTTCCTTTACTATTGGTGGTGATATCATATGTCAATGATGACGTAGTATTACTATTATATTGAATTTTTACTGAAATTTTGTATAAAAAATTACTTTTTCATTATATAATTTATTTTAAAACTTATATCTATGATATTTTTTTTATATATTGTCCATGATATACTAATTACAAATAATATATATATATTTTTCTTGAAGTCAATCGTAAAAATTTATGTAAAATATTTTTGTAAAAATTTTTAATATTATAATTAATAAGTGTCCCATCTAATTTAATTTATTGACTCCACCACTGAGTGTAACATGTGTATTTTTAATTATGTTATTTTTTTAATTATAATATTTTTTTAATTATAATTAATGAAATTTTTAATTATATTTTATATTGTATTTAATTATAATTTTTTAAAATTATAAGTCAAAAGATATATAATTATATTATTTTTTTCGTAATTATAAACATATGATAACCCCTTGATGCTCCTTCAGCTTTTCAATGCCAGAAGAGAATAGCACCTATTATATGCTATGCTGTGTTCCTTTTAAAATTCGATGTTTAATTTTTTTTAACTTGTCGTTTCTGCTTCTTGGTTCTCCTCCTTCCCTCACTACATTCACTCACAAACAAACAAAAGAAAACCAAACCACCAATTCTCTTGAACTTCTGAGCCCCACCCACCACGCCCACGTCTATGGCCTGTTTGATACAGTTTAATTTTAATTTATTTTAATTTTTAATTTAATTTAAGTTATTTTGATATATTTGATTTAGCTTAATAATACAGCTTATAGTTTTTTATAAGTTAAAAATTAACTTATTCTTTGAGTGGTGCAGGAGAAACTTAATTTATAAATCAAAAATCAACTTATATTTATAGTTATAAGTTATAAACTGTTAAAATATAAATTATAAGTACTTTCTCACAATTCTACCAAACAGGATCTATATATCATTATTATTATTAGCGTGGTGGTCAATGGTTGGTATTGGAATACCGATATATGTAGAGTGTGGCAGTACAAGTAATCCTTGTCAGTGCAAGGTGGTAGGACCCACACTAAGATTTTTGCCATTCGTGCTGGCGGGGACTGTTATTAAGGTTAAGTTTGGCAAATTAAAAAAAAATTAAAAAGTCAAAAAGTTACTTAAAAAGTTAAAAAGTTATTGTGTGAGTGATTTTCTAATCACACTGCCCTCCTTAGTAATGCAGCTGTAGAACACAGGCAGAATAGATGGCACCCTGCTGACCTGCAACAGAAATATAGGAATCCCGCGGTGGTTCTTCCACCCGGAGGTACTCCGACGATCAAGTCAGTACTCAATATCTCTCAAAGATAATCAATCA
This sequence comes from Camellia lanceoleosa, assembly GCA_025200525.1. Lineage (NCBI taxonomy): Eukaryota > Viridiplantae > Streptophyta > Magnoliopsida > Ericales > Theaceae > Camellia > Camellia lanceoleosa. Next base: position 179,353,586 of record CM045758.1, on the reverse strand, counting down.
TCTATTCAACTCACAAGCTTGAGTATAAAAACATACCTTAGACCCATGGGGATGCCTCTCTTTTATAGCCAACACAATCCTAGTCCCAATAGGAGCCTGGCCCTAACGGACTTAGGATTATTGCTAATCTGGGACTTCCAGTGGGATCAGGATAAACTCTCTAAGAGTCTTATCTTTACCCAAACTGAAGTCTTCTCCCAATCTAGGACTCTTGTCCATATCCAGGTTGAGTTCCCTCTTCATTCTAGGACTCTTGTCCTTTATCCACTTATCTCGGATTCTGATATCTTCGGAGATAACCTCGGCCTAACCGAGATCACCTCGGCATCACGACCAGGACACGTGGCACCTCGGCTGACACGTCGGCGTCACCTTGCCACGTGTTGGTACTCATAAAATATATCCCCACAGTTATCATTATTCATCAAAAGTCAAAAATTATGGCTGCACAACTCTCAATCTTAATTTTTCCTTACACATTAATTTATACAATTTTTTAATATATATTTTTTCATAAAAAGTTAAAAAGTTAACTTAAATATTCATATTTTTTTTCTCAATTTTTTAGTCTAAAAAGACAAAAAGTGTACTTATTTAAGACACTCCAAACAACTCCTAAGTCACATATATGAAAATTATGCATAAATTTTTTATTTATATACTATCACTCTATATATATAGAGAGAGAGGGAATGATGAATTAACCGATCATATTTGAGTTGGGAATGAAATGAAATGAAATGGTTTCATATAAATTGATTTTTGTAGGTGCCATTATACATAGCAGCACAATTAATGGGTTCGGTATTAGGGAGTGGCACACTGGCTCTAATATTCGAAGTAACAAGTGAAGCTTACTTTGGAACTGTACCAGCTGGATCTTATTGGTATTTTTTTTATAATAATATAAGAAAAATATAGAAAATAAATTAAATAGAAATGATAAAATAATTTTTTTATTAAATGATGAAATACAAAATAAACGACACAACTAAATACAAAAATAAATTAGATTATATTACTAAAAGAACAAATTATTAACATAAATAACTAAATATTAGAACTCGTCGAGGTAAATTAAATTCTAAAAAATTAGAGAACAAATAATAAGAAAAGAAGTAAATCGAAACTTATATGACATCACAGTTTCCTTAAAACAGATTCATAGCCTCTTGGTCACACACAGTTTCCTTAAAACAGATTCATAGCCTCTTGATGGATGTTGGAGGTACGCCGACGTCTGTCTCTCAGGATACGACGGTCGAAACCAGCTAATGTAGAAGTACCTTCTGAATAGCTTCAGTGAACTTGACAATATGAGCACTTTCTCTAATAAGAACCAAAAAAAGGGTTAGTAAAAGAAGATAGGAAAAATTTTCTTCGGTGCAAAATAAACATCTCCAAGTTTTTATTTCAAAACACCATCTCCATTTTTCATCAAAAATCTTTCTAGAAATCCTTCTTTCAAGTTAGAGGAGAAAGGCCTCTATTTATACAAATAGGAGAATCCGTAGTTATGAAAGTTATACATCAATAGGGCCATCAAAAGCCATTAACCAAGGCCATCAATTCTAGCCATTAGGGCTAGAGTTACAAAGGTTGAAAACCTATTGCTACTAATACGGTCATCAACTCCATCATCAAAATATAATAATTACAAAGGTCTAAATCTTCCATATGCTTAATATATATACATATAAATGGATATTAATACTGGGTCACAATCCGATCCAAATCTAATTCTCAAACACATGCACAAGCCAAACCCAACACAATATAACTTAGTCCAAACGTAAGATTTAGTCCAAGTCTAAGTCTAAGACCAAACCCAACACATATGACACAAGCACAAACACAAGTGTAGGCCCAGTTCAAACCAAGACTAAAGTCTAAATCTAAGTCTAATTTTATTGATGTCCACTTCATGAGACAATTCTCATTCACAACTCAAAGGTTTCGACTTATCATTGTTATATTGTAATCTTCTCACTTGAGAAAATACAAAACCACTCAGACTTACCTTAATCGGCAGTTGGATCTCACTTTAATTTCGAATTAAAATTACCGAAAAATCATTATTTTCCAACAAATCTAATCTCCAATCTTTTGTCCTGGAATTCATCATCTCTTTCCTTCTCATGTTCGTCCCCTCTGGTGTTTCTATCGATAATTGTTCGGTATCTATATCTATATCTATTGTTTTTATATTTTTTTTCTTTCTTCACTTTTTAAGTCAATCAATAGAATAAAGGAAAATATTTGAAATTCTCAAAAATTATTCATAATTTTATCTATAATGGTATGATAAAATATGTGTCAACTTTAAAAAAAAAAAAAAAATTTGGGGGAGGGGAGGTGAGTTTTCTTGGTTTTATATTTTACCATTGGCGAGGTAATGATCATTTAATCATTTTTTTTAATTTCAATTATAATTTTAATTTTGCAAGTATGAGTGCTGGAGGGATTCCTATTGGAATGACAATGGCCATGTTTGGTAAGTTGGATTTTAACTCTTTTTGGACTAAAATTTACAAAAAAATAAAATAAACTAAAATAGTTAACAAGACAAAACATCACATCAAATTCCTAATCATTTCACTTTTTCTCTCACAAATATCATATTCAACTATAAAAAAATCTAACCATCTTCTCAAGTACAAAAATTTTAACCTACTAAAATAACTTATTAAAATAGTTAACTTCCCAAACGAGGCCAATAAGGTTAAATGTCTACGTTGCTGGGTACATTTTCACCGCCCAGAATCATTTGGTGGATTTATAAATTTTTTTTTTCAAATCATAAAATATTTACTACAGACCTGGGACATACTTTTGAAAGATTTACTTAAAATGGAAACCAAAAAAAAAAAAAAAAAACAACTAACAAACAAAACTTTGTGATGTCATACATATGCTAGAAATTATGATTATTTTAGGATAAACTAAATCTATTGTCTCTGTAATTTATTCTTTATGTCAATTTTGTTTTAATTTTGACCTTGTGTTAATTTAATTAAATTGATAAACAGGCTATTTTGCTTCTTAATTTTAGTCAATTTTTTTAAAGGGCATTTATCAATTGAACTAAAATAATACAAAATGACAAATTCAATTGTAAAACTGACAAAATTAGAAATATATATGAATTAAATTGATACAAGAGAATGAATATGAATGTAATTTATTCATTACTTATGTTACATATTTTCTTTTCCCAAAAAAGAAAAGAAAGACAATTAGTTAACCACCCCAACCTCAATGAACACTTGTTTGTTTCCGCTATAATTTTTTTATATAAAAATTACCTTCTTATGATTTGTTGCATTCTTCAAATTGATGCACTAATGATTGTATTAGTGATGGAGGAGGTGGGGGTGACAGTGGTAGTGGTAGGGTGGCAGTGGAGGCAGTGGAGAGAGTTTAATCTAAAAAATATTTTTTACCTTTTAATAATAAAAATTATTCTATCAAAATAAATTTCTCTCTATTGATCACATAAAATATTTTGTTGTACCATATGTTAAAAATAAAATAAAAAAATAAAAATTTACGAAACAAACAGAGTGAAAGTGTCAAAAAGTAGTTTAGTATGTATTGCTATTCATGTGGTACCTAATAAATGTTTGAAACCATTGATGATTTTGAATTGCAGACCAATTTCAGGAGCGTCAATGAACCCAGCCAAAAGTATTGGACCAGCCATTGTTAAACATGTTTACAAGGGACTGTGGGTCTATATAGTTGGCCCACTATGCGGAACCATAGCTGGTGGGTTTACATATAACTTGATCAGATTTACTGGTAGACCCCTTCGTGAACTCACAAAGAGCTCATCTTTCCTCAGGAGCTTATCAAAAAGTTAGGGATAATTCTTGAGTGTTCAAAGCATATGTCATTTACTTATGTATTTTTATGATGTAAGTTACACATTTTTGTGATAATTTACGATACTTTTTTATGAGTTAACTTATGCAATTAAGTTACGCGATTTTGTAAGGTGACTTACGTCTATTTGTGAGAATTTACACTAAATTTTGATTTTTAAAATTTTTATAAATTAATTTGTATTTAATTTGCGTAATTTTATGAGGTGACTTACGTATATTTGTAAGAATTCACCTCAAGTTGTGATTTCTTAAATTTTTATAAATTAACTTACACGAATTTGTATTTAAATTACACGATTTTACAAGATAAGTTATGTATTTTTTTAAGAATTTATGTAAATTTGCGTACCCCTTGTATATTAAAGGGTTGCATATCCAAACACTTTTCATTAGTGTTTGCATCTTTTTTGGCAAAAATTGTCACATGACAATTTCCTCAATTATTTAAATCACGTAGCAATGGAAGATAGGGAGACAAAGATTTTATGGGCCCCCCACCAAGGTCAATAGAGTTGCAGCTGAAATTGATTTATCTTATGCCAAGTCATTAGATTAATTAATTAATTAATTTAGATTTGATTTGATAAGGTAAGCCTTAACCATTCTCAATAAATAGGAGGTTGTTGAGGCTTATCTCTTATTTTGGTGCCTTATCTCTTAATTTGTTGCTAAATGGTTGCTATGAATAAAAATTACATAGGGTTGAAAATTTGGCAAAATCAACAATAAGGCTACAAAATAGGGACCGAATTTCCCAAATCAAGTAAGATTGAGGATTTGTAAAAGGCTTGAGAATTAATCCAAATGACTTGTTTCCCTCAAATTAAGCCGAATAAAACCAAATTCAAATAAAAAAGGACACGTGGCACCTCTTTAGAGCTTGGTAGACAAAGTCAAAATTACAAGGATAGGCATTAGCTACCTATTCTTGGGTGATCAAGGTTAGCATCAAGGATATATGTCACCAGGAAGGATTGCCATATTTTTAGCAATTGAGTAGAATTAGAGACTTCCCTAACACTATATAAAGGACTCCAAGTGTAATATTGAAGAGGTCCCCGACTAAACACTCGACCAAGAGTCTTTTAATACACATTTTCCAATTTATCTTAGCTTCATAGCTTATCTATTTTAGCTTCATAGCTTAATTACTCTATCTTAGCATTAGAGTTTATTTATCATAGCTTATAGCTTATTTATCATAACTTCATAGCGGTAACTAGTCTAACTTCTTAGCTTAGTTCTCTTAGATTATCAATTGTACTTCATTTCCAATCAATGCAAGTTATAATTTTTGTCTAATTATCATTTGACACCTATAAATTTATTAAAAGTCTTCTTTACTGGAGCAAGATTCGAATTAGTGATGGTTTCTCTTAGGCATACACAGTTATTTCTCTGTGTTAAAAGTCATAAATGATCAACAATTCCTCCATCTTGAACTAGGTATACAAGTTCTAACACGCCTGCATTTAAGCAACAAAACTCTTTATTGTTAACACCTACAGGATTTTTTGAGTAGCACTAGAAATTCCTGAAAGGTGCAAGATGCAAATAATTTGTTATTTTTGTTAGGTTGTGTTTGGAAACAAATCAAAAAAATTTAAAAATCAAAAATGTATTACAAAATGTCAAATGATTTTTTTTTTTTTACACATTTTTTTATATCAATTATTAAATACTAGAAATTCAGTTGACAAACACAACTTCAGTTGTCCTTGTAATTTCTTCGCCTAATAACAAAATTACTATAAAAAAAAAAAAAAAAGTCAAAGCTCCGGCTGATGGTTATGACTCATTACCTCCTCATTTTTCTCTTTTTCCATTTTCTTGTTTTTGATTCATCGAAACAAATGAAGAATAGATTAAAAGTCAACTTTTAATAATTTTTAATTAATAAAATATACCAAAAAAAATATAGACATGATCTGACTCAAAAAAATTAAAAAGGACAAAAAAACTAACTTTTAATCCAATTATAAAAATAGGCCTCATAGTGTTGTTTCGTGTTTTTTTATTTTTATTTTTTATTATGATACAGGCTTTGTATGTAAAAAAATACGATGTGATTTAGACTTAACTTGTATTGTAAGTCCACATCTTGAATGTATTTAAATTGTTCATTGATTATTATGAGTAAATTTAAAAAAACAAAAAATTCTAAATATGTATATTGTTATATTGCGATTGCATAAACCTAATCATTTGTGACCAATGTTTCATTGGAAATTCTATGCGTACCATAATTACCCCTTTATGATATTTGGTTATGATTTATTATAATATTGGTTATAATTTGATTAGGACTGGGTTATATACATTGTAGTGTTTATTATCACTCATTGTGATGTTGGTTATGATATTATTTTAATTATACCTCATGTATGATGTTTGATTATGACTCATTTTTATTTTTTATTTATGACCTTAAAATTGTGTTTGGTTCATAAATTTGGAGGTGAAATGGGAATGAAATCTAATTACATTTCACCTACGTTTTACATATCTTTTCTTTTTTCTTTTTCAAATCACTCAAAAAATTCATGAACAAACACAGTTTAAAAGAATTTAATTATGACATTTATACTAATCAACCTCACAAATATTATAACTTGCTTATATGATACATAATCTTTTGTTGCAATAATGTTTTATGACTCTAAATCTCGCAAACTAGGCTTACCATAAAATGTATCGATTGAGTTGTTTATGATATTTTATTTTAGAATTTAGTTTATCTCAAGTTGTCATTTCAATTTAAGAGAGCGTCTGGACTTGATAAGCTCATTTTATAACAAATTCTGATGATCCGAACTATTCATTTTTTTAGATTAATTGAGTAGAATATTCATGTAAAAAATTAAGATAATTAAATAGGATTTGGGGTGGCTGCTGTGCGGGGATGCACATCAGCCACTGTTGTGTAGTTAAATAAGCTCATTTCAATAATCCGAACCATTCACAATTTAGAATACATTAAGTACAACATACCTGCAAAAAATTAAATTAATCACATATCGTTTACCCTTTCATCCACTCATATTTGTATTCATTTTAATACTTTAAATTACAATTGTTATTTATTTTTTTAGATACAAATGTGAATAGATGAATGGGTAAATGATATTTGATTAACTTGATTTTTTGCAGGTATGCTGTACTTAATGTATTCTAAAATATGAACGGTTCCGATTATTGAATTGGGCTCTGAAATGAGCCTATTTAGCTGCATAATAGTGGCTGCTATGCACCCTCGTACAACAGCAACCCCAAATTCGGTTAAACATCGATAACTATATGTTTGAATTATTTTTGTTTTAAAAAATAGATGACAAATATAATTTCAAGAATAACCATTAATTTTTTGTAATACAAATTTGATTCAAACATATAGCTATCGATATCTGATCATCTTATTTTTTGCATAATTATTCTACTTAAAAAATCTTAAAATATAAACGGTTCGAATTATTAAAATGAAACATGTGGTGGGCTCTATGAGCCTCTCAAATTTTCTCATATTGAAATATGAATATAAGAAAAGTGTAACCCTTTATTTTCATAAGTCTAGTTACAAGTAAGTTTTATTATCGCATGTAGCATCCCTATGAGATTTGTATGTTTTTCTATAACAATTCTCTTTCGGTTAACAATTGCTAATTGGTGATATATTCATAAAAGTTGATAAAATGAAGATAAAATGCAATATTAGTGTACACAACAACACCAACCTCTTATCATTGCTTAAATCTATTGAAGCATCATGAATCCAAAACAAAAACAAACAACAAAAAAAAATAAAAACTATTGAAGCATCACTTGATAATGCAAGAAGCTAGGACCACTTGTACCTAAGAGTAAAAAGTTTTCTTTAATCATAATTATGGTGTTAAACAAGTTGAGAGAGAGAAAGTCTGTGTAAAATGTATTATTTAAAACCAATGTACATGGTCTCCTTTATATAGGAGAAATCATAGCTATCTAAACATACATATGTATCTATCTATATAGATATACATGGTCTATCAAATTAACAACTATCAAAACATATAGATATACATTAACAGCCCCATTCAAACTTAAGGAGGATAAACATCAACCAACTTGAGTTTGAAAACAAGTTCAATGAAGCGGTCAGAAAGATGAGCTTTGGTGAAGATATCAACAGATTGATCAGCAGAAGAGATCGGATGTAGATAAACAATACCATGAGTGACATGTTAACGAATAGTGGCAGTCAATCTCAATGTGCTTGGTGCGATCATAAAAAACATCATTGTGAGCAATCTGAATAACACTCTGATTGTCACAATAAAGTTCAGTAGCACTAAAGGGGGTAACATCCATGTGAGCAAGAAGCCAACAAAGCCAAAGAAGCTCCTGAGTAGTATCAACAAGAGCACGGTATTCAGCTTCTGTACTTGAACGAGCAATTGTAGCCTGACTTTTCGCGCTCCTTTCGGAAGGCAAATAGCCCTACAGTTCGAACTCCACTTGTGGTTCTGAATCTAATTTTACAAGTGCAATGTGAAATAGTGAAAACACAAAAAAAGTCTAAATTCGGCAATTCTTTTGAAAAATCAATGTTTGAATCAAATGCTAAAAATGGACTGGTTTACCAGATTTAAAAATCGCCACCTAAATATTTTTGGAAAATTTAGGAAACCCAAGACTCATGCCAAAGGCCATTAGTCCGTCATCACCAAAGTGTCTCGGCTCGGGAACTTAGGTACGAAAGGGAAAGGTCATGAATTGAGCACTCCATTCGCTCGATCAAAGATCGGCCTCTACTAATCGTGATGTGTTTCTTATTTACATTATATGCTCTTGTTTAGATTATTAGCTATTATGTACTGATGATACTGTTCGTTCCCGGTGAATGGGCTGGACCAATCCAAGTTCCTCGAGTCCACGTACGGGTGGCGGAGCCCGCTAGATGACCTGCAAGTAAGTTCAGTAGGGAACGGGGTAGTCCCCCAGCGAACCCTCCGACGAGCAAGTTAGCAAGCAGTAAAGGAAATGAAGTATGTAAAGAGAGATTAGAGATAAAAAAGCTTAACCTTCTTCTTGTCTTCGATGCTTGCTTATATCCTTTGGTAATCATTTCACTGTCCCTTCCGACGTGCCCCTCCGAAAAGCTTTGTGTTATAGCTTGCCTGTCAGACAGGTAAGGGGTATTCGACGGGGAGGTGTTGTCGTAATAAATGCTGTGATGGGTTGCATTAATGGTGATGTGTTGTAGTAATAACTTTGCAGATCTTTGTCTGCTGACGTAGCCTGTTCTGCACCTGCCACATGTCCGAATGTCATTAGCCCTTCATGCTCAGTTGGCCTCCAGCTGTCTGGGCTTCACCAGCCGGGTCATGTTATGGGCCTTAAGTGATGGGCTTGGGGTTGTTCATCGTGGGCTGTAGCCCTTATGGGCCTATCCATGTTAGTAGTCCCCCATTCCCAAGTGCAGCTTCAGTCCAACGAAGGAAATAGTAGTGAGGGAGATGGGTCCGGCCGGCAGGGGTGACCGAGTTGGTGGACCGAGTAAAAGGGCCGATCGTGAGGTGTCGCGAGGCGTGCCGACCGCGAGGGCGGCCGAGCGGGTAGATCGATCGCGGCCGCTGGATGCGAGGTGGCGAGCGGAAGCGACGGTCATGGGCGTCCGACCGCGAGAGGGTGGCGGGAAGAAGCCGATCATGAAGCGTGCCGACCACGAGGGTGGCCGAACGGAAAGGCCAATCGCGAGGCGGACCGCGAGGATCGACCGGATCGACGATCGCAGGCGAGCCAGGGTAGCCAATGGGCGCAAGCGCTCAAAAGCGGCGTGTCACGTGATGATTTGAAGTGGAAAAGACAAGGTAAGGGCAGGAGTCAGCGCATCGTGGTCATACACGTGGCGATATCGTGATGGGGAAGTTAGGCGTTTGGAGGAAAAATGAAACGATAAGTCATTATGGGGTTGAAAAGACAGTTTTGACGGATGATTTGAAAAGTTTTCAAACTGGCGAAAATTAATTAGGATCCTTGGAATACGGGCAAACCGTGGGCTTTTGGCATTGTTCGATTCACTTACTTGTTTACAAAAAACCAAAACATTCAAAGTCTTAGTTCATTTGTTGCTCACGATACGCCTTTACAACACTTCTTCAATCTTCTTGCTCCTGCGTCAAAAGCAATTTGTAAACATACCCTAGAAATGGCACAAGAAGAAACTGCGAGTGTCAGGGTAGATCCGCTCGGGGAGGATGATGCTGTAAAGTTGGCGTAGCAATATAAGATGGAGAGGGCGGGGGAAACGGTTCCACGATTCCGCAGCTCCACTGTGATAGCAGCTGCGGAGCCAATCAGCCAGGCAGAATCGGACCACTGGCACACCAAGGCGGATAAATCAACGGTGACTGCGGCGAATTTGGAGGTGATTCGCGAAAAATATCAGATTCCGATGGAGGTGGAGTTATTGTTGCCAACATCAACGGAGAGGCCGTCTGACGCCAGAACAGGAGAGTTTTCCCTGTACGAGGAGGCTCTGAAGGGTGGACTGAGGTTGCCACTGCCGCAAGTGGTAGTGGACGTGCTCAACCGTCTGGAGGTAGCGCCGGGCCAGCTGATGCCCAACGCATGGAAGATCCTGTTGGCTTGTGCAAGCGCATGGCCGAAGGCGAATGGAGAGGAGGCTATGACAGTGGATGAATTTTTCGCCTGTTATAAAGCCTCAGGACAACAAGAGACATAGGTCACCTTGCAGGCAGCAATGAGGAAGGGGTTGGTGGCGGGTCTGCCGTCGTCAATAAAGGGGTGGCGACCAAGATGGTTCTATGTGTCTGCCAATGGGGGGCCTGGGGTTCGCACCATCTAGAAGGTGCCCATCAGGTCGATGGAGGCAAGACTGGGGGCAACGGCGGAGGAAAGGGTGAAGAAGGTGAAGGAGTGGAGGGAAAGAGAGAAGGTCAAATGGGACGAGCTTGTTCAGTCGTCCGCGTTGTTTGAGGTGGGATTAGGGCCACTGCCGATCGGTGCGGACCTCGACCAAGCAGAGTTGGAGGCGAGGAGACCAGCTCAGGAGGCAGAAGATCGGGCCATCCTAGCCAAAGCCAAAAAATTTAAGGAGGCGCAAGAAAGCCAACTGGCTCAACCGATCGCGCGGGAGAGGATCCAACCACGCCCAAGGCCACTGGGGGGGAAGGACTTAGGCAGTTTTGAGCCACGACCACCCCCAGTCGATCCTATGAAAGAACAAGCCAAGAGGGAGGGGGAGGCTCTGAAGAAGAAGAAGAAAAAGAAGAGAAGTGCCCTAGAGAAGGGTGCAGAGGAGCCTGGGTCCAAAAAGGCCAAGGTCGCTCCAGGCATGGCGGAGACCTCTGTGGTCAAAGATGCCCCAAAAGTGGCGGGGGTTACCCCAAGGTTGGAGGTTGTGGAGGTTGGCCCATTAGTACAAGTGGGAGTTGGGGTAACTGGCGCAGAGCCAAGTGTGGGGCAACAGACCCAAAAGGGCTCTGGTCCCCAGGAAGGAGGAGTTAGTCTTGCCACAGCAATTTATCATGCCCGTGCAGTGGCTGGACGGTTGGAAGGAGAAGAGGGGCCAGCCAGGGCAGAAGCAGACCGTCTGGTGAAGATTGTGGAGGAATCGGCTCTGCACTCGGCGTCCAAATTCAGTGAGGCCGACCTGCTGAGGGGGTTATGCTCCGCTCAAATCGAGGTAACCACCTTGGCAGGGGCCCTTCTGAGGAAGGCGGGGGCTGCCAAACTAAAGGTGAAGGAAGCCAAGACTGAGCTCACAAAGTTGAGGAAGGCGAGTGCAGGCTGGGAGAGTGCTCACGCCGATCTGCAAGCGGCCAAAGTGGAACTGGAGAACGCACGCTGCCAGGTTGTGTCGCTCGAGTTCCAACTGGCTGGCGAGCAGAAGAAGGTGGAGGAGGCCCAGAAGGCTTGCACCGTCGCAGTCGAACGCCACGAAGAAGCGATGATCAACAATGAAGAGTTGGTCAGGCAGAAAGATGAGGCAGATGTGAAGGTGGGCGCTCTGCAAAAGGAGCTGGAGGGCGATCGGGCCAAAGCAATGGAGCAAAGGGAAAATCTGCGTAAAGAGTTAGAGGCAGAGAGAGGAAGGGCGACTGTTGAGAGGGAGGCTCTACAAAAGGAGTTGGAAGCTGAGAGGGCCAAAGCTTCTTCTGAGAAGGCGATCCTACAGAAAGAGTTGGATGAAGAAAGAGCGAAGGCAGCCTCTGAAAGGGCTGCCTACCCCGATCTGTACATTGCAGCAGTTGATCACTTCAAAGGATCGCCTGAATTTCAGATGGCGGTTGATGCTGTAGTCGCCCTCAGCTTGGCCAGGGAGGAATCAAAATTTGGCCCATCAAGGGCTATTCTTTGAGAGATCTGAGGTTGAAGTCATTGAAAGCTTCCAACAATTAGACTTCTACAAGCACGAAATGACCGAGTACTGGGACAGCGGGTGGAAGATGTTCAAACGTAGGGCTGAGGAGCTGTTCCCAAAGCTTGACCTGAGTAGTATCACAATTGGGGAGGATGACGTGGCCCAGACTCCCCTGGATGAAGGAATAGAAGAAGCAGATCTGGTCTCCAGCGAGGATGAGGAGTGAATTGAAGTAGTGTTTTGTTTTGTCTTTGTATACACATTGTAATTGTGCTTTGTTGTGTTTTTTTTTTTTTTTTTTTTTGGAGTACTGTAGTGGACTGATGTACATATTTCTAAATAAATAAAATTGCCTTTGAGCTTCTATGATTCAATTGTGTTTGCTTATGTATAAGTCATACAGAGGTATAATAAAAGTCCAATATTGAGTAAAGTTAAAAGCTCCTTTATGCATAGTGAGATTGAACTTGTATAAAAACTTAAAGGGGAGTGGAGTTGAATTAAATAGAAATGTAATGCAGAGCACAATTGGAGTTGTATGAAAATTCGGTGAAGTTCAAAGTAATGTTGAAATAGGACTTGTATAAAAATTCTATGCAAAGTAAAGTAAAGGACTCCTTAATGCAGAGTAAAGTTGGACTTGGATAAATCTTCAATGCAAAGTAAAGAACTCTTTAATGAAACATGTGAGAACATCTTTGGAATTTGACTAAGTAAAGGGTGGTGTAAAAATTTTGATCTGGAATCATGACTGTCAAAGGAAAGTAAGGAACTCTTTAATGCGCAATGTAGATCTTATTAAGGATATAATTATGGAGTGTCACTGATGGTGAAATTGAGGTTGTAGGTAAGGCATTCTGGACCTGCGCTGGTGGCATTCAGGCTAGTTGTGTCATTTGGAGCGCTTGGTCATGGCTGAGGGCTCTGGAAGTGCTCAGTCTGGCTGAGGCTTTTAAAGTGCTCGGTCATGGCTAAGGGCTTTGGAAGTGCTCAATCTGGCTGAGGCTTTCGAACTGCTCAGTCTGGTCGAGGGCTTTTGGAGTGCTCAGTCTGGCTGAGGCTTTTGAAGTGCTCGGTCATGGTTGAGGGCTTTGGAAGTGCTTAGTCTGGCTGAGGCTTTCGAACTGCTCAGTTTGGCCGAGGGCTTTTGGAGTGCTCGGTCTGACCGAGGCTTTTGAAGTGCTCGGTCTGGCCGAGGCTTTTTAAGTGCTCAGTCTGGCTGAAGCTTTTGCAGTGCTTAGTCTGGCCGAGGCTTTTGAAGTGCTCGGTCTGGCCGAGGCTTTTCAGTCTGGCCGCAAGTAAAAATGTTAGTGAAACGACAGGGGTAGCAGGGAGACAAAATTGTTGTCATGGGAAGTGTATTCCAACGATCAAAATTTACATTATGCGTCAAAAAGAAAGTACAACAATTGAGCAATACAAAAGCGATAGCCTATTGAAAGTAGCGTTTCAAGTGTTCAGCGTTCCAGGGGTGGGGAAGGTCTCGACCCTCCATGTCTTGAAGTCGGTAAGTGCCCGGTCGTGGGCGGGCTTTCACGATGTAGGGTCCTTCCCATTTGGCTGCCAGTTTTCCCTCAGTCGGGTTTTTGGTAGCAAGAGTGGCCTCTCTTAAGACAAGATCTCCTACCGCGAATTCCCGTGGTCGGACTTTGCGGTTGTAGTGCGTTCTCATTTTTTGTTAGTATGAGGCCAGTCTGACTGCAGTGGTCTCCCTGAGTTCTTCAATTAGGTCTAGGTCCGCTCGGCGGAGCTCGTCAGTAAGCACTAGATCTGGGTGTAAAACTCTGGGGGTCGGCAGACCGACTTCCACTGGTATAACCGCCTCAGTGCCATATGTTAGGCGGAAGGGGGTTTCCCCAGTAGGAGTTCGAGCTATGGTGCGGTAGGCCCAGAGTACATTTGGTAGTTCCTCTGCCCAAAGGCCTTTAGCAGCTTCCAGCTTAGTCTTGATAATCTTCAGAAGAGAACGATTGGTGACCTCAACCTGGCCATTAGCTTGGGGATGACCGGGGGAGGAGAAACATGGTTGGATTTGGAGGTCTGCACAGAACTTTCTGTATCTGGCGTTGTCGAATTGTTTGCCGTTGTCGGACACGATGGCTTGAGGGATGCCAAACCTGCAAATGATTGACTGCCAGATGAACTTGGTTGTGTTCCGTTCGGTGATGGTGGCAAGAGGTTCTGCTTCGACCCACTTGGTGAAGTAATCAATGGCAACAATCGCGAACTTGGTCTGGCCTCGGCCAATGGGAAGTGGACCAATTAGATCGATCCCCCATTTGGCGAACGGGTACGGGCTGCAGAGCGTAATCAGTTCAGTGGGAGGAGCATGGGGGATGTTGGCAAAGCACTGGCACTTATCGCATATGAGGACAAAATCAGTGGCATCTTGATTGAGAGTCGGCCAGAAATAGCCAGTACGGAGTATTTTGTGGGCCAAAGACCTGCCGCCCGAATGATTACCACAAATTCCCTCATGGATTTCTTGCATTACATATGTTGCTTGGGTTGAGTTGAGGCATCGCAGATATGGTCGTGAAAAACCACGTTTGTACAAGATGTCATCGACCAGGATGTAGTTAGACGATCGAGCCCTTACTTTGGCGGCCTATTGTTGGTCATTTGGGAGTTCTCCTGTTATCAGAAATAGGGTGATGTCGGATGCCCAGGGGATGGGTTCATTTTGGAGGAACTACACTTCGTACTGGTCAGGTGAGACGGCCGAATGAGTTAGGTAGTTGAGGTGGACTCCGTGGTTGAGGTCGGACTGATCTGCAGAGGCCAACTGAGCCATCTCATCAGCTTTGGAGTTTTCCGCCCGAGGTATGTGTTTGATCTGGAAAGTGTTAAAAAGGCGGACAAGGGAGAGCGCCATGTTCCTGTAAGCCCGCATTGTGCCATCCTTAGAGTCGAACTCCCCCGTGATCTGACCGACGATGAGCTGGGAGTCACTGAACACGCGGATGTGGCTAACACCAATGTCTTTGGCCAGGCGGAGTCCTGCTATCAACGCTTCATATTCGGCCTTGTTGTTGCTGGCCTTAAACAAGAGACGGAGAGCACACTTGATACAACCACCTTCAGGGGAGGTGAGAATGAGACCAGCCCCGCTACCTTCCCTCCGGGATGACCCGTCGACGTTGAGAGTCCAAGAATGGGGGTCTTCTGGTTCAGAAGGAGTTGGTGGTGGTGGAGAGGTAGTGGCTGGGGTAGGGTTGGTGAATTCTAAGATGAAGTCGGCGATGGCCTGTTCCTTGATTGTTGTGCGGGGGTGGTAGGAGATGTCAAATGCCGAAGTTCCATCGACCCTTTGCATAAGTCGCCGAAAGCTCGTTGTCGCATGACCTTCTTCAGGGGTTGGTCGGTGAGGACCACTATGGAATGGGCCTGGAAATAAGGACGAAGTCGTCTGGAGACGGTGACCAGGGCCAAGGACAACTTTTCTAGCAGTGGGTAATTCTGCTCTGCTCCCCTGAGAGCTCGACTGATGTAATAGACCGGCCGTTGGACTCAGCCATCCTCCCTAATGAGAGCTGCACTGACGGCGGTGTTCGATACTACTAAATAGAGGAAGAGGGGCTCGCCTACGATTGCCTGTGAAAGAAGGGGGGGTTGGCCATGCATTGCTTTAACTGCTGGAAAGCCTTTTCGGATTCAATTGTCCATTCGAAAGTCTGCCGAAGGACTTTGAAGAATGGTAGGCATTTATCTGTTGCGCGGGAAATGAACCGGTTGAGGGCCGCCACTCTGCCAGTGAGTTGTTGAACTTCCTTAACGATTTTGGGTGACTGCATCTCAATCAAGGCCTTGATCTTCTCCGGGTTGGCCTCAATGCCGCGCTGACTGACCATAAAACCCAAGAACTTTTCAGATTCTACGCCAAAGGCACACTTCTCTGGGTTGAGCTTCATCTAATACTTGCGAAGGGTGGCAAAGGTTTCTCGTAGGTCAGTTAGATGGTCAGTGGAGAGTTTGCTCTTGACTAGCATGTCGTCCACGTACACTTCCATGTTCCGACCGATCTGATGGTGGAAAACGGCATTGACTAGCCGTTGGTAAGTGGCCCCAGCATTCTTTAATCCGAACGGCATTATACAGTAGTGGTAGGTACCTCAGTCGGTGATGAAGGATGTGTGTTCCCGATCGGTTGAGTGCATCATGATTTGGTTGTAGCCGGAGAAAGCATCCATGAAGCTGAGCATTTGGTGATCGGCTGTGGCGTCGACCAGCAGATCTATACGAGAGAGTGAATAGCTATCTTTGGGGCAGGCTCGGTTCAGGTCGGAGTAGTCAACGCAGAGTCGCCACTTGCCATAGTTCTTGCGAACCAGAACTACATTGGACAGCCACTTAGGATAGTCCACATTTCGGATGAATTGGGCCTCAAGGAGTTTGTCAACTTCTGCGGCTATGAGATTATTGCGCTCTAGATGGAAAATACGCTGCTTTTGTCTGTAAGGTCGGAAATGTGGTTCGATGCTGAGGCGGTGAGTGATGAAGGTGGAGTCAATGCCTGGCATGTCTGAATAAGTCCAAGCGAAGACGTGATTGTGTTCGGTCAAAAGGGCAGTAAGATCGGATTTCGCCTGGGGGGATAGTTGGCTGCCGATCTTAGCGGTTTTCAATGGGTTGGTGGGGTCAATGGGGACCTCAATGAGCTCCTCGACTGGTTCTCCCCTGACCAGCTCGTCCTCATCCCGGACATCAAGTCCTTCGATGATCATTGCCTCCTTCAACTTGACTTCTTTAAGTGAAGCAACATAACACTCCTTGGCCACGGTCTGC
This sequence comes from Camellia lanceoleosa, assembly GCA_025200525.1. Taxonomy (NCBI): domain Eukaryota; kingdom Viridiplantae; phylum Streptophyta; class Magnoliopsida; order Ericales; family Theaceae; genus Camellia; species Camellia lanceoleosa. Next base: position 179,336,549 of record CM045758.1, on the reverse strand, counting down.
TCTCCTCTGACGGTTCCGACCCCTTGGTCGGTGGGAAACTTGAGGGCAAGGTGATAGGTGGATGTGATGGCTTGGAAAGCGTTTAGGGCAGTACGGCCAAGGATGATGTTGTAGGCAGATGGGCAATTGACCACAAGAAAGGTGAGCAACTTTGTAGCCTGCCGTGGGTATTCACCAATGGTGATGGGAAAGTCAATGGAACCAATGGAGGTCACACGGTCGCTAGTGAAGCCGACCAGGGGGGTTTGGAGTGGAGACAAGCTTTCTTCTCCAATCTTGAGCTGGCGGAAGCAGTTGAGGAAGATGATGTCTGAAGAGCTGCCGTTGTCGATGAGAACTCGTCTGACCTTGTAGTTGGAGAGGATGGCCGAAATGACAAGGGAGTCATCATGGGAATAACGGATGCCTGTACAGTCGGCGTCCGTGAAGGTGATGGGCTCTGTCCACTGCTTGGGCTGTTTGGGGGGTCGGTCTATCGTGGTGACTGCCTTATTTGAGTCCTGCCATATTTTTCTAAGTTCTGCCTTCTGAGCTGATCGTGACGGTCCCCCACAAGCAAGACCACCGGAGATAACTCTAATTTCACCAACGGGCGGGGGTGGATTACCTTGTGGGCGAGGTTGTTGGGGAGGTCGATCGTGGCCTTGATTTGGTCGAGCCGGCTGCCGTGGTGGGGTGCGTCGGCGATCATCTCTGTGGGGTTCGGTTCTTTGCCTCTGCTGAGGGCGGGTGTTTGTGAATCGGCTTAGACGCCCCTGGCGAATGAGGGTCTCCACCTGATCCTTGAGGTTGATGCAATCGTCAGTGTTATGGCCATGGTCTTGGTTTGAGGGGGTAGTCCCGGTGGATCTGGTTGAGGACATGTTCCATGGAAGAATTGAGAGGTGTATATCTGCTTCGACCGGTGTCGGCCAACGAGGGGTCGGTCGAGATAAGCGGGTGTCTGGCTATGATAATCTTATTTAGGGCTCTTGGTCTTTTCTCTTTTCTCTGGGGGTCGGGTTTTTAGCTGTTGGATCCTGCTGAGAGGCTAGTGAATCCTCGGCATTCATGTATTTTTGGGCTTTGGAGAGTAAGCCTGCCATGGAGGTCGGGGGGTTCTTAAAGAGGGAGAAAAGGAAATCAGATGACCGTAGACCGGCCATGAAAGTTATGAGGATGACCTTGTCGTCATTTTCGGCAACTTGCAGGGCTTCGGTGTTGAAGCGAGTAACGAAGCTACGCAGTGATTCCTCCTGGCGATTTAATATTGAGGAGTTGTTGGCGTCGGCCGGGCGCTAAGGCGCCGATGAAATGGCTCAAGAAGGAGTCACTGAGATGCTAAAAAATGGAGACTGAGTCTGGTGGTAACTGGCTAAACCATAGCCGAGCTGACCCCTTCAGTGTCACGGGAAAAGCTCGGCACATGATTTCGTCAGGGAAGGCATGGAGGACCATAAGAGTGTGGTAGGTCTCCAGATGGTCGACCGGGTCAGTCGTTCCGTCAAAGGAGTCGATGGTGGGCATTTTGAATTTGGCGGGCAGGGGTTTCTCTCGGATGGAGGCGACAAATAGGGAATTTGCCGTAGTGGAAGGCTTATGCTGGATATTCTGCATAACCCCTTGGAGCTGGAGCTTCATGGCTCGGAGTTCAGCGTCCCACAGGGGAATGTTGTCGCCACCAGAGGGAGACAGGTGTTGGACGCTGCTGGCTTCTCCCTCGGGAGCTGGTGTTACGACCGATGGACGTGGGGGTGGAGGTGGTGGATGTATATGTGGGTGAGGAGGTTGTAAACCTCCCGAGTTGAGAGGGTTGGGTTGTGGGACAGTATGGCCCGGAGTTTGTTCTGGATGGGGTGGAATATCTGGAGGTGGCGGTGGAGGAATAGGGAGGTTTCTTTGGAGCAGAGCATTGATTAGGGCCTGGTTTTGTTCGGCCATGCGGTTGATGCTGTTGGTAAGCTCTATGAAGTACTGTGGTGGGTTGTTTGGATTGGGAGGGTCGGTTTGGTGATCGGTAGCATTATGGTGGGAAGCCATGGATCTAGTCGTGACCATACACTTGACGGGTGAGGTGAAAAGGTTACTGGAACAGGGTCTCCGGCGACAATGAACACAACTGGCGCACGGACAAACCAGTTCCCACAGACGGCGCCAACTAATGATACTGTTCGTTCCCGGTGAATGGGCTGGACCGATCCAAGTTCCTCGAGTCCACGTATGGGTGGCGGAGCCCGCTAGATGACCTGCAAGTAAGTTTAGTAGGGAACGGGGTAATCCCCCAGCGAACCCTCCGACGAGCAAGTTAGCAAGCAATAAAGGAGATGAAGTATGTAGAGAGAGATTACAGATAAAAAAGCTTAACCTTCTTCTTGTCTTCGATGCTTGCTTATATCCTTTGGTAATCATTTCACTGTCCCTTCCGACGTGCCCCTCACGCCAAAGCTCGTGGTTGTAGCTGACCAGACAGGTAAGGGGCCGTTCGGCTGTGGAGGTGTTGTCGTAATAAATGCTGTGATAGGTTACATTAATGGTGATGTGTTGTAGCAATAACTTTGTAGATCTTTGTCTGTTGACGTGGCCTGTTCTGCACCTGCCACGTGTCCGAATGTCATTAGCCCTTCATGCTCAGTTGGCCTCCAGCTGTCTGGGCTTCACCAGCCGGGTCATGTTATGGGTCTTAAGTGATGGGCTTGGGGTTGTTCATCGTGGGCTGTAGCCCTTATGGGCCTATCCATGTCATGTACTATGTGGCGCGCACACAAATATAGATTAACTTGTGAGAATTGGAACATTTGATCTTATATTTTGTTTTGAAATTATTGTGAATTTGTCACTTGAAAAAGTGGGCTAAAATGGACATTTAATCAAACCATCCTAGTTCAAGCATCTAGCCTTCATTCACAGGCGTTCAAGCAGTTATATCATTTAAGTAATTAGCCTCATGGTATTTATACTTTGGACATGGCAACACAAACATCCGATGCAAGATGCTAAAACGATAAAAGCTCACCTAGTACTCCGAGCCAAAAGATGAAAGAGTTTGCAAAATATGCATGTTCCTAATTTAAGCAATACGACTAATGCAACACATACATTATATATTTTATAGGCTATGTGTGATAACCCAACATGTAATATACTTAATTACGCATGCGATTATGTGTGTGATATGAATTTGTATGTTTAATTATGTGAGTTATTATGTGACTATGAATTAAATCTATTTACAAGGTATCCAATTTGAATATGAAATTTATCGACAAGGATTTTGGATTTGATTTGAAATTGAGGGCCTTAGTGATTTACGAAACAAAAAATGATGATGATAATAAGTTCAATTTAATGTTTGGATCCTCCTTGTTTTATTTTGGGACATTGATCGAGTGGTAACATGATGATAAAATAAGAGTGAACCAAGAATTTAATTTGGATAATTTTTCCTACGAGCGGCCATCACTCTTTTGCCCTTTTCTTTTTTCACACTTTGAATTTGGATATGAGGCTAGAACCATTGGAAATCGTATTTCTGGGGCTTCAATTTGGATACAAAAATGACATAGAACAGAGTCCGGATAAGAGAATTATGCCCGTTTGAAGTTTTGGAATCTGTGCGGGAAGCAAGTAAGCTCGAGCGGTAAAAACAACGCTCGAGCGGACTGCGCGAATTCAGCAAGTTTAAAGGCACTTTTCTAGATCATTCTTCACACTTCCATCTTCTCTCTTCATCTCTCTCACCTTTAGTCCGAAAACCCTAGAGATTTTGACCTAAATACCTTTCATTTGTCAAAGATTTGGCCAAGATCACTTGCTAAAAAGTGAAGAAGCCTTGAAGCTTGAGAAAAATCTAAAGAGAGGAAGAAGATCCAAGAGAAAATCAATCATAAATTCTAAAATCAAAGTTTAAGGTAAGAAATTTATACTCAAATCATGTAGAATCTATATATAATCCTTGAAATTAAGGAGATTATGGGAACAATTTCTTGTAATTGTAAGAAATTGGGTTTTGAGTAAGAATTTAAAGCTAGACTCATGGTTATGGAAATGAATATGGAAATTGATTATTTTTGGTTTGATGTTGAATATCTTACATGAATTTGGGTCTTATTTCTACATGCATGTAATTTGGAGGAATTAAGGAATAAATATGGGTTTTGACTTTGATTATTAACCCATGCATATGGTGTAATTTAAGAGTTTGATTCAAATTAAACATATTTTGGAACATCTACGATTTAAGGAAATAAATTTGGAAAATTAATTAGTTTGAGTTTGATTTTTATTATTCTTCATAAGTTTGAGACTCATCCTTACATGCATGTTAGAATTTCAAAGTTTTATATTTAATTCATGTGTAAAAAGACTTATGAGTTTAAATTTGGGTTAGATATGAAGAAAATTAATAAAAATCTAAATTAGAGTGATTCAAGAATTAAATTATAATTTGCTTGGGAAAAATATAAAATAAGTAGTTTTGATCCTAATTTCATATATGCAAATGTCACTTTAAAAGAGTTTATAATTTCAATTTCATGATTCAAGAGGAATTAGTAAAATGATGAAGAAATTGAATTGAATTCAAAATTATGGAAGGAAATTGGTTTGATTTTAATCTCTAATCCATGCATGTAATATAATTTAAGAGTTTCATTTAATTTAAATATGCTATTGAATATATTAAATTAGTTAGTTTTAGTGGAAGTACACATATGCAATGTTTACTAGGAGAATTGACAAGAAAATGCAGAATTAGAGCCAAGATCAAATTTATGAAATTAAGTAAGAAATTAATTACTTTGGGTTTGATTTTGGAATATCATGCATGAATTGAGTCTAATTTCTACATGCATGGATAAATTCTACAAGTTTTGATATTCTAATTGTACATGCATCATGGGCTTTTAATAATTGATTTCATGTTTTGATGAAATAAGAATTAAGCTTTGAAAATTTATGGGTTTATGAACAATAAGCTTAATTCATAAATTAAAGGGAGTTTTGATATGAATGATTTATAATTGATCATATTTTCTTAATCATTTAAGAGTTTGTATGTTTAGACAAGCCAAGTATGAACCCAAGTTTTGAAATTATTTTGAAAGCTCAATTCAAGATTTAGAATTTGTGAGTTTGGAATTGGGCTTGATATGAAGAACATGAATTGAGTTGAATTTGAAGTTGTGTGTACATGCATGTAAAAGATTGTCATGAGTTTGCATATTTGAGTACAAACATGCATTTCATAATGAATTGAAGGCTATTTGGCACATGCAAGCATGATAATGTTGAATTCCATGAAGTTGATCATCAATTGTACCATTTAAGTTAAAAATGAAGCCTATATTTCACATGCATGTATATTTCAAAATGATATGGAAATTAATTTGCATGAGCTTTGAAGTTAAGAAGTGAGTTTGATATGATTCGAGTTTATGAGATGGATTTATGTAAAATTGAGACTCAAATCTTGTAGATTGGCCTTTATGTTCATGTTAAAAGTTATATGGTGGAAATATGAGTCTTATGATATTAATTACATTGGTTGGGACCAAGTTTTGAAGCTCAAACATAATCTAGAAAAACCCAGAATTCGACCTGTCCGCTCGAGCGTGGAGAGTCTCGCTCGAGCGTACCCTGTTTTACTAGACTCCTCGTTTGAGCGTCAAAAGTCTTGCTCGAGCATAATTTGTAAGCAACCAGAACTTTTGCAAACCAAAAGGGTTCGCTCGAGCAGAAGACCCTATTTCAGAAATTTTGAAAAGATGTTTTATGCTTCGTTTTCCGTTCTCTTTTATTTCAAAGCACTCTTAGGCATGCATTAAACATTGTAAATGAATTAAAAAACATGAAAGGAGCCTAAGAATGTTAAACAAGTTAAAGAACGGAATAAATTGAATTGTGACCCAATTTCTGTGTATTATAAATTGTGTAGGGTCAACTACAAGGGTGAACCAGGCATTTGAACACTGTGAGTAATAACTTAGTAAAGCTAAATTCAAGATAAGATACTTTCTGCCTATGAAGTAAGATCTGTTTAATAAGATGCTATGTTTTATTCTATGAATGATTGTCCAACTCTGACAAGTATTTGTGACATTATCCTATGATTCAAGTATGTTACAAGTGACATTATGCTATGATTCAAGTATATTACTAGTTTCAAGTCTGGAGGTTTCTTTATGGAACTGACAAGTATTCTACACCCGACTGGAGGTTCCTTTATGGAACTAACAAGTATGACGTTTGATGCTTTGTATGTGATTTGTAACGCTAACGGATGTACTATGTAAGTTAAGCATGAACTCTAATTTCTGTATATGAATTGAATAAGAATACGAATATGAATCTGTTCTATGTATATGACTCTATTTCTGTTTAGAAATTATTCAATAAAGTCTTTACTCTGTTATTATTCACTGGGCTTCAGCTCACTGTATTATTTATGTATGTAGGTGATCAACCGCGTGACTAGGCCTAGAGCTTCTACTAGGACTCTGTTTTGTCAGCCACCCTATGTGCCTCCCATGGAGGTTCCGGATATGTCTAGTGGTTATAGCTAAGTACACAAGTACAAGTTTTGCTTTTTGTTTGGTTAAACAAGTCTTTGTTTATTTTGTAAATAGGGTTAAGTCCCTTTTCGTCTAATCTGTATATATATGATGACGTAAGAATGATGTGTAAATATGTATATAAAAAGTTTCAAAATTTTCTGTTTCATATAAGTCTGCACAACTCAATGGATGTTGTATATTTGTTATTTACTTCCGCTAGCCCCTATTATTATGTTAATATGTCCCAGAGGTCTTCGGTAATCCCAAGATTACTGGCCGGTTATGACGCTAAACCTATAGGGGCGGGTTTGGGTCGTGACACTATGCTATGAACATGGTATATGATTTCATTCAAGACATGCGAGAGAGCACGCATTCAAGTAAATGAATTTGGACATTGATATCGGGTTAGCATGATAAGCCGAACTTTATATGCATGCAAGATAAATGGATACAAAACATAACAATGCTAATGAAACGTGATGCCCTACACTAACTATCGTAAGCACGTAAGTACAAGACGTGGGGTTGGAAGATATACACATTATTACAATATTGCTTTCGTGCAAGAGAGTGCGAATCGAAGTCCAATAGTCTGAATTAAACTAATTATTATAAAATCGAATGAATGAATAAATAAGCAAGACTAATTAACTAGCTAACTATGCTATTACAACAAGGATAACCAAGATAAATAAACTAGCTATCTAAGCTAATTAATTACAACAATTACAAATAAATAAAATAATAATTACAACAATTAATAATTAACGAGACTAATTACAATAAACAACATTAAATTAAATTAATTTCAATGATCATAACGTAAGCAAGGATGCGTAAGGGTTGCATGCATGCACATATACAATGTTCAAGAACAGCCATGTCTACTCTAAGCTTGCTCTGTTTCACCTTAGCCACTACCCTCTGTTTTCTGTAAAAATACACTGCTGACCAAATTTTGAGGGCCGGCCGGCCCTCAATGAAGCTCGATCGAGCATAGAGAAGGCCGGCTATGCCTCAATTTTGTACAAAACTTTGCTTTGTGTTTTAAAGTGAAAACAGTGCAGGCAGAGTTGTTCAAGCTCTGTTTATCCCTTCTTTCCTTCTCTATAGGGGTGTACACAGTCCGGATTTGTTTGATTTTGAGAAAATCCAAGAACCGAATCGATCCTAACGGTTCTGTGATTTTGAGAATCAGACCAGACCGGACCATTACACTTGTAAAACCGGACCAGAACCAAACCGAAATAATGGTTCGGTTACAGTTTGGTTCACGGTTCCAAAATTTTCTATTTACAAGAATAAATTGTTAATATTAACAAAATAATTACTCAAACTAATTACATTTAACTCATGATAAAAACTAATAATATTAAGACATTACTCGGCATTACATATCTATATCATTCTAATATCATTAAAATTACCAAAAACCAATTAATAAAAATAAAACTTGATATTATATATATATATATATATCTATATATATTTTTTAAAATTCGGTTCGGTTCGGTTCGGTTCGAACCATGATTTTTTCATAAAATCCATTAATCGAACTGTTTGTACGGTTATTATATTCCTTAAACCGAAACCAAACCAATTCTTAATAAAACCGAACCAAACTGTACGATTTGGTCTAGTTCGGTCCAGATTACCAGTCTGAACGGATTTTTGAACAGCCCTACTTCTCTATCATGGAAAAGCCTCGAGAGAAAGCTAGAATTGTTTCTAAAACCATCAATGGACAAATTGATTGCTTGATGATTCCGAATACAATTTTGGACAAAAATCAATGAAATGCAATGAATATGACCACCTTTCCTTCTTATCATGGAATGAACTCAAATAGGGTGGTAGAGATGCTTCAAGAATCATCAAAACACCATGAATTAGCGCATGATCATTCTTAACTTGATTAACTTGGCATAACGTCCGGCTAAGCCTAAGCAAGATGACTCATTTTCTTTAAGTGTGTTGGTTGCTTTTAAACCAATTTTTTTAGTCATTTCCATTCTTTAGTCCATTTGTTCGAAGTGATGATTAAGTCCTCTAAAATGAGAGAAGCATCAAATGGGAAGTAATTCTCAACATGAAAGAGAGATTATGCCGTTGATAATGAATCACCGTAGAGATTAAGCCATTAAGCGTAAATCTCTAGTTCATGTGTTGAATAACCATTAACCGTTTGAAACAACTCTCAAATGGAAGAAAGTAGTGGCAAGTTAATTCTTAAAATGAGGTTATTACCATGAAAATTAAACAAAGAAAGGTTAAGAACAACATGATGCAAGCTACATACAAAGACTAATGCTACAAAAAATGAACTAATCAAAGCTTAAACCAATTAAATAGAGCAGGACAGCCCTAAAACAATCTATAATAAGCCCAAAATAGTGGCTGAAAATGTAACGCCCTCAAAATAACATGATAAATACATCCCGGAAGCATACATATAACAACATTAATCAGAGTGTAACAGCCTTTTTATTACATGAAGTTCATAATACAAAAGAGTCTAATATAAATAAATGCCCTTCAGGCTTACACATTTCCAAGCCTTGGCTTGGTTACAACAAAAGTGGGACTAGCCCTTATAATCAAGCCTTAGGCTATACAAAATTTAACAAAAACAAGAAGCTCTTGCTTCCCGAAGATACCTCCAATGTTATTGTCTTAGTAAAGGCATGCCATCATTACCTGAAAATGTTTTTCCCAAATAGGGTGAGCCACAACCCAGTAGGAATAATCTAACACGGTATATGTGATTTAACAAAGATATAAGTGTACGTGCATATACAATGACCCGGATAAAACATTCATACTATATATTGCCTTAGAATACCAATTCTATATTCTAATTCATTTTCCTCCAATTCAATTCAATACATGAGTCAATTTTCATTATCTTCCAATGATCCAAATGAGACTACAACTCAGTGGTCTAACAATTTCACAATCAATACATAACACTTCTAATTTGCCATTTTACAAATATTTCGTCTGCCGGGTCGGTACCCATGTATAGATTTCAATCTTGTCATTTTATAGATACTTCGTCCACGAGATCGGCACCCATGTATAGATTTCAATCTTGCCATTTTATGGATATTTCGTCCGCGGGATCGGCACCTATGTATAGATTTCGGGACTTTCACCCTAGACACTCTGGCCAACTTAATTATAATGGAGTCCATCTCCTTTCTCCTCATAAACAAACATACATATGCAATATATATAAACACATAATCACACATAGAGTACATCTCCTTTCCACTCCCAAATAAACATACATATACAATGTATTTACAACATAATCATATTCAATGATAATCAACCATGTGATAGTTTTAATTCACCTAATCCACATGCAATTTGTACAATATTCAAAGCTATCCTCCACCAATAGCCCAATACAGATATTTCTAAACAGATATATATTCTCAAGACATATAATTTATTCAAATTTCCAAAGATAAGACTTATCATCAATTCAATTTCAAATTTCCAAAGATAAGACATATCATTAATTCAATTTCATCATCCATTTCAATACTTGTCCAATTCCAAGTTTACAACATCAATTTCATTTATTTATACAAAATAAATATAATGCTCATTCTAGGGCAAACTCCATCTTTTCCCCAAATCTCAACTAAGTACCAAAATTAACTATTTTGACACCAAACAATATCACTTTAAAACCTCACAATCATTTTCTCCTCATTCACCAAAAGCCATTTTTCCATTTTATACCGAAACCCTAGGTTTGTTCAAAATTCTTCTAAAACCCACCATTGTTACACAATCACTAACAACTAAGTTAAAACTCATAATAAAGTGTAGAAAGTCCCTACCTCAAAGAAAGAAGATAAGCAAAGCAAGAGAAAAACCCCAAAAGTGCCAAAATCCAACTCTAATTGGTTCAAAGAGAAGATCTTAAGAAGCTCCACCATTTTATCAAAGGGAGTAGGGTGGAGAGATCAAAGGACCTAGGTCAAAATGTAGAGAGAGAGAGAGAGAGAGAGTATTTTAGAGAAAGAGGCTCTCAACTCTAGGGTTTTGGCTGAAAAAATATGAAAAAGTGATGTAAAAAGTGCTTTTCGCGATCTGATATACGCGCAGTCCGCTCAAGCAGTAGAGTTTACGCTTAAGCGTCAGACACAAAGTTTTGTTTTGCTCGAGCGCAAGAAAGGACCTGCTCGATCGTAGAATACATACTTCTAGTATTTTTTTTTGCATACGACAGACCAGCCGCTTGAGCTCAAGAAAGGACGCTCAAGCGCCAACCCGCTCGAGCGTGAAAGACATCCCTCTAGCACTTTTGCAGGCGTGCAAAGTACTGATGGTGTGTTTGGTTTATGTTTGTAGAGTAGTTTTTGAGATAAAAAAGTACAAAAACTTGTTTGGTTTGCCTTTTTCTAAATATTCTCTCTAAAATAACTTTAGTTTTTTTTGTAGAGTAGTTTTTGAGATAAAAAATACAAAAACTTGTTTGGTTTGTCTTTTTCTAAATATTCTCTCTAAAATAACTTTGATTTTTTTTGTAGAGTAGTTTTTAAGATAAAAAAAGTACAAAAATTTGTTTGGTTTGCCTTTTTGTAGAGTAATTTTTGAGATAAAAAGTATAAAAACTTGTTTAGTTTGCCTTTTTGTAAAGTAGTTTTTGAGATAAAAGTACAAAAACTTGTTTGGTTTGTCTTTTTTGCAAACATGTTTCAAAAGTAATCCTGAAAATTGGATAACCAAACACATTTTTGAGAGTTTTTTTGGAAAAATCTGTTTGGTTTGATTACTCTTAAAAAAGTGTTTGTAGAGTATATTTCTAAAAAATTTCTCCCCAAATCAAACCAAACAAGGCTTGAGAGTTTACAAGTTCTGCTTGAGTTCGAAAAAGGCTACACGAGCGGAGGAGCAAAAATCTGGGCAACAAGGTTTGGGAAAAACAAGCAACCAACCTATCCCAAATGCAACCACAACAACCCAAGGCCAATTTCAAAGAGAAACAAGGAGAACAAGAAATAGACAACAACATGAAAGTATTACACCCGAGTCTAGGATACCACAAGAGTCGGGTCAAAATCGGAATCACTATAGAAAATGTAAAAAAAAGAGCTCAAAAGCTAAGCAAAAGTAAAGACACCAAAGCTATGTAAGCAAAAAAAAAAAACAAGGAGGGATGGCCAACCCCTCCAATTTTAAGACTTCAAATCATGTTTTTGGCCTTAGTTTAACTTTGAAAATCAGTTCAAAAACCAAAGACAAAGAGTGTAAAAGAACCAAGGGTTGAGCTACAAAAATAGGTGCCAGTAAAGGTGTTAACCTTACCACCTTTGGTAGCTTATCCAAATCCAAGTTCCAACACCTAAAATGGATACAAAACAACCCAAGAACACAAGGAATGGGTAGAAATGAAGAAAGCAAAAGCAAGAACAAAAATTACAAGCTTATATATATCAAAATGGAGTAAGCTTTGGTTGATGATCAAACTCACTCTTGACATACTCTCAAGCTTGAATTATGCTTTTCAAGGGTCAACCATGGCTCTAAGATGGTGAGTCAAGGTTGTGTATGGTGTATATAGATGATACAAGGTTGATAGGTTAACTCAAAAGTAGCTTGCAATAGAAGAAGGAGCTCTGTCTATGTGTATAGACTTTCTTTCAATTGTTCAACCCCTAAAATAGAGGCATATGGTTGTATTTATAGAATTTGAGCACAAAAGGTGATAAATGTCTTCAAAAATGGATAGCTGGCGGCCTACCCCCAGAACAGTGTTTCTCGCTACTGAAGCTCGGCCGGCCCTCAATGAGGCATGACCAGGCCTTAATGAATTTTCATGTTTTCCTGTTTTAGCCTCAGCAAAGGGTGGTACAAGGTGTACAAAGGGATTTCTTGGGTATGATTAATGGGAATATCGAAGGTTTGGGATTGTTTCGAAGCTTAAACAAGGTTCCTTGGTTGAGACCTTGAACTATGCATAATACTACTTTCATCATTGAGTGTACCGAGCAAAGCGCTCGAGCCTTGCGGGCTGTCAAAAATAGGGTGTCCACAGAAGTAAAAGATTGTTTCTTGCTGCACCAAGAAATAAGATAATCGCCTAAGAAGAAGTAGAAACCTGTAGTAGAGCAGCGGTCAGTAGGATCCCCAACCCAATCAGCATTGGAAAAGGCACAAAATTGAAGAGAGGAGTGAGTGGAATAATGAAGACCATGAAAAAATGTGCCTTTGAGATAGCGAAAGATATGAACTAAAGCATTATAATGAAATGTATGAGGAGCCGACATATACTGGCTGACAATATGAACAGCATAGGCGATGTCAGGACGAGTAATAGTGATATAGACAAGGCTGCCAACCAGCTGGCGATACAGAGTAGCATCAGAGAGTGGAGTGCCATCAAGAGGAGTAAGATGATTCCTCCAATAAAGTGGATGCAGTCTTGCAAACTATAAGACCAGCACGAGCGAAAAGATCAGAGGTATACTTAGCTTGAGAAAGAAACAAACCTATAGAATCATGAGAGATTTCAAGACCTAAGAAATAACTGAGAGGACCAAGGTCTTTCATTTCAAAATGATGGCTAAGAAACTGTTTGAGATGAAGAATACCATCTACATCATCACTAGTGATAATCATGTTATCCATATAAAGCAGAAGCAAGGTGGTCCCTTGAGCAGTTTTCCTCACAAAAAGAGCAATATCATAAAAACTAGAGGTGAAACCACAATCATGAATAATAGAGTTGAATTTAGCAAATCAAGCACGCGGGGCTTGCTTAAGACCATATAATGTATGTTGAAGTTTGCATACCTTATGAGGTGGATAAGTAGACCTAGGGGGAGGTTGCATGTAGACCTTTTCTAAAAGATCACCATTAAGAAATGCATTTTTCACGTCCATTTGATAAAGGTCCCATTGACAGGTGGTAGCAATAGGAATTAAGCTGTGAACAAAGGTAAGACGTGCAACAGGAGCAAAGGTCTCCTCATAATCAATACCATATTCCTGGTTGAAGCCTTTAGCAACTAGACAGGCTTTGTATCTCTCAATAGTGCCATCAGAGTGTGTCTTGATTTTGTACACCCATTTGCAGCCAATGGCAGTCTTGCCAAGGGGAAGATCAACAACATCCTAAGTACGAGTTTTGTCTAAAGCCTGCAATTCATTAGTCATAGCATGCTGCCAAAAAGGATTAGAGCAAGCCTCACGATAGGAGGTAGGTTCATGAGTAGAAAAAGCAATGGAACCAACAATATAATCACGAAGGCGAGTAGAAGGTTGTATTACCCGGTGTGGGCGAGTGGAGGAGAGAGGAGCCAGAGGGCATGAGAGAGACTCAACAGGAGGTGAAGATCCCGAGGGAGCCAGAGTAGGACCAGCAAAGCGAGTAGGCTCACGGGAAAGACCAGTAGGCAAGGATGTCTCGAAAGGTGCAAGCAGGGGCCCTGTATTAATCTCATCAAAAACAGATCTACGAAAGGGTTAGTAAAAAATAAAGAGAGGGAGGGAGTGGATAAGCGGAATTGGGAGAGGAAGGAAAACATTTTGTGTTTCCAAAAAACCACATGACGAGAGATACGGAGGCGCTGGGAGATAGGATCCCAACAACAATACTTTTTATGTTCAATGCTGTACTCCAAGAAGCAACAAAGACGTGAACAAGGTTCAAGTTTGTTGTGAAGAACAAAACATGCAGAACTAAAGACCCTAAGATTAGTGTAAGGGGGACAAGTGCCATGTAAACGCTCATAGGGAGTGTGATTATAAATGATAGGCGTAGGGATACAATTGATAATGTAAGCAGCAGTGAGAGCGGCTTCGCCCCAAAAATTTTTCGGACAAGAGGAAGAGAGAATGATAGCTCGAGTAGTGTCGAGAATATGCCTATGTTTCCATTCAGCACGTCCATTTTGTTGAGACGTGTTGGGATAGGAACGGTGAGACTGAGTACCATAACTCTGAAGAAAAGAAAGAAAATCAAAATCCTTATATTCCATGGCATTGTCGGAGCGAAAAAGCTTAATAGTTTTAGAAAATTGGGTTTAGACCATTTTAGCAAAATTCTAATAAAATTTTTTGAGCTCAGAGCGATTTTTCATAAGAAATAACCATATAAAACGGGAAAAATCATCTATAAAAACAACAAAATAGTGTACGCCTCCCATAGTAGGAGTAGGGAATGGGCCCCAAATATCAGAATGGATAAGATCAAAAGATGCAAGAGAAATATAGTCACTTTTATTAAATGATAAAGTAGGTTGTTTGGCATTGGCAAGTTGACATGACAAACAATCTAAAGTATCAGAACTGACAAGATTTGATTGACCACTAGAAATTAAAAACTTTAACCGATCAACAGAAAGATGTCTTAAACGACAATGCCAAAGCTGAAAATGAGATAAAAGGGGAGCAATAGTAGGAGTTGCGAGCTGAAAAGAAACCAGAACATGAAAGTGAATGAGTTCATAGAGACGTCCATGCTTACGACCGATCCCAAGAGTCTGTCCTGTTCGAGGGTCTTGCACCAAATAACTAGTATAAGAAAAGGCAACAGTTAGACCATGCTCAGACAATCGATCAATGGAGATAATATTTAAGGTAAGAGTAGGCATAAGATACACATGAGATAAAGATAAGTGAGATGTGGAAATAGAACCAACATGACTTACAGACAAAATAGACGCGTCAGCAGTATGAATAGAAGGAACATAATGATGAGAAAATAGAGAAGTAAAAATAGTAGGGTCAAAGGTCCTGTGATTACAACAAGCTGAGTCAAAGTACCAAGAAGTGTTACCTGAGGTGACAGAGAAAGCAGTAAAAGGAGGAGTACCGGAAGTGGAGAGAAATTATTGGAACATGGCTTCGACATAGGTTTGAGAAAAGACTGGAGTAGAAGGGTCTATAGGCACAAAAGAAGGTAAATCCTCTAAGGCAGTAGCAGCAGTGCGATGAAGAGGTATAGACTTAAACTGATTCCTAGAACGTTGAGAGTTACCTCGTGAAAAATTTCCAGTGGAAGGACTATGGCGAGAGGATGAACCAGGAGAGTTACCTCGTGCTAGATTGTGGAAGCAATCTTGCTGTAGATGACCAGGACTAGTCTTGTTGCAAAATCGGCAAAGTCGAACTAGACAGTGAACCAGAAGATGAGTAGGTGGAAGACCTCAGTTTTGACAGTAATTGCAAGCAGTGGACCGCTGTTGTGAATGAGAACTCTGAGTTTGAGGAGTAGCAAGAACAGAGTTCGTAGGGTGTAGATGAAGAGTACCAAGCCTAGTTTTCTCTGATAGTAGTTTAGAAATAGCCTGCTCAAGAGTGGTTAAAAGAGTGCGATGAAATAGAGATGCCCGCACTGGCTCAAAATGGGGAGTTAGAGCCATAAGAAACTGAACCAATCGCTGTTGGTCACAATAAGTAGTAAACATGGCAACATCCATAGTATGGAGCCATGGAGGTTCATATAGAGCGAGCTGATCCCAAATAGAATAAATTTGGGAGAGGAAATCATTAATAGTCTGAGTTGGTTCTTGGCACATACGGTGAAGATGACTCTGAAGCTGATATTGGTGAGCAAGACCAGCAGTTTGATGTCGGTTTTTCAAAAAATCCTAGATGTCTTTTGTTGGAGTGGAAACAGAGTCAAGTTGGAACCGACCAAACTAAAGGCTGATAGATGTAGCAGATGTATTTCGAAGCCAAGTGATGATCTGATATTTCTTACTGTTCCAATCCTCCAAGTGGTTTGCATATTTGTTAGCAGAGTTAACCGTCTCTTGGGTGGGTTTGCGCACATCTCCAGTGATAATACGCCAAAGTTTCTTGTCTTTGAGGAAGCCAGACATGACTTGTGTCCATAAGACATAATTGGACCCGTCAAAAACAACTGAAATAGGGTGGTGAGAAGAATTCGAGCGATCCATGAAGTAAAAACAATACTGTAGATGCAAAATCTGAAAAAATTGAGGGTACCAGTGAATTCAGAGGGTCAAAATCAGTAAGGAATTGGTCTGAACTGGCCCAAAAGTGCCAAAAATTAGACTAAACTGGCCTATTGAAGAGGTGAGAAGGTGACTTGATTGCGTGGATCGCCAGCGACGTGGGGATCGGCGCGTCTTGACTAAGGTGGCTCAAGCGGCTGAGGTGACGCAAGTGGCGCGAGTTTGTGGCGGCTAGGGCACAAGCGGTTAAGCCTGACATAGGCGACGTAAAGCGCGTGAGATAACAGATGCGGAAGGGAGTGATGCACTGGCGACAAAAGTGACGCGTAAGGGCATATGTGGTCTTATCTGAGGACGCCGTTGGTGGCGTTGGAATCATGAGAAGATTTCGAGCACTTTGGTAGACTATGTGAAAATTTTGGAGAGCAAAAATGATCTAAACAGTAACGGAACAGAAATAAATACCAGAAAATTTGAAGCTTTCTGGTTAATGAGCCATAACCTTACGCTTTGATGCCATGCCATGTTAAACAAGTTGAGAGAGAGAGAGAGTCTTTGTGTAAAATGTATTATTTAAAACCAATGTACACGGTCTACTTTATATAGGAGAAATCATAGCTATCTAAACATACATACATATCTATCTATATAGGTATACATAGTCTATCAGATTAACAACTATCTAAACATATAGATATATATTAACATAAGGTTTGAAGTTGTCTTATTTTTTGATTTGTTTTTGTTTTTGGTGATTATTTATTTATTTATTTATTTTCTTTTTAAGTCTATCTAAATTAGATAATCTTAAAAATTAAAAGATATTTTTTTATTTAATTTTTTTACAAAAATATGCAAACTATTTTTAAGCATTTTAAACAAAATTTAACTTATTTTCATATCTAGTAGATTTTAGATTTTTTTATACAATATTTTAGTTTAAAAGGATTTGAAAAATAAAATAAAATAGAATCATAATTTAAAAAGTTATAGTCAAAGGATAACAACCATTTTGGGAAAAGCTACTATAATAGTTTATTTGGATCATATCACCTTTTTTCTTTTTGTATATTTTTTCATAGTAAATAAAAAAAACCAATTTATAAGCTACCTTCTAAAAATTTATAAATAATGCTATATATACCAATTAATGTACACACTAGTGTACTAACAGATGATGTGACATCATTTGTATGTGTTGGCTACATATTTTGTAAAAGCCAAATCACAGTTTGACACGTGGCAGAATAAGAGTATTATGGAAGATAATTCAAGTCTTCGATCTTGATCGAACACGTGGCAATGAACATTGGTTTTCACGTGATCTAAGTAGCACTAGATCGGTAAAGAGATACAAGGTGACGTGGCTTCAACGGTTACTCATATTCAAATTCAAATACAGGAGGGAAGCTCAACTGCAAGAGATGGCGTAGTGGGACTATTTCTAAGGCAGCATGATCAGCGATCATGGAGGAGTAGTTCGACGGTTTGAAGTGCAGTTTGAAGGTCATCTTTGACAAGTATAAATAGCAGGGAAGCCCTCAGAAAAGATCCCCAGACTCAGATCATACAAATCAGTCTTTACTTCATATTTTATTTTCCAGTTTTACATTTCCTGTACTTTAAATTCCTGCACTTTATACTTGTTCTTTAAATACCTGCACTACACTTCGATTCATAGGAATAGTTTCAAGTAGATTCGAGTAGACTGTTGCTGTAAACCTCTTCGAGGCTGAGTTTGGACTATTGTAAGTGTTCATTTTAATGAAATACTTCGATTGTTCTTCATATTAACTGTTATTTCTCTTAATTTCTCCTAAGTCAAGCCACCAGTAAAAGTTCTCTTCATTGAGGCTGAAAGAACTAAAACACAATCGTCTGATAATTGGTTGGCAATTATAATTTCTGTAAAGATTGATTGATCCTTACTGGCACGCTCACATTTACAAAAATACCCTTCGAAAAGCCAAAAAGCCAAGAGTATGGTTTTGGATATTTGTAATTTGTATAATAAATATAGTCAATAATAATATTATAATACTAGTTGGTACACCAGTGTGTAAACTAATTGGCGCATGTAGCACCACCGAAAATTTATACACCTTGAAGTTTACTAAACTGTGGCATACAAAAGAAATAAAATGCAAAATAAAAAACATTCTTATATTTTTTTATAAAATATTATAAATTAATAGGAGAATAAGTTTTACATACAATAGATGTGAACTGACCAAAAAAATAATAATAAAAATAAAATTACGTGTTTATAATGAGAAAATAAGTTTATTGTGTAGACAATAATGCTACGATAATTATATTATATTATATATATATTATCATTCTATGTGGCAATACTATATTAATAATATGAATAGTAAGATCAATTAAATAACAGAGCTGCTACAGGGCTGAAATTTTTAGGCTTGAATTTGTCCCGAATCCAAAACAACGTTGTTTTGGATTTTTTTTTTTTCTTTCGTTTTGGAATTTTCTCGATGAAAAGAGAACAGAAGCAGAAGCAGAAGCAGAAGCAGAAAGAAGAAGAAGAAGAAGAAGAAGAAGAAGAAGAAGAGAAGAGGAAGAAGAAGAAGAACATCTTCAAATCATCAACAACCAACATCTTCATCAACATCATTGCCAAGATCCAGTAGAAAAAATATATATATATCAACAACAACATTTAACAACATCCTCATCATCATCATCACAAAAAAAAAAAAAAAAACAGTCAACATCTTCTTCAACCCAAAAAAAAAAAAAAAAAAAAAAAAACAGATTCAGATCATCGACCCCAAAAAAAAAAAAAAATCAGATCCGATTCAGATTCAACTTCGATCACTGCCATCACCGTCTTCTTCTCTTATTTCTCATTCTCCTCTCTTCTTCTTATCTTCTCTTCTCTCTCTTGCCTCTGTTGTCTGTGTTCCAAAACAAGAAAAGGAAGAAAAAGAAAAAAAAGCAAGAAAAGGAAGAAAAAGAAAAAAAAAGAAAAAGAAAAAAATGAAACTCCAAACGACGTCATTTTGGGTTTCGAGTCAAATTCGAGCCCTTAAACAATTTTCATTTAATAATACGAAATTGATACATAAAATAATAAACAAATTAGGGTTTCGATGGCCAACTTGAGGGAACATTTTGGGTCTATTTTATAGAATTCATTAGATAGAATATTGATATAAAAAAATTAAAGGGGTAATTTCATTTTAGTATAAATTTAGAAAAATATTTTTAAATTAGTAATAAACTTTATAAATATTAAAAAATAAAATCATAAATTTTTTCACAAATATGTAATTAAATTTTGAAAATTCCACTAGTACGAAATTTCCCCAAAATCAAAATATCATTTTTTAAAAAATAAAAAGCAATTTAAATATGTAATTTCAATATTTATCTTAATTTTTGGTCATAATTAAAATCACTAGATCAAGAGAATGACACATCACTTTTTTAATTTTTTTTATACATTTTTTGTAAAATAATTAAAAAATAATTTATAGTACATAATAAAATAATAAATTTATTGTCCTTTTATTTTTTTTAAAATGCATTAAATATTTTTTCATAAAAAATTTAAAAATTTATGACTCACCTTGCTTGTTTCTATTTTTCAAAAAACACTTTTCAGAAAATTCTACTTTCTTATTTTCCGTATTTTTTTGTTTTTACTGAATTTTTTTAATATTTTAAGCATTTTTTTTTTACTTTTTAGACACACCTAACATAAATACACCTAAAAAGTAAAAAAATTGTAAAAAAAATCTTTTAAAAATTCACTACATACCAAAAATGCAAAAAAATACAAGAATTCAATATATTTTTTGTATTTTTATGAATTTATTAATTTTTTAAAATATTTTTTCACAAATTTTTTTACTTTTTAGATACATCTAAGTAAAATATATCTAAAAAAGTAAAAAAAATATTTAAATTTTAAAAAACATTCACTAAAAATAAACACAAAAATCAAAAAAATCAATTTTTAAAAAATTTAATCCAAAAAACACAAACTAACCACGTTCAAAGAATCCACAAGAATATCTGTGTCCCAGCTGTTCAGACACTTCTGTAAAAGTGAGAAATAGTTGGTTGGTTTCAACGCATCACGTGCCAGGTCAATTATATAAATTTTTATATTATTAAAAAATTATTGATTGGTATTATGCATGTGATGGTACTTTTATCTTTGTAATTTTTTAATCACTTAAATTCGTCCTTCACATGGCCATGGCGCTGGCGCTGGCACTGGACAAACCATTAACTTGCCAAAGGTGGCCAATTCGAGTGTGAGTGGTCTTGTCAGCACCCAACCCAACTCACACTGCATCTCAACTCCACTTTTACGATCAATTTTGGGCTGGTTTAGTTTATACGTCAAGATATAATTTTAAAAAAAAAAATTAAAATTATATTTGTTTAAATTTTTTTAAAATTGCTATATCTTTTATACACATTAATTAATTATTTTTTTCTTTCATCTTTCATTCTTAATCACATTTTCTGTTTTACATATTTATTTAATTACAATAATAAAATATTAAATTATTCAAAACTAACAAATTATTTTTAAAATATACAACAAAAAAAAATCAAAAAAATTTCTAACATTCCTTCATAAATTTTTTATCAAAACACAACCAAACACGACCTTTGTCTCTCCCTCTTTGCATATAATTCTCATTCATCCCTGTCTTCTAAAACCCAAAACCACTCCCTCACTGTTCCACTCCAATTCTCGATTTCTTCTCAATTAGGGTTTCGGACTGTGATTTACAGAGAGAGGGGTACTTCGGTATGGCTGATCATCTGGAGAGGTTGGGATCGGAGGAGTCGAGTATGAAGGAGGAGCTGTGCATGGTGGAGGTTGACCCGCCGATCAGAGATAATCTTGCCACCGCCGATGACTGGCGGAAGGCGCTCGATAAGGTGGTTCCGGCGGTTGTCGTGCTTCGGACCACAGCTTGTCGGGCTTTCGATACCGAATCTGCCGGTGCCAGCTACGCCACGGGCTTTGTTGTTGATAAGCAGCGCGGGATTATTCTCACCAATCGCCATGTCGTCAAGCCTGGTACTTCTTTTTCTTATTTATGACTTAATTTTGAATGTTGAGAACACAAATTGACCTCTTAAATCAATGCTAGTTATTTATAGATTAAAGGGTAGCACATAGTTTCTCCTGTTTTGTTTTCCTTGTTTAGTTCTAATCAATCTGATTTTGTGCCTAATAGGACCTGTAGTTGCAGAAGCCATGTTCGTAAATCGCGAAGAAATTCCTGTATATCCTATATACCGTGACCCGGTGGGTGGTTCATATTTGGGCTTTCTTTTTTATATTTGTATTTTTTTTGGTTTCTTATTTTTGTTTTAATCCTTACTCACAATTGTAATTGACTCAATTAATTAATTAATATGAGAAGCTATGAAAGATATCTGGAACTTCATACATACTTATGAAAAATAAAATATAGAATATCATACATAAAACACTTGAATGTCACCGCTCTCATATCAACTCAGAGTCCCTTTTCTGTAGGGTTGGTTGGAAAATCCGGTGTTAGTTTCAATCAATAGTTTGTCTCTTTTAGCAAGATGTTGCGAATAGTGACATTTGTGAACTTTTCCTATTTGCTTGGAAGCTAGAGTACCGTGGTGTGGTGTACTTTTATCCATTGAGATTTGGTGTTCGGGCCTGGACCTTTTGTTATTTAATGCTCAGAGGATCTAGAACCCAATTAGATACTGAATTATCTCTATGTATGAAAGGTTTTTGTTGTCGAGTCTCAAAAGATCACTTTGTAAGTCAGTTGTCTACCTTGTTTAGATTACGGGGAAGAAAAAGTTATCCTTCATACAAGGGTTACTTATAGACAGTCTTTGAGTATCTAGATGATGTCTTTAGGTGGTGCATGAAGGAGGTGATTTTCATGAGGTTTTAAGCACCAATACTCTGCAGGTTTTAAAAAAAGCTAGTGTAGAAAATTGCTGTGGGAGATTTAATAACAAAGGATCAGAGGTAGAAATAAATGTGCCTTATCTCTGAAGGGCTTCTTCTTGAAATCAGCTGTGCTAATCGGGCTCTTGGAGTGTTGTTTCCAACAGGTTTCAAAGTAGGTTTGCAGCATTACTGCTTCATTGTTTTTTCACAATGACCCAAAAACCACGTGATGGCCTTTTAACCTTATTTGAACTGTACTAATATTGAAATCATATACTTGATGCATGCTTCGGCGGCTTTAACTGCTCACTTTAAATTTTGATTAATTGATCCAGATGATTAAACCTCAAACTATCACTCGATGCTACAGAATTTTGAAACCTATTTTTATAGTTGTAATTAGGGCACCAGCCATTTTCCACAAATCGAAGACTTAACTTTGGTTTAATGAGAATAGTCAAAATCTTACTGTATAAAATAGAATGCTGCATCCATGTTTTTTTAGTAGCATTGTTCTCCTACTGCTTTGAAACCAAACTTTAACAAATAAATAAATAAATAAAATAAAAGAAATTAAAAGCTGCTTAGCAAATGGGAAACTAATTTTGTGAATAAATTTGACTTCCATTAATCTAGTTTTGGCTGTTTGTTTGGTACATTGTTTATTTCTCAAGGTTAAAACTCTGGATTTGTGGTTCCTCTTAGGCCTCGTTTGGGAACAGGCTAATTTAGTAACTTTTTGGCTTTTTGGCTAAAATGTGATGTAAAAAAAACTAGTATGTTTGGGATGACTTTTTGACTTTTTACAAAAAGATGTGCAAAAAGTAGAGAGAAAAGGGAATCTTTGACTTTTTGGTATGGGTTGTTAGCTTTTTGGCTTTTTTAGTAACTTTTTGGCTTTTTAGCTAAAATAGCCTCTTGCCAAACGAGGCCTTAGATTGCTTTACTGTCGAACAACGCTACAGTACCCGACACTCTGATCACCACATATGCTTGTATTTGTTATCCACTATATTTAAACATTTTTCTATCATTAAGTGGGTGTTTGGGAAGTGGGTTTTTTTTGTAGGTTTTTTTAGTTGTAGGATATTATTGGAGAATTTTTTTTTTTGTGTTTGGGAAGATAGTTGGGTTTTTTTGTGATTGGATGTGATGTTTGTGAGAGAAAAAGTGAAATGATTATGGGGTTTGATGTGATATTTTGTTTGGATATGTTTTTTTTGGTTTTGTAACTAATTTGTCTTTTAGTGAAAAAAAAACAAAAAAAAAACCTAAAAACTAACTTCCTAAACACCCCTTAAGTATTGGTAAATATTACTTTACATCGTTTCACATTATGTCTTTAGTGAAAAAAATTGAAAGTTGTAAACCCACATGCTTTTGTAAATCTTTTGAATAAATAAAGATGAACTCTGTTTTAGGTGACTGGATAAGTAAACACTTGCGTGTTGTCCGGTTTCTGAACAACCTTCACTGATATGACGAGTGTCCTAGATATTAGCAGTCTAATTTTTCATATTTTACCATAAGCATGACCTATGCATATATATATATATATATATTTGTTTTCATAATAAAATTTCTAGAAGCTTTTGTTAATTGTCTGAGCTAGGAAATTTTCAAGATGTATTCTAAAAGTTGCCATTTATGCTTTAATTTCCTATTTCTTATTTTCATGTTAAGGTTCATGTTTCTACTTTGACGCTTTCTTAGTTAATGAGGGGCTGGTACTCTTGTTTTCCTCTGTGTGGTGGTTTTTGTTATTTTCGTTGATGCCATTTAATTGCCTCTTTTTTCTAATGCTGCGTGTCTTGTTTTATGAACAAGCATTAAAACCCCTAATTACTGTGCATTGGGGAGAGGCTGTTGAAAAAGAAACGCTGGTTTATCCTTATTAAATATTTTGTTATCCTCTTAGTTTTCCTCCATTGCATTCTGTTTGTTCTGTTTCTGTGCTGTGCTCTGTATGTGTATATGTGTGTGTGAGCACATGTTTGCGCCATGTGCATGTGTTTTCTCTTCATTTTGCTGAGGAGTTGTGTAAGTTTCAAACATTATTGCTTTGTGAGGAGAAGTTGGTTATGTAGTGCCTCGCAGCTGTAGTCTGTGTGGGGTTTGCATTGATATGAGGCAACATGCATTTTTAAAGTTATTTGGGAAACAGCTGTATATGGGAGTGAGCTAACATACATGCATTTTCTTCTAGGTTCATGATTTTGGCTTCTTTCGTTATGACCCTGGTGCCATACAATTTCTGAGCTACGAGGAGATTCCGCTTGCTCCAGAGGCTGCTAGTGTTGGACTAGAGATCAGGGTGGTTGGTAATGACAGTGGAGAGAAGGTATATTGAACACATTTGTAGTTTTCACATTATCTCCTGGCATTATTTTGTGATGCTATTATAAGATCGAACTTGATCTCTTCAGATGTTCATCTAAACCAGGAATCTTCTCCTATCATTTAACTTTCGAAAAATCTGTTTCAACCTTTTTAGCACATGTTGCAACTTACAATATATCTTGATGAGCACCATTGTGAAACATAAAATAATTTTTCTTACAATCATTATTGGTCTGGAAAAAATGAAATAAATTAAAAAAAGAAAAGAAAACACACATTGACTTACACTGTAGCTTTGAAGAAATCTTTCCTTTTTAAGACAACTATATATTGTCAATACACACCGTGTGCAATCCTTCATTTCCCTTATGCTTCATACTAGCCACCAACTTGTGTTATATGGTCATTGTCTCTTTAGTTTTGAATCATATACCCTTTTGTTTTATAAGGATCTGACCTATTGTTATCTTTTTTTGTGTGTCAAATGTTCTGTTGTTTGAATGTACTCTGATCTTTCAGGTCTCCATTCTGGCTGGCACACTTGCCCGTTTGGACAGGGATGCTCCTCATTATAAAAAGTATGTGTTAGCTTTAATGGGTGTATGAATATTTATCTACTATATTTTATTTTTTGAACTTTGCACTTAACTAGAATGCATATATTATTAAAATCTGAAATCTATTTGAGTGATACAACCTGGTGCTGACTGTAATTATGATGTTGAATTAACCCTTTTCTTTGGAAGATTCATGTTGTTTCTCGATACATATCCATATATGTATATAGCTTGCAAAGAATTACAATAGTAGTCTTGTTTGAAGTGGCACAGCATTGTACTAATGCAGTCCTAGACCATGTAGAATAATAGACATAGATATGGGATCATGATACAGGCGCGGCGACATATAAATTTTAAAAAATTAGGACATGGCGTGGTGGCTAGGGCAAACACAGTAGTACATGGCAACATATGAATATATTTATGTATCTTTTATGCCTGTTATGTAAGAAAAATATGCAATCTAATTTATTATTTATATAATTCTACTTAAAATTGCAACTTGTGGAAGATTGAGCTGCACAAATATCATGTATATAAGGCATACGCTTGTTTGCTTTCTTACTACATTTCTTCATGTTCTCCTATTTAATCTTTATTTCTATTTTTTCATATGTTTTTAGCTGTCTGTTGCATACTTTACTTTATGTTGGTTGTTCACATGATGTATTTGTTTTGGAAATATTTCAAGACACAACTACAGTACCTAATTTGTGTTCCTTAGAATGCTGAACAGTGTTACTATATTGAGAGTCCACTGTATATAGGTCACGTCTTCTCCCTAGAAGTGTTTGGTGCTACTTAGGCCTTAGGGTTGTGCAAACCTTGGAGCATCTTATGTGAGATGCTTAGTGCTAACAATCATTGACAATCATAAGTATACAAACAAAAACCAAGCAAAAGTGCTATTTAGCCAAGGCAATAAACAGAGATTATTCCACTAGCAAACTGAACTCTACCACTAGCTTAAGATAGTTTCAAACATCCGCCAAATGCAATAAAGCATGACAAGGAAACATAGCTAATGGCTGTGAACAAAGGGGAAATAAATTTTGGACTTTGAAGGCTAGGACTTCACTCACTGAAACTTCAATTATAAAAGAGATGATCTGGATAGTTTTTGAATGAGCAGAGTTTGATGCTTAACTTTAAAATCAAAGATATTGAAAGAATTTAAGTAATCAGATTTTCTCTCTCTAATGAAATCTGTTCCTAAATTTGGTCTCATCTAGAAGAAAGGAAAGGATCAAGTAAGTTGTGAGTAAAGGGCAGCCAACTAAATAGGGTTAGAATTTAGATAGCACCAGTCAATACAATTAAGAGGCCTATGAATGCACAATAAACCCATCTGAGGATCGTTCGAGCCAACAATCATGCAAGAACAAGGTATTGGTGAAGAAGAATGAAGACACCTGAGAGATGGGAAGAGGAGAAGAGGGAGAAGAAAATGAAGCCGTGAAGGAGCCGAGAGGGAGAAGGAAAGAGGAAGCCACTGTATGTCTATTTCCACTCTCTTGTGGAGTAATCTTGAAAGTGGAACTCCTGTTATAATTATCGTGTAGTGCTTCCACTTGTTTTGGCTGCAGTCATCCTTGACTGTGCTCCAACTCATTATCTAATGGCATTTAAGATTTGAATGACATGCAACTGTGAAGCCTGTGTGTGGAGCATCCTGACAATTGCCTTTCACATGTACCCTTTCAACTCAGAAACTCTTTACTGTCTCCTTAGACATTTTCAATTTGCCTTTTATATTACTGAGACAAATACCACAGACAACAATTGTCACAAGGGGAATTGACTTTTCTACAGTTGATTTCTAATATTTCATTTTCTTTGCCTTCCATAATATGTGGTAGTAGATTTAGGGTTGAGTTTTGTTTTTTCCTACTTTTCCCCAAAGTTTTATTAAGTTTCATATCTTCAATACCAATTCTTTTAATAAGTGAAAGAAGAAGCTTTTCTGCCTCTGACTTCTGTTAATATGCACAAGCCAAAGTGCTACCTCTTTGTCACCATTTACTTACATTTTTACAATGGCCTTTTATGTTGCAGGGATGGCTACAATGACTTCAATACATTCTACCTGCAAGTAAGCATTGTGACATTAGATGCTTTTAAATTTTAATCATTCAAGTTACAAAATTTGTGTTGGCCTTGTCAGTTAGTATAGCTATGATTGGAGATTGGTGTTAATTATCATTCAACTTGCTGATCATAATTCTTGTTGGTCTAATTAGTTTGAGCACCTTTTCTGATTGCGTTGGTCAGTAAGTTTGTTTTCCTTTTTAAGTAAATGTTTTACCTTTGACTGTTGTAGGTTTGGTTTGACTAGCTTGATGTTGTATAATTTTTACTTGGACATGTGTTTGGGCAATACCTTCTTGATTGTATATGATGATTAGTTGGTGAAGGGAGAAAAAGAAGAAAAAAATATCACGGAAAGCAAATCCTGTTTACTTGGACATTTGTTTTGTGAACATTGTCTTTCAAAAGATCGACACCATTATGAATTTAAGGAGTGTCAAATAGTCCTTCTTTTGCGGCTAGGGCTATAGAAGTTTATGGAAGATCTGAATGCTTAATGAAGTGTCAGAAAAAGAAAAAGAAGGAGCCCCAAGTGTTGGGACATTCTTGTCAACCTTCATTTTGCTGCTAACTCAACTTTTGATCATCCTTATTTGTTTCTTTGCAATTTATGAAAACCTTGTTGGTTCTGTCTCAAGCCAAAAGTTTTAATTGTAATTACCCTTCCTCCCTTCCCCGCCCTTCTTCTACTTACAGGCGGCATCTGGGACTAAAGGGGGTTCAAGTGGTTCCCCAGTAATTGATTGGCAAGGCAGGGCAGTGGCGTTGAATGCTGGGAGCAAGTCGTCAAGTGCTTCAGCATTTTTCTTACCTTTAGACAGAGTGAGTATCTTTGTGATTATTTTCTGTGACTTGTATGTCATGCTTTCGTTGTTGTCAAGGACGGAGGTTAACTGCTTGTGGTCTATTGGAGATGTAACTGAATTCAGTTACCTGACCTGATTCAAACAGGGAGTTTACAGCTGTCGAATGATCATAATTTGAACTCACCTTGCTGCAATTAACCTATCTGATAATATGCTTTTCAACCTTAGAACTTAATTTAGTGCACATTATTTATTCAAAAATGAAGAACAACCTTCTATCGTCGCCTGCTCAAATCATGGAGAATGAAGTGAGATAACTTTACCATTATTCTCTCTGTTTTTATTTTTTATTTTTCTTGTAATATCAACTCTTACAGTAAAGGTTAGTCTACTATCTTTTGAATATCTAAATCAAATGCTGTTTTTTTATTAACATTTTACAATTCTTGTTCATTTCTTCTTTATAGTTTGATTCTGTTGTCTAGTCCTGCATGCTACCTTTGTTGGTTCATTTTCCATTCATACTGTTTTGAAGTTTGTTTACCTTTATCATTCTTTTTGTTGCTTTATTTCCTCTGCACACTCAAGGACCTTGCCTTCTTGTTTGGTCTTCCTATTACATCTACTGATGTTTTTATACTAGATTTGTCAGTTTTTACTTGTCTGTCTCTGTTTATTATATACATTAATTTCAAGTACAAAATTTGGATAAGCTTGTGTGCCAGGCTCTGAGGCTTTCCCTCTTGCCTTCTGCGTAGGCATGTAAATGCTGCACAGAACCAGCTTGACCTTCGGGTTTAATGGCCTAGGGAACCATTTGAGATCGATTTTGGTAGAGTAGTATCCTTCAATAAGAAGTGTTTGAAGGTTCAATCTTATAAGTTTAAGCTTCTGGAAAGCCAAAACCTACCACTTTGTCTACCTAGCCAAACCATCTGAACTGAAAAAGTAGCCTTTATACTTCCATGTGTTGGATTAGCCCATTCGTTAGCCTTTATTTATTTATTTATTTTGTGATGCGGATGTGGATGCGGATGCTGTACAGTGTTTTTACGTTTGTGTGTGAGGGTTGCATGGTGGGTTGCCAGTCTAAATAAATGCACCCATCAATTTTTTGTTCTACAGGCACCTGTACAAGGGTTTATCCTTAAGGTACAAGGTTAACAATGTATGTAGCTGGTGTTAAGAGAAATTAAGAGGGTGTATTTAGAAGCTCCCTATCTACAACTGATAATTCTATAGATTTGAAGCCTTCAATTTCCAATTGATAGATTGATGCCATCACAATTACATGTTTTAGTTTCTAAGTTAATCTTGTCAGTATACTATTTGCAGGTTGTAAGGGCATTAAAATTCTTGCAGAAGGCTAGAGATTCTTTTAGAGATAAATGGCAGGTGGTTTCTATTCCTCGTGGTACGCTTCAGGTTTGTTAATTCTTATCCTTGTAGGTTTTATTTTGATTCAATGCTCTCCCATTTGTTTTGTTTTTGTCTAAACTGCATTCAACAGGATAACATATTTTGGTGGATCAAGAGCCATATCTCTGAAATTGTCTTGTTTTTTTTTTTTTTTTTGCTTGAGTTTATGATTTAACAAATTGTTTTTTTGCTTGCAAAACATTTATTTTTCTCTTGTTGTTTTCAGCCTAAAATGTCTAATTCTTATAAGCTTCCAATCTCTCATTTAGTTTGCTAACTCTTTTTCCTTACTTATCTTTTACTTATTATGGTTTGTTCCCTATGATTCTGTCTGGAGCTATAAATTCAATGATTTTCAATTTTGAGAATCTTCAATCTTGCACTTTAAACTTTTGTACTTTTTGAGTGCTGCTTTAATTTCCACATCTGTATAAAATAATTCCTAAGTTAGTTCTTTTTTGGTAAAGTAAATACGTTAGAGAGGATGCCATCTGCCCAAGTAGCAAGGCACCACCAGTTGACTCTGCTCGTGCTTGAGTTCAAGTCCCACAAGGGGCCACCTGTCTTCACTAACTATTGACCTTAGTAACACTTGTAATAATATGAAGTTCTTAATGGTACCAAAAAAGTAAATATCTAAGAAGTTTCTCGTACTTTGCTTTCTTTTGCCTTTTAACATCATTGTATTTTTTACTCCTGCCTGACAATACATTATGAAGCTTTATTCATAATGGTATCCGAATCTGGTCTATGAAAATGTGGTACTGAGAGTGGTTTGGATATTTATATAATTCATCTCATTATTCTTTCAAATACAATACTTCTGTAGATTTTGCTTCATTTATAGTTGGTCACTGTTCATTCCAAAATAGAAAATGGATTTGATACAATTAAAAAAGAAAAGACATTATCAAAATAGAATTTTCCATTTGTCTTTTCCTACCGGCCTTTTCTGTGTGAACAAAGTCTTGGTATGTATGGGCATTCTGGGCAGGTCCCACATAATGTTTCCAATTCAAATATTCACTTTTGTCTCCAAATGTAGCATCAGTTATTTGTATGTGTCATCTTCCTTTGCATTAATCAAGGATGTAGTTCAATGTTTCAAATGAAGGCTTCTTTCCTGTGTGTATTTGTTTTGTTTTCCCATTTATGTTTTCCCTCCCTTCGAATTCCATCCTTAATAGGTGTATTATTTTGCTTTCATTTGTAACTGGATTGTCTCAGTGGGCTCATCTGGAAAAGTAGGATAAACTCATTACTTATTATAATTTATTCAACTTGTCTCAGACGGCATCTTGTTTCCATTTGACAAAGAAAAGAAAAAAAACAAAACTTCTTTGAAAAACACTAATGTGTCCTCCAAGATTTATGAAAATTACGAAATGTTGGCTTTTTGCTTTATTTGGTAATAATATCAATAAAGGGATCTCATTATTTAGAGATGGATTCATGTCTGTGGCCTCTTGTTTATGCATGAGTGACAAAGTAATGATACCATGCTGGTAACAATAAGTTCAAGATCTGCATAAAGCCAAAAAATACTTGCAAATAAGATCAGACTTGTGTTTGTTTCTTTATGTTTGGCATATGTATACAATTCAAGATTTACTTTTGTATGATTTGGCATTACTAATTCATTGTATAGGTGACATTTGTCCACAAAGGATTTGATGAGACACGTCGCCTTGGTCTCCGAAGTGAAACAGAACAGGTAGTTAGGTTCTTGTGAAAATTGCATTCTTTCTTTCAATGATTTCTCAAAATAATAATTTGAGATGCTGATGCCTTAATGAGTTTTTTGACTGGATTAGATTGTGCGCCATGCCTCTCTAAGTGGAGAAACTGGAATGCTTGTTGTTGATACCGTCGTGAGTATACTTTCTTCACTGTGTTATAATTGATTGAGTAGAAATTTTCCTGTCTTCATTGGCCCTGTTTGGTATAGCTTTTTTAAGCTAAAAGTTGATAATCAGAAATTAGAAGCTAAAAGCTTCCCTCCCATAGCTTCTAAATAATCAGCTTTTTTTCATCTTATTTAAGTTATTTCTGGATAATAAGCTATAAGCAGAAGCAGCACCAAATAGTTTGGCACGGAATTCCAAATTAAAATAAGTTATAATCAGCTTATAGAAGCTGCAACAAACAGCCCCATTGTCTGCTATCATTCTGGACTTGTTCCTGTCTTCAATGTCTGCTATCATTCTGGACTTGTTCAGGTGCCAGGTGGCCCAGCTCACAATCTTTTGGAGCCTGGTGACGTGCTTGTTCGCATAAATGGGGACGTAAGTACTTCTTCAACCATGTACCGTATATATTGTCCATTTGTGTGCAATGCTTACTTCCTATTATGTCTTTTATATGAAAGCTCTTAGAAAGTAGGAGCTTCAAACAATGCTTGTAGTTTAGGGGTGTGCAGTTTTGAAACTTTTTTTGGAGCTGTATTTGCTATTTTTCGATGAAAATTGTTATCGAATATTCACTTTCTGTCCTACCAATAAGTGAATTTTTGGTTTTGTAGCGTATTTTATTCTGCATTTATTTCATTAAAGAGCTGTTTTTTTAAGCAACCAGGTTTAACTTTCCAGTAACCAATTCATGCTGATTTCTGGTTGTGGAATTTAATTCATAATTTTCATGTTGAAGTGCTGAAGTATGACCAAATGTTTTGTCTTTGATATATTGAAATTTTTATTGCAGGTAACTACTCAGTTCCTGAAAATGGAAACATTACTTGATGACAGTGTGGACCAGAAGATTACATTACTGATTGAAAGGGGTGGCACACCATTGACTGTAGACTTGGTGGTGAGATTTACTATTGCACATTTTGTGTCTTCCTTTTGTTATGTAAAGTATTTGTTAATGGTTTTACTTCTTTATGGCAGAGTGCTATAATTATTTCTATAGATGTCATAAGTTGCCATGGTAGATAATGAAACTGCCTGTTGTTCCAAAGTTAAGAGATGTTGATCGACTTATATGTACATTATTCCATCCTTCAGTGTGCTCCACATAGTTGGTAATGAGCATCATGGAAAAATTTGGATGCCAGTATGTTCTTCAGTTATTCTGTAAAGCTCCTGCTCGTGTTATATGACATCTGTTATCAGAATTGTATAATACATGATATGTATCACATTGTTCAATTTGATACACCAAACAATTGATCAATATTTGGGGGTGAGTCGACTGGAAGCCGGAATTGCAATGGGATCGAAGAATCACAAGGGAAATTGTTGAATCAAGCATATCGCGCGATACACATGCAGTTGACCCAACCCGAAAATGGGTGTGGAGCCCTATTGTCTTTTTTTGTGTGTGTGTGTGGATGAAAAAGGTTTCTACAGACATTTAAGAGTGTAGAGGGTTACTTCTACTGCATCCCTTTCCTTCCTTTCTTATTTTATTTCTCGGCACTCTCAAACCCTAAAATTTCTCCAGAAAATATTCTTCTCTCTCTACAATATTTAGCTTACTTAGCCGAATTTATCCATGTGTTTCTACTTTAAAAAAAGGAATTTTCTGGAGGCATCAAGTGAAAGGTTTGAATAAGTGATAGTAATTTGGGTATTTGAATTACCTGTGTTAGTGCCTCAGAATAATAAAATGCACTTCAATTGCAACTATTTTGAGGAGGACTATTGTGGTGGAGTAATTTGTATGAAGAATCACTTGGTGGGAACCCATGATAATGTTGCCCCATGTAATCAAGTTTCTGAAGATAATTTTTTTAACAAATGTTGGGAGAAAAACAAAGCAATGGTGTTGATGTTGAATGCTTTTTGAAGAACAAAATGTGTGTCCTAAAACGAAGGGGGCCATGGATGCATAAGTCACAAAACGGAAGAGAACATAACAAACTTCACATCAAATGTATTTTTCTATGTATATATATATATATTTTCCTTTGTATTTTAAAAATTATGATTGAACCTTTACGATTCATGATTTGGGAAAAAATAATCTCTATTTACGGTTCGTATCTCAGTTTGACAATGTGCTTGTTATTATTTTTATTTTTAAATCTCGTAGAAATTTACAGTTAAGGTTGAGCTGTATCCAACTTATATCTCAGGTTGTGTCTGTGTCTTGAATCTGTTAACTGAATGGACTATCATTGTTCATCAGTTAACTAATTTTCAGATAAACTCATTTGGCCTGTAGAAAACTGAATGGTTTTCTGAGTAGTGTAACAAGGCCAGAGAGATCATAACAGGCATTCCTTTGGATCAGAAAACTTCAAGTGCAGTTGTGAAGGGTGTTTACAGGTTCCTGAGGAACGAAGGAGGCTTTAAAGTCTAACCTATCTGAAGGAACTTTTCATGGAATCTCAATCTGCTGGTTGATTTTGCATTGTGGAGCTAACATATTAGCCTGTTGATTTATTTCTTTGTCACATAATGCTGTACTTGTTGGTATAATTGTAACTCATTTCTGTTATCTATATTACATTCTTCTGATTAATTTAGATATTGTGTGATTGTTTCTCTTCTGGTTTCTTTATTGAACTGTTTTGGGCACGTGTTCTATGAAGAGTTCTTGGTTTTGAGTTGGGTTCATTTGAGGACTTTGAATGCACTCCCTCTTGGACTCTTGAGTGGAATATTTGACTTACAAGAAAGGATCAAGTAAGATCTTATGAATTTTGACTGAAGCAATTAATTGGTATTCTGAATTTTTTCTTAACCTTGTGCACAGTTTGTTTGTTACTTTCGTTTCTCCGTAAGATAGGAATTGGCAATTAAAATATTGGGATGCTTTGCTATTGTGTATATATTATTCATTTTGACATGAGTTTCCACCCTTCAATATCTGTTTTTTCCCCCCTTTAATTTTTTAGGGATCTCAGGTAGTGTCATGAGGTATATATTGTTCTATTATTTTTTGTTGTAACGACGTTCTTTGTGATCAATCTCTCATATAACAGATATAATTTTTGTTGCTAGAAGTACGAATAATTTTGTGCTGGAAAACATTTATGAGTGACTGACATAATAAAATATTTACACTATTATGTGTCAGTGTCACTAATCTTGACTCCATTCTTGATGTGGATATCAATCTTCTTAGTCAAGGTCCTTTTGAGGAGTATTGTCTATCTTTGTGTGCCTTTTTGCTTTTCATACAGTAGTGGTGTAAGTTTAACCTGTTCTGCTGATGCTTTTCAGGTTCAAGATCTACACTTAATAACTCCTGACTACTTCTTGGAAGTAAGTGGTGCTGTGATACACCCTCTTTCGTATCAACAGGTCAGTTGGAACTTGCCGCTTAGTGTCCATGACTTTCTTGGTCTTACCTACTTCTATTTGTAGAAGTTTTATTTATTATGATATGTGTGCATTTTCTCATAGCTGTGTTAAATGAATGCACAAAGAAAACACATTAAGTGCCTATGCCAGAGATGTTGGGATATTGGAGTCAAAGTTGGGTGTGGAAATGTTGGGGTATGGTTTCGGCTCACTTTCTGTTGGATGCTCACTAAGTGGGCAATTGTTAGAATGGAAGGAGCAATAGATTCCTAGTTCACTTTAAATACCCTACAATATAATTCCATTATGCTTTCTTGTTTTAAAGGTGTTGTAAAATGGCTGTAAGTGCCCTTGTGGGTGCTCATGTTTCATTTCACCCTTAGTTCAAAAGAAGGAAACTTAGATTTAGATATTTCACTGTGTTGTCTTGTCCTAAGATTTAGTAGTTAGCTCTACCTGAAACCTAAATTAATTTGCCCAAAGATGTATGCCCAAGTCTTACGCAATGTTTATGTTTACAATGCTGACTTGTTCCTTGTACTAAGTTTTGTGCACATCATATTTTTATACTGATGATCTTTCATAAACGATATAAAGACAAAAACCTGTTCTCCAATGTTAAAGGTCATACCCAATGCATAAGTTTCCCATTTACACTAGTGTTTGGGAGAGATAGTAAGTAGGCAGCACTTTTTTTTTCTTGGGGGTGGAAAGGTTGATTCTCGTGACTTGAACCTGCAGCACAGCACTGGGAGCGGATAACACTTGCCATTGCTCTAGGTTATGACCTCTAAATCTGTCCAATATTGCTTGGTTTATATTCTACTAGCTATTGTCACACGTGATGCGTGTGCAATTCAAATAAATAAAAATAAAACAAAATGTTTACTATATATTATGTGCTACTCAAGTGGTGAGTCTTCTTCATTAGACCCAAGGTCCAAGGTTTGAGTCTCACTTCTCTCATCTATCAAATTTTTTTAATTTTTTATTTTAAGTAGAAAAATGAGGGACGCGTGGCATAAAGAGAAGCAAGCAAAGGCTTGGACAGCCTTCACTTAATATAATAGTATAGATATATGTAGATAATCACTTATTATTGGTTCACTCATTGTTTATTGCTAGACAGCTCAAGGAACTATAGGGAAATTTCTTTTTCTCATTCGTAATTGTATTACCTAGTAAACTCTAACAAATTCTTTCATTTAGAGTTTCTTTCATTTTTATCTTACTGCTCATTATTTATGTCACTCCTGTATGTTCCTATGTACATGGGGAGTTTAGGGAGGAAAAAGAAACTATACTCCTGAAAATTTGGAACTGCTATAAATTCTACAAAAGGTGAAATTGAGTGAGGAAACTTCTATGAGACTAAAATTTGAAAGGAGTTTATGCTGGCGACCCCACCTTATAAAAAGTGCCCTATTACACTCGCCGGATGTTTCATATTATGACTGATGCACCCTTCTCCTTGGGGTATTTTGGCAAGTCCAGTGTAGGTGGGACCTATTTGGAGTTAAGTAATTGAGTTATTAACATTTTTTGTCAATTTGGTTGTTAATCCCGTCTGAGACGCCTTTATTGTATCCCTGAACTAATTGGGTATTATCCAGTCCCCTATCCTGACTCATCCAAACACACAACTATTAGTCCTGTGATCTTTTGTCCTAGGACTGTTTCTCTTAGGTTTCATAATCCCATCTTATTCCGTTCTTGAAAATAATGTGGTCTGAGAGTTTCAAGATACTAGATGAGTATGAAGACTTATATGGAGATAAGAGAGAATAGAAGAGAGAGAAAGAGGGGTTGGAGATTATGGGATGCGTAAAATGCAAATGAAAGAGAGACTCAGAGAGAGGGAGAGTGCTTAAAACTTGATTTCTTTCCAACTTTCTGTTCATCCTGCTGTCTGAATCCTGTTTCATTGTACCTATGTATAGGTGTTGTCAAACCTGGAAACTTGTAGAAACATGCTGAAACACTTAATAGTGAATATAGACTTTAAATTGTATTTATAAATTTCTGCAGAGTAAGTACATCATGCATAATAAAACCTCCTGATATAGTTACAAAAAATGAATCTAATTGGTATTTGGTTGATTGTGGATCTTTAATTAAGCATGCCCTGAAGACTTGGGTATTGAACTCGAAGGCCCAAGATTTGAGGATTTAACCTCAAGTTGCTTTTGTATGCTAACAAGTGTTACACTTATCTGAATTTTTATCTTTATCATTGCTTTTATAACTTCAGATATTCGGTTAATATGAAAATGTTACCTATTCATCTATTTCTTCTATTACAAAGAGATATATTTCATCCCTTCTATTTAATTTTTTCTACTGCATTTATTTTATGGTTTCTAAGCTCATAAAACTAGGCACATATTTGTGTAATGTTTTCATCATTTGTCATTACAATAAATGAATGATTGGAGCACCGTTGCATTTTGGCAACATGACCTGCACAAATTTGTAGCTTTTGGTGCACATGATTTCCCTACCCTGGTGGGAAGGGTATTCTTGATTCCATCATGGTTTTTCAAGGTGATCTCATTTCTAATACATTCAGGCATATCATTCTATGTTAGTTATTTCATATTCTCTCATTTGATGCTAGGGAAAAAAAATATAATTATGTTTTATTTAATTTTGGTTGGATACCAGTGTTTTTTTAGTTGTAGCTTATCTGCTGTTAAGATAACCTGCTCTGCTTATTGTTGTAAATATGTCTTAACTTGTTTTCTCTTGTTTTTTTGGTGACAGGCGAGAAATTTTCGTTTCCACTGTGGCCTTGTATATGTTTCAGAACCAGGGTATGTCTATCCTCTTCATGCGAATTTAGATTGATGCTTGAATTCTATTCTTATTCAAATCTTGTTACATACTGCATTGGCTGTGCATATATTGGTTAAATTTCTGTGTTTAGTACAAGTCATTTGTGGCAACACGGGAGGCTGTTGTCACCATTTGATATCTAGAGCAGAGAGATCACCTTGAATTTTCTGTTACAATCTCTCATTGGAAATAGTTGTGTACTTACCAATTTCAGATATATGCTTTTTAGAGCTGGAGTTCCTCGGCATGCCATTATTAAAAAGTTTGGAGGTAAGGAAATATCACAACTTGAGGATCTGATTTCTGTTCTTTCTAAGCTGGCTAGGGGTGCTCGAGTGCCTTTGGAATATATAAGCTACACAGATCGACATCGAAGGAAGGTATTAATTATTATTTACGTTCCTGTTAGAATCTATCAAAAGACTTCCAATATGATATTTTGCACCAAATGGGCATCACTGAGCTGAAAACAGTTTTGTCTTCCTTTGCATACAAAGTCTACTTCAGTTAGCATTCATGTTTTGTGTGAATTCACTTTTATTTAATTTTAACTATCGTCCAAGGACCTCCATTGAAAGGAGCAAGTCATGGCTTTCTGTATGTGGTAAAAGTACCACTATGGTTGGAAGGTTTCAGCCCAAGTATTCTAAACTATCCCCCATTTTTGCATTTGTTACCAGCGAATCCTAGAGGTGATAGTTCTTTATGATCCATGTGCTATATCGTTTTACCTTGTCCATGTTGAAGCCTGTCTGGACCAACCTTGAAGAGGTGGCCCAAATACAGGAGTGGTATTTTTGATGTTTGTGTCCTCCCCTGCTGTCTCTCTCAAGGTACCTTTGTGTTTGTTCGATAGGTTTGTTAACTCTCAAAAAATTATGTTGGCCTAGTTTGCCTCTTTTAGTCTGCACTGTCTTCTTTAGCTAATGACATGCCTGAGCCTTATTCTTCATAACATTTTTAGCTCCCTAATCTGAGTAGATATCTCAAAGATGCATTTTGGGCTCAAGAAATCCTTGATTATCATTGATGAGTGGTCATGAGCATGAATATGTCCAGTCAAGCTGTCTTAAATGGTTTTGTTTTTATTTTATTTTAAAATCTATCTCTTGCTCTATAATAGACATATATATATATATATATTCATAGATGTAACTATGCAAATGTATAAATTGGTATACATATGTATCTATGTAACTATTGTCATGTGTGCACATATATTTCTTCATTATGCTTGTGAGTTGAGAGAATTTTTTTATCTCACCTCTTTTTGCTGCAGTCTGTCCTCGTCACAATTGATCGCCATGAATGGTATGCACCTCCTCAGATTTACACTCGCAATGACAGTACTGGTTTATGGACAATAAAGCCTGCTTTGCCACCTGAATCTCCATTCTTGTCCCTTGGCATGAATAAGGCCAAACAAGCTCTTGCAAAACATACAGTTCCATCAGATGCTGGTGAGGCTAGTCTAATGGAGCATGTGCATCATGATATCAACCAAGACTCAACAGATGGTTTCACTAGTATCGAAACTAGTTCTGAATATGTTGCTGAGGGATCACATTCTCGTGATGACTCTGATATTGGAACCAAAAAACGGCGAGTAGAACAGGATTCATCTGCTGATAGCATTGTTATTGCTAACTGTTCCTTACATGAGCCTAGAGAAGAAAAGTTGGAGGACTCGACAAACTCAGAAAATGCTTTCCTGGAAGATTATCAAGGTGTATCAGTCACAGCAGCTAATGCTTCAGTAGCTGAGCGTGTTATAGAACCTACTCTTGTGATGTTTGAGGTAATTTTGTCGAGGATTCATATTATACTGTCTTTGTTGGTTGTCTTTTGACTATTTATTGTATTAATTTTTGTTTATTTTTGTTATTTTTGTTTATTTATCATTACTATTATTAATTATTGTCATTACTATTAGTAACGGAAATAGTAGAAGTAGTTTGTTGCTGGATGGCATCAAACTTGACAGGATTAAGAGTCATTGGAAAAAAGAATAATATAAATAGAAGGCAAAAGATTTGGATAGACAATTAGTGAGGATGGATGTGTAAATGCTAAGTCCAGAAGACACTTCGTGAGTCGTGACCATACTAGTTATTAAGCGGATGAAGAGTTGGGATTCAAAACAAATTTGGTATTCTTGAAGAAGTAATCCTCTTATCATTTTTCTCATGGATCTGCTTTAATTCTATTATAAAAGTGCAACACCTTTTCTTTTCTACACCTATTTGGCTATTTGGATTTCTCTTTCATGATATGATACATGAGGTGACAATGATGTTGGCAAACCTGTGGGGGACCACTTTTGTTGAAATGAAGTTAAAGATTTTATCTTGGAATGTGCGAGGCCTGAATGATAGGGACAAGAGGGTGGCAGTGAAAGCAGTTTTGCGCAATGCAAGAGCGGATGTGGTGTGTTTGCAGGAAACAAAGATGATGGTGGGCGGGGAGGTGGTGAAGGAGATTTGGCGCCGAGGGAGGGAGAGATTTGTGGAGTGGCTCTATCTGCCAGCCATTGGCACAACAGGTGGGATACTTTTGTGTTGGGACTCTAGGGTGGTTGTGAAGGAAGAGGAGGAGGTGGGTGGTTTTTCCGTGTCTTGCCTGTTTCGGTGTGTGGAGGATCAGTTTCGATGGGTGTTTACTGGGGTGTATGGCCCGGTGCGGAAGTTAGATTAGGGAGAGTTCCTATCCGAGTTAGAAAATGTGGCTTTTCAATGGTTGGCGCCATGGTGTGTGGGGGGTGATTTTAATATGGTAAGGTGGCCAATAGAGAAGGTGGGGAGTACCCAAGTGTTGAGTTCGATGCGGGCTTTCTGCTCATTCATTGACGAGATGAGGTTAATTGATATACCTCTTCACGGGGGGAGTTTCATGTGGTCGAATGGACAAAGTTTGTCTCAGATTGATCATTTCCTACTTTTAGGGGATTGGGAGGAACATTTTGTGGATATGATTCAGACTCATTTGCCTCGTCTAGTGTCGGATCATTGGCCTCTGCTACTTGACAGTGGGGGGACTTGCTGCGATCTAATGCCTTTCCGGTTTGAGAATATGTGGCTGCAATTCAATGGTTTCTTGGAGGTGGTCCGAGGTTGGTGGACTAACTATGTGGTGACTGGATCGCCTAGCTATAGGTTGGCTCAGAAATTGAAATTGTTAAAAGGGACTTGAAGAGGTGGGATAAGGAGGTGTTTGGTCAGTTGGAGGGCCAGAAGGCGAAGGTGGTGGCTCTACTTCACTCCCTGGACGAATTAGAGGCTTATGGGGGTTTGTCAACTGCTAATGTGGCGAGGAAGGAGGCAACTAGACAGGATTATGTTCGTATTTCTCACACGGAGGAAGTGAGTTATCGGCAAAAATTCAGGTGCTTATGGTTGAAGGCAGAGGATCAGAATACAAAGTTTTTTCATCGGATGGCTAATGCTCACCGTCGAGTGAATCAGATTAATAGGTTGCGAGTGGATGGTCGGGATTTGGGTATGGAGGAGGAGATTTAGGAGGGGATTGTGTCCTTCTATCAGTATTTGTTTCGGCCTCAAGCAAGGGAGTGGCGGCCAGGGATGGATGGGGTTCATTTTGACACGATCTTGGTGGAGGACAAAATGGCTTTGGAGCGTACCATCTCGAAAGAGGAGGTTTTTGGGGCCTTGTGGGCGATGAGTGGGGACAAGGTGCTAGGTTAGGATGGTTTTACCATGGCTTTCTTTCAACACTACTGGAATGTGATTAAGACGGATGTGATGGCCGCTTTGGAGGCTTTCTTTGTGTCTGGGCACTTTGAGAAGAGCTTTGATGCAACTTTTTTGGTTTTGATTCCTGAGAAAAGGGGGGCGGAGTATATTCGGGACTTTAGGCCTATTAGTTTACTTGGTAGTGTGTATAAGCTTTTGGCTAAAGTTTTGGCGAATAGGCTTCATGGGGTATTGCAAGGGGTTGTGTCCGAGTCTCAAAATGTTTTTGTGGGGAGGGGGGGGGGAGGGTCTGTCACGACCCGAACCCGCCCCTAGA
The DNA here is from genome assembly GCA_025200525.1 of Camellia lanceoleosa. Classification (NCBI taxonomy): domain Eukaryota; kingdom Viridiplantae; phylum Streptophyta; class Magnoliopsida; order Ericales; family Theaceae; genus Camellia; species Camellia lanceoleosa. Next base: position 179,294,811 of record CM045758.1, on the reverse strand, counting down.
AGTTCGGTGACGAGACCGGCCAGTAATCCTAGATTACCACAGGCCTTACTTTACAAAGCATAAATAAACGGGGCTCGCGGAAGCGAAATAAATAAACTAATAGTCCAAGAGCTGTGCATAAAGATGAACATACATTTACATGCCAAAAATGAGTTAATTCACCCACATAATTACACAACGTAAACATCACGTATCAAACAATACAACTGTACAACAAAACAGAACTAAGACTCACAACGGCCTTCCAGGCCTAGCCCCACACGGAGGCACTCAAGAACACTGGTGGCTTCAAAACGGAGGCTCGATGCAAACTCAGTCTAGGCTTGACTCCCAGCATACCCACCTATAAATACATAAATACAATAATGAGCTAAAGCTCAGCAAGTAACATACAATAAAAGGAAATTCGACATTTCATTACCATAAATCCATAAATATACATTCATCAATAAACAGTCAACAGTAATCATATAAGAATATACATATCGACATATCCCATAACCTGTTAATAACCTTTTCGTAATCTTTTCATAGCTTTTCCATATTCATTTCATAACCTTTTCATAACCATTCTCGTAATCTTTTCATAACGTCGATTAACGACTAGAGTAACCGGTCCGTACACCGATTAAACACATTTTCATGATCTCGTAAACTGGTCATGGGCCTTCATCTTCATGCTCTACCATGTTTCACTTCATGGCCCTGCATGTTCATGTTGCTCCCATGACCTAACTTTCTATTGACCATGGGTTTGTCCTTCCATGCCGTCCCCCATGACTCATGACGCATGGGCCTGCATGTTCTCGCCCCCATGACTCGGGACTCTTTATGACTGGCCATGGGCTTGTCCTTCCATGCCGTCCCCCATGACTCATGACGCATGGGCCTGCATGTTCTCGCCCCCATGACTCGTCTATCTATCTAAAGATGCCATGCACAGACATTCGTTCACATAAAACATGTAACATTTCTAAAACCATAACATATAATGTAGCCCTTTTAAACATAGTTCGTAACAACATATCTTTACAGTAACATCATTCCAGAAATCATATCATAATAATCATTTTTGAACCTACCTTCATAATTACAGATTATTTACAGAAATGTTACTTACAGTGGGTTTCCGATACCGATTGCACGGTCTTCGAGGCTTGTCCTGCAATTAACATTATGAAATATTTCTTAACATTTATGGTCATCATACAGTAAATCATTCATGCCTCTCTTTCTTTCCTCTACTTTAATTCATGTCATTACATTCATTCTTTACTTCATTTCATACTTAAAAGATGCTAAATGATACAAATAACATAGTAAAAACAAGCATGCAAGTTCCCCAAAATTTTCCTGAAATAAGCCTTCCGCCGAAGCGACTTTCGCAGCGGATCGATCATCGTGCTAAACCGCTGGGAGGTGTTTTCCGCTCGGCGGACTTCCGCCGAGGATCTGTGCAAAATTCAAATCTGATCTTCTTCCTGAATTCATGGCTTCCTTTTCCTTTACAAAATTCATTCCCAATGCATGAAATCCAAGTCTCAAACCATTTGAAAACCATCTTGCTTTAACCATTACTAAACCCATATAAATCATTAACAAAATCAAACCCATGAATCAAGATAGAAGTCCATAAACAAACACATCAAAGCTTCATTTTTAAACATCCATGGAGGTTGTGAGGAAGAGCCTCCTTTAAACCAAATAAACATGATTCAACCATTTTATAGCCATGATCTTGTGTTCAACATGCTAGATACCATAAATCAACAATCTATTTCATGAAATCCTTACCTTAAACTCTTAGATGGAGAAGGATTGTTTGATTTCCCTTTTTCTTCTTTCTCTTCTATCTTCTTGGTCTCTCCCTCTTTTCCCTTTCTCACGATTCTCTCTCTCTCTCTCTCTTTTCCAGATTTTTCTTGAGTCAATGAGTCAAAAGCCACCATCCTTATCTTATAACATATATATATATATCCATATAACCCAATTATGCTCAAACCATTTAGCCAAACAAGGTCCTTACTAAACAATTATGCCAAAACATTTGAGCCAAACGGAACTTAACGAATCACATATATTTCAGTCTTCAATTTATTTTACCAAAAGGCTCTAAAAATTCCCGGTATCACATAGGTGTATTCAATTTCGTTTTCTGAACCCATTACAGTCATCAATTTCAGTCCCAAAGTTGTCATTTCAACAGATAGATTTACTTCAAACAGATATTCATCAATTAAATCATGCTAAAGCGTAATTAATTACCAATAATTATGATATACGATTCCGGGTCGTTACATTCTCCCCACCTTAAGAAGTTTGGTCCTCCAAACTTTCCTCATCCTGGCACAGTCGCAATCTTATTTATTCCGTAACCGTTCAGTAGTTCATAAAGCGTCCTTATCATCGTTTTACAAAGAAATATTCGGCGTTCTGTTCAGTCATTCAACATAAATAAAATAAAAAAGAATTCTGGGGTCCGTTCCATAGTATAGCATATCAGTCAATCGTATAAGCTGAGATCAACTAATAACTTCCATAATGTTCAATGTAAAGGCATAATACATAGCATAATAAGTCATAGCAAAGGTAATGGCACAGGTCATTTATTCCATCATAGTCATAGTCAATCGTTCATATTCAATCAGTTTCACATAATTTACGTAAATTTATTCCGTCACAATCACATAATAAAAGCATACCAGTCGCTTTTCCAATATTCATAGAGCCTTACCATTATACGTCACATCAAAGTTACGGTTCCTTTGTCATCAATCATAGTCATGAGTGTTCAATTAAATCTATCATAATCATTGTAAGAAACATGTACAGATAGAATATTTCCTTTTCAACATAACATTTCCTTTGTTGCCTCATCATTTACAGTTCTCGTTCCGTTTCATTCACCGTTCTCATTTCCATATATTCATGAAGACACACTCACACTTGCACATGTTTATACCATGCCCTATCTCTTTTCTAATGCACCTAACAGCTCAAATGGACACGTGTGTGGGTAAATAACTCGTGTGCTCTGATACCACTCTGTCACGACCCGAACCCGCCCCTAGAAGTTCGGTGACGAGACCGGCCAGTAATCCTAGATTACCACAGGCCTTACTTTACAAAGCATAAATAAACGGGGCTCGCGGAAGCGAAATAAATAAACTAATAGTCCAAGAGCTGTGCATAAAGATGAACATACATTTACATGCCAAAAATGAGTTAATTCACCCACATAATTACACAACGTAAACATCACGTATCAAACAATACAACTGTACAACAAAACAGAACTAAGACTCACAACGGCCTTCCAGGCCTAGCCCCACACGGAGGCACTCAAGAACACTGGTGGCTTCAAAACGGAGGCTCGATGCAAACTCAGTCTAGGCTTGACTCCCAGCATACCCACCTATAAATACATAAATACAATAATGAGCTAAAGCTCAGCAAGTAACATACAATAAAAGGAAATTCGACATTTCATTACCATAAATCCATAAATATACATTCATCAATAAACAGTCAACAGTAATCATATAAGAATATACATATCGACATATCCCATAACCTGTTAATAACCTTTTCGTAATCTTTTCATAGCTTTTCCATATTCATTTCGTAACCTTTTCATAACCATTCTCGTAATCTTTTCATAACGTCGATTAACGACTAGAGTAACCGGTCCGTACACCGATTAAACACATTTTCATGATCTCAGAACCGGTCATGGGCCTTCATCTTCATGCTCTACCATGTTTCACTTCATGGCCTGCATGTTCATGTTGCTCCCATGACCTAACTTTCTATTGACCATGGGTTTGTCCTTCCATGTCCCCATTCATGACGCATGGGCTGCATGTTCTCGCCCCCATGACTCGGGACTCTTTATGATCCATGGGCTTGTCCTTCCATGCCGTCCCCATGACTCATGACGCATGGGCTGCATGTTCTCGCCCCATGACTCGTCTATCTATCTAAAGATGCCATGCATGCACATTCGTTCACATAAAACATGTAACATTTCTAAAACCATAACATATAATGTAGCCCTTTTAAACATAGTTCAGAACAACATATCTTTACAAGAACATCATTCCGTAAATCATATCATAATAATCATTTTGAACCTACCTTCATAATTACAGATTATTTACTGAAATGTTACTTACGATGGGTTTCGATACCGATTGCACGGTCTTGAGGCTTGTCCCGCAATTAACATTATGAAATATTTCTTAACATTTATGGTCATCATACAGTAAATCATTCATGCCTCTCTTTCTTTCCTCTACTTTAATTCATGTCATTACATTCATTCTTTACTTCATTTCATACTTAAAAGATGCTAAATGATACAAATAACATAGTAAAACAAGCATGCAAGTTCCCCAAAATTTTCTGAAATAAGCCTTCCCGAAGGCGACTTTGGCGATCGATCATCGTGCTAAACTGGGAGGTGTTTTCCTCGCCGAAGGGACTTCCGCCGAGCGGTGATCAGGCAAAATTCAAATCTGATCTTCTTCCTAATTCATGGCTTCCTTTTTCCTTTACAAAATTCATTCCCAATGCATGAAATCCAAGTCTCAAACCATTTGAAAACCATCTTGCTTTAACCATTACTAAACCCATATAAATCATTAACAAAATCAAACCCATGAATCAAGATAGAAGTCCATAAACAAACACATCAAAGCTTCATTTTTAAACATCCATGGAGGTTGTGAGGAAGAGCCTCCTTTAAACCAAATAAACATGATTCAACCATTTTATAGCCATGATCTTGTGTTCAACATGCTAGATACCATAAATCAACAATCTATTTCATGAAATCCTTACCTTAAACTCTTAGATGGAGAAGGATTGTTTGATTTCCCCTTTTTCTTCTCTTCTTTCTTCTATCTTCTTGGTCTCTCCTCTTTTCCCTTTCACGATTCTCTCTCTCTCTCTCTTTTCCAGATTTTTCTTGAGTCAATGAGTCAAAAGCCACCATCCTTATCTTATAACATATATATATATATCCATATAACCCAATTATGCTCAAACCATTTAGCCAAACAAGGTCCTTACTAAACAATTATGCCAAAACATTTGAGCCAAACGGAACTTAACGAATCACATATATTTCAGTCTTCAATTTATTTTACCAAAAGGCTCTAAAAATTCCCGGTATCACATAGGTGTATTCAATTTCGTTTTCTGAACCCATTACAGTCATCAATTTCAGTCCCAAAGTTGTCATTTCAACAGATAGATTTACTTCAAACAGATATTCATCAATTAAATCATGCTAAAGCGTAATTAATTACCAATAATTATGATATACGATTCCGGGTCGTTACAGGGTCGGTAGATTTTGGATGTAGTGCTGATGGCAAATGAGTGTGTGGATTCTTGGATTTGACAAGACTTACCAGGTTTGATTTGTAAGCTGGATATTAAGAAGGCGTATGATAATGTGCAGTGGGAGTTTTTGTTGTATGTTATGGGCCGCATGGGTTTCGGTGAGACTTGGTGTCGGTGGATTCAGTTTTGTATTTCTATTGTCAGGATGTCTATTTTGGTCAATGGTACACTGGCAGGTTTCTTTTCGACATACAAAGGTCTTCGTCAAGGGGATCCTTTGTCGCACTTTTGTTCATTTTAGTGATGGAGACGTTGAGTAGATTGTTGGATAGGACTGTCCATGAAGGTTTGATGGAAGGTTTTTTGGTGGGTCCTCCTTCGGGAACGCCTATTTGTGTTTCCCATTTGTTATTTGCCGATGACGCTTTGATCTTTTGTGGGGTAGTGGCGAACCAAGTAGGGTATTTGAGATGTGTCTTGTTATGCTTTGAGGTGGTTTCGGGTCTTAAGGTTAATTTGCGGAAATCGAAGTTAATTCCAGTAGGGAAGGTGGAGAGTCTTCTAGTGCTAGCCACGGTGTTGGGATGCCAGGTGTCGGCTTTGCTAGCAACTTACTTGGGCCTGCCGTTGGGGGCCACGTTTAAGGCGAAAAGGGTGTGGAAAGGAGTTGTGGAGCAGTTTCAGCGTTGGTTGGCTGGGTGGAAGAGGCAATATCTTTTGAAAGGGGACAGGTTGACTTTGATCAAGAGTGTGTTGAGTAGTATTCTAACGTACTTCATGTGCATGTTATTTCAATATCGGTGGCGCAGCGAATGGAGAAACTTTAAAGAGAATTTATGTGGGGTAGTGGGGGAGATGATTTTAGATACCATTTGGTGGATTGGGGGTAGATTTGTGAACCAAAAGAGGCTGGGGGGTTGGGGGTTCGGAGATTGGTGGTTTTTAACCAAGCTTTGTTGGGTAAATGGTTGTGGCGCTTTGCTGAGGAGCCGAAGGGACTTTGGCGACGAGTGGTGGCTTGTAAGTATTGGCTGGCTAAGGGGGGTTGGGGATCAGGGGATGTGACTGGTTCTCATGGTTGTGGTCTAGGGAAAGGAATTTGGTTGGGGAGAGTGGAGTTTCGGGAAAGGGTGGGGTTCTGGATTGGTGATGGGATGAGGGTGCACTTTTGGAAAGATAGGTGGGGTGGTGAGGTTTTGTTGGCGGATCATTATCCTTTGATTTTTGGCATTGTTAGGGATCCGGAAGCTATTGTGGCATCTTACTTAGGGGGTGGAGATGTGGTCGTTTGGGATATTCACTTGCAGTGGCTGGTTTAAGATTGGGAGGTTGAGCAATTGCTGGAATTATGGGGTTATTTGTATGGGTTGGGCGTGATTGGGGTGGGGGAGGATGCCTTGGGGTGGAATGTTGTGGGGGCTAAGGGGTATTTTTTTGTTTCGTCCTACCATCGGAGTTTGGTGGGGGAGGTGAGGAGGGATTTTCCTTGGAGGAATATTTGGGTACCGAGGGTTCCTTCAAAGGTGACTTTCTTCATGTGGACGGCAACCTTGGGGCAGAATCTTACGATTGATTACTTGGTAAGGCGTGGTAATTTTCTTGTGAATCGATGCTATATGTGTTGTGCAGATGCGGAGTTAGTGGATTATTTGTTTTTGTATTGTCCTGTCCTGTGGCTAGTTGGCTGTAGGGACTTATTTGCTCTCCTTTTGGCATTGTTTGGGTTCAGCCGCGGAGGGTGATAGACATGTTGTGGAGCTGGCATGGCGCTCGTGTGGGTCACCGGCAGTGGCATGCATGGTCTTTGGTGCCCCTTTCTTTGATGTGGTTAGTTTGGTTAGAGCGTAATCGGCGCACTTTTCAAGAGCTTCACCATAGTGTTTCTTGGCTTGAGAGTCGCCTTCTTATACTCTTGTATAGTTGGCTGGAACGGAAGTTTGATCTGGATTTGTTTGTTTTTTTAGATTGCTTAGATGACATTCTTGGTAAGGAGTTGGTAATTACTTTTTAAGTTTTAAGTCTTGTATTTTGCATCATCTTGCTGCTCTTTCAATCAAATTTATTTATTCATCAAAAGAAATATATATGTGAGGGAGATAGAAACTATGAACCCACTGATGTTTCCACTTGTACTGTTTTCATACATGGAAGGAGATCGCAGTATAAAGAACAAAATGAAATATTAAAACTTTGCTGTGAGATTTGAATTTTGCTTTCATTTCCGCCGTCAAGCATATGTTCCTTTTGAGATTTGTGTATGAGTTCTTCTGTCTGTGTTTTCATGAACTATAATTTATGATTTTTTTTAATTTTAATTTTAATTTTTCCTTTAAATTATTGTTACCATAGCTATAGTAGTTGCTGTGTGGTTGAGAATGGTTTGATGGATGAGCATTTTCAAATTAGTAATCCTATGAGAAGTAATTCACCTGGTGTGAAAACTTGCAGGTTCATGTACCACCATCATGCATGGTTGATGGTGTGCACTCGCAACATTTTTTCGGAACTGGTGTTATTATATATCATTCTCATAACTTGGGATTGGTTGCTGTTGACAAAAACACGGTTGCAATATCTGTGTCTGATGTGATGCTCTCTTTTGCTGCCTTTCCAATTGAAATCCCTGGGGAGGTAAAATTTTAAACATTGTTCAGGACTGACTGTTTTCATCCATCGTGATTTAGCCACTACCCACTAACTTCTTGTGCAGGTGATTTTCCTCCATCCTGTCCATAATTATGCTCTTGTTGCATATGACCCTTCTGCTCTGGGAGCTGATGGTGCCTCGGCAGTTCGTGCTGCCGAACTTCTACCTGGTAGGTGTACTTTTCTTTGTTGATTCACCAATCTCTGTTCAAAAATATGGAATATTTTGATTGAATTCCAGAAGAATACCTAGCTTGAGTACCTATATTATTATATATTTAAAAATGGGCATGAAGTGGAAACCCATAACTAAGAAACAAAAATTTACCGTAACTGTGGATGGATATTTGGAGAGCACATGCTTTCCGTGAACATTTTAAACCAAGGATAGTCAAAGCCATGAGACTACCCTGAAAAGCCGGATAATAATGTGCACCAGAAGGGGTCTCTGTGTAATACCATTCCTTGATGCTCTCACTATGGTGTTCTTTATAGTCTCTACCAAAATAGAATGTAATTATTTTTACATTTTACCACGTAAATTTGCATTAAATTGATAAGCATTTCCGTGATATCAAAATTAATGCACTTGCGTTGTATGAATGAGACTCTCTGTTCTGTTAATGGTAATGGGAAGAAAGATCATACATGTTGTGACAGAACCTCTGCTGCGTCGTGGAGATGCCGTCTGTCTTGTGGGATTAAGTAGGAGCCTACAAGCTACTTCAAGGAAATCTGTTGTCACCAACCCTTGTGCTGCTTTGAATATTGGCTCTGCTGATTGTCCACGCTACAGAGCAACCAACATGGAAGTCATTGAGCTTGATACTGGTAACTTGACGAGTCATTTTAAGGCTTGAAATGGATATCAATTTTTCGTATGTTGATTGTCCCGCTGTCTTGTGTTGTTCTTCTTGATAAGTTTGTCTTGGCATCATCTGATTTGGGTTTCAGATTTTGGTAGTACATTTTCGGGTGTGCTAACGGATGAGCATGGAAGGGTTCAGGCTATATGGGGAAGCTTTTCCACACAGGTTTGTTCTGTTCACTCTTTCTTGCGAGCTGCCTTGTTAAGCAAACTTGTTTTGATTCTTCCATTCCCAATTACAGCTGAAATATAGTGGTAGTTCATCAGAAGATCATCAATTTGCCCGAGGCATTCCAATTTACACAATCAGCCAAGTCCTTGACAAAATAATATCTGGTGCAAATGGACCAAAGCTTCTCATAAATGGTGTCAGAAGGCCAATGCCACTTGTCAGGATTTTAGAGGTTGAACTTTATCCAACTTTGCTTTCCAAGGCACGTAGTTTTGGACTGAGTGACAAATGGATCCAGGTACACTCCCTGATATGAGTTTCTTTTTTCTATTTCATGCATTCAATCTGGTTGCAGTTTCCTTTTGTTTAGCATCTAGATATGATTTGGATCTACTGTCTATTTTTTTGTATTATGAAGTGACGTTTTCCCTGCCCTGCAAAAATGAAAAAAATGGGGAAAAGGGAAATGTTTTTATCTTCTCCCTAAAAATGTCATGAAATATCACATTATCATCACTCTTTTTATTGTCTATTTTGTTTGGATTGTATTTAGAAACACTGCTGCTTGGAAAATATGGTATAATGTGCCCATTTTTGCATTTTCTGCAATCACTTATGGTTTATGTAACTCTTGTAGGCTCTTGTTAAGAAAGATCCAATTAGACGTCAAGTCTTACGTGTTAAAGGTTGTTTGGCTGGATCGAAGGCGGAGAATCTATTAGAACAAGGTGACATGGTCTTGGCAATTAATAAAGAGCCAATCACATGCTTTCGTGATATTGAAGATGCTTGCCATGCATTGGACCAATGTCATGAACATGATGGGAAGCTTAACATGACTATCTTTCGTCAGGTGCACAAACAATCTCTGCCCTATTTGGTTTTCATTTTACCCCTTCCTTTCATTTCATTTTGAATTATTTGGTAAAGAGGATCTGACAATGGTATATTAGTTAACTCCCTCTGTCCTATTTTATGTCTTACATTCTATCTTATATGTCAAAGTTTGAAAATTTTATCCTCACTTTTTCATATTGCCCTTCAACTTTATTTTGAATGCAAGTTCAGTAACCAAAAAATGTTATTCAAATGTGACAAAGGCTTCTTTGTAAACCTATTATTCCAAAAAAGAAAGAAAGAAAGAAGGTAAGAAAGAAAGAAAGAGAAACTTCCTTTAAACTGTGTGCATGGTCATGCCACACAAAATGGGACATGGGGAGTACCAAGTTCAATTTACCATTTGCTTGTATTAAAGATAGAAGAGTTATTTAGAAAATCATCTTCATAAATGGTCTTTATGGTCTGGCAGGGACTTGAAATTGAACTTCTTGTTGGAACAGATGTGAGGGATGGGAATGGCACGGCACGAGTTATGAATTGGTGTGGGTGTATTGTCCAGGATCCTCACCCAGCAGTGCGTGCTCTAGGATTTCTTCCTGAAGAAGGCCATGGTGTGTATGTGGCAAGGTGAGGGTTTTTGTCTTTGTTGTAATAATGCTAAGGCTTTATTTAGTTAGAGACAGTAGCGAGAATTAGAATGTTGACTTCCTACTTCTAGTCATAGGAAATTAGGAATTGCTTCTGAAATAACCAGCATCAGCTTTGTTAATTATAACCAATGAATTTACCTTTTATAATTCGTAAAACTTATGACAAGTTATAAAATTTTCCAGGTGGTGTCATGGGAGTCCAGCAAATAGATATGGCCTGTATGCTCTTCAGTGGATTGTGGAAGTTAATGGGAAACCAACTCCAAGTTTAGATGCTTTTGTTGATGTGACAAAGGTACGTCTGCCCGTATCTATCGAGGCATGCTTAAAACTGCAATTTCATTTTATAGTTTAATTGAAAAATATTTCTGCATTGCCTCACTTGTAATTTATAATCATGCACTAATACTTTGTTACATGGAGTTGGTCACAAGTTTGAGGTGTGGGTACCTTTCTATGCATCAAACCTTCATAAACCTAAATCTTATGACTAGGGTACGAGTATGGGGACGTGTCGTGGGCATTTATATATATTGGATATTATATAATATTGTAAATTATGTAGAAATGTAGTTGAAATTAAATATGAATTAGGAAAAATATAAAATCTCTCATTTATGTGAGAGGCTAGAAAAATGTTTATCTACTATCAAATGTGAGTTTATTATTCTTCAACAGTGTCGTCAATATCTTACGATTCACAATACGTATCTTACGATTTGACACCTTTCAGAAGGAAATTGATACTATCATCAATACGCATCTTAAATTAAATGTATCTTATGATACATATACGATGGGCGACATAATGCGATACGTATGTTACATAGATACTTAAATTTCTTTAGCTAATTTCAATTCAAATTATTTTATGTAAATTAATATTGTCGAATATTTTCATTAACTTATAAAAAAAGAAGAAGTTATTTTTGAGATGAGAATGGTACTTTTTAGTTTATTTTTCGACCTTTTTGACATATTTATTGTATGGTTTAAGAGTCTTGCATTATTAATTTATGCCTTGTGAAGATAATAAGTATTGCTATATGTATATTTAATTTAAAGAACTTTGCTTTTGCAATGGACATAATTATACATTGTTTAGTGTTTTATTCTCATAAGATATTTGTATTTTATGACTATATTTATTTTTTTTACCTATTTCTAAAGGTATTAAAGTATCTTATGATACACAACACGATACGCGATTCAAAAAAAATTAAAAAATGACACGATTCGTATCCCGATTTGACAACAATGTTCTTCAAACATTGTAAAGAAATTGGAGGATCTAAGTGTCTAAATAGGATATGTGTGTCAGACACACATCCCACAACCTTACCTTGTCATGTCAAGTGGATACAATACAAGTACTTTGGGAGAAGTAGAAGAGTCCATGTAAAACAGATATGCATGAGACGCATGAATATTTCATTAAATTTGAACCCACTTATACATAAATAACAAGTTAACGACCATGGAAAAGCATGCCAAAGGTGGTTATTGGATTCCTATTTTATGATGACTCTGCCTGTGCCATGATTCTCACCTCCAAGGCAAGTCTGCTTGCTTGAGGCACACATATTGGGGGTGTTTCAGAGTTTTAAGGCACGTGAATTGTGAATTTGGACTTCTATGGCTGTTCCTTGTTTCACTATTCTCGAGCCTGTAGTAAATGTATACTTGATGCTTGAGCCTAACAGGCCATGTATATCTTGTAGCATATGCATTGATAAAACCAAGCAGCTGATAGATTTCCAAGTGAAACATTTCAACTGCTAGGTCATCTTAACCAAGCTAGCACACATTCTTAGCTGTTATGAAAATGGGTTGTGTTGTGGTGGTGGTTTTTTTTCGTTTGAATTTTATTGTCTGGTTTTATTTTTGTGATTTTAGCAGATTGAATTTATTTTCATTTGATAGTGTTGTACGATTATTTTAATAATGACTCAAAATTTCTGATTCTTGCTTCTTTTGCTTGATTATATATACCTATATCTATACTATAATATAAGAGACCTTCATTTAGGAAAATGTGCCATTGCTTGCTTTTTGTTGTTTTTGCCGATTTTGGCCCTTTGTTTTCATCAAATGCCAGCCTTCACTTACGAAGTTTAATGAAATTTTAATAGTATTTTTGCATGTGCATTTTTTTAATTAGGCCTGATTTTGTCCTATTATTTTTTTCTTTATTTGTTTATTGAAATTATCTTCTGTTAGTTTTATGGAATACTAACGGTCAGCACACGCGATACGTGTACAAATCAAATAAGTAAAAATAGAACAAAATACATACTATATATTGTGTATTAGCCAAGTGGCAAGTGTCTTCTGTAACATTCAAGATTTAAGGTTTGAGTCTCACTCCTCCTATTTATCTATTTTTTTAATTTTTTTTTAATTTAAAAAAAATGAGGGACACGGGGCTGAGGAAAATCAACCAAAGGAAGTCTAACCTTCACTTAATAATAGTATAGATAGATAAAAAATTGACACTTGGTGTTAGATAACTTAATTTAGTACTTAAAATTGAATGCATTAAGTGAAAATGAATTAAACTCATTTGATAATTAAAATTTTAAGTAGCTTTTAAAATAGGGGGAATTACAACACGGTGGGATGGAGAAAAAAAATTACAAAACTTGTGGGTGCAAGTGATACTGTGATGAGGTGCAAGTGAAAAGCTGTGAAGGTGCAAGGGTGACTTGCACCCTTCCATGTTTGTGTAAAAAAAAATTTCTGTCCCACTTGGATTTAATTCCCCCTTTAAAATGTAGGCTAAAAGTCAACAAAAATTTAAGTGATATAAAACTTACTTAATTTTGACTGAATTTATAAATAATTTTGTACGTGTGTTGACATTAAGGGTGGTCATGGATCGGATTTGTGCGATTTGCGGTTCGGTTTCTGTGCGGTTTGGGAAAAAGTCAACCTGTAACCCCCCGCAGTGCGGTTTGCAGTTTGTGCGGATAGGGTTTGCGGATGTGCGGGCGGTTGCGAACGGTTTGTGGTTTGGACTTTTTTCTTTAACAGTCTATGAAGAACAGATTCAATTAATCAAACAATGTTTTGTAACATTCAATTTCAGATTTAATTTTAATTAATCTAACAATCTAGCAGATTCAATATCAGATTAAATTAAAATTCAATAACAGATTCAATTAATCAAACAATGTTCTGTACAAGTGTATGAAGAACATCAACAAATTCAATTTCAGATTCAATTAAGCAGAATTTGTCAAAAATTCAATAACAAATTCAATTAAGCAAACAAGGATTAATATCATCATCAAACACAGATATCAATAACAGATTCAATTAATCAAACAAGGATTAATATCATCATCAAACATAGATATCAACAACAGATTCAAAGATGAACATATATCATCATTAAACACCACCTACTGTTGCCTAAAAAACAATAGTAGATCTTGCGAAGGTGCATCTTGCGGGGAGAGAGAGAAAGACAGAGACAGAGAGACGCTTAGCTGAGAGTTGCCGGAGAGAGAGAGAGAGTCGATCTTGCGAAGGTCGATTGGGGGGAGAGAGAAGAGAGAGTGAGAGAAGATCTTGCGAAGGTGGATTAGTCGATTAGTGGATCAGGATCTTGCGAAGGTCTTGTGAAGGTGGATCGGTTGATCGGTCTATCAGTGAGAGTTGCTGGAGAGACAGAGTGGAGGTCGATTGGTGAATGAGAGAAGATGGAAGAACGAGAGAGATGGAAGGAAAATGAGTGAGAGAAGAGAGCTAGGGATTAGAATTAGGGTTTGGTTTGTTTGAGCAGCACAACCAAAAATATCTAGGATATAGATCATAGAAGAATGGTCTAGGTATTTTCTAAAAAAAATTTATTCTACGTGCGGGCAGGTTGTGATTGGTGCGGGTCTAACCCGCAACCCACCTGCAACCTGAATAATTGTTATATTCTAAACCGCACCCAACCTTGTTATGTTTGTGAAACCACCCACGTGTGTGGGTCGGTTCGGGTAGGGCGGTTTGTGTGGGTCGGATAACTCGCTGCCCAGCCCTAGTTGACATACATGGTTAAAGCTGCCATCACCACTTCTACCACCACCACCACTACAATTACTGCCACCACAACCTCCACCATTGTCATCATTGTATTAATACTCCATTATTTTACTACTACCACCACACTGCCACTACAATCACCCCGTACATTACCATCATCTCTCTACTATTACAACCATCCCTCACCTCCACAACTGTTGTCACCATTATCATAACCTCTACCATCATTTTATCGTTATTGCTATCTTTTTTACATCCACTACAACATCCATTCACCATCACCAGAGCCACTGTCTTTACTTCCACCACCATTGTCATTGTCGTCTATGTTGTTACACTATAAAAATAAAAAGTTACAATTTAAAAATAATAAATTTTAAATTTGATCTTGTATATATTAAACAATATGTTTTAGTTCAACACTTAATTTTTTTAATCAAATAGATTTTCAATTTAAAAAATTTAGCACTCAATTTTCATTACTTAATTTTCAACATTCAGTTTTCAGTTTTTAATTTTATTGAACACCACCTTACAATTTAAAAATTACAATTTACCTCATAATGACAAGTTGTTAATTTTTAATTTGTCATGTTAGTTTAAAAAAATTATTTGACAACTTGAAAAAGAAATTTAAAAAAGAAAATGTTACATTCACATTAATTACCGCATTATCATTAACACAATAGTAATACACCAATAATAAAAAATAATCACATATTTTTATTCCATCATAAGCAAACATAATACAATAGTGTACACTCATTTTATCTATTTATCACATGATACAACTTGTATTAATACCATTCCATTTGTTTCGACGGAAAAAAAAAAAAAAAAAAAAAATTGAATTTTTTTTTTTTCAAAAACTTTTTCAATAGAATTTTTTTTCTAGAAATTTTTTTTTCATAGAAAACACTTATGTTTGGTTGCATTCTTGAAATTAATGTACTAATGGTTGCATTAGTGCTAGTGCTAGTGCTAGTGCGAGTGGTGGCAATAGCGTGGAGGTCTTAGGGGTGGTGATGGCAGTGGTGGTGGTGGTGGTGGTGGTGGTGGTAGTGGTAGAGTAATGAGGTAGAGTTGGTAGTGGTGGTGGCTGTGGTAGTGGTGGTGGAGGTGATGGTAGTGGTTGTAATGTGGTGGCATTGATAAAACTTTGGTTTGAAAAACGTTTTTCACTTTTTAAAAGTAAAAAATATTTTTTGTCTAAATTTGCTTGTTTTCCATTGACCATAATGGTTTCTATTGATTTCCATTTTTTGTTGGACCAAACGATAGGAAATGCAGAAAATATTTTTTGAAAAATATTTTTCCAACAAACAAACAGAGCGTTACAATTCAAAATTCCTGTCGTATATCTAAATCTTTTATATCATTTAGTTCTGTGAGAGAATAATCTAAAGTAATGTTTGGTTCACTCAAAAAAGATTGAATGAAATAGAATGGTCGTTTCTTAATTTTCTTTGGAATGATAATTATTTTATAATGGTAAATGATAATTTTTTTTTAACAATGCATCTCCATAATTTTTTAATTAACCAAATATGAGAATGAATATTTTGAAGATATGATCATTTTATCCTACTGAACCAATGAAAACATTAGAGTAAAAAACCATAAACACTGGTTTTCAAACGTAAAATTATTTTTAGTTTTTGTTACACTCTAGATGCATCTAAAAAATACTTCAAAAAAAATGTGAAGAAATTTTAAAGAAAAAAGCTTACTAAAAATAAAAACAAAAAGAAGAAAAAATAAGCACCTTTTCATATTTTTTGTTTTTTAGTGAAATTTTTTCAGACTTCTCATAAATATTAAAATTTTAAGTATATTTATATTAGGTGCATCAAAATAAATAGATTTTTAATTAAAATATAAAAAAATCAAAAATAAATGAAGAGACAAAAATAAAAAGCTCAGTTTTTTATTTTTTATTTTTAATTTCTATACTCTTTGAGAATGTTTGTATTTCTTAAATTTAAATTTATCACAATAGTATCTGTAACCTGTGCAAGGCACAGGCATTTAACCCTAATATCTATATATCTATCCTTAAAGGGGTGCACCCTATCACAAAAATATGATTTTACCATAAAATTGTGTAACATCAGTAACAAAATGTGAAACCTTGCTACAAATTGGCTTAACAAAATGTCTAAAATTTTGTAGTTAATGATGTAAAATTTTTTGGCTTATTTACGACATTTTTTATGATGCCAATTTGTTTATGCATGATGTAAAAGTTGATGGCTTGGTTACAATATTTTTTGTTATGTCAATTTGTAGTAAGATTACACATTTTGTAGCAGGGTGCATATGGTAGCATTTGCCATATATCTATGCTTGAATAACTTGATTTAGATTTGTTGTTATTGCGTACGATGTAATGGGTTGGGTTAGGCGGTGGGCTCTTACAAGAAAATTATGGGCTTATTGTAGGGCTTGGTCCAAATGGGCCAGACTTCTATATCTAGAGGCTCTGTGAATTATAGGATTTTCCTTTTTTCAAAAAAGGTTCGATTCCCTTATTACATGTGAATTTTTTCTTTTTATATTTGTTTTGAGGATCTTTCTTTTATATATTTATAATTTTCTTTTAATGTACTAAAAAACTGTAATTAAAATACAAGGAAAAATATGTCAAAGTTTGTTTTGAAGTTTTCTCAAACTTATTATATTATTATTTGAAGGCATTTGTTATTCCCAAACTTCTAGAATTCTGAACTTTTTTTAATCTTTTCTTCTTCTTCTTCTTCTTCTTCTTCTTTTCTTTTTTTTTTTTGACAAATTTAAAATCAAAATGTAGAAATTAAAATTAAATCTTCTAAAATATGTCCCTCCATTCCTCAGTCATTCGGCATATTAATTCCATGTTGATCATTCAAAAGGAAAAGTCTCAGAAAATTATGAAGTCCAAGTGTCCATCGAGGGCAGCAGGGGGTTCGAGGACAACAATGTGATGTTGAATCACCAAAAACTCCAAGCAACTCATTGTTATCCTTTGTTTTTAATCTTTCCTCAACCCACTTACAAAAAATACTATGAAGTATGGGTACGGGTACGGGTACGAGTATTGGTATGATACGGATATGTCGATACGGTAAAATTAAAAAAAAATAGGATACGGGTAGGCTCCGTACGCTTGTAAAAAAATATTTATTTTTAATTTAGAGTAATGCAAAAATTAAGTAAAAGGTTTAATTTGTTAAGGTCCAACCTACAATTAATATTTATTGTCAAAAGTAAAGGTATAAATCAAAATTAAATGTCAATATATTAAATAACTTACAAACCATAATTTAATTTTAAAATCATACTAAGCATAAAACAAAAAATAAAAAAGAAGTCTAGTGAAAGGATTTTTTATCTCTGTAGTAGAAGAAAATAGTGTTTCAACTGAGTTACGGTACGGCTTGGGTATATACTAGGTACGCCAAAAATTAAGAAAGAAAAATTTAGGTATGTGTTTTGTGTACCCACGTATGCAGAAGTAACCATACAAGGTACCATACGCCGTAAGTACTCGATACAAGTACGGCATGTTTTTTGAAGTACTTACGCTTCATAGAAAAAAAAAATATATATATTTTTGGATTGGTATTCGGCCATAATGACTGACTAATATGAGAGATCAATCCCAACGTAGTGGACAGTGGGACAGTGGGATTAAGGAAAGAAGAAGAAGAAATCATAGAGTCCACTCTTTTGCTTATGTGTCATCTCTTTACTGACTGTCTATAAAGCTAGTGTTTATATGGGTCAATCGTAAATAATTTAGTCTTTTGCTTAAAAATGCTATCTTTATAATTTGCATTTATTGAGAGAAAATTATACTACTAATACATCTTGAAATTGGAGATTTAAAAGGTTGAATTTTGATATTTTAAAGGTTTGGAATCACTAGGAACTCCAATGATGTGTTAAAAATACCAAGTAAAATAGATGGACTACTTGAAATTGACAAGTTAAGAGTTAGCGAAACTTTTATATCAATTCGAAGAGAAATCCAAAGCCTTCACGAAGAATGTGTGTTAAAGATGTGGTCATTTTAGGCGGGGAATAATGTCACAACTTGGTAATTTTATCAAATATTTGAGTTACAAACTCGATTTTTAGATTTATGTAAAATTTTGTAGAAATCCCTATAATTAGGTAGATAATTGTAGAATTTGTTCATGATAAGGTGGTGGAAGATACTACTAGATCATTGATATTTATACATATCTAGACTATTAATTAAAACGTTAAACATCTGTAAATATAATAGGCAATCATTTGGTTATAATGAAAGAATTTAGATAGTTTCCACACCATTGGATTGTTGATATTTATATATCTAGACAATTAACTGAACATTTGAAGGCCAAAGGCATCATTTGGCCAAACTAACAAAGCTATTGTAAACTTGTGAATTCTATTATTCTGTTTTTCTTTTGTATTTTCCGTACTTCCAATTCAAACTTTACCTTGTGAACTTGCTATTTTCAATTCGAACTCTCTCTACTTCCAACTCAAACCCTATACTATCTTGAAAGTCCATCAGGGTGAGTGCCACATACACAAAAACCATGGAAGGCCATGGCCTCCCTGCCTAGTATATATATATTTTTTGATCAGCATGAAAGGCTGCCTAGTATATATATATATATGGGTTCATTTTATGAGTCACATGAACTACCTCATCTAATTTTCAATTTTATGTTCATAATAAGACATACGGCTATGCATTTAAAGTTCATTTTCCTAGAGTTAGTTTTCAACTACATGTTATGTTTATGTAAAAGAAATATTATATGGTTGGATCATAAATTATTATGCTCTGATTAACAGGAAATAGAGGACGGGGAGTTCATTCGTGTAAGGATAGTTCACTTGAATGGGAAACCTCAAGTACTAACATTGAAGCAGGATTTGCGTTACTGGCCTATGTGGGAACTGAGATTCAATCCTGAAGCTGCAATGTGGCGTCGTAAAACAATCAAAGCATTAGATGAGGGTATTGCATGAATGTACTCTTTTAATTTTATTGTCTAGAAATTGTTCTATGAAAAACATAGTTAGGCTCTGAAATTACTTCAAATTGAATGTGATGAATCCTATTGTTGGTTTTCGTACTATTTGTATTGGGATTTTTTGGTACATCTTATTGGGAGGCTCATATAAAATTACATTTGAATGACATCGTAAGTTATATTTGAATAATTGAAATAAATAAAATAAAAATTTCAGATTTTCCATCATCTTTTGTTCCCCTTCCCCCACTTTTCTGATTTTGGCGGTGTATGTTTTTATAAGAAAATGGTCTACAAACAATAAATTTATGAAGAATTTCAAACAAGAAATATGTCACATTGATGAATCTTTAATGTCACAAATTTGTGTTGTCAAGAGCAAACTAACTTGAAAGGAGAAATGTTTTGGTGTTTGAACCCAACCTTGTTCACGGGAATGGTATCCATCTTCATAAGAGGCTTGTGTGTGTGTGTGTGAATATTGCAATCTCTTTGAACTGCCATTTCAAGTACTGTGAATATTGCAATTTATCATCTTCATAACAGGCTTAGTGTGTTAAAATGTACATATAAGATTAAGTGAGACTCAATTTTATACTTAAAGTTTGTTAATTTAGTGAGGGACTCGGTACTTCAATGAAAATGTTGGTGTGTTAAGTATGTGTTGGTGTGTTAAGTATGTGTGTAGTCCTTTTATCAAAAGAAAATAAAAAGTGTTAGCCTTTAGCGTTCATTTGGGAAGTCGGTTTTTTTAGTATTTTTTAGCTTTTTATAAATTTTAAAAAAAAAACGTGCAAACAAATAAAGAGAATATAATTAAAATTTTTATTTTTTAGGTATATTAGCTTATTGGCAAAGGTGTGGTGTGTATATACTTGTATAAATGTGTGTAGTGTGCTCAACATCTCCATTGGAGATGCCCTAAGGATCCTAATAATGAGCCAAGGCCAGTGGTATTACCCCAACTAGGAATAGTGTAGGAATAGAACACCACAAGTCCAATCTCACTCTACTTCATTGCTATTCCTACTTTTGTTCTAAAATTTTGTTCCAATATTCCCAATACATTTCCAAACACAAGATTATGTCTCAAGATTTCAATATTTCAAAATTCTTCCACATCTTGTGGCTAAGAGTGTATTGAAAAAGAAGAAAATAAGGATATTGGGATCAAAAGATTAAAATTGGAATGTAAAATAGCAATGATCAAAGTACATTTTTTGGATTCTTGTTAGATTGGATTAATGCTGTTTTTGGATTTAGAATTTAGATGGAAAAAGGAGAAAAATGAGAAAAATGTGAATGAAATATAAGGTAAATTATTTCTTCATTTTTGTTTTTTTTTTTTTTAAAATTTCTATCAAAATCTATAATTTAAACGTGGACTAAAAAAACAAAAACAAAAACTTGGAATAGAATTACATTAGAGTGACAAAAAAGCCAACAATAGTAACAATCCACATCCAAACAAAACTATCAAACTTACAACATTCCATCCTGCTCCGGAGTAGATGTCCATACCATATGGATCGGCCGGATACAAATTCCCGGGTTGACCCGAAAAGTAATAGAACCTTGGTGGTGGTGGACCCGTAAAGTAAATGAACCTTGGCGGTGGTGGCTGTGAGATCTGAAAATTTGGCGGTGGTGGAGGTGACGGCGGTGGCGGTGGCGGTGGTGGAGGGAGTTGATGGTCACATGGATTTGCACATGGACAGACAGTGCACTTCACATCTGAATTGTGTGACTCTGGCACTAATAATGTTTCATCAAGCTTCCTTGAAAAATTGGCATTCAATGGAACAAAAAATGATAAGAATAGAACAAGCATCATAAGAAGTGTCTGATTTTGATTGCCCAATTGATATTGATGTGTTGATGACCACATTTTCTTGTTGAGAGAGAGAGAGAGAGAGAGAGATGTGAGAGGAGTGATACGTGAAGAGAAGTAGTGTGTGAGTGATCAGTTGTGGTGTTTTTGGCTTAATATTTTAAGGGTTGTTTGATTTGGTAAACATTATTGACATTTTTGTTGGGGGATTGAGGATAGAGACTTGGTGTAATGAGCCTCTTCTATGGTTGGTTATATAAGGTGGCAATGAAAGCGAATTGCATGTGGATGTTGTAAATATGTAGGACCTAACTTCAATATTTTTCGGAGACTAATGATTTTCTATTTCCAAAATCTCTATTTTCAAAATCTTTATTCTATCTGTCTCAATACATTTTAATTTTTAGATCATATGAGAATCTTAAAATCATATAAATTTAGAGATATACTTCAATAATAAAGAGTAAATTTTAGGGAAAGAAAAAAAATTGAAAAATTAAGAATAGAGAATCTCATACTTATTTTTCCTTTCTCGAGAAGTGGTATATCGATGCCCCATTTAAACTCTAATAACCATTTTACAAGAATAAATTCCATTGCTGGCCAGCAGGAGAATTGGGAATTTGATGGAGTTATATCTTTGGAATGTGGTCAAAATTTTCTCCTAATAAAATTTCAATGTATTAAGAATAAGTATAAAATTTTTTTTTTTTGAAAAATTCAACACATATCACTATTATCAAAATTTTGAACTTTAAAATAATATAACTTTTAATGTAGATGTCGGTTTTTAATAAAATTAGTATTTTTAAAATCTTCTCATCAAGATCTATTAAATAAAATTTATGTTGACTATGAAAATCTAAAAAAAAAAAAAAAATTATTACCGTTGAAATTGATGTAAACAGTAACATGTTATTCTATTTAACAGTAACATGTTAATTTGTTTTACAGTAATATGTTATTCTGTTTGACAGTCATATATTACTTTGGTAATATTGTCCAAGAAAAAAGAAGATATTTTATTTTGCCCTTACTCAATTATGTGTTTTCTCCTTAGGAGATTTATAAAGTAAAATAAATTGAACAGTCTTTTTCACCAAATAAGGATCCAATGGAGGAGTTTGAGCTAAATTTTCATTATATGTAATAAAAATTAAACATAATGCTTCTCTATTTTTTAACTTCAAATTTTTTTTTTTTCAACGCATTTGATAATTGTATAATGTGTTAAAAATTTCAAAAAACAAAAATCTCAATATACATTCATGCGACTAGGCTGTGCCTATATCTAAGATGATTAATCACCATTTAAATGAATTGGGAACACCTTATTTAGTGTAACTCAAAATGATAGTAACAACAATGACAAAGAAAACTCTTTCATCTTTTGAATAACTCAACAATATACATGTGGTTGGTGGTTCCTTTCATCAGCATTTACTCCTTTACGACATGTTATTATGACATCAGCATCAAGAATGATTAGCTTTTGTTTTATCATTGTGAGGAAGATAAGATTACTGAGAATAGCTACACATAAGATTTAAATTCGAATATTAGTGCAATTCCAACCCTAATAGGTATTATATATGTCTACTAAATACATATATAAAAATATATTTTGTATTTTGCCTAATCACCTAGTATATTGTGCATTCCAACAGCACTTGGGTTTGGGATTTTTTTTTTATATTTTTTTCACTAAAAGATAAACTTTTGCAAAATAAAAAAAAACACATCCAAACAAAGGGTTGTTTTGAAAAATTGGTAAAAAGTTGACTTTTGACTTTTTACTAAGCTTTTTGGCTTTTTTTGAAGTGATTTGGGAAGTTTGTAAAAAGCTGACTTTTTGCTTTTTAGTTTAATATTTATTTATGGTATCAAATCAAATTAAAATGACCAAAATACCCTTACCTAACATAAGAGATTTATTTTTTTATTTTGTTTTCATAGGCCCTAATTTGTAATTTTAGGACTGCGTTTTTGTCCAAAAACGTGGCTTTTTACTATGTTTCCAAAATGGCACAAAATATCACATCCAACTCCATAATAATTTCACTTTTTTTCTCACAAACATCACATTCAACTACAAAAAAATCCAACTATTTTTCCAAACACTAAAATTTTTTTATCTAATAATATCCTACAACTAAAAAAATTTACATAAAAAGCCACTTTCCAAACACCTACAAAATTAGTTTGTCTAGCTTTTGAGGCTCTCTAAATGTAGTTGGTCAACAGAGAAGCGCCAAAATGCCTACAGTGATACTTATTTTGTTTTTTTGATTAGGTGATACTTATTTTGTTGAAATTCTATTTTGTGACGAGATTAGATAAAATATCTAAAATATTCTAAATGCTTCTACTATTGAAAATGCTATTACACCCAGTAATATATATATATATATATAAAAGTTTTATTTACCAAGTCAACCCCTCTAAAATAGCTTGGAATTTAAGCAAAATGCATTTTATAGAACTGTCCTCCTATAAGTTGCTTTCTTTTTAATAATGGCATACATTTGAATATTAGTTACAAGTTATAGTTTGCTTATGAAATAGCTTTAATTTGACCGAGCTAGCATTTGTAGGGCATTGGGAAATTTGTAATCAATTGTACAGACATTTTGTCTTATATGAGTACTAGTGTATAACTGTGCTTGAAAGCATAGTATAAATAAAAATAAGTGAATAAAAAAATAAAAATAAATAGGGAGGAAAATAAAAAAAAGGGAAGAAAACAACAAAATAAAAAGAAAATGAAGAAGATGGGATCATGGAGTTGATGGGATTATGGGAAGGTGGGTGAGAAAAGAAAAAAGTAGGAGAGAAAAGTAGAAAAGTAGGATACATCACAGTTGTTGTTTTGTTTTGTCTTACATGAGTACTAGTGTATAACTGTGCTTGAAAGCACAGTATAAATAAAAATAAGTGAATAAAAAAATAAAAAAAAATAGGGAGGAAAATAAAAAAGGGAAGAAAACAACAAAATAAAAAGAAAATGAAGAAGGTGGGATCATGGAATCGTTCATGGGATTATGGGAGGGTGGGTGAGAAAAGAAAAAAGTAAGAGAGAAAAGTAAAAAAGTAGGATACATCACAGTCGTTGTTTTGTAGTTTGAACAGATCTGAGCCGTTCAAATGTCCTAGTAAGACAAATGTGTGTAGGACAAATTTAAAAATCATCATGCTTTATTATATAGACTAGCATATGTCTGTGCTTGAAGGCACAGTGTAAATAATATTAGGATTAGAATATAATTGTAATCCAAACACTATTTAAATTTATTTTTTAATTTGATAAAATCAAAAATCACAAATTTTGGAGTTCTTACAAAACTACTCACGAAAACTCGCTTTTGCTTATATAATATATAGCTAGATAGATAGATGTGCCTAGCATACATATAATTTCCACGGGCATACATACAATACTACTTTTGCTTATATAATTATATGGAAATTATATGTATACCTGAAATGTCATGGCGTATTATAGACATACATATATTGTATGGAAATATGTGTAAAATATTGAACAAAAAGGAGAAAATTAAAAAAATAAACAAATAGAGAAAAAAAATAAAAACAAGAGAAAATAAAAAAATAAAAAGAAAAAAGAGAGGAAGGTGGAATTATGGGATCATGGAAGAATGGGTGAGAAAAAGAAAAAGTAAGAGAGAGAAGCGAGAAAATAGAAAATGTACATTTAGGATATTTTTAAAAAAATATATCTTAGTCGTTATTTTATAATTTGAATAGATCTGAGCCATTCAAATGTCCTAGTAAGACAAATGTGTGTAGGACAAATTCAAAAATCATCCTGCTTTATTATGTTGAAGATTCATATGAGGTCTAAATTTATAAAATCTATCAGATATTCAATATATTTAAAAATAATAATTAATTGTTTAAATTCATTTAATTTGTAGACTATAAAATTTATTAATTTAATCTCCACTACACACAGTAAAATAAGTGAACAAAAAGGAGAAAACAAAAAAATAAACAAATAGAGAGAAAAATAAAAATGAGAGAAAATAAAAAAAAATAAAAATGAAAGAGAGAGGAATGTGAGATCATGGCATCATAGAAAGATGGATGAGAAAAGGAAAAAGTAAGAGAGAGAAGCGGGAAAATAGAAAATGTATATGTAGGATATTTTTTGAAAAATATATCTCAGTTGTTGTTTTATAATTTGAATATATCTAAGCCGTTCAAATATCATAATAAGACAAATGTGTGTAAGATAAATTCAAAAACTATCATGCTTTATTATATAGATTTTTTTTCTTTAATTTTTTTCAAAAGCAAAATTGTACATAATTATTATGTAGATCAATTGGCTTATTGTATTACCTTCATTTAAAAGATAAGACTCGTCGTTGTAATCATAATTATTAGTATAACATGAAAAATGATTGAGGACTCTAATTTTTGTGGCTCAAATGGCTCAAAATTGTTAAAACGACGTCGTTTTGACAATTTCGAACCATTTAAATTACAAAAATTAGGACTCTCTACCATTACTGGTATAACATTGCCATATCATTCTGAAAGAAAAATTTTAAGCAACTCTTTAATGAGTCAGAAAAGCAATCTTTTTGTGGCACAAAATATAGAACATTTTGACAGCACAAAAACAAAGGAAGAGGAGAGAGAGAGAGAGAGAGAGAGAGAGAGAGAGGAATCGTATACCCTGCCAAATGATGGTGGAAGTGTGATACTTTATCCTCTGCTTTTAGATCTCAGAAGGAACCTTCTTTTTTGCAGTACGAATTTTCAGTGCATTCCCTGTGGTGGATGCCACCAACATATTGATGCGCTTGAAATAAACAGAGTGATACATCATATGGTATTCAAAATTTAGTCACTGTCATGTTATTGAAACTAAAATGAATGAGAATGAAAATGAGGGACTTGGTAATAAAGTTCATGTTCAAAGTGGGTTGATAAAAAAAATTCCCACTCTGTGATTTGAGGGTTGGACGCTTTGAACATATGCTATTTTCATAACCAGAATCTAGAGAAAAACAACAAAACTTTTGGTTTTGTGATCATCAAGAGATGCGGTGATCCAATATGAGTTGGACCAGATTAATTGGAGATGGATGAGAGTGCACATGGGCAGAATCTGACTGATCAATCCACCGATAGCCTTACAAGACTTTGGCCCCCCAAAGTTATTTCGAGGGCTTGTTAGGGTCAGGCTCATTGACGAAAAAGAAATGGGGATTTACGAGTCGATCCTTTAGACTTATTATTTATTAAGGATAAGTTTGAGAATTGGGAGATGTTTGATAATATGATTCAATATTTAGGATTGGTTTGGCATAATTTAAAAAAGATAAAAAATTAAAAAATTATTCAAAAAATTAAAAAGTTATCACTATTCATTAAAAAAAAAAATTAAAAAATCAATTTTCTAATCAAAAGTACAACTTTGGTTTGAGTTTTGTGCAACTGCTGTGTTGCGTTTGTTGACAAAAATAAAATGATTGGGTGTAATTTTAGATGGTTGTTGTTTAGCCCGTGGGGGCCATCATGGGTCCCGTTTTTATAATCTAAACCGTTAATATATAGAACTCGTCGAGTACTATATATTTGTAAAAAATCGCATTGATCGGATATCGATAACTGCATGATCAAATCAGTTATGTACAACAAATGGATGGTGTCATAATTAACGACTGAAAAAAAAACAAATCTGATCATATAGCTATCGATATTCGATCAACGTGATTTTTTATAGACATATATTACTCGATGAGTTCTACATATTGAATGGTTCAGATTATCAAAATGGGACCCGTGATGACCCCCACGGGCCGAACAAAACCGTCCAGTGCAATGTTCGAAAAGTAGCCAATAACTTCTTACTCCCATTTCACTTGTACAGATTGTATGGATGTGGTCCACACCTCTCCAATTTTCTCCTATACACTTTTTTATACAATTTTTTAATACATATTTTTTCATAAAAAGTCAAAAAGTTAACTCAAATATCTATATTTTTTTTCTTAACTTTTTAGTCCAAAAAGATAAAAAGCGCACTTATTTAGAACACCCCAAACAACCCTTTAAAATTAAATACATTAAGTAATAATTAATTAAACTCGTTTTATAACCATAATTGATATCACTTAAAAATTAAGTGCTTCTTAATTTGTAAGTTAAAATTTAAGAAAATTGTAAATCATATGAAAATTACTTAATTTAATTGAATTTATAATACTAAACATAATTATCGATATATATTATTATAAACTAGGATATTGGTAGGGATATCAAATTTTCTATCAAATAAATTACCAAATGTCTCACATGGGTGTGGGGTCCGCAATTTTGTAGACCCCACACCAATATAAAACATTTGGTCATTTATTTAGTAAAAAATTTGAGACCTATAGCATTTTCTTATAAACTAACCACCACCACTATTGCTATTACTATCACCATCACTACATCTATCACCATGCCACCATCACTATTGCTACTACCACGGCCATGCCACCATCACCATCGTCATCATTGCTACAACTATAGCTATAGCCATGGCCACCACTATCACTACTGCTAGCACCATGCCACTATCACCACCACTACAATAACCACCATCACGTCACCGCTATCACTACCATTACCACCACCGTGTGACTGCCGCCACTATCACCATCGCTATTACCACCATCTTCATCACTATTGTCATTATTGCCACAAGCACTACCATCATTGTACTACTATTGCTACCGCTACTGTCACTATTACTACCACCACTGCCATTATTGTTGCTATCACTATCACTATATTGTTGCCACTACCATCAATGCTACCGTCATTACCACCACTACCACTACTACTACCATTATCACCACCACTACTACCACCATCACAATATAAAAATTGAAATCTACAATTTAAAAATAATGAATTTTAAATTTGATCTTATATATATCAAACAACTTATTTTTAGTTCAACACTTTAATTTTTATCAAATAACTTTTCAACTTAAAAAATTCAACATTTGGTTTCTAATACTAATTTTCAGTCTTCAATTTTTAATTTTTAGCTTTATCAAATACCACCTTAGTTAAAATAATTAAAAAGTCAAAAACTTATTAATAAAAAATTATTAATTTTTATATGTATTCTTATAAAAAAAATTAAATAATTAATTTTCGAAAACGCCGATTGTTCGTAGAGGTTTCCATAGAAAGAGCCTTTGATTTTGGCAAACAAATCTCCCCTTGCTTGTATGCTTTATAATTATTAAGCACATTGCTCATCCAGCAGGATCAAGTAATTATTGAGGTGAAAGCAACTCTCTCAGAAGTAACTTTTCCTGCCATCTTAGTAGGACTAATCTAATAAACTTTCCAATAGCGATTCGTAGCTCAAATTTACCAAGGCTCGAATGGCTTGAGGTGTCAAAACGACGTCGTTTTGGCACCCTTTTTTTTTTTTCCCCTTATTCTTCCTTCCCCTCTCTTCCTTTCTCTTCTTCCTCCGTTCTGAATCTAAACTCAAATCAAAATCAAAATCAATTTTTTTTCTCTTCTTTTTTCCTTCCCCCTCTCTTCTTCCTTTTCTTCATTTCTCCTCTCTTTTTCCTTCATTTTCCGGCCAGCCAACAGATTTAAAAGAAAAGAAAGGAGGAAGAACAGATTCGTAAAAAAAAAAGAAAAAAAAAACAAAGAAAAGAATAGAGAGTAGAGAGAGGAGAAGAACAGAGCATCATCATCAACAAAAACCTCTTCATCAAAAATGTTACAAAATGTATAGAAAGATAAAAGAGAGAGAGACTGAAGAGCACAAGAGTGCTGTATATTGATGTATGTTCAATCTACATTACAAAGAGAACAACTCTCTTTTTATAGAGAGACTACATTACTGTGTAACGAAAGCATCTATCCTAAACTATAAATATAATCACCGAAAGGCTAATGCATAGTGGAGCCGAAAGGCTGATGCATAGTGGAGACATTACTTTACTTTACAGGTGTGGATGCATAATGGAGGCATCTGAGGCATCTGATATTAGTATTATATTAACATTAATGACCCGCAAACTCAAGGAGGGTAGGCATCGACCAAGTTGAGTTTGGAGACAAGATCACTAAGCGCCCGGAGGATGAGCCTTGGTGAAAATATCAATGAAGTTGATCGCGGAAGCAATAGGAAGTAGATGAACAAAGACTACTGCAACATGTCATTTAATAAAATGACAATCAATCTCAATATGTTTGGTGCGATCATGAAAAACATCATTGTGAGCAATCTGAATGGCACTCTGATTGTCACAATAGAGAGAGGTAGCTCCATCAGAAGAAACACCCAGATCAGTAAGAAGCCAGCGAAGCCATAGAAGCTCCTGAGTAGTATCAGCGAGAGCCCGGTATTCAGCTTCGGTACTAGAGCGGGCAGTGAGAGTTTGTTTCTTGCTACGCCAAGTAAGAAGAGAATCCCCTAAGAAAAAACAGAAGCCCGTGGTGGAGCGGCGGTCCGTAGGATCCCCAGCCCAATCAGCATCAGAAAAGGCACGCAGTTCAAGAGAGGAGGAAGCAGAGTAGTGAAGACCATGGAACATAGTGCCTTTGAGGTAGCGAAGGATGTGGAGAAGAGCAGTATAGTGGGGAGTGCGAGGAGCCGACATGTACTGACTAACAATGTGAACAGCATAGGCAATGTCAGGACGAGTGACTGTGAGATAGACAAGACTACCGACGAGCTGGCGATAAAGGGTAGCATCTGAGAGGAGATCTCCATCGAGAGGAGTGAGACGAAGCTGAGGATCAACCGGAGTAGAGGTAGTTTTGCAATCTGTAAGACCAGCACGAGCTAGAAGATCGGATGTATATTTGGCCTGGGACAAATAGGAACCAGTAGAATCATGAGAGACCTCAAGGCCGAGGAAGTAGTTAAGGGTACCAAGGTCCTTCATTTCAAACGACGTGAAGAAACCGCTTGAGGCGGAGAATACCATTTGATCACTACCAGGATGATCATATCATCCACATACGAAGGAGAAGAGTAGTACCATGAGGAGTGGTCCGAGAAACAGAGCAGAGTCATAGGAGCTCAAGTGAACCCAAGTCATGAATGGTAGAATCAACTTAGCAAACCAAAGGGTGCTTGTTTGAGACCGTAAAGAGCACGCAGTAGTTTGCAAACCTTATGAGGTGGACAAGTGGACCAGTGGAGGTTATGTAAACTTCCTCAAGGAGATTACCATTGAGGAAGGCATTTTTGACATCCATCCGAAAAAGCTCCCGAAGAAGAATAAAGAAGTAAATCGCGAATGAGAGGTAAGCCGAGCTAGAGAGAAGGTCTCCTCATAATCAATACCATATTCTGATTGAAGCCTTTGGCAACAAGACGAGCTTTGTAGCGTTCAATAGAGCCATCGAATGAGTCTTGATTTTGTAAACCCATTTGCGTACCAATCGCGGTTTTGCCAGAGGAAGATCAACAAGATCCCAAGTATGAGTTTTGTCCAAAGCCCGAGTTCAAGCCATAGCTTGTCGCCAAAGAGGATTAGTACAAGCCTCACGATAGGAGGTAGGTTCATAAGTAGAAAAGCAGCACTCCAACAATATAATCACGGAGATGGATAGGAGGTTGAGTTACGCCGGCCGACCAGAGGAGGATCGGTAGGAGGAAGAACCGGTGGAGAAGAAGGCGGCATGAGAGGTGGACCATCGAGAGAGCAGCCGGACGGGATCAGAGGAGCAAGGGCGTCTCGATGAAGGAGGAACTCAGATCAAATGCATCGGAGAAGAGATCGAGAAGGATTAGTAAACAAGAAATTAGTGGAAAGTGTGGGTAAGTGAAAAGATGATAGAGAGGAAAACATTTTGTGCTCCTTAAAACGACATGGCGGGAGATACGGCGTTTAGAGATAGGGTCCCAAAGAAATAAAGCCTTTGTGTTCAATCCCATACCCAAGGAAGCAACAAAGACGAGAACGAGGTTCAAGTTTGGTGTGTTCATGGGGTTGAGAGAACAAAGCATGCAGAGCCAAAATCCAAGATTAGTGTATGGAGGGAGAGCCATGCAGACGTTCAAAGGAGTTTGGTTATGGATGATAGGGGTAGGAGCACAATTGATGGTGTAGACAAGCGGTGAGGGCGACTTCCCCAAAAAGTTTCAGGACAAGAAGAAGAGAGAAGGAGAGCGCGAGTAGTGTCAAGAATATGCCTATGTTTCCGTTCACGGCCATTTTGCTGAGACGTGCCAGCACATGAACGATGAGGCAGGGTACCATGACTCTGAAGAAAAGAAAGAAAATCTGAATCCCGATATTCCATAGCATTGTCAGAGCGAAAAAGTTTGATGGTTTTGGAAAATTGGGTGTGAACCATTTGAGCAAATTGATAATAAATGTGTTTAAGTTCAGATCGAGTTTTCATGAGAAAAATCCAGGTAAATCGGGAAAAATCATCAATAAAAACAACAAAATAACGAGATCCCCCCATAGTAGTAGTAGGGGAAGGGCCCCAAATATCCGAATGTATAAGATCAAAAGGTGCATGAGAAACAGAAGTACTTTTATTGAATGATAAAGCAGGTTGTTTGGCTAGTTAATGGCGGTATACAATCGAAATTAAATTTGGAGGTACATGACCCAATTGTCCACTAGAAACCAAAGACCATGGCGATTAATGTAAATATGTCCTAAGCGACAATGCCAAAGATAAAAAGGTGAAACAGAGGAAGTAGATCAGGAGCGTGATCGGAGGAGAGTCGAGAACATGAAGGCATGAGCTCATAAAGACGTCCATGCTTACGGCCGATCCCAATAGTTCCGCCTCTGCCTCGAGGGTCCTGCAACAAACAATGAATAGTAGAAAAGGTGACAGTTAGACCAAGGTCACATAGTTGACCAATAGATATAAGGTTTAAAGTGAGAGCAGGGATATGATAAACTTGAGGTAAAGATAAAGATGATGTAGAAACAGTACCAACATGACGGACAGGCATGAGGGAACCATCGCTAGCTTGAATTGAGGGAATATGAGGAGATGAAGAGATGGCAGAAAATATAGTAGAACTAGAGGTCATATGATTACAACAGGCAGAGTCAAAATACCAAGAAGAGTTACCTGGAGTCACAGACAAAGC
The DNA here is from genome assembly GCA_025200525.1 of Camellia lanceoleosa. Classification (NCBI taxonomy): domain Eukaryota; kingdom Viridiplantae; phylum Streptophyta; class Magnoliopsida; order Ericales; family Theaceae; genus Camellia; species Camellia lanceoleosa. Next base: position 179,262,280 of record CM045758.1, on the reverse strand, counting down.
AGTAGGAGGAGGTGTACGCAGAGAAGGCGTTGGAACATGGCCTCGACATCCGTGGGAGTAAAGAGAGGAGTAGACGAGCGAGGGACTCAGAGCCGGCCTCCAGAGGTAGCAAGAAAGAAGTGATGATGAGACCGATTCCTAATGAGATCGATTTGAACGATGAAAACTCCCCGAGAAGAACCACCGCGATAGTGGCGGTTGGAGGATGAATGGAGGATTGCGAAAGCAATCCTGCTGCAATGACCAGGACTAAGTTTGTTGCGGTGTGATGTGTTCTCGACCGCAATTGATCGTGAGATGTGTGGAAGGAGGCCCCGATTCTCGACAATAGAAACAAGTACTAGTCTGTTTGGGTAGAGGATGGTAGGAGACGGAGGAGTGGCAAGAACAGAGTCCACATGATGAGTTTGGAGAGTACCAAGACGAGTTTCTTCCGATAGCAAATTTAAATAGCTTGTTCCAAAGTGGGCAAAGGTTGGCGATGAAGAAGAGAGGCACGACGGCTCAAAAGATGAAGTGAGAGCCATGAGAAAGTGCACCAATCTTTGCCGACACGATGGGCGATGAATAAGACAAAGATCTGCCGACAAGTCCAAGGCGGACTCGGAAGAGCAAGTCGATCCCAAACGGAGGACATTTGAGAAAGGAAGTCATTGATGGATCGCTTAGATTCTTAGGCGATCGATGAAGTTGGCTCTGAAGGCGATATTGATGAAGCGAAGACCGATGATGGTCCGCATCTTTCTTTCAAAAATCCCGGATGTCCTTGCGGTGTAGTGACAGAGTCAAGTTGAAAGCGACCAAACTGAAGACTGATAGAGGTAATAGAGGTATTACGAAACCAGGTAATGATTTGGTAATTCTTGCTGTCCCATTCCTCAAGTCGGTCTTCATATGTAGCAGTAGTAGTGGGAGCTTGGGCAGTGGTGTCTTTTACTGGTTGGGTCACATCTCCAGTGATAATGCGCCAGAGCTTCTTTCCTTTGAGGAAGGAAGACATGGCTTGGGCCCATAGAACATAGTTGGAACCATCCAAAATAACAGAAATGGGATGAGAGGCATCATGACGATCCATTATAATAGTTTAGGAGAGCGTAATTTGATAGGAATAGACTTGTAGGAGCAAAATTTGATAAAACAGAGTGTACCAATGAGTCCGGAAGGTCGAAAATAGCTAGGAAAGGTGGGCTGTGCAGTGATGATGTCAGCAGGAGGAAAAATGACGTCAGCGGCGCACGTTAGCAGAAGGAGCGTGCGGCGTACGTTAGCAGGAAGGGCGTGCGGCGTACAATAGCAGAACGGCGCACGCGGGTGCACAATAGCAGAACGGCGCACGCGCGGCTCACGGTAGGCAAACGGCGCACGCGGGTGCACAATAGCAGAACGGCGCACGAACCAGCTGGATGGAAGGCGCGTGAAGGCGCGTGTGAGCGTGGCAACGGAAGCAGCGACGCGCCGAGAAGAAAAGCGGCGCGTGGGAGCGCGTGACAGCGTTTCTGGGGACGAGCTTGGTGCCGTTGGAATCGTAAGGAGATTCCGGGCTGTTTGGTGTAGTTACGGGACTAAAACACCAAAGTGAAGAATGCCAGAGGTGTAGTGCCACTGTATACGGGACTAAACACCAAAATTGAAAAATGCCAGAATTGTATTTCTTAGCTCTGATACCATGTTACAAAATGTATAGAAAGATAAAAGAGAGAGAGACTGAAGAGCACAAGAGTGCTGTATATTGATGTATGTTCAATCTACATTACAAAGAGAACAACTCTCTTTTTATAGAGAGACTACATTACTGTGTAACGAAAGCATCTATCCTAAACTATAAATATAATCACCGAAAGGCTAATGCATAGTGGAGCCGAAAGGCTGATGCATAGTGGAGACATTACTTTACTTTACAGGTGTGGATGCATAATGGAGGCATCTGAGGCATCTGATATTAGTATTATATTAACATTAACAAAAAACAACATCTATCATCAACGACAGAGCGTCATCATCAACAACAAAATCAAAATCAAAACAAAATCAAACCCACAGAATCAAAATCAAAAATCAAAACCAAACCCAAAATCAACCCACTAAATCAAAAAAATCATCCGCCCATCGCGGTGGGTTGGATTCGAGTGGTTCGTGATCTCTGTCCATGGCAGGTTGTGGTGATCTTCGTCTATGGCTCCCTCTCTCTGTTTTCTTCTCCTCTCTTCCTCCTCTTTTTCTCTTGCTTCTCTCTTTCTCTAAAATCAGTTTCAGCTTGAGGTGGAAGGAAGAAGGAAGAAAAGAAAAAAAAAAAAAGAGAGATAAATAAAGGTGTACAAATTCGGGCCATTTTCAAGCTATGGTATTTGAGCTACCACTCTTTTCTCTAAACTCTCACTTGAATTGTGAAGACTCAGTTTTTCTAAGTCTTGGTTTAAAATATTGCGCCCAATTTTCCATTTTTGCCTCTCAAATTCAACACACGTTTTCTTTTTTGAGAAGTAAAAAACAGACAGTGAATTGTTTTGAAAAGTTAATTTTTAAAATTTTTTAAACTTTTTTAAAAAAATGTATAAAATAATAAAAAAATAATATGACTCAAAATAAATTAAAAACCAAAAAATAACTTTTAAACATGTCCTCAAATTAGTCCAATATATTAAAAGAAAAACGGAATAAAGCACACCAATATTTTAGAGCGGATTGTTTAAGCCATTCGACTGCAATTCTCTACAATCAAATTCTATATATATAAAATAACTTTTTTATTTTTTTATTTTTTATTTATGACAGTGATACTAACAATCAAGAACTCGTGGACAACAAAATACAATAATGATAGAGGGTCCTAATTTTTATAACTCAAATGGTTCGAATTTGTCAAAACGACGTCGTTTTGAGTACAAAACAACATCAAAATTATCAAAATGACGTCGTTTTGACAATTTTAAACCATTTGAGCAACAAAAATTAAGATCCCCAAACGTTTTTCAACAAAATATCACACAGTATTTTATTTATGAAAAATGCTTGAGAGCTCTAAAATAAGAGCTCTAAACCATGCACTAATGACATGGAAGTGTGTGGGGTCCAGCCTGATGTGATGTTTTGGCTTGAAATTTTTTTTTTTTTGAACATGCCAACTCATTAGAGCTCTACTTTTAGAGGTCTATAGCATTGTTGTTTATTTATTTATTAATATTTTTATGTTGCTTCCGTGGAAGTACATGGTAGCAGCCTAAAATAAGGAATGGACAACATGTGTCTTCAAGAAAAATAACACGCGGTACTCTTACACTGTAGTTAATTGAAAGATTTTGAAAGAGGTTTGGAAAAAAAAAAAAAAATGTATGAAATTAAATAAAATATAAATATATTTTATTTATTTATTTATTTTTTCTTTTTAATTTTCTTTTTAAATTTTTAATCAAACACAACGTTAAGAGATGACATGTATCAGCCTTCCCCCTCCCTTTCTCAATTGACACCATAATAATATTAAGTGAAGTTTTATGTCTTTTTTGTGTGGGGGATTAGAAGTTACTTTTTAATTTTTAACTTATTTTGAATTATGTTATTTTTTATATTTATTATATGTTTTAAAAAAAAAAATTTAAAATTTAAAAAGTTAACTTTTAATTATTTTTCTAAAACATTCCTGTAATATACACTTTTGAAATAGCGTGGTATATGCATATTTAGTTATGTTATTTTTTCTAATTATAATATTTTTTTAAATTATAACTAATGAGATTTTTAATTATATCTTATGTTGTATTTAATTATATATATATATATATATATATATTTAATAATGACTTAAAAAATATAAAATTATATTATCTTTTTCACAATTATAAAATAAAATGCTAGAGATCTCAAAAGATTTATCAAAATTTATACCAAATGTCTTACATGAGTGTGAGACTCACACCATATGAGTTCTATGCAGATCTCGTACCCATGTAAGACATTTGATGACAATTTTAATAAATTTTTTTAAATTTCTAATACTACTCAATTATAAATATATGATAACCCTTGATGCTCCTTCTGCTTTTCAATGGCCCACCACCATAAAAAGAGAAGAGATGAGAATAGCACCTATTATATGCCATGTTGTGCTCCTTTTAAAATTCAATGTTTTATTTTTTTTAAACTTGTCTTTTCTGCTTCTTGGGTCTCTCGTTCCTTCACTACATTCACTCACAAACAAAAGAAAACCAAACCATCAATTCTCTTTAACTTCTAAGCCCCCCACCTACCACACTCACATCTATATATCATTATTATTATTATTGCTCTTGTCCTGAATCCTGATCGTGGTCAATTGTTGGCATGGGGATACCAATATGTGTAGAGTGTGGGAGTACAAGCAATCCTTGCCGGTGCAAGGTGGTGGGACCCACACTCGGGTTTTTGGTGTTCATAGTAGCGGCGGTGGTGGAATGGCCTGTGGGGGCTCTTGTTTACTGCTTTCGCCACTCTAAGGGCCGTCGCATCATGGCTCACCCAGTCACCGTCGTTTATCCTTGTGTCTCCAATGCCATTCCTATTTGATTTCTCTCTAGGTTGCTCAAAGATGTTGTCAATATTTTGTAACTTTTTCACTTTTGCGGTTGGTACACGCATTAAATAAATAAAAATTAAAAAAATAATATTATATTTTGTGTGCTATATAATTAAGTGATAAATGTGTTCTTAGATTTGAGTTTTGATTTCTTCTCTTAACTTTTTTTTTTTTTTTTTAATTAGAGAAGGCTTTCTAAAGAAAATAACATCCAACCTTCATTCGTAATGGTGTTCATTCTTTGTACCTACATATCATTTTAATTTACCAAGATATTTGTTATCGAAGCACAAATTTGACGGATCCACCGCCGCCTTACTTTAAAAAACAGGAAAGAAAAGAAAAAAACAAACAAACAATCGTGTAATTTTGTTAATAACTTTTCTGTTGTTACCAGATTTTCTTTATAAAAAAAAAAAAAAAAAAAAATCAAAAAGTTTAAATTGTTGATTAGCAAGGAGTAAAACTTGATACGAATTTTTGTTTGGTTTGATGATTTTTTATTTTATTTTGTTTTATGTAATTTTTAACATTTAATACCATTAAAACTGAAATTTTATTTTTATTTTTTTAAAAATATTTTTATAGTGAACAATAAACAAATTTAATAGAATAAAAATATTTTTTATTTTGAATTTTTTGAGAGTGACATCGTCATCATTAATTGCCATGGTGATTTTTACCATCTTGTATCACTGTTTTTGTCAATACTACCGCTATCACCATTATCACTACTGTCACGATCCAAACCTGCCCCTATAGGTTTAGCGCCGTAACCGGCCAGTAATCCGTGGATTACCGACGGCTCTGAAGACATTAACAAATATCAAGAGGCTGCGGAAGCAAATACATAAAGTAAACAAGGTCCAATGAGCTGTGATGACGTACATGGGACAGACAATTCAAAACTTATTTATAAACGTAAACATGCTAGTCGGATACACCCATATGCACAAAATATTTACACAAGTACGTCCCAAGATCCAACTTAACAAAACAGGTACAAAAGATTAGCATGAGGTGCAAAACTGCTATGGCATCGGACTTCAAGCGGAACCTTCTCGGGAGGCACAACAGGTGGCTTGACCAAAAACAAAACAGAGGGCCATCAACTCTGGCCAGGGTCTTGTGCCGGCTCACCTACATATATAATATAAACTGTGAGCGAAAGCCCAGTGAATAATAACAGAGTAAAGAGTATAATGAATGATGTCCATCACAGAATTAGAAATCAGAGTTTATATCAGAAACATAATCTTATCACAAGCAGAGTCTTATGCATATTCAGATTTCAAATCAGATATAGGTTCAGATACATGCTCATATTCATATTCATATTCAGATTTTGCATAAGGTCATACGTGGTGCACCCATTAGCTAACAGATCCATCGGCCACGGTATTGTTACCCCCGGGCAAGGGCCATCGGCCACGGTATTGTTACCCCCAGGCGAGGGCCATCGGCCACGGTATTGTTACCCCCGGGCGAGGGCCATCGAAACTAAGGGCGCCACAAATACTTTCCAGAAAAACTGGACATTCATTCATTCATTTCTAACATATCATAGCTATTCAAGAACCAATCATTTTGTATCATAGTGTACTGAAAATACATAACATTGAACATAACTTTACAAAGTTATTACTCACAGTGGGCGTTGATACAGGTCGACGAAGTCAAAAGGGTCAAATAGATTGCGGCACGTGGCCTACATAACACATTACGGATACACACTTTGAAACATGCACTCCAATTGTACAAAACTTACATCAACGATTCTAAGTGTGTACCTAACCCCTTACCCTTAGTATGGAGCCTTAAACATGACCTAGGAATGCCTAGGATGGAATGAGGGTGCAAAATTGCCTTAGAAAATGTTTTTCAAAAGTTGCTGAAAACAGGGGTCTCGCTCGAGCGATGATTTCTTCGCTCGAGCGGACATGCAGACAAAGGAGCTCATTTCGGCGTGGATTCCGCTCGAGCGGATCAGCGCTCTGATAAAAATACTGGATGCTCAGATTTTACGCTCGATGCTCGCCGGCGTGAGAGACATTCTTCGCCGAAGCAGAGTCCTTCGCTGGCGTGAGTCCTTTCGCCTGCAAGGCATACAAGCACCAAGATGCCGAGAGCTTGAAATTTACGCTCGAGCCACTATTCCCTCGCTCGAGCGGATCTCAGAAGAAACGATGGTCGCTCGAGCGTAGAATCCTTCGTTCGAGCGTAGAAGCCAAATTCTGGGATTTCCAAATTTGCCTTCCAAGCTCAAACCAAGTATTTCAAAGCTCAAAACTCAACCTCTTGGGCCCAAATTCTGGAAAAACACTATAAACACATAGTATATCAAGTTTCAAAAGCCAATTTGTAAATTCAAGGGCCAAGAGTGAGTCAATTTGAGCACCACTTCCATAAATCTTCAAGAACAAGATGTAATCCAACATGCATGAGTTCAAGTGCATTTCAAAGCTTTAAAACATGATTCAAAGTAAAGTTAAACCCAGAATTTTGATGAATTCATGGACTTTAGCAAAAATATGAACATGCATGTGGAGATTTGACACCAAACAACTTCAATTTCTATGGACATGTACATGCATGCACTAATTAAGCTCAAATTCAACATGTTAAACCCAATTCCAACCTTAAACTCTAATTTAACCAAGAATCGTACAAGAACTAGTCCAAGTACATGAATGAGAGGATGAATTCCTACCTTAAACCTTCAATCTCAAGTCTAGGGGCTTAATTCCTCCAATTCCAAGCTAAACCTTGTTGAAAATCAAGCCTTCTCCTCTCTCAAACTCTCCCCCACGTTTTTGGCCTCTCAATTGATGGAAACCAATGTTCTAAGACTAAGTCCCATGGTTGTCTAAGTTAGTGGTCTTCAATAGCACTATTGTAAATGAGCTAAGTGCATTATTAAAATGTTATTTAATCTGATTTAAACATTCCAAATCGAATTTTAATTGAACCTACTATAAAATCACACAAAATCTAACTAGTCCAAAACATTAATCAATTTCGAAATCGGGCGCCGATAAGGTTTCTAATTTACAAATTAAAGTGTAAAACACGAACAGATATTCCGACACCGCACAGATAAAAACACATAATTCATGCAATGCACATGCCAATTAGTCCCGGATTTTCCCTTAATTATTATTAGGCTTAATTAAGTTCCAATTAGCGTTAATCAGGGTCGGGGTTATTACAACTACCATCTCTATTTTCACGGTCACTATTGCAATTATCATCCGTGAAGTAAGAAAATTTTAATTTCACAAGCACTGTTGGTTAAGTACAAAGAGTTTTATTTCAATCTATTTTCTATGGGACTTTTCTTCGGTGTGCAAGGCACATGGTATGCAACCCATTTACGCCTTTCTGTTTGCCTTATGTTTTATGTTTACACCTTACACTTACACTCTTTGTGTTGGTTGCATATGGTGTGCAACTTTAAGGGTTGCACACCATAACAGGACCCTTTTCTATGAATCATTTTGTACCCTTTGCATTGCACTACTTAGGTCTTGTTTGGAAATAGTCTATTTTAGAAATTTTTTAAATTTTTTGACTAAAATATGAGGTAAAAAAAATTATTTTGTTTGAAATGAATTTTTAATTTTTTTAAAAAATATATACAAAAAGTAGAGTGAAAATAAAATATTTGACTTTTTAGTACATGTTATAGACTTTTTGATTTTTTAGTAACTTTTTGACTTTTAAGCTAAAAGTGTTACATGCCAAACAAGGCTTTAGTCTCTTAAGAAAGAAATACAATGAGTCCTCGTTTGGCATGAGATTTTTTTTTTTTGAGGTTGGGGGTTAATTTAGCCAAAATAAAATAAAATAAGCTAAAAAGTTAATAAGACAAAATATTTCATCTAAATTATAATCATTTTACATTTTTTCTCATAAAAATTAAAAAAACCAAAAAAATCCAACCCAACCCAACGAACTTTGTAACCTCATCTTAAAATAACCAAAAAAATTAAAAGGGCAACCCATTTTACAAACAAAATCTGAGTTTCACTTCACGCATTTAATCCATCCTATTAATCATAGCACAAAATAGTACTATTTTAAAACAAAGAGAAATAGCAACTTAGTGTAAACGAATACAAAAAAAAATTACAAATCAATCGAAAATTTTATAAACATTAATGGTTATAATTCTAAAAATTTTCATGTATTTGTAAAAAAAAAAAAAAAAAAAAAAAAAAAAAAAAAAAAAAATAATAATAATAATAATAATAATAATTCTGATCCTCACCCCGCTGTATTTTCCCCTTAAAACAAACCAAGTATATGTTAGAACAATCTTCTGTGCATAATAAATAAATTGAAACTAAATCAAACAAATAAAATAAATAACGTACTGAATTTATTTACTGAACCGAATGAATAATAAAAAGATCAAGTAGATCTACTGGAATGTCTAGGAATTTGTAGGACTGAACATTTTTAATTATTCAAACTGAACATGTGGAATTTATTGTAGGACTGAACATTTCTGTATATAATAAATAAATTGAAACTAAATCAAACAAATAAAATAAATAACGTATGAATAATAAAAAGATCAAGTAAATCTACTGGAATGTCTAGGAATTTGTAGGATTGAACATGTTTAATTATTCAAACTAAATTGAACAGGTGGAATTTATTATAGGACATGTTTAATTATTCAAACTGAACATGTGTAATTTATTATAGGACATGTTTAATTATTCAAACTGAACAGGTGGAATTTAACAGATAATTGCTGGGCTGTCTAAGAATTTATTTTGATGGTTTGAGCTAAGGTCCACTTTGTCCATAACTCTTCTCTTCTACAAACTTAGGATGCCCCTTGGGGCCCAACCTAAGTTCACCAAGAGCTTATATACTCACAAAAACTCTCTTAAAGTGTCAATGTGGAACAATCTATTTTAAGGAAACCCACATTTAATTCCTTAAATATCCATTACACGAATTCGAAAACAACGTCAAGTTTCCATTTACTTATAAATGGTTTTGACGAACTGTCTTCACCGTATGACTTGTCACGCGGTAAGAAACACGCCACCTCTTCGGACTTATCTCAAAAAACGTGTAGATTCTACTCAATTTTGGACTTAAAATTTGTCCAAAATAAGCCTATAAAAAACCAATTATCCAACAGCATAATTATTGCTTTGCGTCATTGTTTGATTTGAAAACTTGTCTAATTTTTATTAAATCCAAACCGGTACCTTGTCGAGTCAGCTCAACTCAAATGAGAATTGGGTTTGGCCAGGGTTAGGATTTGGTAGTTTGGTTTGTCTATCAACTCAACCAGCGAGTTGGACAAAAAATATGAGAAATATATTTAAAAAAAATATATATATATATAGAATTTAATCTTGGCTCACAAGAGGTAGTTGGTTAACCTACACGCAAGCCTGATTAGGCCAAGCCCGTCCTATAATGTTGGGCCTAAACTTTCAACTACCGGACTAGCCCATACCTCATCAAAATATTATTCCAGTGAACTTAACTCGTTGTGGTTAACGGTCTCATTGAAACAAAAACTTCAAATTCAAAGTCACCTGAGTCAACGGGTCAATTCAATATTAACTGGTGAAACACGTTGCATTCAACTAAGGCACTAGACCCAACTATAACACGACATGTCAGCATCAATACAACACGCGGAAACAAACGTGTCACCTCCCAATTGGATAATTCCTGGTCCCCATTAGACCGCAAAAGTCTTCTCTTTCAATTTAATTTTGACTAGTGGCCATGGTTCCTTCTTCTCCTCTCCCTGCTACTGGTCTTAGTCCATCTTCTTCTTCTTCTTATAATGCAGCCCACAAACCACAACGATGCACCAACCACACTTCTCTCTCTCTCTCTCTCTCTCTCTCTCTCTTTGTGAGCTTATATTGAGTGGTAAACTAATGGGGGTCCTCTCTGTATTCTCTAGGGTGACATTTATCTGCGGTTCTCGCAGGGCCATGACAAGAACACTCTCACGGAGGAAGAAAGAGAGAATTGTGAGATTGGGGAACAAGAAGAAGCCGATTGCGAGGTTGCAGAGCAATTTAAGTAGCAAAGCTCTGTTGATGGTTAAGATGATCTCTTGGAGGAAAGTTGATCAGCATGAAGATGAACAAGAAAAAGATGAAGATGAAGGTTTTGATGGCAGCGATGAAGCGGTGTGGAGGAGGACGATCATGATGGGAGAGAAGTGCAGGCCGCTTGATTTTTCCGGGAAAATTTTGTATGATTGTCATGGAAACCTTCTACCCAGTTCTTAAGGTCAGAGTCGGAGCGATAATCATAACTGTTTCAAGTGTGTGAATATGGCTTGTTTGTTCCAAATAAGAATGATTTTGACTTACTTGTCAAATAAGTTGACTAATGGTTTGGTACGGTGAGTTTTTCCTTAATTTGTTTCGAAGATATTCATGTTTTGTGACTAAAGTTGTATAAAAAGATGGAGAGGAATCAGTGGGGGTGTAAACTTTGGCTGGAAAAGTTTTGAAGTTCTTCAAAATGAATTTTAAGTTCCAGCCACTTTTAGAAAAGTCTACCGAGTCTTGGTTGTACATAATAATATCGAAATACCTACCAATATAGTTAAGCTTATAATATCGGCAAATATTGATAGATCAGGCTCCCCATTTCTTGTTGCTTTTCTAATCTTCCTTCTCAGTTATATATTTAAAATGATTTGGCATTTTTTTTTTCTTTAAATTATCAATAGGTTCTAATAGTTGGACTTAATTTTTATCAAGTCCTACTGAAAATAAGTCTCGATAAAATTGTCACTAAACATAATTTTTTTGACAATTTTTTTTATATATGTCGTTTATGATTTTTATAAATTGTCGGTAAAACTTACAATTAGTAACTTTTTTTATGACAAATTTTTTTCATAGGACCTATTAGACAATAAATTCACTTATTAAGAAGTATCCAAAAAAAAAAAAAAAAAGGGGTTAGAGGGTGATAAGCACATTGAAAACTCTCTTCTCACCAGAAAATTGAATGTGGGGCTTAATTAAGTGAGTCCAATTCTTTTATAATTAATTTATGTTGTAAGTTATAAAATAAGATTTTGATCAGTCAGTAAATTGTGGACATGGACAAGCATAAGATTTCAAACAATGAAGGAAATACATATAAATTTACTTGATATATTTTATAAAAGACAATTAAACTTTAGAAGATTTTATATTTTAATTTATTAGGTTAGTCAAGCAAAAGGACACATATAAGCCTCCAATCTTGACTTTTGGAGGCTTCAATCTAGGAGCCTGTAAATTACAAAGAAGTTAGAAAACACTCTGTTCGCCATCGTTTTCTGTTCTCTTCTTCATTATCACGGCAATATTAGTCTTCCAAACTTTAAAACAACAACAACAACAACAAAAAGAGTTGCTACTCAAAAAAATCGCAATACACTGGTTGCGGTAAGATTTTAGAATCGTGAAGAGAAAAAAAATTACAAAAAGAGAGATATCCTCTCGGAGGAACTGATGCTTGCATCTTTGATGCACAGCTAGTGGTACATTTCAGAAGTTTTAATTGACTAGTTGCAAAGAGCCCCAAGTCATGGAACAAAGAAATATCCGAGACCTACATTGAGAAGCTATTTTTATTTCTATTTTATCTTCTTATTTCTCTTGACAAATACCTCTTGACAAATACCTCCACGGATAGAAGATGGGATTTCTTTGTTTCTTATTTTCTCAATTTCTTTTTGTTGGTGTTGGACTATTTTAATATTTTTTATTTATTTTTTTTTTTGTGACCTTTTGTCTTGTTCATTAGTCTTATTTTTTTTGGTGACATTTTGTTTTGTTCATGAATGAAGATTAATTGGAAGGTCATGGGTTTGGTGGTGAGTTGTATTTTGAGGTTTTGGAACTCTCCCTTTTCTCTAATTTAATGGTCATTATTTCTTAGTGTAATTTGTAAGGTCTTAGTAGCCTATAAATTATTTCTCTCATCTACTCTTTTCTAGGCCAACTATTGTTTACACTTGAGAGATTACTAGTCAAAGAAGATTTTTTTTTTTTTTTTTTTTTTGGAGTTTTGGGTTCACCATCTTCTACAGAGTTGGCCTGAACCATACGACAAGTGGTCGGACTATTCTATCATGGAGGGAACAAGTCATAGTTTAGTGACTCCTGTATCTGTGCCTCAGCTTGATCTATTTGTATTTCATTTTCTTTGTATTATTTATTAATAAAATATAATTCTTCTAGTATTTTTACCAATAATTTTAAGAAAATCAAAATGGAACAAGTACCAAAAAAAAAGTAATGACGGAATTGGAGATCTCAATAAACTTTTCAAGTTCAAGGGAGTTCATTTTAAGAGGTGGAAAGGAAAAGTTTTGTTTCACCTCAGCCTTTTGAAAGTTGCTTATGTTCTTATTGAGAAGAACCCAAACAAAATCCCAACCGGGAAGATGAATGATGAAGACTACAAGACACATGAAGCAAAAGTGGCTTCATACAATACAAATGAGTATAAATGTTATTTTTATCTCTTAAATTGCCTTGCCGATCAATTTTATGATTACTATGACACTACTTACACTTTCACAAAGAAAATTTGGAAAGTTTTATAGACTAAGTATGATACTAAAGAGGCAGGAGTAAAAAAGTATATAGTTAGCCCATTTTTTCGCTTCCAAATGGTGGATGGAAAATCTATTGTGGAGCAAGCACAAGATTTCCAAATGATAGTTGCATAAGTAAGATCTAAAAGCATCAAGATTGGTGACAACTTGGTAGTTGTAGGACTTGTTGACAAGTTACCGTTATCTTAGAGAGAATTCCAAAAGAGCATGCGCCACAAACAAAATAGACTTCCTTAAAGGCGTTGATCACTTGCATCTGAGTCAAAGAGGAGGCTAGAGGCCAAGATGTATTAATAACACAAGCGGGTAATGACAATTCCACTACAAAGGTAACTTTGTTTCAGCAAATAATAACTTACCCAAAGGTCACAATTCCAAGAATGCTTATTTGAAGCCTTATAAAAAGAATATGAAGAATTATGATAAATCTCACAATAAATAGATTAATCCAAATAAGAACCAATGTCCACCACCTCCACAAAATTTTGCATGCTTTGTTTGTGGCAAAAATAGGCATATTGCTCGAACTTGCAAATTTCGAAAACCTGCATCTGCCCCAAAGGCTAACGTTATCGAGGAGCCATTTGTGGCGATGATTACAAACATTTGCATAGTTAATTATATGGATGGTTAGTAGGTAGATTCTGGTGTTAATAGACATGTTTTTTATGATAAGGCTTGGTTCAAGGTGTATACTCCCTTTGATGATTAGAAAACAATTATGCTTGGGAGTGGTGAGGTTGACCTTAAGTTCACCTTCGGACGTGTGTTTACTTTAAAAGATGTGCTTTATACAAAGTCCATGAGAAAGAATTTGATGTCAAGTTATTTGTTGAATAAGGCTAGCTTTAAGCAAATTATGGAATCTTATCAATATGTGATTACTAAGAAGGGTATTTTTGTGGGTAAAGGTTATGCTTGTGATGGGATGTTCAAACTAAATGTTGAGATTAATAAACCATCTACCAATTCGGTTCATATGTTGTCTTCTATTAATTTTTGACATGCTCGCTTGTGTCATATTAACAGTAAATATGTGGGAATCATGAGTAGTTTAGGATTGATTCCTAAAGTGACAAATTTTTTTGAGAAATGTGAAGTTTGCAGTGAAGCAAAAATTACTAAGATGCCTCATAAAAGTGTTGAGAAAAATACCAAATTGCTAGGATTATTTCATACTGATTTGTGTGAGTTTGAAGAAATTTTAACTCGTGGTGGTAACCGATATTTTATCACTTTTATTGATGATTTTTCAAAATATACAAACGTATATTTATTAAAAAAATAAAAGTGATGTTTTTGAGAAATTTAAAGAATTTCTTCTTGAAGTGAAAAATCAATTCGGTAAAAAGATTAAGAGCATTAGAAGTGATAGAGACCGGGAGTATGAATCTCTTGGATTTAACTATTTTGTTCAGTCTTTGGGAATTATTTATGAGACTACTCCACCATATTCACCTTCATCTAATGGTGTAGGTGAAAGAAAAAATAAAACATTAATTGACTTGACGAATGCTATGCTTATTGATTCAAGTCCTCCCTCAAATCTTTGAAGCGAGGCTATTTTGACAGATTACCATGTGATTAATAGAGTGCCACACAAAAAGACTAAAATTGTACCTTATGAGTTGTGGCTGGGGCACCAAATCTAGGTTATTTGAGGGTTTGGGGTTGTTTAACTTTTGTGAGGCTTACAGATCCTGAATGACCTAAATTGGGTGAACGAGCTACCACTTGTGCTTTACTTGGGTATGCGTTACATAGTATAGCTTATAGATTTTTTTTATATAGAAAATAATATTATTTTTGATTCAGGTGATGTTATTTTTCATGAAAATAAATTTTCTTTCAAATCTACAAATAGTAGGGGTCAATTAATTTTTGAAAATCCATGCCTAACTCTTCTATTCCATCTTAAGTTTTTTAAGAACAAGAAAATTCTTAAATCCAACAAAGGAGTAAACGAGCTAGATTCAAAAATTTTTTTGGTCTTGACTATTATCTTTACAATGTGAAAAAAATTCTTTTTACGGTGCAAGAAGCTTTATCATCTTATAATACTATTTTCTGGAGAGACGCTGTAAAGGATGAGATAGATTCACTACTTTCAAATAAAACATGGAAGCTAGTGGATTTATCTCCAGGTTGTAAAACTATTGGCTGTAAATGGACCCTTCGTAAAAAACTTAAACTGGATAGAACTATAAATAAATATTAAGCGAGACTTGTCGTTAAAGGTTTTAAGCAATAAGTTGATCTTAATTTCTTTGATACTTTTTCTCCGGTTACAAGAGTTACATCCATTAGAATGTTGATTGTAGTGACTGCAATTCATGATTTAAAAATTTATCAAATTGATGTGAAAATAACATTTTTAAATGGAGATCTAGATGAGGAGATTTATATGGACCAACCCAAGGGCTTTGTGGAGTCTGGCCAAGAAAGCAAAGTGTGTAAACTAACTAAATTCCTTTATGGTTTAAAACAATCTCCTAAATAGTGACATGAGAAATTTGATTCATGCATGCTTGAGAATGGCTATAAGACTAATGAATGTGATAAGTGCATGTATTATCAAACTTGTGAGAATGCACATGTGATTATTAGCCTATATGTGGATGATCTACTTATCTGTGGCTCTAATTTGCATATTATAAATGAGACTAAAAATATGCTTAACAACCACTTTGATATGAAAGATCTTGGTGAAACTAATTTTATTTTGGCAATTAAAATTACCATGACTAATGATGGCATTTTTCTTGATCAGTCGCATTATGTTGAGAAAATTTTAAAGAAATATAACTTTCTAGACTGTAAATATATTGTTACTCCTTTTGATATAAGCATACGTTTATTTGTTGTAACAAATGAAAAAAAAAAGGTGATTAATCAAAAAGAATATGCTAGTATGATTAGTAATTTGAGATATGTTACTGACTATACAAGACCTGACATTCCATATGCTGTTGGAGTACTTAGCAAATTTACTAGCAAGTCAAGTCGAGATCATTGACTAGCCATAGAAAGAATTATGAGATATTTATCTAGTACCAAAAATTATGGTTTGTTTTACAACAAGTATCCTGCGGTACTTGAGGGATATAGTGATATCGATTGGAATACTTTGTCAGGTGATTCTCTCTTTACTATTTTTACCTTGGGTGGTGGTGCTATATGTTGGAAATCTAAAAAATAGACTATAATTGCTAATTCTACAATAGAAGCTGAGCTTATAGCGTTAGCTTCAGCATGTGAGGAAGCCAATTAATTAAGAGATTTGTTACATGAAATCCCTTTTTGGGAAAAACCAATTCCTCCTATGTTAATTCGTTGTGATAGCATTGCTACTATTGGTAGAATGAACAACTATTTTTATAATGGTAAATCTAGACCTATTCGAATGAAACACAGTAATGTAAGATCCTATTTAAGCAATGACATCATAATTGTGAATTATGTAAAATCTTATGATAATCTTGCGGATCCGTTAACCAAGGCCTTGACGAGAGATAGGGTCTGGAATATATCGAGGAGGATGGGTTTGAAGCCTATAAAATCATATGGTGGTTGTAAGAAATGCATTCCTTAATATTTTGTTGTTCATCCCTATGATATAAGTACATTTGTCCTGTAATATTGGAAGGTTAAGTTTTTATATTCTTAATGAAATTTTGTAGCTTTTGTTGGGTGGGATGTGTAAATTACAAGAATATCCTTGACAGATTTCACCTATGTGAGCATGGAAGTAGGGTCGCTTTCTATGAGAACAAAGTTTATTCTTAAATATGCTCATGAATATTAGGATAAGCACAAGGCCGTAATATGCTGGTTATAAAAAGCTCATGGCAACACCTGGATCATTATGTGTGAGCAGTAATTCTTTATTTACCCTAAATAGTCATAGTTCAAGTTTGAGACCACTACTGACTTTGGAGTAGAGGTTGATGTTTTACTAATGAAAGTTCAATGCAGAGCACACCTTCATGATGCATATTAGTTTATCTTTATTTGGTAATCTCTCTTGTCCTTGTTGATATTAAAATGAGTGGGGATTGTTGGACCATTTTAATATCTTTAATTTATTTATTTATTTTGATGACCTTTTGTTTTGTTTATAAATCTTTTTTTTTTTTTTTTTGTGGCTTTTTGTTTTGTTCATAAATGGAGATTAATTAGAAGGTCATGGGCTTGGTGGTGAGTTATATTTTGAGGTTTTAGGACTTTCCCTTTTCTCTAATTTAATGATCATTATTTTTTGGTGTAATTTGTAAGATCCTAGTGGCTTATAAATTGCTCCTCTTATATACTATTTTCTAGACCAACTATTTTTTACATTTAAGAGATTATTAACCAAAGAATGATGTTTTTTTTTTTTTTTTTTTTTTTTTGTGGAGCTTTGGATTCACCATCTTGTGTAGAGTTGGCCTGAACAATACGACAAGTGGTCGGACTGTTGTATCCTGGAGGGGACAAGTCATAGTTTAGTGACTGCTACATCGGTATTTGGGTTCTTCCTATCGCATTGGGCTTGATCTCCTTAAAGAAAACGAGATATCTGTGCCTCAGCCTGATCTATTTGTATCTCATTTTCTTTATATTATTTATTAATAAAATATAATTCTTCTAGTATTTTTACCGATAGTTGGAAATTGGGTCGGGTTCAAAACCCATAACCGATTGGGTTGCTCATGGTGGCATGACCCAAGACCCATTATTAGGAATTATTCTAAAACATTAATAGAGGTAGGTAATTCACCCACAAGATCCATGGATTCGGTTTGAGCATGAAAGATATGACCAAATTAGTTTATTTTCGCTGTGTATTATCTCTTATTTTTTTTACATTGGCATCAGAGCCATTATTGGGTTTTTCGTGTTATTTGTGCATAAATATATGTATAGATATGATTTGTGCATAAAAATTGATATTTTTTGAACTATGTGTGATTGTACTAAATTTCATATATGTTGTAATCCATATTATTTAGATCACATCTGCAAAGTTTTATAAAAATCGGACGGTCAAATTTTGAGAAAATAGAGATTTATATTTGATTTTCGTAATTTTGACTGCATGCTGTTTTTACGTTCTTCATTTTCATGTCATGAAAATTATATTTTTGGAATCCTTGTTTTGAGAGCTTCAAAACGGTATATTATAGACTTGATTCCGATTTACGGTTGAGAAGAAAAAAATTGTAGGGCTAGAGCAGGAAAAGAAGACAAAATTGATGGCGTCATCCTGACGCGCTGCTGACCTGTGATGATGTCATCTGTGCGTCTGTGCTGACGTAAGCGCTGCAAGGGTTGACACGCGCGGAATGACACGCACGTGCGCTGACGTAAGCGCTGAATGAGAGTTTGGCTGCTGATAATTTAAGGCCTTGTTTGTTTTGTTTTTTAATTCAAAACGACGTTAATTGCTTGTATATTTTTCATTATAATTCTGATTGACACATAACTTATACCGTTGGACTTATAATTTATTTTTCTACAATATGCTAAAGGTTAAGAATTTTTTGAAAAATAAAATATTTTTTATTAATGAATAACTCAATATTTTTACGTTAAATTGCTCTTGGCAGAACATGAGTTGGATTCTGAACTTAAAATTGTTACAGTAGACTATGCAATATTAGTAACTGGTAAGAATTCTTCATTATTCTAGATTCTGTAATATTTATTTCTAATTTTTTTGTGTAATTATTAATTACTTGTAATTTTAGAAAATTCCAGAAATTATTAGAAATATGTTGTGATATTATTGAAATATTGTATCTAGCTTATTAAGTTCTTTTAATTGATTAGAACTTGTAGTATGTTGTTATTTTAAATAATATGATTTATTTATATTGGTAAATTTTAATTCCATGATTAAATATTCTAGCATGTTTTCTTTTATAAATTACATTGAGATGTTATCATGTGAAATTAAATATTTTATCATGTTTTAGATATGCCATAATTAGTGGAGGTTGTTCGGTTAAGAAAAATCTTTGTAGATTTACTTTCCAAAATTAATATTTTGTGCATGAATTAAATTAAATTTTGGATAATTGTCACTTGTGGGGCAAGAGATGATTACAAGTATAGCGGATTTTCGATCTTGCGACTTGTGTAATATTGTCATTGTTTAATTTAGATTTTCGTAGCAAAATTATATTGTAATATGCTAATCAAATTAATCCAAATGCGTATTCCCCCTCCCCCTCTAATTGACTTAGCTTATGAAAATTAATTTGGTTGACCTAAATTTAGTAGAGATGTTCAAATGTGAACAATATAATCCTATTCTTTAGGTAAGTAAAAAGTCTTGGAGACTTTAAATTAGACATTAATTGAGTCAAAGTAAGGAAACATAACTCAACGTCGCCATGATTTTGTTGCCTTGTTTGGCGCAATAAAAACTGATGCATGCACTATGATTAGCGGCATGCTAAGTAGCTTTGATTGGCAAGTTAGGAGTTGTGAAATTTGTACGCTCTCAATAGATCTAAATATGATCCTGACTATTGAGCTGCGCGGATTGACTTTGTAATTTGACTTGTAATAATGTTGTTATCATTGGATGAAGCAATATCCAAGAGTCACATCATCCAAGAAATGCGAGCTTAAATGAGTTAGTCATTAAGTGTAAGACGAGTAGCCAATATGAGTAGTGTTTTGCTCTTTACCCAACTAATGGGAATAGATTGAGCAAAATTTCACGCACTATGATAGTGTGCACTAAAGTGTCATTTAAAGTTAAGAGATTAGCGCTTAGAAGCTGCAAAATCTATTAATACTAAGTGAGAAGATTAGCACTTAGTGGCTGTAAAAATCTATTAGTACTGCCAACTTGTCTAAGTTTGGACACTTACTATTTTCACACTTAAGTGTAAGATATGACGATGTGCTTCTTTGTATGATTCCTTAGCTAGACTAAACCTTTTGAATAGCGTTTACTACTAAGCGCAAAAGTTACAGTATAGTAATGAAAATGTCATGGCCGACAAGATTGTTATGATTCTAACAATTTGACGTATCGCTCCTAAGAGCATTGTGTTGAATTAAACTCTTTAGCCTAATTTGCGCTTAAGTTGCTTTAGGAGCTGTCATAGATTGATAGCTTATTCTCTCATTCTTGTGGATGGTAGAATCAATTGTAACTAACTATGAAATGAGAAACAGAGATTGCAAGAGGAGTATCGTCATGTTTCAACTAGATGCAGTAAAGTGTATGGAGAATAAAATTAACATGAAGGTGTAAGGGATTAGCACTTACTAGTTAAATTTGCGACTTAGGCGCACTTAATATCTCCATAACATTATTTTATGATCTAGTGAACATGAGTTAGTCACGAGTTATTACCTAGTTGGGCCTAAACCTTTACACTTGTCTTTGAGAATTCACACATTATGATGATTGAAATTAATTTATTACATTGGTCATAAACCGATGGCTTGTTGTATTTAATTACATTAATGAGAAGATGGCATGGATGGCTTGAGTAGACCCTTTCAGGCCCACTCGCTTATGGCATCTTGCTTTCATGTGAATGTGTAACTTTGTTCACAATGGTTGCGCACAAGTAAGTAAGAAAGCCGCAGAAGGGCATATGTATTAGCGCATTTAGTCTACTATGATATTTGTGACTGGATATGTATAAGGCTATGATAGCTAGCTCTAATCTTGACACATTTATAGATTACGATACGCATCTTAATTAAGACTATTTGATCTTCTATAAGTTAAATTTTTTGAGATGATTTTTGATATTGTACATATGAAGTCGAGATCAATTAGATAAGAGCTTTAGCGCTTTTAGTTTTGACCAAGGTGATGTGTATCCATTTGAGTTATTTTTTAGAAAGCTCTGTGAAGAGAAAGAGATGCTTAGAAAATTTCTAGTACTCAGCAACACAATGATGTAGTAGAGATAAAGAATTAAGTATTGTTTATGTTAGGTGGATGATGGCGCAATACATTTCCTAATTGGGAATTGCACTTTAGTTTGTTGCCTATGTCCCTAACTAAGTGCCTTTTATATCAGATTTTATACCCCATTTTTGACTGTTCTAAGACTTGGGCACCACAGATTAATTACCCAATGATGAATTTATATGTTGTACAAACGCTCGATTTCCTCAGCAGGAATCCTTGATTTCGAGCCTCAGAAGCTTACAAACCTTGCACCACTTTTGGACCAAAACTGTATTTTTCCAAGCCTAACCACTCAGAGGCCTGCAAGCCAACTAGTGGCCGGCTAGCCAAAAGTGAGTGGCTGGCCATTTCCCTAGTGGCCGGCTAGTCAGTTGTTCCGGTAAAACATATATTTTCTTACCAACTATGCCAGTTGTCTCCACAGGTGCATGCACTGCACCAACTGTCTCTATACTAATATTTCTGAGATAATAACATATTTTACCGGAAAGTTAGAGACTGGCTGTAGAGTTAGAAAAATATGTTACACCTCTCCACAGGTGCATGCAGTGCACCAGCTGTCTCTAACCCTAAATGGCTTGAGGGCGAAGGGAAGACCATCTAGTATTACACCACTGTTGTATATTCACTGTCGACGACTCACATCGCTTTGTATAAGAAGCGGATTGAGTATAGATATATTATAAGAATTGAGAGGGTCAAACATACTCTTTTGATGGATTATATATGTTTTTTAGACTGGTGTAATTAGATGGGTCTGGGATATATGAGACACTATTTTTATTTTCGGGTTGATGTCTCTACGCTAACTCATTTTTGAATTTCTGGTGTAGAGCTCCCATATGTAGGTGTTTTTAGCAGTCGTACGGTCTATTAGCTAGTATGATCGTGTTTGATAGATAGATTGAGATAAAGTAAGTGCTGTGTCATGCTAGCGCATGTTTGAGTGGGAAATATTGAAAATTGGGTCAGGTTTAAAATTCATACCCGATTAGGTCGCCCATGGTGGTATGACCCAAGACCTATAAAGAGAGACCTAGTCAAAGTAGACTTGGATTAACTTATTCTTGGAATAAGTGTGATTAACCCACTATCTCATCTGTTAAGGAGATAGAATTGTAGGTGGTTATAACACTCCCATATACTATACGTATTAGATGGTTAGAGATAATTTTAACCGTATCTGATTAGTTTCTTGTAGTCTTTTTTATTTTTTCTTTTTTCTCCATAGAAACATAATATAGCTTTTGTATTGTGAATGATGTGGATAATTCTCTAATAGTTCTACTACATTACTGAAAATTATTCGAAAATATTAATAGAGACATGTGATTTACATACATGATTTATAGATTCAGTTCGAACGTTAAAGATATGTCCGAATTCATTTATTTTTGCAGTATATTATTTTTTATTTTTCCAACACTATTTTCCCAGGTCATACAACAGTGATGGCTTCTTTTACCATCATCATGGGTTTCTGAAACCATCAAGACATGTATACCAAAAGATAACTAACGACACAGAAAATTGGAAAGAAAGAGAAATAGCCAATCAATGAAAGATCTCATGCCTTTTTATTCCAATATTGGTACGAGGAACAGTTGGGTTTTGGCACAGAAGGTCACCAAACCACAACTTTTCCAAACCATACTTTTGTGATTATAAACTTACCCAATATGGTTAGCATGATGTAAACAATCCACAAAGAGTCAAAGTTAAGGGTAGGGAAGTGGCTTACTATTTCAAAAGGAGTTAAGCACACTCACTCAACAATGCAAGTTGGAGTTTACCCAAAACATGCTAAAACTCAAGGACATCTTGAATTGAACCATGCTTTGGGTACATTAATTCATGAACAACAGTTATATATCTAGCTACGAGAGGGAATGGGCAAAGTCGCTAAGCGGCTAGAATGATTGAATACAGGCCTAATGTTCTAGGAAAAGGTCGTCTAACCACTGGCTATCCCCTTAGCAAATTGACCCGTGACCAAATTGGAGTTGCCCAAAACATGCTCCCATTAATTGGAGAAATAATATAAGAAAAAACAGTGACACCACGTAATTGAATCACCAATCAATTTATGTACATTTCTCATAATCTAGCTACGAGAGGGAATGGGCAAAGTCGCTAAGCGGCTAGAATGATTGAATACAGGCCTAATGTTCTAGGAAAAGGTCGTCTAACCACTGGCTATCCCCTTAGCAAATTGACCCGTGACCAAATTGGAGTTGCCCAAAACATGCTCCCATTAATTGGAGAAATAATATAAGAAAAAGCAGTGACACCACGTAATTGAATCACCAATCAATTTATGTACATTTCTCATAATTTTTTTGGGGTACATTTAAGAACTACTGCAATATATCTAGCTAAGAGGATAGGGAAAGGAAAAGTCGCTTAGCGGTTGGTAAGAGGAGCCTCACCAAGCTAGCCCCTTCCTCTCACAAACTTCTTTCAATTGTTGAAGTCGACCTGTCACTTCTTAATGAGATACACATATTCTGACCACTCAAAGGATATAAAGTGAACCGAGGCATGAAAAATTGGTACAACTTCAAAGAAGAGACAGCTCCTCCTCTCGAGCCCTAAAATTCTCTCCAATGCTACCAAGGCCAGGCTTCCACTGCCCTTGCTGGTTGTGCTGCAACAACAGCCCCTCATCTTCACTGGACGCTGCCACCTTCTCCCCTCCACCGCCTTTGTCCATATAAAGCCCGATGATCTTCTCAGCCACCTCTGCTTCATCTCTGCTTTCTTCAACAAACTTATCCAATTGAGCCTTTGGTAGCCTCATCTTAACCCGAACAGGGCCCGAACTCTGTCCAGGCTCATCTAATTCGGGCCTGATCGGTCTCATGATCGAAAGATCAGAGACCGATCTCCGGGACAACATGAGGCACTCCAGCCGGTCCTTGGCGGTCATGTGTATACCGTCAGATCGTGTCCTCCTAGACACTTTTTCCTCGGACAGCTTGGGCAGTTCCACTAGGAAATAAATCTTTTTGGGCTTCAAATGTTGTTGGGGCTCTAATGGCTTGGCTCTGAGGCCAAAGTGCTTGACAGCCTCTGAATCAAGTAAGACATGACCAGGGTAGTCCTTGACTATGTCCCAAGCTGGCACTGGTGTCTTTATCTTGAAGGTTTCTCCATTGATCTTCATCACCTTTGCTTTCTTTCTTCCTCCTCCTATGCTGTTCCCCATGGCTGTTTCTCTCTGCTTCTTTCTCCCTCCCTCCTGATGATGATGATGATGATATATATAGATGTAGTTTTGTGGGTGTAAAGAACAGTATATGTACACAAATTTTGTTTTCTTTTTTAAATTTCAATGAATATGTCTCAATCATTTACAACTTTTTATATAGCCGTATGGGGTAGAAGTATCCCGTCATGTTAGGAATTGATGCGTACGGCTAAATAGTATTGAGACACCAAACATAAATAGGATTAAACAAAGAAAAATGCTTGGGAGTACTGCTCTCATTAATTAGGTGGTAGTGGGTCTCGCTAATAATGATGTGATATTTTAGTCTTGGAGTTGTATTTTTTTTTTTTTTTTACTTTTTTAATATATTAATGCTATTAGTGATGGCGTTTTTAGTGAGATGAATCATTGTTGTTAAACAAATAAATGAAATCAAGTATACAAGAATACAAAAATTTGATTTGAAACAGTTATGAACCGACATGAATGTACGGCAACGTGTGAATATGTTGAAATTATAATACTTCATTTAATTGGAAGATTTAAAGAGTGATTTAAAAAAAAAAATAAATCAAATAAATCAAATATAAATAAAATATATTTATATTTCATTTACTTTCATACTTTTACTCTTTTCTTTTTCAAACTACTCTCTAAATTCACTAATCAAACATTATTTCATTGTAGGGTAAAGATGTTGATAATGAAGTGGGAAAACTCAAAACTCAATTCTATCACGGAAAATGATACTGTTTGGAGAACAGGAAAAACTTTGGTTGGTGTGGTGCGCGAAAATCTGTCACATCAATTCGTTAGGAATTTTTAATTTATCTTATAGAAGTTTGTTTTAAAAAGTATGTTAAAAATTAATTTTTTTTGACTTTTTTTTAAAAAGAGAAATATGAAAAAAAAATGAAAAATGTTTCGTAGCTCAAATTTTGTTACTCAAAAGTGATTCAAATGGTCAAAACGACGTCGTTTTAGCCATTTTTATGTTATTCTGTACTCAAAACGACGTCGTTTTGGCCTTTTGAGTCACAAAATTTGAGCTACGTAGCATTGTCGAAAAAAAATAGAAGTGATGTGATTTAAAAAGGTATTTTGAAAAAAAGGTTAAAAGCTGACTTTTTTTTTTTTTTTTTTTTTTTGAGAGATAAAATAAGTTAAAAATTAAAAAGTGACTTTTAATTTACTTCTCAAAATATTTCAAAATAAGAAAAGTTAAAAAGTACCTTTTAGTCAAATTCTTAAAATAGGCCTTTGTGTGTCATGCCTACAAATCTTGAAAATTTTTTCTAATAACGTTGCATTTGGTTGAAAGATTTTAAATAAAAATTTAAAAAGAAAAAAAAATAGATAAAATGTACTTCAACAAATAAACCGTGCATGCAGTGGCTGGGTTGGTCCGCACAATGGTTATGCCAGCCCTTTCTGTCCACTTCTTGAATTCCTATCTAGTAAAGGAGTGGCTATCTTATATTTTCTTTTCCTTTCGCGAAAAAGTTAGAGATGGTGGTGGGACTGTCCTTTTAAGTGTGAATCCTTAGAAAAAAAGAAAAAAGAAAAAAAAAGGTATTTGATTTTATAAACTGATTAATATAATAGAGGTTTTGTTGCCATTAGATTTGCTTTTTACAGTTCTGTGAAATGAAATGGACAAACAGATAAAACCTTACCATATCAGCCTCTCAAATCTAAAATTGGGACCCTCTTCATCTTAATATGTTTACAGTTCATAAATTAGTAGCACCGTTTTAAAATAATAAAATTTTTAATTAAGAATCTGTTTTTCTATTTTAACTAACCATCTTTTAAATATATTTTTTAATAAACTCTCTATTTTTTACTCTATTCTATTTTTATTTTTATTTTTTTCCAATTCTAAATTTAAGAGAATTAAATAATGAAATATCACATTTCTTTAGGGTAATGATATATAAATAAAGTATTGGATAAATTACATTCACGTTCTTAAAATTTGAAGAAAATACAATAAATTTCACAAGTTTGCATAATTATATACTGAATAATTACCCTGTTGTTGGGAAATTTTTTACATTAAAACGTATATTTTATTTTATTTATCTTTGAGTTTTCACACTACCTATATTCGTTTCAATCCTTTTTAAGATTACTAATAAAGAGGTTGATTTAATTATCTCAAAATGTATGGTTTGTTATATCTAAATTTAGGGAAGTCAATGTAATTTATCTTGAAAAAAATTATATTGAATTTAAATACAAAATGATGTAACACTTTATGCTCCATTCATCTCAATATAAAATACCTATTATTCTAACTTATATTTTCAAAAATAACACAATTATATTATTCTGATTCAATTTTTATAACAAAAATTTTATAAATAAATTCTCTTAATTTATCAAATTGCATTTTTATCTCATATATTACAATTGCATTAGTTTAATGATTTCACCACTAATGTTTATTATTAATGTAGTAATAATTGATTAAATGATAAATAAAATGCCATAAATAAATATAATATATTAAATATTTTATTACCTAAAATCATTTGGTATGCCCTCTTTTCCTAGTATACATGTAGTTAGTGGTTTGATATTCAACTAAAATAGCTAACCAAAAATTGAATTTGATGGAGTGTGCTTATATGATTTTGTGCTATAAAATAGTCAAGAAAATGCTCTAATGAGCTTGATAATGATGCTCTTAAGTCCACAAACTCATAAATAGACAAATATTTGGAGAAATTATATATATAAAAAAGGGTAATAATAATAATTAGGGTTTGGCTTTTATAACAAAATGAATTTTGAATTTTGAATTTTATCAATTTAAACTATATTCTTTTGATTTGTTTTCAATCTAAACTACCGTCCTATTTCGTTAAGTAAAACTAATAAAATATATATATATATATATATTGTAGTTATGAAACTCAATGTATGTGTATCAAAAATGTCTAAGATATTATTTTTTATTGAATTTAATTATCAAAGTATCATTTTTCTATCAATTTTACTTAACAGATGGATCGATTAAATAGGAAATAAATTAAAATATTACAATTTAAATTAATAAAATTAAAAACTCAGTTTTACTCTTTTTTTTTTCTTTTTTTAATTTTCCAAAATATTTATAGTACTTATTAAATCATAGTTGTAGTATGGAATATATAATCTATTATTTATTCTGATATGTTGAATTGTTAACCATTAATTCATCTAAAAGTAACACTTTTTACCCATGCCAATCTAGCAACTCAGAAATGGTTCTTGAATTTTTGTTATGGTTCTTGAATTTTTATTAAGATTGAATTAGTATACTGTAGAGTTCATGGGTGCAATAAATTTGACACATATATTGATATTTAAAGTTTTAAGTAAAAATTCTAAGTATATAATATTACTGTTCCTATGTAAAAGAATTGGGTAATTCTATTTCTACACATTAAAATATCTCACTCCACAATCCTCTCTCAATACACACACCAACTAATTTTAAATTTTGTAATTTTACTCAATGCACAATCTTTTTTGTCAAAAATATCCCTCTTTTTAATATTGAAACCCTAAACCAACACTCATTGTCACCCATCGCCTATTGCCATCCATGACCATGCATCGACAATGGCGGCAGCTTTGAGTTACCCTTTTTCAGCCCCCTTCTGCCGTTGTCCCTGCCTCCGTCATTCCCTCCACCCTCCACTAGTCATTCTCCAGACTAAAAAAAAATCCAAACTTTTAACATCAAAACCTCACACAAATATATATAAAAACACATAGTATACATATATATCATTTTATTTTTATGTTTGTTAATATATTTAGTTCTTCCTTGGCTCATGGAAATTAAGACGTCTTATGCAAATTTCTATCTACTAATTATTTTTGTGCTTTTTAAACCTTTGATCCAGGAATACTTATTATGCTATTTTTCCATATTTTTTTCTGTCAAAAAATTGCGAATGTTTCAGTCCAACTATAATACACTTTATCAAAATCAGGGGTGTCAACTCTGAATTGGTTTTGTTTTCTTTTTGGGCAGAAGAATTCAAATGGTAAACGAGTGAAAATATCTGGATCAAGAGATGAAAATGGTGGCTCAAAATCTGAAGTTGAAGCAAATTCTGGGCTAGAGAGCAAACCTGCTGAGCAAAGCACAAAACCTTTTGAGATAAGGTTAGGGTTAAGAAATTAGAGTTTTGGTGGAGAAGATAAGGACATTTCAGTAATTTTATTTTAGAACAAAACTGTAATAAAAAAATAAATCATTAAGTGTGTACACAGAGGTAAGTAGGTGTGTGGAAATAGAATTTCCCAAAAGAATTCCTAGAACTAGACAAGAAAGCCCATTATCTTCATTTTTATTTACTTAATTTGTTTTATTTTTATGTAATATTGTTAGCAAAAAATTGATTTAAGTTCAATTGATAATAATTGATCGACAGACTTAAATGAATTTTTGCATAGACACAAAAAATATCAGACGTGTGGTTGAGTTCTATATCATAAACATAATAAAGTCTTCTCTAGAGGTAATTAGATAAAGAAGAAACATAACAAAACAGATTATGTATCATTCAAATAAATTGTCACTTGCTACAAACTTAAGTTGCATGGACTTAAACAAGAACAAAAAGAAAGAAAAAAATAAAAATAAATACAACAATCGATAGAAGAAAAGAATTAGGAGTTGGAAAAATTATCGCTAATGAGCTCTTAGAATTGTTAATTTAACTATTCCTAACTAGAAACTAATATCACGGATTATGAGTAGTTTTTTGGATTCCTTTTCTTTGTATCACTCTTGACCTATTTATAGGTTTAGCCATATGAGAGAAAGAGAGGTAATTAAATTTCTTAATTTCTTCAAAGACTATGATTTCTTAAAAATTGATCTCAGTAACTAACTTTTAAATGGCTGCAATGGCTAACTTTTTGATCATCTATTTAACATGTCATCATACTACGTCATATCATGTCCTTAACACGTCTATTATTCCATGTTAACATATTTGTCGACAGAAATAATAACAACAACAATAATAATAATAATAGCAAATGTGACCAAGATTTTTCTTTGAAAATAATATATGATTTCAATCAACAAATTATAATTAAATTTGACCGTACTTAATAAGTCATAACTGACAGAAAAAAATATAGCATAATGTCAACAAATATATAATATATACTCAATCCGTCCCAAAATAATGGTCCCTTTTGGAAAATCTAACTTTTTTTTATAGTACAATTATTGCACTTGAAAAAAGTTGATTTTTCAAAATTATCCTTTTGACAGTATATTTTTTGGGAATATTAATGTCATAATTGTACTTTTTATATTGTTTATTAATTTATAAGAAGGGCAAAATAGAAAATTTATATTATTTTTGTACTTAATTTTTGAAGAGGATCTAATATTTTAAGACAATAAAAAATGGAATAAGAAAGTAATATTTTAGAATGGAGGGAGTAATATTTTCTGTCTCTTTTTTATATCATTCCTTAACACCTATACCCTTGGTTTTGCCACCTATTAACACCTATAGATTTGTCATGTAGATTTTGACTAATTTGTCATTAAGCATGGGAAATAAAATAAACTAAATCTAGTTTTCGATCTAAAGTATCTCGTGAAATCTTTGATTTTTCCTCAACCTTTATCCCTTTCACATACATTCGGCCACCTTTCGTTTGGGGAACATGATCTTGAAATTAAATTAATTATTTAATAAAATATATAACTCATATGTGATGAAAAAATTTACATTCAAATTAATGATTCTTTTGAGGCTTTTTCCAAATTAAGTCTCTTTTACATTTTATTTCTCAAACTAGGTCTACTTTTGATGGATTTCTCAAACTAAACTAAAGCGCTATTACAAATCGCGCTTTTACTGTTTGGAGCCAAAATTTGATGAATAGTGAAATCGCTATTTGAAATCGCGATTTTAATTAAGAAAATGCTGTTTCAAATCGCGCTTTTAACATAAAAAAATTTTCTGAAAAAAATGCTATTTAAAATAGCGATTTCACTGTGCATATAATTTAATTTAATTTTTTTTTATTAAGAACACGCGATTTCTAATCGCGTTTGTACTGTTCACACCAACCTGACACACACACACCCGCACACACCCACACCACTCAAACATTAAAATAATATAATTTATATATATATAATAATAATTTATAATAATCAATTATATAATTTTTATAATTTTCGTAAATATAAATTATTTTTAGATTATGGATGGTTTGATTTATAATACGTATGTATGTAAGGGCAAAAACTTTTATAATCAAAATTTTTTTTTGTAATTTTTATTATCAAAAATAATTTATAATACGTATGTATTATTTAAATCTTTACATTTTTTATTTAAAATTTTTTACTGTAAATCCATCTTTACATTTTATAATACGTATGTAAATAATTTAATACGTATCTTCACATTTACATTTACAGTAAACCCATCTTCACATTTACATACGTATGGTTTAAGGTAAATTTTTTGATAAATGACTTAAATGATAAATCAAACCATTCATAACCTAAATTTTTTTACCTTTACATACGTATGGTTTAATTAATTTATAAAAATTATTGTCATACGTATGTAAAAATTGATTATAAAAATTGTAAAAATTATTTATAAATTGATTATAAATTATTTAAAAATTATTATCAAAAATTGATTATAAATTATTATAATCTTTAGCCCCTCTCTCCCTCTCGCAAAGATTATTTAAAAATTATTATTAAAAATTGAAGATGGGTAAAAAAATTTATAATAATTTTTATAAATTATTTAAACTATACATATGTAAGGGTAAAAAAATTTAGGTTATGGATGGTTTGATTTATCATTTAAGTCATTTATCAAAAAATTTACCCTTAAATCATACGTATGTAAATGTTAAGATGGGTTTACTGTAAATGTAAATGTGAAAATACGTATTAAATTATTTACATACGTATTAATTATAAATTTTTATAAATTATTTTTGAATAATACATACGTATTATAAAATGTGAAGATGGGTTTACTGTAAAAAATTTTAAATAAAAAATGTAAAGATTCAAATAATACATACGTATTATAAATTATTATAAAAAATTTTATAATACATACGTATTATAAATTATTTTTGATTATAAAAATTGTAAAAATTATTTTTGATTATAAAATTTTTTACCCTTACATACGTATTATAAATCAAACCATCCATAACCTAAAAATGATTTATATTTACGAAAATTATAAAAATTATATAATTGATTATTATAAATTATTATTATATATAAAAATTATATTATTTCAATGCTTAAGTGTTGTGGGTGTGCCATTGGTGTGTGTGTCAGAGTATGGGTTCAACAGTAGAAACGCCATTTCAAATGGCGTTTTAAAAAAAAATAAAATAAAATTATTTGCACAGTAAAAACGCGATTTTAAATAGCGTTTTCTTCACAAAAATTTTTTATATTAAAAGCGCGATTTGAAACAGCGCTTTCTTAATTAAAATCGTGATTTCAAATAGCGATTTCACTATTCATCAAATTTTAGGCCCCAAACAGTGAAAACGCGATTTGTAATAACGCTTTAACTTAGTTTGGAAAATCCGTTAAAAGTTAACCTAATTTAAAAAATACAATGCAAAATAGGCTTATTTTGAAAAAAGCCTCGATTCTTTTGGATACAAAATGGAGATCAAGGAAAAGTACACACTAATTGTTAAATTACAAAACTAACAGAAATTTGTCAATAATCTTAGACCAATTCAATTCAAACACGAGAAAAGATCCAAAATGTAAAAAACAACAATCATAATAATTTCAAGCAGACCAGTCTTAAAAACGTTAATATCATTTAAGGGGTGTTTGGTATATGCCAAAACAACCTATGCTATTTTAATATATTATTCTATTTAGATCATAATTATTTTATTTAGATCACATTACCTTTTTATCACAATATTTCAAACCCAACTCATATTTTACGTTTTTCCGTAAAATGTCAAAAAATATATTTATTTAGATCATTTCAAATACCCCTTAATCTAATCCGTTAAAAAGAAAGGGCCATAGTTTTTGAATGGTAAATTTAGCCAAAAACCCTTTATTGGATCAATGTTTAGTGAAAAAGATAGCCCAATTTATTTTGCTTAACCCCTTAAGGAGGAGGTGCATAATTGAGTAAGGATAAAGTAAATTTTTTTTTTCTTAGACAATATTACCAGAATAACATATTATTGTGAACCAGAATAACATATTGTTGTGAGACAGAATAACATAATACTATCAAACAGAGTAACATGCTATTGTTTACATCAATTTCGATGGTAATAATTTTTTTTTTTTAATTTTAAGAACTTCATTGTCAACATAGATCTCATTTGATGAATCTTGATGAGAGGATTATAAAAATATTACTTTTATTAAAAACCGACATTTAAGTCCAAAATTATATTATTTTAAAGTTTAATATTTAGCAATAGTGGTACGTGTTGGACTTTTCAAGAAATTTTTTTTATATTTATCTTTAATGCATTAAAGTTTTATTATAAGGAGATTTTGACCAAATCATCCTTTTTGAATTAATAAAGAACTCTTTATGTATAAATATAAATAAATATATATATATATTATATTTCAAAAAAAAAATCAATTTCTCTTCAAATTTTAGACTGCGTTTGGTTTTCTTTTAGAATTGTGGTTCCAATCAAAAATTTTCAGAACTCTTTTTAAAACTCATAACCAAACACACAACTCAAAACTCATAACCACACACAACACTTAAATCTCAATTACTAAACTCTTTTCAAAACACTATTTAAAAAAAATAAAAATATATTTTTATTTTATTTTTTTAAAATTATTTTTAGAATCATGATTTGAATGTGGAGTTGTGTTTTCAGTTAAGTTTTCAAAAGAGAAAATTTGTTTAGTTACGAGTTTTGAAAAGAATTCCGAGTTGTATTTTGTAATTTTTTGAATTTTATTTTTAGGGTAAATATTTGATATTGTAAATATTTATTTATTTATTTTAATGTGCATTATATTTCATACATTTGTACGCTGTATTTTTTTAAATATATAAAATTTTATTATTTTATTTGAAATATATAATTTTTATTTTAAATATTTTATTTTATTTTATAAATATTTTAAATTTTTTTCATATTTTAATTTTTTTCAACTTTTTTACTTTTTTTAAATATTTAACTTTTTTTAAATTTTAGAAAAGGTTATTTTTTCATAAATCATCTTTTCAAGTGTTTTATTCTATTCAACCTATATTCTTTTTGAGTATTTTATTAAGTCCTATTTAATGTAATATGACAAAATCATCCTTTTTAAATTTTTACACATATTTTTATTTTGAAACTAATATATAACAATAGTCCCTCATTTTACAGAAAAAAATCTCTCCCTTATTACAAAGAGAAAATCTTTCCATTATTCCATGGAAAAAAATCTCTCTCGCATTTCATGGAGAAAATCTTAAATTATGAATTTTGAATATTTTTATAATTTGAAAATGTTGAAAATAACACAGTAAAAAATCTAAATGAAAATCAAAATATAATGTGAATGTTCATAGTAAATAACAAACATACAACTAATTTTTTAAAAAATAAAATGCATACTAAAGTACAATGTTGATGTTCACAATAAACAACATACAACTAATCTTCAAAAAAATAAAATTTATACCAAAATACAATGTGAATGTTCACAATTTATAATTAACATACAACTAGCCTTTAAAAAATAATTCATACCAATGTAAACATTTACACTACAACGTGAAAATATAAAACAAAATTAAAAAAGGTAAAAATTGATTATTTTAATTGTTCAATAGTAACAAAAATGATTGTTCAACTAACAACCATAAATTGTATGTTTGTTGTTTTTGTTACTATGGTTGTTAAAGATAACTGTAAAAGTAATTAATTAAACAAAACAATGAGTCGATTATTTAGAAGTAACTCATCAGTCAGTTCTAGGTCAACAACTTTGCCTTCAATACCTAATCAAGGATTAGTAATAAATGAAGAAGATGTTGAAATACAAAATGATAAAATTGATTTAAATTGGAATATACCAAACTTACCTGTTAAGGAAATATATAAAACTACTTTTTTACAAAATACTTTTAATGTTAATTTGCATGTTAAAACTTTTGAACAAATTTATGCTTTAGAAAACCTAGGGAAACGTGCCAATTAATTGATATTGATCTCATTAAAAGACATTTAAAAACTGGTAATAATTTTATTCATTTAGGCTTAATTCAAGTTGGTATCAAACTATTAACTCAACAAGGGAAAAATGCTTCTGTTTTATTATGTTTACGTGATGCTCGTTTCATTGATTATAATGATAGTTTAATGGGTATGATGGAAACTGGTCTTCATAAAGGCCTAGTACATTTTAATTGTTTTCCTGATTTTACACTCAGTTTACATGATCCACATATTTTAAAAGTATTAACTTTAAATATTCAATTAAATAGTTCATTTACTAATATGTTAGAAAAAGTTCATAATATTGCCTTAATTTACCGTGTTCATTATAAGTGTATGAAAACCAATTTAAATGTTCAAGCTTTGCATAAAAGTCCAAAAGATAAAACTCTGTTTATCCAAAGTAGTAATAATGAATCTCATATTAATGTTTCACAAATGATTGAACGGAAAAATATTACTCTCCCTGATCAATGGGTTACTAATAATGAAAATTATAAACATAATCAACAACAATCCTCCGTTCAAGATATCCAAGATATTCAACAATTCAATGATGGTTCCGTTCATATTAAATTCAATAGTAGTCAATCCTCTAGACATAGTACATCTAGTGTCCCTACTGATATTTGAAATGAAGATGAAACATTCACTACTCCTTTATTTCGGAAAAACAGTCGATTAAATCTTGGACCAACCACTGGTCCTACAACTCAATAAAAGTTAAAAGGAATTGATAATACCACAACTTCCCAAATCAGTAAACCTGTTTATTCAACACACACCCACTTCCCTGAAGAAGAAGTTGCTTCAACTGATTCTCCAACTCAAACTGATTTCGAAGAGTTTACACCACCTGTCAATCCTTAATTAATGACGATTAAAAAAGATTTTACTCCTAATCTAGATAAATTACTTATTGACTTTAAATCCAAAGCCAATCGCACTCAACGCCATGCTTATTATGCTAAACATAATTATGCTCAAATGTCCCAAATATCTCGCGAATGGTATGATTTTATGGTTCAATATGGTTTTGAATTACCTTTATTAGATTATGTTGATAAATATTACAAATAATTAAACACCATTACTAAGCATAAATGGAAAACTTCTGCTACTACTTCTGTTAGCTCTAGTCATCCTCCTTTAGAGAAACTTATTCTTAATCAACAAGGTTCAGACATCCCTGCATCTCCTTTCAAATTACCTGGTAATGACCCTGAAATTAAAAAAGTCATTGAACAAAATAATTATACGAATCAATGTTTAAGCACAATTGGTAAACAATTAGATAAAATATAAACCAATTTAGAATCTGTTCAAAACTCATCTAATAAACAATCTTTAGATACTCCTTTGCTTAATCTACCTACTAATCGTTCTAAAAGAACTAGCTTAGTTACAAATGACCAATCATCTACTGTCCAAGCCATTGAAAAATTATTTACCAAATTATCTACCACTGATACTGCTACACCTTCCAAAGATAAAGGTCTTACTGTTTTAAATCAACAATTTAATATTAATCCAACTTCTACCCAATCTGATACTGATAATGACATAAATGAATTAGCTCAGCAATTCCAATCTACTCATCTTGCTAAGATTCACTATCCAAAAGTTAATCCGCAAAGTACTAAAAATTGGTATACAAAACCTACTCCTGTTGATTTACAATTTGAAGAACATAATCTTAATAATCAATTTTCTGT
This sequence comes from Camellia lanceoleosa, assembly GCA_025200525.1. Taxonomy (NCBI): domain Eukaryota; kingdom Viridiplantae; phylum Streptophyta; class Magnoliopsida; order Ericales; family Theaceae; genus Camellia; species Camellia lanceoleosa. The sequence continues at coordinate 179,226,019 of CM045758.1, read as the reverse complement.
TTCTGCTAAAAAACTATACGAATGGAATATTGATGGTCTTAGTGAAGATCAAATTCTCCAAAAATTAAATCATTTATCTATGGTTTCGAATAGTTACCTCTCAAATTATCCCAACTATACTCAACCTGAAATTGTTATTTTAATTACCATTGGTTTCACCGGTATGCTCAAATCTTGGTGGGAAAAATATTTAACTGAAGAGCAACGAGAATCCATAATTTATGCTAATCAAACTGATGATAATGGTTTACCCATTTTTGATGAAAATATTAGATGTTGCCACTGTCACGACCCAGACCCACCCCCATAGGTTTGGCGACGTAACCGGCCAGTAATCCGTGGATCACCTACGGCCTCTAAAGGCATTAACAAATATTAAGGGGCTGCGGAAGCAATAATGTAAAATAAACAAGGTCCAATGAGCTGTGATGACATACATGGGACAGAAAATTTAAACTTATTTATATACATAATCATGCCAGTCAGATACACCAATATGTACATAATATTTACATAAAGTACCCCCAAGATCCAATTTTTACAAAACACAACTACAGACTAGCATGAAGCAAAACAACCTCGGTGTTAGGCTTTAACCGGAACCTCCTCGGGAGGCGCAACAGCTGGCTGACAAAGAGGAAACAGGAGGCCATCAACTTTGGCCAGGGTTTTGTGCCGGCTCACCTACATATATATAATAAACAGTGAGCGAAAGCCCAGTGAATAATAACAGAGTAAAGGGTTTAATGAATGATGTCCATCACGGAGTTAGAAATCAGAGTTTATATCAGATACATAATCTTATCAGAAACAGTCTTATGCATATTCAGATTTCCAATCAGAAATAGATTCAGATACATGCTCATATTCATAATCAACTCAGGATTTGCATAAGATCATATGTGGTACACCCATTAGCTAACAGATCCATCGGCCACGGTATTGTTACCCCCGGGCAAGGGCCATCGGCCACGGTATTGTTACCCCCGGACGAGGGCCATCGGCCACGGTATTGTTACCCCCGGGCGAGGGCCATCGGAACCAAGGGTGCCAAAAATACTTTTCAGAAAACTGGACATTCATTCATTTATTTCCAACATATCATAGCTTTTCAAGAACCAATCATTTCATATCATAGTATACTGAAAATACATAACATTGAACATAACTTTACAAAATTATTACTCACAGTGGGCGTTGATACAAGTAGACGAAGTCAAGAGGGTCAAACGGATTGCGACACGTGACCTACATAACACATTATGGATACACACTTGAAACACGCATCCAAACGTACAAAACTTACCTTAACGATTCTAAGTGTGTACCTAACCCCTTACCCTTAGTATGGAGTCTTAATCATGGCCTAGGAATGCCTAGGATGGAATGGGGGTGTAAAAATGCCTTAGAAAATGTTTTTCAAAAGTTCTTTGAAAATAGGGCCTCGCTGAGCGAAATCTTCCTTCGCTCGAGCGAGCTTCCAAAATCAAAGGCTTCGCTCGAGCGAGACTTCCTTCGCTCGAGCGGTCTGATGAAACAGTAAAAATACTGGATGCAGTGATTTTACGCGCGATGGTCGCTCGATGCTCGCTCGAGCGAAGCCCTAGACAAAGGCTCTCGCTCGAGCGAGGAATCCTTCGTTCGAGCGAGGAAGCCAAATCTGGGATTTCCAGATTTGTCTTCCAAGTTCGAACAAAGCATTCTTCAACCAAAAACTCAACCTCTTGGACCCAAATTCTGGAAAAACATTTCAAACTCATAGTACATCAAGTTTCAAGAGTCAATTTATAAAATCATTGCCCAAGGGTGAGTCCATTTGAGCACCATTTCCATAAATTTTCAAGAACAAGGGGTTAAACAAACATGCATGAGTTCAAATACATTTCAAAGCTTCAACTCATGATCCAAGGCAACATTTAACTCAGAAATTTGTTGACCTCATAGGCTTTAGCAAAAATATGCACATGCATGTAGAAATTTAACACCCAACTTCAATTTCCATGAATGTGTACATGCATGTGTGTTACACTACCCAATTCAACAATTCAAGCTATTTCTATACTCTAATCCTCAATTGACCAAGAGACATGCAAGAATTAACTCAATCACATGAATGAGGGGATAAATTCTCACCTTTAAGTCTAGAATGTCAAACTTAGAGGCTCTAACACACACACACTTCTTCAATCCTCTCCAAGATCAAGCCAAAACACTTGTTGAGTTCAAAATTCTCAATTCTACACCAATTTTCCTCCTCCTCTTTCCCTAGTCGGTTTTGGAACCAAGAAATGACTGAGAAGAAAGTTTTGTTTAAGTGCCATAAACTCATTACAAGTTGCTTACAAGACCCTCTAACAATGGCATAATGGTAATTACACTAGATTCATTATTAAAATGTTATTTAATCAGAATTAAACATTCCAAATCAAAATTAAATTGAACCTACCATAAAATCACATAAAATCTAACTAGTCCAAAACACTAGTCAATTTCGGAATCGGGCGCCGATGAGGCTTCCAATTTGTAATTTAAAGTTTAGGACACAAACAGATGTTTCAACACTGAACAGATAGAAACTCATAATTCATGCAATGCACATGCAAATTAATGCTGGATTTCTTCTTAATTATTAGCAGGCATAATTAAGTTCCAATTAGCGTTAATCAGGGTCGGGGTTATTACAGTCTTCCCCCTTTAAAAGAGTTTGGTCCCCAAACTCAAGTTACCTTCATTCGGAGTCAACATTGGGTTTAAAGGGAACAATTCCGGATATCTCTTCTTCATGTCTTCCTCGGTTTCCCAAGTTGCATAGGTCCCTCCATGATTTTTCCAATCCACCTTAACCAACGGTATTTCTTTGTTTCTCAGTCTTTTAACCCTTCGATTTACAATCTGGATAGGCCTTTCTTCATAGGTATAATCATCTTTCAAAAGTACATGTGTTGGCTCGATGACGTGGAGCGGATCTCTCAAATATTCCTGAAGCATCAATACATGAAAGACATTGTGCATATGTTCCATCACTGGAGGTAAGGCTATTCGGTAGGACACTGGGTTGATCTTTTCGAGAACTTCATAAGGCCCAACATACCTTGGCGCCAATTTTCCCTTTACACCAAATCGGGTCTGATCCTTCATCGGGGTCACTTTAATGAACACATGATCCCCCACTTCATATTCCCTTTCTCTTCTTCGAACATCGGCATAACTCTTTTGTCTACTCTGTACAGTTTTCAAACGTTGTTGTATCAATTTCACTTTCTCGGTTGTTTCTTGCACAAGTTCCGGTCCTAACAAAGGTCTATCACCTACTTCAGCCCAACATATCGGAGATCGACACTTTCTTCCATACAATGCTTCGTAAGGAGCCATTCCAATGCTCGAGTGATAACTGTTGTTGTATACAAATTCAGCTAATGGCAAATAAGCTTCCCAATTTCCCTGGAAGTCTAACACACACATTCTGAGCATATCCTCCAGAGTTTGGTTAGTTCTTTCAGTTTGGCCATCGGTCTGTGGGTGATAAGCACTCAGTCTCAATTCTGTTCCCAAAGCCTGTTGTAAACTTCGCCAAAATCTTGACACAAACTTCGAGTCCCTGTCAGACACAATAGATACTGGCACTCCATGCAGTCTCACAATTTTAGTCATATAGATGTTAGCCAGTCTATCAGCGTTATAAATAGTTTTAACAGGCAGAAAATGTGTAGACTTAGTCAAATGATCAACTATAACCCAAATAGAGTCCATACCTCGAGAAGTACAAGGCAATCCCACAATAAAATCCATGGTGATGTGTTCCCATTTCCATTCTGGTATTGGGAGTGGTTGTAGCAAACCGGCAGGTCGTTGATGTTCAGCTTTTACCTGTTGGCAATGTAGATATCTAGCCACAAAGTCTGCAATACTCCTCTTCATTCCAGGCCACCAAAAATTCTGTTTCAAATTGTGGTACATCTTCGTGTTCCCCGAATGCATAGCAAATTTACTACTGTGAGCTTCAGTCATAACACGTTTCCTCAAATCATAGCAATCAGGCACACAAAGACGGTTCTGAAATTTCAATACACCATTTTCAAACACGAATTCGGGCCTCGGCTTCGATTCAAACTCCTCTATAATCTTTTTCAAGTGTTCATCTTCACATTGTTTCTGTTTAATCTCATCAAGAATAACAGGTTGAGCAGAGATAGCAGATATCAGTCCATCTTGTTCATAGCCAGTTGCCAACTCTTTTCGGCTAGATAACAAGCACGACACAGTTGCACCAGATTTTCGGCTCAAAGCATCCGCCACAGTATTAGCCTTTCCTGGATGGTATAAGATTTGCAAGTCATAATCCTTGATTAGTTCCATCCAACGTCTCTGTCTCATATTCAACTCCTTTTGGGTGAAGAAATATTTCAAGCTTTTATGGTCGGTGTACACTTCGCAAGTTACCCCATACAAGTAATGACGCCATATTTTCAAAGCAAACACCACAGCTGCCAATTCAAGATCATGCGTTGGATAATTCTTTTCATGAGGTCGCAGTTGTCTGGAGGCATAGGCAATCATCTTTTCATTTTGCATCAGTACACACCCTAAGCCTTTATATGAAGCATCACTGTACACTTGAAACCCACCAGTACCGTTTGGCAAAGTTAAGATTGGTGCGATACTAACACAGTTTTCAACTCTTGAAAGTCGCCTCTCTTTGATCATTCCAAAAATGGCATGTTTTTTCGAGTTAATCGAGTCAATGGCAAGGCAAGCTTTGAGAAGTCTTTCACAAATCTCTCAGTAGCTGCAAGTCCCAGAAAACTTCGTACTTCTGTCACATTTGTAGGCCTCGGCCAATCCACAACAGCTTCAATTTTCTGAGGGTCTACAGAAACACCATTTTTGTCAATCACATGGCCCAGAAATGCTACACTGTCCAGCCAGAATTCGCACTTAGACAATTTAGCATACAACTTCTTTTCTCTCAATATCTGCAAGGCGGTTCTCAAATGCTTTTCATGTTCTTCCCTGTCTTTAGAATATATCAGAATATCATCAATAAATACAACAATAAAATCATCCAGATACGATTTAAACACTCTATTCATAAGATCCATGAAAGCAGCAGGTGCATTTGTCATCCCAAACGGCATTACCAAAAATTCATAATGTCCATATCTAGTTCGGAATGCAGTCTTCTCTACATCTTCGGCTCTAACCTTTAATTGATGATACCCAGACCTGAGGTCAATTTTTGAAAACACTTGGGCACCCTGAAGTTGGTCGAATAAGTCATCTATTCGGGGCAAAGGATACTTGTTTTTGATAGTCACTTTGTTCAATTCCCGATAGTCTATACATAATTTCAAAGACCCATCCTTCTTTTTGACAAATAACACCAGAGCACCCCAAGGTGAAGTACTCGGACGGATAAAGTTCTTACCTAACAGCTCCTGAAGTTGGGTTTTCAACTCTTTCAATTCGGAAATAGACATTCTATAGGGAGTCTTGGAAATAGGTTGTGTCCCCGGAAACACCTCAACAGTAAATTCAATTTCTCTGTCAACTAAGTCCCCCGGTAAATCAGTTGGAAACACATCAGGGAAGTCACACACAATAGGGATTGTTTCTACAGTAGTATTGGCAGAGGATGTAGTCAATATGCAACACAGATAACCCCTACATCCCTTCCTAAGTAGTTTTACAGCTTTCATAGCCGAAATTAAATATGGGGGAGGAACTACCCCATTCCCTCTAAAGGTAAATTCAGGCATACCCGGCGGTCTAAACACCACAGTTTTGTTTGCACAATCAATAGTAGCACAGTATTTAGTCAACCAATCCATCCCCAAAATACAGTCAAAATGATGAATGTCCAACGGTAATAAATTCACATACAATATCATATCACCAACCACAACATCACAAGCCGGATAAACATGAGTGCACATCATAGAATCCCCAGAAGGCGTAGATACAGATAATACACATGTCATATGTTCTAGTGGTCTAGTCAATTTTCGAGAAAAAGCATGTGACACATAAGAATGCGTGGAACCAGAATCTATCAACACACATGCATTTTGAGAACATATAGAAAGTGTACCTGACACCACGGTATAGGTGTTCGGTACGTCACCAGGCACTAAGGCAAACACTCGGCCTTGTTTTAACGGTTCCTTCCCGGTATTGGCTTTGACGTTGGTTTTGGCCACAGAGGCGGATCCCACGGAACTCACGGCAGGACGGTTAGTAGTCTCAGATCTAAGCGGACAATCCCTCATCATATGGCCTGTCTTGCCACAACTGAAACACGCACCCAATGTTCGGTGACAAGTGCCTTTGTCCCTTTTCCTACAATCGGGGCAATTTGGCGTAGAGCCACTACCTTGGTTTGAGTTACTGTAATACCCTGTGTTACGCTTCTTGTTTCCGGAAAATGAACGCCCCTTTTTAAAACTATTCCCGGATCTTTTCCCTGCCCAATCAGTCCGTGGAACAAGAGTTTGTTTCTTTGCTGCTAGAATTGATTCTGCCATTAATGCCCTATCCAAAACGCTCACATAAGTGGGTAGATTCAGAACTCCCACCTTATCCAGTATGTCCAGATCCAATCCATCCTCAAACTTGCGGGCCTTCTTGTCTTCTGTGTCCACCATATGGGGAGCAAACCTGGCTAGCTCAGTGAACTTGGCCTCATCTTGGGCTCTGCATCTTGCCCTGTTTAAGTTCCTGAAATTCTGAGACTTTCCGGTTTCGAAAGCACTGGGGAAAATACTTATCATAAAAGATTGCGTTGAACTGGGTCCATGTCATATTTTCATGACCATTTCGAATCAGTAACCACCACCTTCGGGCTTCATCTTTCAGAGTATAGGTGGCCAAGAGGACTTTTTGGGTTTCTGAACATGGAAATACCTCATACAATTTCTCCATTTCAAGCAACCATGTTTCTGCCTTCAGTGGCTCAATCCCACCATAAAATGTCGGTGGTTTCATCTTTATGAATTTCTGTGTCAGATTTATGATGTCATTGTTATCTGCCTCAACTTGTACCGGTGGAGGTGGAGGAGGTAAGGGTTGTTGCCTTTGCTGCTGTGTTAGGGTCTCAGTCAATGCTGCCAACATCTGTTCCATTCGGCTCATGCGAGCCTTAGATGATTCACTTTCACCACTTCCCCCTGGATTCTCCATTTTACTATACAGACATTAAAGGATATTAAGCATAGGTATATTCAAGTGTACATTCAGTTTTAATATTCAGTTGCATTACCACACACTCACACATGCAAATGGAATGCCCCTAATTCTTACTAGGACATCCTCAGCTCATACGGACCTGTGTGTGCGGTACAACTCGTGCTCTAATACCACTCTGTCACGACCCAGACCCGCCCCTATAGGTTTGGCGACGTAACCGGCCAGTAATCCGTGGATTACCTACGACCTCTAAAGGCATTAACAAATATTAAGGGGCTGCGGAAGCAATAATGTAAAATAAACAAGGTCTAATGAGCTGTGATGACATACATGGGACAAAAAATTTAAACTTATTTATATACATAATCATGCCAGTCAGATACACCAATATGTACATAATATTTACATAAAGTACCCCCAAGATCCAATTTTTACAAAACACAACTACAGACTAGCATGAAGCAAAACAGCCTCGGTGTTAGGCTTTAACCGGAACCTCCTCGGGAGGCGCAACAGCTGGCTGACAAAAAGGAAACAGGAGGCCATCAACTCTGGCCAGGGTCTTGTGCCGGCTCACCTACATATATATAATAAATAGTGAGCGAAAGCCCAGTGAATAATAACAGAGTAAAGGGTTTAATGAATGATGTCCATCACGGAGTTAGAAATCAGAGTTTATATCAGATACATAATCTTATCAGAAACAGTCTTATGCATATTCAGATTTCCAATCAGAAATAGATTCAGATACATGCTCATATTCATAATCAACTCAGGATTTGCATAAGATCATATGTGGTACACCCATTAGCTAACAGATCCATCGGCCACGGTATTGTTACCCCCGGGCAAGGGCCATCAGCCACGGTATTGTCACCCCCGGGCAAGGGCCATCGGCCACTTGTATTATTACCCAGGCGAGGAGCCATCGGCCACGGTATTGTTACCCCTGGGCGAGGGCCATCGGCCACAGTATTATTACCCCCGGGCGAGGGCCATCGGCCACGGTATTGTTACCCCCGCGAGAGGGCCATCGGAACCAAGGGTGCCACAAATACTTTTCAGAAAACTGGACATTCATTCATTCATTTCCAACATATCATAGCTTTTCAAGAACCAATCATTTCATATTATAGTATACTGAAAATACATAACATTGAACATAACTTTACAAAATTATTACTCACAGTGGGCGTTGATACAAGTAGACGAAGTCAAGAGGGTCAAACGGATTGCGACACGTGACCTACATAACACATTATGGATACACACTTGAAACACGCATCCAAACGTACAAAACTTACCTTAACGATTCTAAGTGTGTACCTAACCCCTTACCCTTAGTATGGAGTCTTAATCATGGCCTAGGAATGCCTAGGATGGAATGGGGGTGTAAAAATGCCTTAGAAAATGTTTTTCAAACGTTGCTGAAAACAGGGGCCTCGCTCGAGCGAGCCTTCCTTCGCCTTCCTTCGCTCGAGCGAGCTTCCAAAATCAAAGGCTTCGCTTGAGCGAGACTTCCTTCGCTCGAGCGGTCTGATGAAATAGTAAAAATACTGGATGCTGTGATTTTACGCACGATGGTCGCTCGATGCTCGCTCGAGCGAAGCCCTGGACAAAGGCTCTCGCTCGAGCGAGGAATCCTTCGTTCGAGTGAGGAAGCCAAATCTGGGATTTCCAGATTTGTCTTCCAAGTTTGAACCAAGCATTCTTCAACCAAAAACTCAACCTCTTGGGCCCAAATTCTGGAAAAACATTTCAAACTCATAGTACATCAAGTTTCAAGAGTCAATTTATAAAATCATTGCCCAATGGTGAGTCCATTTGAGCACCATTTCCATAAATTTTCAAGAACAAGGGGTTAAACAAACATGCATGAGTTCAAATACATTTCAAAGCTTCAACTCATGATCCAAGGCAACATTTAACTCAGAAATTTGTTGACCTCATAGGCTTTAGCAAAAATATGCACATGCATGTAGAAATTTAACACCCAACAACTTCAATTTCCATGAATGTGTACATGCATGTATGTTACACTACCTAATTCAACAATTCAAGCTATTTCTATACTCTAATCCTCAATTGACCAAGAGACATGCAAGAATTAACTCAATCACATGAATGAGGGGATAAATTCTCACCTTTAAGTCTAGAATGTCAAACTTAGAGGCTCTAACACACACACACTTCTTCAATCCTCTCCAAGATTAAGCCAAAACACTTGTTGAGTTCAAAATTCTCAATTCTACACCAATTTTCCTCCTCCTCTTTCCCTAGTCGGTTTTGGAACCAAGAAATGGCTGAGAAGAAAGTTTTGTTTAAGTGCCATAAACTCATTACAAGTTGCTTACAAGATCCTCTAACAATGGCATAATGGTAATTATACTAGATTCATTATTAAAATGTTATTTAATCAGAATTAAACATTCCAAATCGAAATTAAATTGAACCTACCATAAAATCACATAAAATCTAATTAGTCCAAAACACTAGTCAATTTCGGAATCGGGCGCCGATGAGGCTTCCAATTTGCAGTTTAAAGTTTAGGACACAAACAGATGTTTCAACACCGAACAGATAGAAACTCATAATTCATGCAATGCACATGCGAATTAATCCCGGATTTCTTCTTAATTATTAGCAGGCATAATTAAGTTCCAATTAGCGTTAATCAGGGTCGGGGTTATTACAACCACCCCGATGGCATTAATCAATTAATCTATACTATTTTTCGACATTTTATTGGAACTCCAACTAACATTTATTCTCGCATACATGATCAACTCAGTAATCTTACTTTCCCTACTTTAAGTGATTTTAGATGGTACAAAGATGTATTTACCTCTAGGGTCATGTTACGAGACGATTGTACTAAATCATTTTAGAAAGAAAAATTTATTAATGGATTACCTAGTCTATTTGCTCATAAAATCAGAGATATTCTTAGTCAACCTACTAGTGTTATTGAATATGATAATCTCACATATGGAGATATAATTAGTAATATTCAAAAAGAAGGATTAAAAATGTGTATTGATCTTAAACTTAGTCAAAAGGCCACGAAGGATAAACACAAAGCTAAATATGAATTAGGAAATTTCTGTGAACAATTTGGATTACCTCCTGTTGCACCCTCCCGTCGGAAATCACATAAATATTCTAAATATAACAATAAATCCAATAAATCCAAATATTATAATAAATACAAAAATCCTTATTCACCTTCCAAATCCAATGATAAATTTTATACCAAATCCAAAAAGAAACATTATAAATCTAAATCACATCCGAAATCAAAATCTAATAAAGATATTACCTGCTATAATTGTGGTCAGAAAGGTCATTATGCTAATAAATGTAAAGAAAAACAAATACTAAAAGATAGAGTTAACCAACTCCAAATTAATGAAGAATCTAAAATTCAGTTATTTGAAAACTTTCAATTAAATCAATCTGATAATGATTCCTCCTCTGTTCCTCCATCCACATCTAATTCCCCTTCTAATAGTGATAATTCTGATTCCGATAATCCTATTACCTTAGGATGTAATGATGTTTGTTGTAAACCAATTAAACAAATTGTTGTTCTTACCAAACATACTCAAGAAGAATCTGCTTTAATTGACTTAATTAGCAAATTAGATGATCCTCAATTGAAACAAAAATATATGGAAAAATTAAAAGCTTTGTTACTTCAAGCAGATACTAAACCTAAGTTTAATAAACCTATTATTAGTATATCTAAAACCTTAGAAAAGTTTAAAACTAAAACCAAAGAAGTTACCCTTCAAGATTTACAATCTGAAATTAATCAAATTAAACAAACTATCCTAGACCTCCAAGCTAAAGATAACAAATTAGAAAATGAAATCATTAATCTTAAACTTAATCAAAATTTAAATAATTTTCAACCTAATCCAAAATCACCTCATGAATCTGAACATAATTCTGATCTTGATTCAGATCATACTGATCCCACTAAACTTATATTCGATAAGCGGCCTCAAGCTACTAATCTTGAAGATAAACGATTAAATTTACTCAATAAAATTTATATGCAAAAATGGTATTCAAGAATTAAAATCATAGTTGAAGATTTTGAATTAGAATTAGTTGCCTTAATTGATACTGGTGCTGATTTAAATTGCATTCAAGAAGGATTACTTCCTACTAAATATTATGAAAAATGTCAAGAGAAATTAACCTCTGCTAATGGTAGTAAAATGCATATTAAATACAAATTACCTAAAGTCCATGTTTGCCAAAATAATGTTTGTTTTAAAACCACATTTGTTTTAGTTAAAAATATGACTGATAGAATCATTTTAGGTACACCATTTATCTCATTATTATATCTTTTTACCACTTCTAGTGAAGGAATAACTACTCATGTTTTAGGACAACCTGTCGCATTTAAATTCTTATTTCCATCTGAAATGTTAGAATTAAATCAATTACAAGATTGTTCTATTTCTCACACCATTAATCGTTTAACTCACCAAATTAATTTTCTTAAAGAAGAAATTAATTATAAAAGAATTGATCAACAGTTAACTGATCCAGTTCTAATTTCTCAAATTAATGAATTTAAATTAAAACTTGAATCAACTGTTTGTTCATCTTTACCTACTGCATTCTGGCATAGGAAAAAGCATGTAGTTACTTTACCTTATATTAAAGGGTTTAATGAAAAACAAATAGTTGATTAGGTTACGGGAGAAGGTAACTCTCACTCAGCACACTCTATTTGTCTTACAAACTGAAAGGTTGAAGAAAAGAAGAAGAAGTTGGTTTTGAGTGATTACATTTGATTACAATTATATAGAAAATACAATTAACTATGCAGCATGTGAATTGGCTGAATGATGAAGGCAGCTGGCAGCATGGAAGTCTGAGCAGAGCTGTTGGTTGCTTTCGGCTGATTTGTTTGAACAGTTGAGCAGCTTTATCAAAAGTTGATTGGGCGAATAGTGATTGTGAGCAGTAAAAGTGAACAGTAACTTTTACTATTCATCACTTTCGGTGGAACATGTGAATAAAGGAATCAGAATAAATACAAATTGATAGCTTTTCTCAAAAGAGTATTGATTGAAGCCAAATTTGCATTTATAAAGAATCCTAAGTTGATTAGGCATATGGATCGTGAGCATCTTGGAACTCGGGTCGTCCATATGGAATGGATTGAGTGGTTGATCCTTCAGAAGACTGATCTGAACCTTCGTCTGACCTTTCTGAACCGGTTGATTGAGCTTGGGCTTGATCCACAAGCTGGCGAGCTAACTGGAGCATTTCATCTCGGGATGACTTTGACTTGACTTTGGACTTGACCTTGGGCTGAGCAGGAGGTGAAATGGTTGGAGCCTTGGACTTTGATTTGGGCCGTGAATGTTCCTTGGGCTAATCCGAAACTGCAGGAGCTTTGGATTTTGCCTTGGATCTTGATTGGGCCGGCTAAACTGTTTTGGACTTGGATGATTTGGGCTTGGAACCACTTGATGAGGGGCTTCCAAGATTGATAGGAGGAAGACTGGGCTGACTCCCTTGACTGATTGCAGCAGTTGGGTTCTGCTGGGCTTTGATCATAGCAGGAGTTGGAACACATTGATCCATGGGGAACTCTTTATGAACAATTTCAATAATTCTGGGCACATTGAACTTAGCCCACCATTTGACTGTATGTTGCCGGGTAATTATGTTATCATCAATTCCATAATGCCATTTGAATATCCATGGAAGTTTGTATTTGGATATAAAAATAAGCAAAGATGGGAATTGTCTTTGATGAGTGGTGAATGGATAAACAGCAGAGAAATAATTGATTGTCTCAATGAGGTCACTAGGAATAATATCAGAAATGGCGCCATAATGAGACCACCATCTCAAAAACCAGGATGGTAATTCAGATTTGAATTTTTGATCAAAGGAGATGAACCAGGAGTGACTGAAGGACTCATTTTGGTGCAAGAAAAGCTTGAACCAAGCATCTACATAATCATGGTAATTATACTGAATAGAATGACCAGGTAAGTCTCGAAGCTGATTAGGAGGACCCCATTCAGCTAAGGAAACAATATTGTGAATGTAAATTGAATGATACAAAACCTTGTAAGCATAAGTTCGATCTTGAATGGGTTTAATCAACACTGATTGATGATGAAGTATGATATCTTTGTAATAGGTGAGTGTTTTCTCTGGATGTGAAAGGAGAAAATGGCATCCAGAGCCAAAATGGAATTTTGCAAGATCATTGATTAATTGACCTTTAGGATGACCAGGTTCTTTATAGAACAGATTAGTAACATGTGATTTGGCATAATCAGATCGGGATGACCTGACTGGATTAGCAGAGAATGCAGTAACTGAAACTGATTGGCTTGAAGCAAAAGGATCAGTGGCTAAAGCCGATGAATAATTAGGACGGTAAATATTACCAAGAACTTGGTAACGATTAACCATTTCAAGTGAATAAGGTGGGTTGACTGACTCCAAAGGAGGTGGAACAATGAGTTGATTAGGTTTACTGGAAGGTGGAACCAAAGCCTTGGAAGGGGGCTTTGGGCGAGACATCTGTGAAATAGGAAACAAAGATTAGCAACTAGAAAGAAGATCTAAATAATTCTGGTAATAATGTAAATGATTCTAATAATCATGTCGCAAAACACGACGGGTTTTAATCTGATGGTAATTGATGTATTGGGCTCTTTTAGTAGTTGGCCGAGCAGCTTTGAGTCGGTTTATACGGTGGTTGACATGTTTAATCAGGGTTTGGTAATGGGTAATTTGGGTTTTTAAATAGGGAATATGTGGAGTAGCATTCATCCCTTACCTCCCTGTAAAAATTCTCGGGTGAGAAAATCAGGCAGGGAATTTTGACAACCAGGTATATAGGTAATATCAAAATCAAAAATACTTAAAATAGATTGCCAACGGGAAAAAATTTGTTTACTAGTAAGATTTTGAACATCTTTTTCTAAAACATATTTAGCAGATTTGCAATCAACACGAAGTAAAAATTTTTGATTTAAAATATCATCTTGAAATTTTTGAATACATAAAACAGTAGATAAAATCTCTTTTTTAATAGTACTATAATTTAATTAGGCTTTATTCCAGACACCAGAATGATAACGAACAATTTGTTCAGATGATTGAGGAGTGACTTGTTGAAGTAGAATACCACCATAACCAATATCAGAAGCATCAGTTTGAATAATTTTAAATGAGTTCTCAGTAGAAATACCAAGACAAGGAAGAGACTTAACATATTGTTTAACTTGTTGAACAACAGCAGTATGAGTAGAAGACCAAGGAGGAGGATTATCTTTTAATCTATCAAACAGAGGTTGGCAAATTTTCCTAAGGTCTTTGTAGAAGTCAGCAATGTAATTGAGGGAACCTAAGAACCTTTGTAATTGAGTTTTATCAAGAATTTCATCAGGAAACTTGGAAGCAAACTCAATAGAGCGACTAATTGGAAGGATAGTATTATGGTGAATATTATATCCTAAAAACCTAACTTTAGTTTGAAACAATTTAATTTTAGGAGCAGAGATGACTAAACCATGACTTTTAATTGTATAAAAGAATGCAGTTAAATGTTTCCAATGGTCACTAATTGATTTGGAAAAAATTAATATATCATCAATGTAAACAATTGAAAAATGACTAAATGGGTTGAATATATCATTCATTATGTGTTGAAATTCATTAGGAGCATTTTTTAAACCAAATGGCATAACATTTCATTCATATTGACTAAAGGGTGTATTAAAAGCAGTTTTATATCTATCTTTAGGATGAATTTGAATTTGCCAAAAGCCACTTTTTAAATCAAATTTACTAAAGATAAAAGCTTGACTAAGTCTTTTAATTAAATCCTTTTTATTGGGAATAGGATATCTAATCCATTCAAGAACAGCATTTAATGGTTTGTAATTAATGACTAAACGAGGAACACCTCGTTCTAATTCAGCATTTTTATTAACATAAAAAGCAGGGCAAGACCAAGGTGATTTACTAGGACTAATGATTCGATTTTTTAATAATTCATTAATTTCTTTTTTACACATTTCTAATAATTCATGATTCATTTGAATAGGTCGAGATTTAGTAGGTATTTGTTTTTCATTAAACCCTTTAATATAAGGTAAAGTGACTACATGCTTTTTCCTATGCCAGGATGCAGTAGGTAAAGATGAACAAACAGTTTATTCAAGTTTTAATTTAAATTCATTAATTTGAGAAATTAGAACTGGATCAGTTAACTGTTGATCAATTCTTTTATAATTAATTTCTTCTTTAAGAAAATTAATTTGGAATACCTACAAATGATTGAATGGAAAAATATTACTCTCCCTGATCAATGGGTTACTAATAATGAAAATTATAAATATAATCAACAACAATCCTCCGTTCAAGATATCCAAGATATTCAACAATTCAATGATGGTTCCGTTCATATTAAATTCAATCGTAGTCAATCCTCTAGACATAGTACATCTAGTGTCCCTACTGATATTGGAAATGAAAATGAAATATTCACTACTCCTTTATTTCGGAACAACAGTCGATTAAATCTTGGACCAACCACTGGTCCTACAACTCAACAAAAGTTAAAAGGAATTGATAATACCACAACTTCCCAAATCAGTAAACCTGTTTATTCAACACACACCCACTTCCCTGAAGAAGAAGTTGCTTCAACTGATTCTCCAACTCAAACTGATTTCGAAGAGTTTACACCACCTGTCAATCCTTAATTAATGACGATTAAAAAAGATTTTACTCCTAATCTAGATAAATTACTTATTGACTTTAAATCCAAAGCCAATCGCACTCAACGCCATGCTTATTATGCTAAATATAATTCTGCTCAAATGTCCCAAATATCTCACGAATGGTATGATTTTATGGTTCAATATGGTTTTGAATTACCTTTATTAGAATATGTTGATAAATATTACAAACAATTAAACACCATTACTAAGCATAAATGGAAAACTTCTGCTACTATTTCTGTTAGCTCTAGTCATCCTCCTTTAGAGAAACTTATTCTTAATCAACAAGGTTCAGACATCCCTGCATCTCCTTTCAAATTACCTGGTAATGACCCTGAAATTAAAAAAGTCATTGAACAAAATAATTATACGAATCAATGTTTAAGCACAATTGGTAAACAATTAGATAAAATAGAAGCCAATTTGACAACCATAGTAACAAAAACAACAAACATACAATTTATTTTTGCAAAAATAAAATTTATACCAAAATACAATGTAAATGTTCACAACTTACAATTAATATATAACTAATTTTTAAAAAAAAAAAAAAAAAAAACTCATACCAATAAAAATTCACACTGCAACGTGAAAATATAAAATAAAATTAAGAAAAGTGAAAATCGACTATTTTGATTATTCAATGGTAACAAAAATAATTGTTCAACCAACAAGCATGGTAAAAAAAACAAATACGACTAACTTTCGAAAAACATCACAAAAAAAAAAAAACTCATACCAAAACACAATGTCAATGTTCACAATTTACAATTAATATACAACTAGCCTTAGAAAAACTAAATTCGTACCAATATGAACATTCACACTGCAACATGAAACAAAATTGAAAGAAAAAAAACTCATATTTCAATTATTTAATAGTAACAAAAAATGATTGTTCAAACAACAAGTATAATAACAAATAATTAATAATATGTGAACATCCATATCTTACAAAATATATAATTATGTCCATATCTATATTTCAACACTTTTTTTTTTTTTTTGATTAGCAAAAAGAAGTTTTACTGATGAAAAAACATACGTAGTTATAGATATCCTATTTTTGACCGCCCTTAAAACTTGGGCGCCTCAGGTTGATCACTCGATGATGAGAGTTATGCTGTACAAACGTTTAATTTCTTCAGCAAGAAAAGCTTCTAAATCTCAACCTTACACCCCATTTTGGACCAAAACGTTTTTGACCAAAACAATTTTAGACTTTAAAACCCTTTCTTTCAAAATATTTTTCTAAATGTTTCTACGATGTTCTGAGACTCACATTTTGTTTAAAATTTGCACTTTTCGATAAACCGAGTAAGGACAAAGTGGAAATAAATGGAAGAGAGGTGAACTCTTTGAAATTTTTTTTAAAACCTCTTATTTATAGGTTTGGAGTTGAAGAAATGTGACAACCCTCACCACTGATTAGTGCTAATCTATGATTAAGCATGTTAACTGATTGATTGACTGAAATTCTAAACTGATTAATTGAGTATATTAGTTTAAATGCATGTCTATCTGTTTGACTGCTAAATTATCTGTTCATGTATTATGTTTAAACTGCAAATTGAAGGCCTTATCGGTAGCCGAATCCGAAATTGACTAGTGTTTTATGATAATTAAAATTTATGTGATTTTATGATAAATTTCATTGAAATTTGATTTGGAATGACTAAATTGGATTAAATAAGCTAATTTACAATAGTTGGCCGTAATCACTATTTTGCCACTTAGTGGCCCACTTCATAAAACACATTTGAGCTTTATTTCTAACACTTTGTTTAGACATTTCTTGAGCCTAAACCGACTAGAGAGAGAGAGATGGGAGGAAAGCTTTAATTCATCTTGTTTTGGCTTGGAGATTAAGATAGTTGAAGAAAATTTGCCTAATTGAGCTTCCACATCTTGAATTCAAGGCATAAGGTAGAGCAACCATCTTCTTGAACTTGTATTTGAGTTAGTTCTTGCATGGTTCATGATATATTGAAGAGTAGAGTCAAGAATTAGCTTAATATGTTGAATTGAGTAGGAATTCATGCATGCATGTACATGTTGTAGAGTTTTGAAGTTGTTTTCATGAAAACTCCCACATACATGTTCATATTATGGTTCTAATTCATGAATTCCTCATGTTTTTGAAAGGATTGGCTTATTTGATCTTGTGTTTGAAGCTTTAAATTCATTTAAGCTCATGCATGTTACATTTGAGTCTTGTTCATAAAAGCTCCTTGAAATTTGTGTTCAATTGAACTACCTTTGGGCTTGATTTCTCAAATTGATCTTTGAAACATATCATATTATGAGTTTACAAAGAAAATCAACCCAAAGGGATCAAATTTGATGCATTAAGAGTTGATTTTGAGCTTGAAGGTTCAATTTGGAAATTCCAGATTTTGGACTTACGCTCGAGCGGGGAAAGTGACGCTCGAGCGTGAAATGCGTGTTTCCAACACTTTCATATGTTTTACAGTCCGCTCGAGCGAGGACTTGTGTCTCACGCTCAAGCGGAGGTCGAGCGCCCGTTGAGCGTGAATTTCATGCATTCAAGATTTTGATTCCGGCCGGGAAGTCACGCTCGAGTGGAGATCTTTTGTTTGCATATCCGCTCGAGCGGGGAAAGCCACGCTCGAGCGGGACTCCTATTTTAGCAAAAATTTGAAAAGTGTTCCTAAGTGCATCTTTGCATCCTCATTCCATCCTAGGTATTCCTAGGCCTAGTTTAAGGCATCTTAATGAGGATATTGATATAGAACCACACCGAGTCAAGATAGGGACTAAGTTATTATTTCCCAAATGTGTAACTTAGTGTGTGTTCATTCTGTAACTGTGTAGGGTTAGCATTCGGTAACGCGCACTCGCTTATGTGTAGCCTAGAACTCTCTGAGTAACAATGTTGTAAAGATATATTCAATCATGAATATTTTTTGAATGATCAACTGTACTGCTTTCTAAAATGATATTTCTTACTGAAGGAATGCTTGTCCTATTTGCGAATTGTATTTGTGGCATCCATAGAAATTTAATGTTATTGTACTGTACTGCTACTGTCACAGAGATCTCTGTCAGTTCCCATGTTGGAACCACTACTGTTTACTGATATGATGGCCATCAACTGACTGTCCGGTCTGTTAAGACCTACTGTACTGTTTGCTATTGGATGTACCACTTATGACTGCTATGATCGAATAACTGATATACTGTTCAAATGACTGTTTTAAATACCAAAAGGACATTCATTTTTAACCTCTTTACACATATGTTATTCACTGGGCTTTAGCTCACTGTTTATATATATATGTAGGTGTCCAGGCACCGGACCGAAGCTAGGAGCGTCGGGTTAACTCTTGTTTTGTCAAGCTAACTGTTGTGCCTCACTGCGAGGTTCCAAGTGCTGCCAAGCCACGGCTGCTTTGGGGTGTTTTAGATTTTCCCTCTCTGTAGTTGTTTTGTATCGACTGTATAGACTGTTACTATACTGTTATGTAAGGATTTGGTCCCTAACCTGAACGCCTGTATATGATGTATGTACATATTGTTTTTGTTTCAATTGTGATTATGTTATGAAAAATCTTTTTGCATACAGACTGTCACAGCTCATTGGACATCTTCTATTACTGTTTTGGCTTCCGCCAGCCCCTGTACTATGTATTACTGTTATTATTGTTAAGCAGGCCTTCGGTAATCACGGATTACTGGCTGGTTACGGTGCTAAATCCATAGGGGCGAGTTTGGGTCGTGACAAGAAAATTGGAGGAAAGGGAAGAAAACTAGTTGGGTAAATGGTTGAGCATGAAACCGTTAAAAGAGAACTGAGCAGCTTTCACTAAATCAGACATATCTCTTTATGCACTTAGACTTTAGTTGTGATGCCACCACCATTGGAAAGTGGACTTCCGGAACTTCAATTTAGACTCAAGAATCTCCTAAAGCCGAGTCCGGATGAGGGAGATATGACCGTTTGAAGTTGGGCATCAATCTAGTTAAGATAGAAATAAGTAACTTTCACTAAAATAGACATATCTCTTTGCACACTTAGAATTTAGATATGAGGGTACCACCATTGGAAATTAGACTTTCAGGGCTTCAATTTAGACTCAAGAATGACCTAAAACTAAGTCCGAATGAAGGAGATATGCCTGTTTGAAGTGGAGTCTACAAGCTTGGAAGTAGATTTTCTGTGGCCGGCAACCCACACTTCTGGCCCGCCAGCCACTAGTGAAAAACACAGATACTTTTGGCCAACTGTCCCCCAAAAGCTCCAGTTGTTCCAGGCATGATATTTTCGATCTAAGGGGCTATTTTTTTATATATAGCAGGCTTTCCCTCATGGTTTAAGGTTACAAAAAATTCCAAAAGTTCCAAAACTTGGAATTTTCTCTCTATCTCTATCTTGCAACCTATGCACCCTTTCTCTACACTTCCTAAACCAATATTAGAGCTCTCCTTGTTGAGATTATTGAGTTCAAATTTCAGCCCATGAGAGTGAGAACTTGTTGGTTTGTGAACAAAAGTGTTATTCCTCTTCAAGATGTATAATTTTGAGCACCTTTGCACTACTTCTTTTGTTGCTGTTTTTCAACTGTTTTTATGGGCTGTCCAAATCCGGCAAATCGTTTTGAAAAATTGATTTTGAATCAGAAAGTGCCAAAAATGGATTGTTTTGCTAGATTATAAAGTCGTCACCTAAATATTTTATTTTTTTGGGAAATTTAAGAAACCCTGACTCGTGCCAAAGTCACGTGTCCGTCATCACCAAAATTGCCTCGGCTCGAGAACTTGGGTACGAGAGAGGAAGGTCCTGAAATAAGCACCCCCGCTCGCCCGATCAAAGGATCGGCCTCTACTAAGTATGATATGTTGTTTTATATACACATGTATTATTATTTCGGTTATTTAGCTAACTTTACTATGTGACGCACACAAGCAAGTATAGACTAAATCGCAAGAATTTGAACAAATGAACTCATGTTTGTTTTCGAAAATGGTTTGAAAGTGCCACCCTTAAGTGGGCTAAAGCGCGGATTTGCCACCCTCAAGTGGGCTTAAAACATGATGATTTGCCACTTCGCAAAATGGGTTTAAAACTCACAATCATCGAATTGTTCCAATTCAAGCAATAAAGCCTTCATCCACAGGCATTCATGTAGTTAATCACTTAAGCAAATAGTCTCATGGCAAGTATGCTATCATGGTAACACTTACACTCATGCAAGTATGCTAAAGTGTAAAACTTACAGTGTCCTCCAAGCCAAAACAAAAAGCTAGTTAGAAATATGCATAATCCTAACTATGTTAAAATGCCTAATGCAACACATGTAATAATGCAATAAGATAGGCTCGGCTACCTAAGATGACATATAAATACAACAATTTGATAACATGCTTTGAAACACGTATTCCAATAAGTATTGAAATACGATGTAGTTCGAATGATGCGCCGAGTCTCGGTGCATACAAGACAAATGAATGGTGCAAACATGCAAGCATAAGGTATGCCAATCAAAACGTGCCCTAATCTAACCACCAAAAGCGGATAAATAAAAGGGAGAAAGACGTGGAGTTGGAAGACATGCACACACACACACATGCACACTTATTACAACATTGTGCCATCTCAAAAGAGGATCTGAATGAATAAGCTAAGCTACACTAAGCTAAGCTAATTATTACAAAACGAAACTAATTAACTATTCTAGATAATTAATTATAAAACAAAATAAAGAAATAACTAAGCTAAGCTACTTAATTATTACAACATTTAACTAATTAACAACTAGTTAATTAAATTACAATAGAAATATACACTAGTTAAACATTTAAAGCACTGAACTACGCTGCCACAGCTCTGCTTTTGGAAATGTAGGATGCATGCACTCGGCTTTTGCCCCGAAAAGCTTTTCAGTTTTGCTCTTGAGAGGCTCTGTTTACGGGGTTGACTACACTCCAGAACCTCTTGTTCCAACTTACCAATTCAATACTGAGGATTGCACCAGTGGCCTACCGGCCAAAAATGTGCCATACCGGCCAAGGATGAATGCTGGCCATTAGTGAGCCATTGCCGGCCACTAGAGTTCTGAATCACCACACTGTAACAAAGCAGAAACAAAGCAAAATGAAGGTTTTTCCAGAGGTATGTTTGTACTGTACCCCTCCTTATCATCTTAAAACCTCAAAGGAGTAGCACTTTTAGATCCAAAACCACCAATCAAGCAATTTCATTGCATGATGGCCAAAGATCCAAGTTGTACAATTTCAATAAATGCACAAAACAAGACTCAAGACCACTACCTTATCATGTATGATCAAAGGCAATGGAGACCAAGGAGATTGGCTCATTTCATTACTTTGAGTATGAAATGCTCTAACCTTCCTTGTGTTCAATATAACGTCCGATTGACCACATGCAATGCAAACACAAAATGCTTAACTTGCTCAAGTTTTACTTGTCATTTTTGTTTACTCATTTTAATTAGCGATCCATTCTTTAACTGGTTAAGTCCAAAGTGATTGTCCTCTAATGTGAGAGGGGTCAACCAAAGGATGACTTAAAACATGAGAGAGATCATGCCTTTGGTTAGTAGAAACCCTCAAAAGAGGATTAAAACCATTGAGCAGAAGCTCTATCTCAAGCTTAAACACAACCTTAAGGTTAACCAACCCTTAAAACAAATGGAAAAGTGAAGAAATGAAGGAGGTTACAGATATTTCAGTGCTGAAATGGCATGAAAAATGATACTACAACATGTAAGCAACTCATGCACAATATGTTCAAAAGCCAAAAACACTAAACTAGTGAAGAGCACTACACTATAGGCATGCAATACAAAGCTCAAAAGGGACAAACAACCCAAAACAGTCCTAAAATAGCGTAAAAGGAGTCCTAAAACATGCTTGAAGTAAGCTAAAAATAGCTAGAATGAAAGGCCAACACCTAGCACAAACTAGACTATTAAGCACAATTGCACTACAAGCATATAAAGAAAGCCTCAAGTGACTTAACCAGCCCCAAACAAAGGTAAAACAAGTCAAAATAATAGCAAAAATATGCTAAGATCAAGTCATAAAATGCTAAAAAAGCATGCTCACATGTTAGGCTATCTAGGCTTACAAACAAGACACAAGGAGGGGAGGCCACCCCCTCCCATTTTGGACCTCAAAATATAGTTTTTGCCACTGAAATAACTCTGATTTTCAGTGGTGAGAAAGGCCAAAAAGTTTGATTTAAAGAACTTTGAAAGATGGCACAACAACTTAGCAAGCAAACTACAACGTGGACCACCTCTAACTCTAATCAAACCTCAAACCACCATTTTAGACCATAAAAATAGAAATTTTCAAAGGTTAAAACCAGCCTCAAAATAGTACAAAACAATGGGAAAATGATGGTAAAGCAAGTGTGCAAAACAAGCACAAAGGGAGAGAGTTATACCTCTTGAAGCACAACACAATTTTAGGCAACAAAATCAAGCAAAATCACTTTCAAGAGCTCCAAGAAGACCTTCTAGAACCTCAACTCAAACATAACCAACTTTGGTCAAGGATGTATAGGCAAAGGAGAAGTGTATCTACACTTGTATGCACTTATGCACAAAGGTTCAAGAGAGAAAGAATTGTAGAGAGAGAGGCTTCCAAAATTTTTCTTCCTCAAAAATACTAACCTCCAAAACAATAGAGAAGGCTCTCTATATATAGACAAATGAGGCTTCAGGTCGAAAATATCCCAAAATGGACAGCTGGAACAGCTGAAACACAAATATCTGCAGAAATCTAACTTTTTGCATCAATGGCCGGCAAGGGATCGTTGATAGTCAGCACATGTCCATTCTTGGCCGGCAAGGATCACTCTTGGATGGCACATGGCCAGAAAAGGCCATTCATGGCCGGCACATGGCCAAAAAAACCCATCCATGGCCAGCAACCTCCACCTCTAGTTGGCCAGAAAAATCTACTTTTTGGGCCCAAATTCAAATGGGAATATCTCATTCATATGGACTCCTTTGCAGGACATTATTGAGCCTAAATTGAAGCCCTAGAAGTCTTCTTTCTAATGGTGGCAGCCTCACATCAAAAGTCCTAGTGTGCAAAAAGATATGCCTTTTTTAGTGAAGACTGCTCAGTTTCGATCCTACCCGAATTCATGCCGAACTTCTCCCAAACAAGTTTTCTTCCCTCCTCTCCTCTTTTCTTCAACTCCAAATCTCTAAATAAGGTGTTTTGAAAGATTTTTCAAAGATTTCACATCTCTTTCATTCATTTCCACTTTGTCCTTGCTCGGTTTAACATTTAACAAAATGCGAGTGTCGGAACATCGTAAGAACTTTTTCAAAAATATTTTGAAAGAAAGGGTTTTATGGTCTAAAATATTTTTGGTCAAAATAGTTTTGGTCCAAAAAAGGGTGTGAGGTTGGGATTTGACACTCTCCTTGCCAAAGAAATCAAACCTTTGCACTGCACAATTTTTATCACCAAGTAAGCAATCAGTGGCGCCCAAGTCTTAAGGGCGGTCAAAAATTGGGTGTCCACACAAGCCCAAAGTGCTCTTTTGAAATTGAAGGCCCACCCAGCTTGATTAGATCTTCTAGCTATTTACAAACTCAATGACAGCTCTTTGTCTTCCACCAAATGGAACAATCTTGGAAATTGACTTAAAAGATTTGTTGACCCCAACCAAGGATCTCTCCAGAAGCTAACTCTATCTCCATTCCCTATTAAGATTTCCACATTATCTTGGTAGAAATGAAAAAGTCTGTTATTCCTTTGAGCCACAGATAATATATCTCCCTATATCTTCGATGTAGAGCCATTATTAACCAGAACAGGGAACCACTTTCCTCTTACAGAACCATACTTCTCACAAATAACCAGCTTCCACAGAGCATCATCCTCCTGGCCATACCTCCACCACCATTTTAACTACAAACTATCATTGGCTAACCTAATATTCTTGATCCCCAGATCCCCTTGTTTTATACTCTTGAAAACATCTAACCAACTCACTAAATGGAGCTTCCTGTTATGCTCTGTCTCTCCTTATAAAAATGATGCTTAAATCCTATCAATCTCTTTTGCAACACCCTCCGGCATGTTAAAAAGAGACATATAGTATACAGGTAAAGCAGACAACACAGACTTGATAAGTGTAACTCTACCTGCAAAAGATAAAACTCTTCTCTTCCACCAAGTAACTTCTTCTTGAATTTCTCCACAACTGGTCTCCAAGGCACCCTTCTACTAGGACTAGCCCCCAATGGCAGCCATAGATACTTCAATGGTAACTTTTGACTTGAACAATGTAATTTTGCAGCAAACTCCTTAACCACCACATCTGCTACTCCCACTCCACAAACAACACTTTCATAAAAATTAATCCTTAGACTTGAGAGTACTTCAAAACACCTAAGGATTCTTTTGATAGCCATAATTTCAGACTATTCAGCCTCATAGAAAATCACTGTATCATCAGTAAATTGTAAATGAGATATAATCAAGCCACTGCCCCCTACTGATACACCTTTAAAGATACCCAATGCCTTAGCTCTTGATATGAGTATATTCAGTCCCTCCGCAACAACATTAAACAAGAATGGAGATAATGGATCACCTCGTCTTAAACCTTTTTGAGGGCAGAACTCAGGTGATAGTGACCCATTGATAAGAATTGAAACTCTTGCAGAGGAAATGCAACCCTTCATCCACTTGGTCCAAGTAGAGCCAAAACCAAAATTCTCCAACATATGAATGAGAAAGTTCCAATTTACAATGTCATAAGCTTTTTCAAAATCGAACTTTAGGATTAGCCCTTTTCTATTAGACTTATTCCACCAGTCCACAACCTCATTTGCTATAAGAACTCCATCCATAATACTCCTCCCACTCAAGAATGCTGATTGAACTCTATCAATAATGCTTGGCAAAAGTACTTTCATCTTTCGAGCCAACACTTTAGACAACACTTTATAAACGGAACTGATAAGACTGAAAGGTCTAAAGTCTTTAATTGATTCAGGACTGTTAACTTTGGGAACTAAGGTCACAAATGAGCAATTAATTCCATTTCCTAACACACCATTATCATGGAACTGTTTCATAAATTCCATAATATCACCCTTCATGAACTTCCAGCCCTTTTGAATGCAAGTCAGGTTAAACTTATCTAGACCTGGCACCTTATTTCCATCACATTCTTTAATTGCAGCCCACACCTCTGCTTTTGAGAAATCCTTCACCAAATAGTTCTAAAGCTGATATTGATCAATACATCTAAACTCACCCCCTAGACTTGGTCTACGTTTCCAACCTTCTATGAACAACTCTTTAAATTAAGCCCACACTGCCTTTTTCATTTCCACAGGATCCTCATATAAAATACCATTAATCTTTATTGAATCAATGAGATTCCTACATTACCTTCTTGATGCCATTATGTGAAAGTACTTGGCATTTTTATCCCCTTTTAAAGCCCAATTCAATCTCGATTTTTGCAACCATATCCACTCTCTCCTTTTTCCTAAGCTTTCATACTTCATCTCTGACTGCAATTCATTTTTCTAACTTCAGCTTCTAGAAGATCTCTTTTTTCCGCAGTTAAGTCCCAAGAATGTAACTCTACTTCAGCTGCTTTGAGCTTAGACTCCACATTACCGAATACCTCCACATTCCAAATCCTCAATGCCTATTTAAGTAATCTCTTCTTGACTATAATCCTGAAGCCAACCCACTCT
This sequence comes from Camellia lanceoleosa, assembly GCA_025200525.1. NCBI lineage: Eukaryota > Viridiplantae > Streptophyta > Magnoliopsida > Ericales > Theaceae > Camellia > Camellia lanceoleosa. Next base: position 179,199,333 of record CM045758.1, on the reverse strand, counting down.
ACCACTTGTGAACCATCCCACACCTTTTTAATTTCTTTGATAAATTGGGACGTAACACCTATGCATTTAATAATTTGAAAGGCTTTGGACCCCAATCCTTCTTATCTTTCTTCAATAAGAGTGGGCAGTGATCAGACAACGTTCTAGGAAGGCCCTATAACTTAAAGCTAAACCATTCAAACCACTCCGGATTTAAAAGAAATCTATCAATTCGACTCCAACATACTCCTGATTGCAAATTACTCCAAGTATATTTACTGCCACACATAGGAACATCAACCAATTGAAGATTATTCGAAAACTCATTGAACTCCTGCATTCTTCTATCACTTCTCACACATTCTTTTCGTTTCCCCTATACTTCTGATTTCATTGAAATCCCACCCCCCCCCCCCAATAAACACCATGGTTTTGAAAAGGATGCTTTTAAATTGGCTAGGACCACCCAAACATGACTTCGATCTCTACTATCATTAGGGGCATAGACATTGCCTATGACGCAATCAAGCCTCTGGAAAACCAAACCTGATAGCAAAATGAAGTTCCTGGAACCGCAACAATCCTTAAGCTAAAAAACATCAGGCTTCCACAAGCACCCTGCACTTCCTTCTGCATCAACCCCTGTAACGCCTTCAAAATAATACATATAAACCAATCATTCATGACATCCATAGACATAAGAGAAATAAACATGTATTCATTACAAAAATATTACATGTTGACAACAAAAGTAAATGCCCTACGGGCTTACAATTTTCCAAGTCAACACTTGGTTTCAACAAAAGAGAGTTCTAACTCCTAACATATTAAGCCCTTAGCTTGAATTACATGTAATACAAAAGATAACTACAAAAATAAGCCTTCAGCTTCTAAACCTCCTAAACTACATCCTTGGAGGCGGCATATCACCTGTACCTAAAAATGATGTCCCATATAGGATGAGTCAAAGCCCAGTAGAGATACGCTAAACATAATATGAGAATTAACTAAAACATTTGCATTTGATAAATGTTTAACTCATATAAACTAACGTACATCTCTTCCATAACCAATCTATATTCACAACTATATTTCAATTCCTTTCCGTTTCATTATCCAAATCAATTCATAGATATGGTTCATTGTTTATCCGAACAGTTCAAAATGAGACTACAGCTCATACTATCAACACTTCAATCATAATCAATTCAAAATGGGACTACAACTCATATCATTAACATTTCAATACTTCAATCATCTACTTTATGCAAACATATATAAGATTTCGGGACTTTCACCCAAGACACTCCGACCAACTTAATTATCACTAGAGTCCATCCCCTATCTCCTCACAAACCGTGGAGTACATCCCCTATCTCCTCCCACACACTAGAGTACATCCCCTATCTCCTCCCAAACAACATACACATGTAATGTATTTACACACTTTATCATATACAATAATCAATTAAAGCACATATTCAATTTGTTAATCCAACCGTCATATTCAATGACATATTCCCATTTAATTAGTTTCGATTTTCCTTAATCATCATGCATTGTCTACAACAATCAAGACTATCCTCCACCGATAGCCCAAAACAATTATTTCTAAATAGATAATAAATTCATCAAATAGATAAACTAGTAACATTTTCATAGGTAAGTGATTAATCAATCCAACTACACCATTCAATCTCAATTCCATCTAATTTCATGATTTCCAACTCAATTTCATATTCCCACAACTACTACATTAATTATACAAATTAATGAATTACATTGAAGTTGGACATGTTGCCCCTTTTTCTCAAACCTTAACCCTAAAGCTCAATTTCATAAATTTCACACCAACAACCCCATTTTCCAAGGTCTCACATACACATAGAGTTCAATACTTGAAAACTTCTCTTTTGTAATTTCAAATTCAAAACCCTAACTTCCCAAAATCATCACAACCCACCACTTATACAAAATGACAAACATCTATGTTAAAACTCATAACAAGGAGTAGTTTATCCCTACCTCAAGTTTAGAAGGGGAAGAAGGAAGAAAAACCCAAAAGTCGACAGAGGAGAAACCAAGCTTTGCTCCGATCAAAATGAAGCCCTCGACAAGCTCTACACTTTATCTCAAATAAGCAAGGTGAGTAGAGGTCTTCAAATAAGTAGATCTAAGGATCTTTGAGTGAAAAGTGCCTTGAGAGAGAGAGAGAGAGAGAGAGAGAGAGAGAAGGTGTTTCACGGTTTAGAGAGAGGAAATGGAAGAAAAAGTGAAAGAAAAGGTCAAGTGAGGGCCTTTATATAGTACTAGGTCAAAAATAGATATAAGCCCCGAAGTCAACTCAAAATATCTAGTCAAAATATCCCCAAAAAGTAGGCCCAAATCGGTAGAAAAATTTGGGAAAAAGTCGCAAGTGTCGACCCCTGCAACAGTGGTGTTGACACCAAAGAGGAAAAAAAATCTGGGAAAGCTTTGACTGCACTGCAGGTGTCGACCCTACCCCAGACTGGTGTCTACCCTATCTTCTAGCAACCAACACACAGACAGAACAGGGTCGACCCTCTCCCAATCTGGTGTCTACCCTATGTTCCAGCAGCCAACACACAGACAGAAGAGGGTCGACCCTCTCCTAGTCTAGTGTCTACCCTATGTTCCAACAACACTTCCAGAACTTCATCAACAGGTAAGGGTCAACCCTAGGAAGGCTGGTGTCGACCCTAGAATGAAATTTCTAAATCTCCAAGAAACTTTTGACAAGAATAAGTGCGAACAACCAACCCAACAAGTTTAAATCAATTTGTACTCCTCCAAAACTAAAGTACAACAACACCAAAGGTTCCCAAAATAGAATAAAGGGTCCAAATATATTTACCAAAAACTTTAGAAGGCACAAGTGCTACAACCTCCCCACCTTAGGAAATTTCATCTCCAAAATTTTTCAAGATAAATTTTAAAATCATAATTAAACCAATCCCAACCATACTAATCAATCAATTTCATCACCATGACCCATTTATCGGTTATTCCATCTCTTCACAAGAGAACAAATCCACAACATATATTACCAATATGTGTATTCTGAGATTTAACACATTTCAACACACATATTCCATAATGTATTCAATTTTAATAACATATGTGCTATAGCGACCCCGGCCTTTTCCCATTTGATTATTGTATCCGGACTTAGGTTCCGTAGATTCTGTCATTGTATAATTGTTGTTGTCATCCTTTATTTTCTCTTTTGGAGTTGTAGGATGTGTTGGGCAGGTTTGTTTCAGGTTGGTTGGGTTCGGAAACCAAGTGTTGCTGTCCAGTTTTTGGGTTGGTCGCTCGAGCGAGGACTTGGTCGCTCGAGCGAGGGTTGTATTTTGTGTCTGGTGGCTCGAGCCAGCTTTTCTTCGCTCGAGCGAGCGATTGCGTCTAGTATAGACCTGAGAACAGTGTTTCTTCGCTCGAGTGAGCTTTTCTTCGCTCGAGCGAGCGAGGTGTATGTTTTCGAGTCTTTCGCTCGAGCGAGCATTCTGTCGCTCGAGCGTGCTTCTGGATTGCAGACCAGAAGCATCGAGTTTTTGGCTCGAGCGAGCTTTTCTTCACTCAAGCGAGGCTTTCTTGTTTCTGGTCGCTCGAGCGACCATGTCTTCGCTCGAGCGAGCCTGTCAGATTTAAATAGGCAGCAGCGGATTTTAAATCACTTTTTCACATTCTTTTTTATTCCAAAACCCTAGGTCCGTTTTCTCTCTCCCCCTACTCACCTTTTCTCTTAGGTTTGATCTACTTAGAGTGTGTTTCTACCCTAGACCCTTTATTAAAAAGATAGTGTGGGTCGAGGGCTTCAGTTTAATCTGAACAATCTTGGTTTTGGAGCACTTTGGAGTTTGGGTCATCATATCCGTCTTCTAATTTTTGGGTTATTTCTTCGAGGTAGGGATTTCCTACTCCATCTTATGAGTTTTGTTCTAAGTTTTGGTACTTTAATATGGTGGGGGTATTTTGGTAATTTTGGGAAAAACCCTAGTTGTTTTAATAAATTGATTTGTACAATTAATTTGAGAAAAATTGGGAATATTAGTTGAATTCATGGAATTGGGGATTTATAAGTTTAAATGGTGTAGTTGGATTATTTAATCACTCTCCTATTTAAATGTTGAGATTATTATTGTTATTATATTTTATTTCTTGTTTAGAAATAACTATTTTAGGCTATCGGTGGAGAATAGTCATGATTGTTGTAGACATTGCATGTAGATTAGGGCAAACTGGAACTAATCACATTGGCTAAGTCATTAATTTTGACTATTGAATTAATACAGAAAAATACATGTATTGGTTGAGCATTGCATATGCATATTGTGTGGGAGGAGATAGGGGATGTACTCCACGGTTTAGGGGAAGATAGGGGATGGACCTCTAAACCGGATTTTGTTTGGGAGGAGATAGGGGATGGACTCCATTAGCATCACTTTTATGTGTGCTTATTTCTATTGAAGTGTTTTATTGATACAGCACTAAAATGTGTATCAATCTGGAAGTATGAAGTGTTTTGATATGAGCCTGAGTCTCATTTGTGTTGTTGTTATTGGAAGTGATGTGAATATGCTATATAGTTCACAGTTGTAAGTTTGGCCAGGTTCTGAGCCATATTGATAATAATGGATATTGATAAGTGTCATAGACATTAGTGTCTTAAGATTGTATATTGTTATAATTGATTATCATGGTTAACCATCTATTGAATGCTATTGCTTTATTCAATGCTTATATTTGGTTTAGTATATTTCTACTGGGCTATGGCTCACCCTATACGAAAACATCATTTTCAGGTTCAGGTGACGTACTACCTCCAAGGAATTAGCTTGGAAGGATTTAGAGTTGAAGACTTATTTAGATTAGTTGTTATTTGCTTTATTCGTTATTACATGTAAGGACTCAAGCCAAGGGCTTAACTTGTAAATGAGTTAGTACTCATATTTTTGTGTCCAAGTATTGGCTTGGAAAGATGTAAGCCTCTAGGGCATTCACTTTCTTTATTACATGTAATGTCTTTTGATAAGTTTACTCTGATGAATGGAATAAGACTCTTTGTTTTCTTAGAATGACGCATGGTAATATTATATATATTATGGGTTTATTTTGAGGGCGTAACATGTGCGTTTCTATAACACATTCAACATATACAATGTTAAACTTAAACTCTCATTTCCATAACATATTCATCAAACACCATACTTCCATAACCCAAAACATATACAATGTTCTTAGAGGTTATCAATACAACAAAATTTCCAACGTATACTCAAAAATTAACAAATTGATCCGGATATTTCTCTCGAACCTCTAACTCACATTTCCAAGTTACTTCCTCAACCCTGTGATGTTTTCACAATACCTTGACCAAGGGAATCGTCTTGCCTTGCAAGACTTGGTCCCGCCTATCCAAGACCCGCACCGGTCTCTTCTCATACGAGGCATCATCATCTACCTCTAAGTCGGTTCAATCCAATACATGTGATGGGTCCGGCTCGTATTTTCGAAGCATACTAACATGAAACACGTCATGCACTCCAAACAGTTGCGGTGGTAATGCCAAACGGTAGACAACCTCACCAAACCTCTCAAGGATCTCGAAAGGGCTAATAAACCGAGGGGACAACTTCCCACTCTTCCCAAACCTCATCAAACCCCGCCTAGGTGATATTTTCAGGAAAACATGATTACCCACCTCAAATGACAAAGGTCTCCTCCTACGGTCGGCATAACTCTTTTGGCGACTCTGGGCTGTAACCAACCTCTTATGAATAAGTGCCACTTTCTCCGTCATTTCCCGAACCAACTCTAGACCTAATAGAGGTGCATTACCCACATCAACCCAACACACTGGAGATCTACACAGTCGACCATTCAAGGCCTCAAACGGTGTCATACCAATACTCGATTAGAAACTGTTATTGTAGGCAAACTCCACTAAGGGTAGGTGTCTCTCCCACGACCCCTTAAAGTCAAGGACACAACCTCGAAGCATATCCTCAAGTATCTGAATAGTGCGCTCAGACTGCCCGTCAGTCTGAGAATGGTAAGCCATGCTAAAAGTCAATCTAGTACCCAAGGCACTCTGCAAACTTTGCCACGACCTAGCAGTGAAACGTGGATCTTGATCTGAGACAATCGACACTGGGACCCCGTGCAACCTCACTATGTCCCGAATATACAGGTCGGCAAGATGATCTACCGAATCTCTCACGCGCATAGGAATAAAATGCACCGACTTAGTCAACCGGTCTACGACCACCCAAATAGCATCGCTACCCCGTTGAGTCCTCGGAAGGCCTACAACGAAGTCCATCGTGACATGTTCCCACTTCCACTCGGCTATAGGCAAGGGTTGTAACAAACCCGCTGGCCTCTGATGTTCGGCCTTCACTTGCTGACAAGTAAGGCACTTAGACACAAAAACTGCCACATCCTTCTTCATACCCCGCCACCAAAACTGGCGACCCAAATCACGATACATCTTAGTGCCTCTTGGATGCACCGCAAGGCGTGAATAGTGGAACTCTCTGAATACTTCCTCTCGGCAAGACTCCGGCACAAACAAGCGGTCTCAGTACCTCACACTCAGGTCGGGGTACACAGTCAAACCTTTCTCTACCTTCCCACTAGAGATCTTCGTTCAAAGAGATTCTACCTCCAAATCACCCCTCTGTGCCTCTAACACTCGACTCACAAGTGTAGGTTGTGCCACAACGGAAAACAAGGTTGCAGACTCAACAGACTCACCTAAAAGCAAGTCAAACTCACCAAGAGTACCCAACATCTCCCATTCTCGAATGGCTATGCAAGCTACATCACTAATGGACTTCCTACTAAGGGTATCGGCCATAACATTGGCCTTCCCCGAATGATAGTGCAATTCAAAGTCGTAGTCCTCAATAAACTCCATCCACCTTCTCTGCCTCAAGTTCAAGTCCTTCTGTGTAAACAGATACTTCAGACTCTTATGATCTGAGAACACCTTGAATTTCTCACCATACAGGTAGTGCCTCCAAATCTTCAAGACAAATATTACAGCTGCTAACTCTAGGTCATGTGTATGATAGTTCTTCTCATGTGTTTTCAATTGACGTGAGCCATAGGCTACTACTTTCCCCTCCTGCATCAATACACAACCCAAACCCTCTCATGAGACATCACAATATACTGCATAACCCAAACCCCTCTCTAGAATAATCAAGACTAGAGCGACGGTAACTCTAACCTTAAGTTCTTCGAACGACTTTTCACAAGTCTCACTCCATATAAATTTGACCCATTTCCGCGTCAATCTAGTCAAAGGCGAAGCTAGCCTGGAGAAGTCCTTCACAAACCTACGGTAATAACCGGCCAATCCCAGAAAACTGCGGATCTCAAATACACTCTTAGGCTATGCCCAATCTTGCACTGCCTCTATCTTGGATGTATCTATAGTCACCCCTTCCCCGGATACCACGTGGCCTAAGAACTTAACCTCTCTTAGCCAGAACTCACACTTCCTAAACTTAGCATACAACTTATGGGCTCTAAGCAACTCAAGCACCATTCTCAAGTGTTCCTCGTGCTCCTCCTTAGAAGGTGAATAAATCAGAATGTTGTCCACGAAAACGACCACAAAGCGATCTAAGAACTCCCGGAAGATCCGGTTCATCAAGTCCATAAAACACAGCTGGTGCATTGGTGAGCCCAAAAGGCATCACTAGAAACTCATAATGGCCATACCACGTACGGAATGCTGTCTTCGGGATATCCTCATCCCTGACCCTCAACTGATGGTAACCCGATCTCAAGTCTATCTTAGAGAAACAACAGGACCCTTTCAACTAGTCAAACAGATTATCTATACGAGGCATAGGGTACTTGTTCTTAACCGTAGCCCGGTTCAGCTTTCGATAATCAATGCAAAGTCTCAAAGCCTCATCTTTCTTTTTAGCAAAGAGGGCCGGTACTCCCCACGGTGAAGTACTAGGGCAGATAAACCCCTTATCTAGCAACTCCTGGAGTTGAATTTTTAACTCACTCAATTCAATTGGGGCAAAACGATACGGTGCCATGGAAATCGGTACCGTGCCAAGCACTAAGTCAATAGAGAACTCGATCTCTCAATGGGGTAGCAAACTAACAGTATCTTCAGGAAAGACGTCCGGGTACTCATAAACCACTCTCGGCAACTCGGTCCGGGTCTCATCACACTCACTACTCATACAGCTAGCAAGAAGACAACTAAGCTCACTCCACCCTCACGGATCATACACCGGTGGCAAGACTCTACCAACCCGATCTCCCAAGAAATGAAAACAATCCCCACTCAAGGTACATACAGTAACCCTCTGGCAGTAGCAATCAATAATAGCTCGGTATGACGATAACCAGTCCATACCCAAAATCACATCAAAACCCGACATATCCATCAATACAAAAGAAAATGGAAGCCGGCGATCAGCTACCTCTATATCACAGCCCCGACACCCCTGTTTTAAAACCAACTCACCCCCAATGGGTGATACAACACAAATAGGAGAAGCTAAGTGCACCAACTCCAACCCCAAAATAGATGCAAATGCAGCAGATATAAAGAAATAGGATGCACCCGTATCAATCAACACATTAGCAACCGAGTTGCAAAACAAAAAGGTACCTTTCACAACAGACGGAGCCAGTACTAGGTCCTACACTGTAACAGCATACACACGCCATGTAGGCCTCTGATCAATCTGCTCACCCCTCGGAGCATAAGGCTGCTGCACAGACTGAGCCGAAAAGGCTCCCTGGTTGGCCCTCGAGGCATGAATTGACTGAGCTGGCTGATGGCTCTGTGTATGCCTCGAGCCAGACGTACCAGATATGCCACTTAACTGCGGGCAAAACCTCTTCAGGTGCCCCGCTTGCCCACACTTTTAACAAGAAAACGGCAGCCCTCTGCTCTGACTTTGGCTCTGAGGGCAAGCCGAAGATGATGCTACACGTTGCCCTCCTCCCCTCTGCAGCAAGTTAAAGACTTGTGGCCCAGCTGACCACATTTGTAACAAGTGAAGTCTCCATGTCTGCCTCTTCTAAGACCTGAACTAGGCACTGGAAAGGTAGACCTCGGCTGAACTCCTTGGGACTGCTGAGGGTTGGAACCCCTCTGCCTCTTGCTATCCCCCTGACCATCTTGACTCCTCTTGGAGCCCCTCATTCTCTCCTCCTCCTCATACATAATAATCTCAAGATGGGTTGCAGCCTCCACAAGGCGCCCATACTCTCGAGTCATGGACCAAGCAACCCTAAGCTTGAGCCCGATCCTTAACTTCTTTTCGAACTCAAGACAACGGCATTCCTCAGACGCCACTAGCACAGGTGAAAACCTAGATAGGGTACTAAAGGTGGCCTCAAACTCCGCCACAGGTGTGTTCAGCTGCTTGAGCCAACAGAACTGGTCCCTCAACTTCTCCCTAACAGTGGGAGGCAAAAACTTCTCCTGAAAGGCATCAACCCAAGTCCCTCCAATATGACCCCGCACGAACTTCCACCACTGACCCGCGTCTCCTTTCAACTTGAAAGATGGTAAGGTCACCTTCAAGGCCTCGTCCTCGATGCCAAGCATCTCAAACGTCTTCGTCATTTGCTCAAGCCACTCATCAGCCTTCAGTGGCTCCTTAGGATCTCCTAAAAACTCGTCCGGATTCGACTGGAAAAATTCCCTATTCAAGAAAGAAGGCCCTGCTTCGGCTACATGGGCCTGGGCTTGATTCTCAGCTCGGAGAATGCCCATAGATTCCCTCAGTGCTCCTGCCATTTCGCGAGCCAAAGCGTCTATGGCTTGCTAACCAACCGGCTCAACCACGTTAGGCTGACACATTCCCTCCTCTTGTGCCGGAATCTCATATGGTATGGGCACCTCATGCCTCCTAGGCCTACCACGCCTACTACCCTGACCTCGTCCTAATATCCTAATGAGGGTGACAGAAGAAATTAGCACATTTATAAATGTGCCGAAGCTAATTCACTCGCGTCCTAATGCAATGGACAACAGTAATTCACTCCATGTAAACATATAATCACATAAGCACATATGAATTTCATTTCTGGATCATAATCGTCTGTGGCGTTGCTAGACTTCCAGTTAGAAACGACAGTGATCAAGTGCCTTTCCAATAGAACTCCTATAGCGATCCCGGTTTTCCTTTCCTTTGTATATTGTGTTCTGGACTTGGTTCCGTGGTTATGTTGTTGTCTCATTCTCATTTCCTTCCCTTACTCTTTGTATTTGAGTCTTGGGTTGTGTTAGGCAGGCTTGAAACAGGTTGGTTGTGTTTTGAAACCTAGAGTTGATGCCCAGATTTTGGCCTTCACGCTCGAGCGGGCCCTTCGTTGTTGCTTCTCCGCTCGAGCGAGCGTTTTGACGCTCGAGCGTAATTTTTCACCTCCCAGTACTTTTGTCTGCAGGTCTTTAGACGCTCGAGTGGGAGTTTTGACGCTCGAGCGTGACCCTTTGTTTTTGTTCCTCCGCTCGAGCGGGAAGTTTGACGCTCGAGCGGGGACCATGTCTGCAAAACTTCTGGAAGTGTGCAATCTACGCTCGAGTGGGGGTTTCTATGCTTGAGTGGGGCGACTGGTATAACATGTCGAGATTTTACCTTTTTGCATCACTTTTTCATTTTCCTTTCTCTCTCTTACTTTCCCAAAACCGATTTTGAGAGCTCTTCTCTCTAGAATCTCCATTCTCTCTAAGTTTGATCTAGCTAGAGTGATTCACTCCCTTGGTGCCTTTGTAAAAGTTGTTGACTTTGTTGAGGGCTATCTTTTGATCAGAAAATTTCTTGGTTTGGAGCACTTCGAGATTTCTTCATCTCCTCCATTGGGTTTCATCTTTTAAGGTAGGGATTCCTACTTATTTTTATGTGTTTTAACATAGACATTGAGTTATTTGTATAGATGGGTTGATTTGGGAAAGTTAGGATTTGAAATTTGTTATTTTCAAAAGAGGGGTTTTGTTATTTTGACTCATAAATGTGTATTTTGGGTCTTAAATGATAGTTTTGATATTGTTGATAATATTTGGACCTTTGGGTCAATATTGAGAAAAGGGAAAAAAATGCCATGTTTTGGTATATTTGGGTCATTAGTGTAATTAATGACAATTGTTATGGAAATGTGAAATTGAGTTGGAAATAATGGAATTGGCTCATTAGGAGTTAGAATGGTGGAGTTGGATTTATTAATCGCTCACTTTGAAAATGTTGAGATTTTATATCTGTTGAGGCATTTATTATCTGTTTAGAAATAACTGCTTTGAGCTATCGGTGGAGGATAGTCTTGATTGTTGTAGACAGTGCATGATGATTAGGCAAACTAAAACTAATCAATTGAATATGTCATCGAATATGACGGTTGGAATAATACATTAAATTTATGTATTGATTGATTATGTATATGATATGTGTTTATATACATTGTATTGTGTGGGAGGAGATAGGGGATGTGCTCCACGGTTTAGGGGAAGATAGGGGATGGACTCCTAAATCGGATGTTATGTGGGAGGAGATAAGGGATGGACTCCATTGATATAGCAAATACGTGTATCTATTGAATTATTGATACAGCAAATCTGTGTATCATTTGTGAAGTATGGAAGTGTTTTATGTGTTATTGATACAGCGAATCTGTGTATCTATTGTGGCTTATGGAAGTTATTGATATGAGATACAATCTCACTTAAAGTATATGGCCAGGTTCTGAGCCAGGATTATGAATTGAGAAATTGGATAAGTAATGAAAACGGAATGAAACATGGACACATTTGTCATGTAATTGAAATGGGTTATGAATTGATTCATGTGAGTTAAACATTTGTCAAATACTAATGTTGTAGTTATTGTCCATATTATGTTTAGCATATCTCTACTGGGCGTTGGCTCACCCTTTATGGGACATCATTTTCAGGTACAAGTAGTATGCCACCTCCAAGGACGTAGCTTGGGAGGCTTGAGGCTGTTGGGCTCTTTTGTTATTTTTTATTGTATTACATGTATATCAAGCCAAGGGCTTATTTTGTGTAGAGTTAGTACTCTCTTTTGTAACCAAGTGTTGACTTGGAAAGTTGTAAGCCTATAGAGCATTTACTTTTGTTGTCAACATGTAATACATTTTGTAATGAATACTCTGATGAAATGTAATTAAGCTTACTTCTCTTATGTCTATGCATGTCTTGAATGTTTGATTGTGGGTTTATTTTTTGAGGGCGTTACAACTCTTAGAAACCCATGGGCTCGATCAACATCCTAGAAATTAAATCTCATACCCATATAGTTACATAATCATGTTATCACATAAGTACATAACATTACACTTAAGTCTCTAACAAGCGAGACAGACCCATTGTGGTATTAACCACTTCCCACGTACCTAAAGTATTCAAACCTAGTACGTTTTGATACCAAGTTGTAACGCCCTCAAAATAATACATATAAACCAATCATTCATGACATCCATAGACATAGGAGAAATAAACATGTATTCATTTATCAAAGTATTCATTGTAAAAATATTACATGTTGACAACAAAAGTAAATGTCTTACGGGCTTACAACTTTCCAAGTTAACACTTGGTTTCAACAAAAGAGAGTTCTAACTCTTAATATATTAAGCCCATGGCTTGAATTACATGTAATACAAAAGATAACTACAAAAATAAGCCTTCAGCTTCTAAACCTCCCAAGCTAGATCCTTGGAGGCAGCATATCACCTGTACCTGAAAATGATGTCCCATATAGGATAAGCCAAAGCCCAGTAGAGATACACTAAACATAATATGAGAATTAACTAAAACATTTGCATTTGATAAATGTTTAACTCATATAAACCAACGTACGTCTCTTCCATAACCAATCCATATTCACAACTATATTTCAATTCCTTTCCGTTTCATTATCCAAATCAATTCATAGATATGGTTCATTGTTTATCCGAACAGTTCAAAATGAGACTACAGTTCATACTATCAAAACTTCAATCATAATCAATTCAAAATGGGACTACAACTCATATCATTAACATTTCAATACTTCAATCATCTACGTTATGCAAACGTATATAAGATTTCGGGACTTTCACCGAGGACACTCCAGCCAACTTAATTATCACTGGAGTCCATTCTCTATCTCCTCCGAAACCGTGGAGTACATCCCCTATCTCCTCCCACACACTGGAGTACATCCCTTATCTCCTCCCACACACTAGAGTACATCCCCTATCTCGTCATATTCAATGACATATTCCCATTTGATTAGTTTTAATTTTTCTTAATTATCATGCATTGTCTACAACAATCAAGACTATCCTCCACCGATAGCCCAAAACAGTTATTTCTAAACAGATAATAAATTCATCAAACAGATAAACTATCAACATTTTCATAGGTAAGTGATTAATCAATCCAACTATACTATTCAATCTCAATTCCATCTAATTTCATGATTTCCAACTCAATTTCATATTCTTATAATTACTACATTAATTATACAAATTAATGAATTACATTCAAGTTGGACATGTTGCCCCTTTTTCTCAAACCTTAACCTTAAAGCTCAATTTCATAAATTTCACACCAACAACTCCATTTTCCAAGGTCTCACATACACATAGAGTTCAATACTTGAAAACCCCTCTTTTGTAATTTCAAATTCAAAACCCTAACTTCCCAAAATCATCACAACCTACCATTTATACAAAATGACAAACATCTATGTTAAAACTCATAACAAGGAGTAGTTTATCCCTACCTCAAGTTTAGAAGGGGAAAAAGGAAGAAAAACCCAAAAGTCGACGGAGGAGAAACCAAGCTTTGCTCCGATCAAAATGAAGCCCTCGAAAAGCTCTACACTTTATCTCAAATGAGCAAGGTGAGTAGTCTTCAAACAAGTAGATCTAAGGATCTTTGAATGAAAAGTACCTTGAGAGAGTGAGAGAGAGAGAGAAGGTGTTTCGCGGTTTAGAGAGAGGAAAGGGGAAAAAAAGTGAGAGAAAAGGTCAAGTGAGGGCCTTTATATAGTACTAGGTCAAAAATAGATATAAGCCCCAAAGTCAACTCAAAATATCTAGTCGAAATATCTCCAAAAAGTAGGCCCAAACCGGTAGAAAATTTTGGGAAAAAGTCGCAGGTGTCGACCTCTACAACAGTGGTGTTGACACCAAAGAGGAAAAAAAAATGTGGGAAAGCTTTGACTGCACTACAGGTGTCGACCTTACCCCAGACTGGTGTCTACCCTATCTTCCAGCAACCAATACACAGACAGAAGAGAGTCGACCCTCTCCTAGTCTGGTGTCTACCCTATGTTCCAACAACACTTCTAGAACTTTATTAATAGGTAAGGGTCGACTCTAGGAAGGCTGGTGTCGACCCTAGAATGGAATTTCTAAATCTCCAAGAAACTTTTGACAAGAATAAGTGCGAACAACCAAACCCAACAAGTTTAAATCAATTTGTACTCCTCTAAAACTAAAGTACAACAACACCAAAGGTTCCTAAAATAGAATAAAGGGTCCAAATACATTTACCAAAACCTTTAAAAGGCACAAGTGCTACAACTATATAGCCCAGATCATCATCTAGCCAAATAGATCTAACAAAAAGCTCATCAAAACTTGGCTTCTTTGTTTCTTGAATCAAAACCATATCCACCCTTTTTTCCTTTATAAAATTTCTAAGACTTCTTCTTTTCTCAGGCTTACCCAAGCGTCTAACATTCCATGATAGCACTTTCATTATAAAAACTTCTGACTCTTAATCTCGTAAGGTGCAAACTTAAGCACCACCATGAAATCCCTTTTTGGCTAATCTTTCCTCATCTTGATTCTCTATCTCAATAATTTTGTAAATAACACTTTCTTTATTATTCTCAAAACCAATACCCAGATCTTTCCCCATCTGAACAGTTGCTTTAGCTTCATTTTCGCTCAAGATTTGTCTATAAGCACCACTGCTGATTGACATGGAAGAAGAAATCGCAGAAGCCGCAACTCTAAATATTGCTCCTCTTTGAAAACCTTTGCAAAACTGTGCAGTGCCTCTTAGTTTCTTTTTTCTTCTTGAACTTGATCCCTTTCTTTTACTGGTAAAAGCTTGATCAACTTTATATCCCTTGTCTCTTCTCGCCAGGAATAGTTGCTCCCCATGTGAACAACCAAGAGCCGCATAAACATTCTTCCCTTTATCTCTATTTTTGATGGAAAAGTTCTCAGACACTGAAACATTATGGTCTTCCACAACCTTCTTAGCTTTATCCGATCTAATATGAATTGGTTGGTCAAAGCCTGGGTTATCATAGGCTTCAAAAAGAACATTTGACTAGGCTTCAACCACAGGGCTAAGTGGAGACACAAAAGCAAGTGGCCCAGGGTTCTCCACATTCTGTCTTTCCAAACCCACCTCCAAACCATCACAAAGCCCATCATATTAGGCTTGACTTAAAACCACCTCCAAGTTAATAGTGGGACTATCAATACCATTACCACTAAGGCTTTTCATCAAGCCAAAAGGCCCAAAATTCTCAATGACTACAGTTTCCCACTTCTTGACTCTTAACTAATTTGCTTTGCATGCTTGTAGTGGAACCAGAAGGGTTTACAACCGCAATTTGGGTTTCCAATTCTCTAGCCATTTCCTTTACAATTGAGACAGAGAGAGAATTACAGCACCCACCATGCATTAATCCCGTCTTCTCCATGTCAACCCATTGATTCTCGGCCACCTCACCTTGAACGTCCAAGTCATCTTTAGAGACAGCCTTGTAAGCATCATCTTTCTCTTTGCCCATCTGTTTGGACACAGAGCTCTGATCTACTTTCTCGTGGCTACCATCGTTCACCCATGACTTACTTCCATTTACAACCTCTCCAGAATGATACCCATGGCTCTGTTGCATACACTCCACCACTGTTATTGGAAACGAGGTGCCCCTACCTGTGATGTAATAATTTCCACATTTCCACATTTTAGTGATTCCATGCTCAACGTTTCATCATGAATACCTACCACTTCACCCCATATCTCTCCAATCTTTTTAAAGTTTTTAGAGTTCCACAAATTTGGTGGAACTCCATAACAATACAACCATATCAATCTTTCACCATCGACTATCATCCCTCTCTCTCATTCCACTACCGTTTCATACCAGTCCTCAACCCATTTGCCAATAATAATGCTTCTGTTCCTCATAGCTTGAACTGATGAAAATGTTACAAACGCTATTCTACCCCCACCTTCCTTTACTTCAATATTTTGTAAGCATCTGTTCTGCAGATCCTCTTTAAAATCTCTAAAAGAAAAATGAGTTTTCAACTTGACCACCGGGCTGTTGAAAAGCCATCCAATCCCATACTCTTCCGCATGCAATCTCAAGTCCTTGTCCTTTTTTAGTGCACCACCTTTCACCACCTCAGCAAACGTACACTTCTTCATTGGTTCCCCATCTGCTTCTCTGATGACCTTTGAGGGTTCATACATTGCCTTTGACAGTTGCTCCTTACCAAAATCAACTTTCTTAACTTTCAGAATTTTATTATCACACCATACACCATGTTGTTTTCTGTATTGCTACTCCCGCTGCTACTAGGCAATCATACCTCACAAAACCAAATCTTGATCTTGTGGCCTTTCTTCTTTTGGTTGGAATGAACACATCCTTCACTACCCCAAATTTAGAGAAAAGAAAGAACAGACCTTTTGGGTTCATTGCTTCAAGTAGATCATCCACAAACACTGTATGAATGCCCAAATTTGCACCAATATCTCGACCTCTTCTCCTAAACACCGGTTGCCAACCTCTTCTGCTAACCGTAGCACGACCTTCTCTGTCATCCATCTTTTTTTATTTTTTTTATTGTTACATATTCCAATACTTATTTCTCAAACTTTCAAACAATGTGAAAAATGAACATTCACATTGATCAGAAGAAAAAAAAATAGAAACAATGATAGCAATAGAATTGGAAATCTAAAAAAAACTTAATCACACTAAAGACAAAAAATAAATAAATAAAATATCACCCACATCCTCATCTTTATCATCATCATTTTTATCATTATTACTATCATTAATAATCTATACAATTTCACAATTCCACCAATTCAAATTAAACCAAACCCACCTTTGAAGAATATATTTGTAACAAAATTAACTAGACATAAGCAGAGTTTTGACTTACAACAATGGAGAAATATAGAGTTTCGAACACATAGCAACAATGGACGAACACAAAGTGACAATGGAGGAACACAGAGTTTCACCGCAACAATAGAGGAACATAATATTATTTCACCACCATCTATAAACTAGAGTTTCTAAACCCTATCAAATAGAGAGTTTTAAACCCCAGCACAATGAAACAATACCACAAATGTGAATGAAACTGATCAAAAAGAAAAACATAAATAATAGTAACTACCAAAATAGAGGTAGCAACAAAAAGAAAATGTGTATATCATTTTTTCTATATAATACATATCAACAATAGGCATAGGGGTATAATAGTGCAACAAACTATATAAATAAAGAAAAAAGGACCTCATAGAATAAAAATATAAATACATAGAACTAATTAGGTTATAATTTTTTTTAGTGGACTTATTGAGTTAGAACACCTCTAAATGATATTTATCAATAAAAAAACCCTTTAAAAAAAAATTGAATCACCATATATATCTCAATCATAACAAATTATTTGGCCAATACTTAAAAAAATAACAAAAATTATTTTTCGAAAAAATTTTAAAAAAATCTTCAAAAATAAAAATAAACAAAATATTTTTTGAAAAAACTATTTTTTTTGAAAAAAAATATAAAATAAAAAATAATTTTAAAGAACAAAAAATATATTATTTTGAATTTTTTAATAGAATTTTAAAAATAGTTTGGAACAAAAAAAATTGGTTGAGTTTCGAAAAAAAATTTAATTGAGTTTTCAGTTTTGTGTTTGGTTGTGAGTTTTAAAAATAATTTTTGAATTAAATTTTGAGTTATATGTTTGGTTATGAGTTTCGAAAATAGTTTTTGAATTAAGTTTTGAATTATATGTTTGATTATGATTTGAGTGTAGAATTGTGTTTTGAATTTAAAATATTAAAAAAATTAATAATTAAAATATTTAAAAATATTTATAATAAAATAATAAAATTTTCTTAAGTATTTTTAAATATTTAAAAAAATAAATCCAAAATTTTTTTTAACTACAATTCAAAATTCAAAACTCAAAACTCTTTTTAAAACTCATAATTAAACATATTTTTTTTCAAAACTCAACTCATAATTTCACACTTAAATTACAGCTACTCAAATTATCATTTTAAAACTAATCTAAACGGGGCCCAAGATTTAGAACACATGACTACGGCAATCAAGTCTTGGTTATTCATCGTACAAAAGCAAAGCTGTCTAATGAAGTGGAATCGAAGTGGCTGAATCTACAAAGTAACTTAAAAGAGAAGAAATTTGGGAAACGAAAGAAAAAGATAAGAGGAAAAAGGTTTTAAAACAAAATATAAGCTCTCGTTTAGAAATAGATTATTTTAATAATTTTTTATAAAAAAATAATATAAAAAAATAAAAGAATGATATAATAGTTTATAATGATTTTTTGACTTTTTAGCTAAAATTAAAAATTACCAAACAAGACCTAAGTAAAAATAACTGAACATTTTATTTATTTATTTAAATTATCCAAAAATGAAATAACTGAACATTTTATTTATGGAAAATGTTTTGTAGCTCGAAATATTTTGCCCCGAATGACCCGATTTTCGAAAACAATGTCATTTTGATTTTGATTTTTTTTTTTTTTTCTTCTTTCCTTTCCACTTCTCGTTTCTCTCTCAAAAGTTGAATCAAATCCAGAGAGAAAAAGAGAAACAGAGAAACAGAGAAGGAGGGAGAGGGGGAGAAAGAGAAGAAGATGGTGATGGCGGTAATGGCGGAGGAAGAAGATGTTGATGGCGATGATGATGTGTTGATGGTGATGTTGTTGATGAAGATGTTCGCCGATGAGGATGTGTTGATGGTGATGATGTTGATGAAGACGTTGTTGTTGATTATTATTATTTCAATTTTTTTTTTTGAAAATCAACACAAAAAAAAAAAAAATAGATCTGATCTAATTTGTTCATCATCATCTTCTTAATGGACAGAGACCACAAGTTTAAAATTATGAAAAGTAAACAGATCAGATCTGTTTCATAATTTTAATTCATAATTTTTGTTTTAACTTCATGTCACATAAACAGATCAGATCTATTTAACATAAATTTGTTCAACATAAATTTTTTTATTACAAATCAAATCTGTTCATCATCTTGTTGATGATGATGATGTGTTCATCAGATCTGTTCATCATCTTAATGTGTTCACCAGCTGCTCCCTCTTCTCTTTTCTTCTTCTCCTTCTTCTTATTCATCTTCATCTTCCAAAAAAAAAAAAAGTCCAAAACGACGTCGTTTTTTATTCGGGCCAATTTCGAGCTCAGAAATTTCGAGCTACGTAGCGGAACTGTTTATTTATTTATTTAAATTATCCAAAAATGAATAGTAGTTCGTACGTGACAAAGAAGCTGTCAAAGATACAAAAGGAATGGTATGCGTAACCGCGAAAGGCTGTAGGAAAATCTACTCATAGTATTTTGAATGGTAGTTAAAGATCTATCAACCAGCATCATTGTGTTTGATACTTTGAACTCATCCATTTCATCGTCGTCTCATACTGTGGTCAATCACTCGATCCATCATTTTTAAGGGTTTTTTGTTTTTATTTTTATTTTTTTTAAAGTTTCAAAAACGTTAGTTTTTTTACTTATAAAAATATATATATAAAATAAAATAATAATATAATTTAAATAAATTAATGAATCAACAAATTAACTGTTTTGACACTTTTCAAAAAAGCCTAAGAACCAACTACAGTATAGCTTTGTTGGTAGTTACTTTTCTTTTTTATTTTTTTATATGTAAAAGTTAATTATTAGTTGTTAAATTAACACTTAAAAAGAGCTAAACTCTCACTTAGTACTTGTTTGGGATAGTCTAGAAAAGACAAAAAGTCAAAAAATTATTTAAAAAGTCAAAAAATTATTTCTATTCACCAAAAACGTACCTAAAAAAAAGGTACACAAGCCAAATTTGTATTGAAGTGATGGTACAAGTTCACGTGTGAACAGGATGAACATGTTAAAAAGAAAATTTAGATGAGGCTTCCCTTATGCTCTATGCGTACTGATAGTGATGATTGAAGGAACTAGTACAAATTGCTTTGAAATGAGATGATGGGTAGGCATGCTTCAGAATATATATATATATATAGGATGAGGCTTCCCTCCAGTAAGGACCGAAGGATACTGTTGGGCCCGTGGGGGTCCGCTACAGATTCCGTTTTGATAATCTGAACCGTTCAATTGTGTATAACTCGTCGAATACTATATGTCTGTAAAAAATCACGTTGATCAGATATCGATAGCTATGTGATCAAATTAGATTTTTATCAACCGTTTATTTTTCATCATCCATTTTTTTATACAAAACTGATTTGATCACATAGCTATCGATATCCGATTAACGTGATTTTTTACAGACATATAGTACTCAACGAGTTCTACACATTACGGTTCTGATTATCGAAACGAAACTTATGGTGAACCTCCACGGGCTCAACAGTATCTTTCAATCCTTTCTGGAGGGAAGCCTCATCCTATACATATATATATATATATATATATATTCTAAAGCATGCCTGCCCATCATCTCATTTCAAAGCAATTCGTACTATTCCTTCAATCATCACTATCAATACGCATATGGCATAGGGGTAATACGGTAATTTTACTATTTTATATAATATTTTAATACACATTTTTCGTAAAAAGTCAAAAAATTATCCCGAACAATCATTTTTTTTTTCTCTACTTTTTTATCCAAAAAGTCAAAAAGTACACTTATATAGCTTATCTGATAGGAATCTTCAAAATATATTTTCCCTTGAAAAACAGATCTGTAGCTTACATGTATTTATATACAAAATATCTAATACAAAATATCTAAGCTAAACTAATCTGTAACCAACTAACAAACTTGTTAACAAACTAACAACCTTACTTAACTAATCAGATAACAAACTAACTAACCACCATTGTAGTTACAGAGCTGTGATGAATGCTCAGAATGCATGTGAGGTAAATAAGGTCTTTGGAAGAAGGCAAGAATGAGGAATGCCGAGTATGTTCTTTGAGTATGTGTGATAACTTCTTCATCCCCTCAAGTCGATAGGGCGGAAACACTAGCACTTGTCCCAAGATAATGAAAGCGAAAAGGAGAAAGAGGCTTAGTGAACACATCAATGACTGATCAAGGGTAGGAATATATTTAAGTTCAATCTGCTTTGGCCCGCTTTTCCGAATAAAATGGCGGTCGATTTCTATATGTTTGGACCGAGAATGGAAAACAGATTGGAGGCCAAAGCCATTGCAGAGAGACTATCACACCGATAACGAAGTCTTGGAAGAAGAGACACGAAGTCTTTAAGCAAATTTCTTGAATCCAAGTGAGCTACTGTAGCATGAGCTAAGGCTCTATATTCTCGCTCAAGAGATGACCTTGAGACAGGGCTTGCTTTTTAGTGACCAGAAATCAAGTTACATCCAAGATAGACACAATAGCGGAGGTGGATTTACGATCAAGAGAATCACTTGCCCAATTTGAGTCTCGAGAAGGTCAGAAGATCAAAAGAACTAGGTGTGAAAGAGAGACCATAAGACAAAGTGCCCTTGACATATCGAAGAAGTCTCTTAATCGCTTGAAAATGTGCATTAGTGGGAAGATGCATAAATTGACAAGCCCGATTCACTACATAGGAAAGATCAGGTCTTGTGATAGTTAGGTATTGCAGACCACCGACTAAACTTCGATATAGGGATGGTTGAGTAAAAGGCAGAGAAGCAGCAGCAGAACTGGTAGGCTTAACAACCATAGGAGAAGAACATGGTTTGCAGTCTTCCAAACCAGCTTTATGCAATAAGGCAGCAGCATATTTTGATTGAGATAAAAAATAACCATGCTTAGCAGACGACTGAACTGAAATGCCCAGAAAATAAGACAAAGGACCAAGTTCTTTCATTGAAAAAGCCTTGTGCATTTGCTGAAGAAGAGTAGCAATGAGTGCAGAATCATTACCAGTTAACAAGATATCATCAACATAGACCAAGAGCAAGGTGAGACTAGTAGAGGTTTTTCTGATGAAAAGAGAAGTGTCAGACAAACTGTTAATAAATCCCTGAGAGAGCAAGAAGGAAGAAAAGGTTGAGTACCAAGCTCGAGGAGCTTGCTTGAGCCCATACAAAGCTTTCTTAAGCTTGCAGACATGAGTAGAAGATTGCACAAACCCGGGAGGCTGCAGCATATAAACTTCTTCCTGAAGAGTACCATGAAGAAATGCATTTGAAATGTCTAGCTGTTTAATAGTCCACTGAAACTGAAGAGCAATGCTTAAGAAAATGCGAATGGTGGGTTGTTTAGCCACTGGACTAAAAGTCTCATGAAAATCAATTCCTTCTTGTTGCAAAAATCCCTTTGCCACCAAGCGAGCTTTATAACGAGCAATTGTGCCATTTGAATCTCTTTTAATTCGAAAAACCCATTTACATCCAATAGCAATTTTATGAGAAGGAAGGGGAACAAGGTCCCAAGTGCCTTGTTGTTGAAGAGCGTGATATTCTTCCTTCATGGCTTGAAACCACACTGGAGAATTGAGAGCAGCCTGAACAGAGGTAGGTTCAGTTTCAATGAGAGAAACTGGAGCAGAAAAACAGTGAGGAAGTTTATGCTTAGAGCGAGTGATCATGGGATGTATGTTAGATATTGATGAAGGCTGAGAAGGAGCAGATAAATCAATAGTAATAGAGGTAATAGGAATGGGTTGAGCACAAGAAGTAGGAGTAGAAATAGGTTGAGGAACAGGAAGAACTGAAGGAGAAGAAGAAGACTCAGGAGTAGCATGAGATGGAACAGACAAAGAGGAAGACTGTGAATTAGCGTAATGCATGATGAGGACACAGAAGTAGAATTAGGAGAAGAAGGCCAGAAAAAGGAATTAAGAACAGGTACATCTGAAGAGGAATGTGAAGAGCCTGAAGTATGCTGTTGAGAAAATGGAAAACAGGATTCATTAAAGATAACATGCCTAGATATGTAGATTTTTCCAGAGAGAGGTTCAAGGCACCTGTAACCTTTAATAGTAGGATGATAGCCTAGAAAAACACAAGAAACAGATTTGGGTGCTAGTTTGTGAGAAGCATAAGGTTGTAACCAAGGAAAACATTGGCAACCAAACACCTTAAAACGGGAAAAATCAGGAATAAGATGAAACAATTTTTCAAAGGGAGTCTTGTGATGTAAAATGCTAGAAGGCATTCTGTTAACAAGAAATGTAGCGGTGGCAATAGCATCAAACCAAAATTTGATTGGCACAGAAGAGTGATGAAGCAATGTAATAGCAGTGTCAATTAGATGTCTATGTTTACGTTCAGCTATGCCATTTTGAGCCTGAGTATATGGACAACTACTTTGATGAACAATGCCATGAGAAGACAACAAAGCATCAATTCTTTTATTCACAAATTCAGTACCACAATCAGTGCGAAGTATTTTAAGAGAAGTCTGAAACTGAGTGGCAATATATGCTTTGAATACAAGCAATTTATCATACACCTCACTCTTGTAATTCAAAGGATACACCCAAGTAAATCTCATAATCATCGACAAACAAAACATAGAACCGAAATGGGGCATTATCCACCGTAAAGGTCCCCATACATCACTATGGACTAAAGCAAAAGGACAATTAATGAAGCATTAGAGCAGTGAAAGGAAGTCTATGAGACTTGGACACATTACAATCAAGACAAGAAAAGGCCTTATTTAAAGACAGTTTATTAGGTAAGAAAGCAGCTAGATGCTGAAGCTTTGAAGAAGATGGATGGCCTAATCTGTGATGCCAAAGCATATCGGAACGAAATGTAGTCTTTGGTGAAAAACTTGAGGAGAGGAGGAATGCTGAGCAGATGGAAGGAACTGGTAGAGACCATTGATATTGACACCTCTATGTAGAATCTTGTTCGTGCATTTGTCCTGAATGACAAAAGTATTAGCATCAAAAATAACAAGACAGTTGTGGTCTTTGGTAAGTTGATGGACAGATAACAGATTTGAAGAAATGGCAGGAACATGAAGAAGATTGGAGAGTTGGAAAGAATGATGTGGTGTAGGTAAGATACCTTTACCAATATGACTGATTTGTAAGGAAGAACCATTACCAATTTGAACTTGCTCCTGACCTGGATAAGGCTGAAATTGTTGAAGATTAGTCAAGTCATTTGTCAGATGATTTGTGGCACCAGAGTCAACATACCAAGGAGGTATGGAAGACTCAGTGAATTCGAGATCTTGAGCGAGATAGGCTCTTGATGGAGCGAGGAGGACTCGGACATATGGTGGTGAAAAGAGTTGGTGCCAAGGAAGGCGAAAGAGTTGGTGCCAGTGGAAGGTTGAAAATGAGGATCCATTCGGTGCCAACAGTCAAAAGCAGTATGATTGAGACCTCCACAAATCTGACATCCGAGTAGAAGCAAAATGACCTCTGGATCTATTAGTATTATATCGATTATTAAATCTTCCTCCACGAAAATTAGTATGTCTACCTCCTCGAGAACCACGATAGTGACTTCGCCTGCGGAGGAAAAACCTCGATTGTAAGCATTGGAAGAATCATAGTTAGTATGAGAGGAAGATGAAGATCCTCGAGGCGAGTAAACCTTGATAAGATCGGTTCAAGATGCTTTTACATTCAATGTGAATCGGAGCATAACAAAGAACACAACTGTTCCATGTTAACAGTTCAAATCGAGTCTGAATAGAGGTTTTGAAAGCATCATATTCTCACGGTAAACCATTCAAGGTAAGAAATACCAGATCTTCATCATCAATTCTTGCTGAAGCTAACGCCAATTGAGCGGCGAGATCTTTGATTTGTGACAAATATACCTCCATTGAAACTGACTTCTTACTGAGTGTTTGAAGTTTTGTTTTTAGTTGATGGATGTGCGAACGTGGCTGAAGTAAATTTCTTATCTAAGAATTGCCAGACCTGATTACTCTGAGTCAGATGAAGAACAGAAGAATAAATGGATGGAGATAGAGTTGCTGTCAGGAAAGTGAGCAGATGAGCATCAATCAACTGCCACTGTGCATAACTTGGATTGGAAATAGTTTTTCCAGAATCATCAAGAATTTCTGAGGATGGACAAGAATGAGATCCATTCACATGATCAAGAAATCCAGATGCCCTAAGCACATTTGTCATCGAGATTTCGGATGAGAAAATTGTTTGCTTCGAGCTTCACTGTGATGAGAGAATTGAAGTTCGAAATTAGTGAACTGAGATTTGGAGGTAATGAAGCATTTGTCATTGAAGCATCTGTCATTGAAGCAGCTGCCATTGAAAGGCTGTGGATCTTGCTCACGAGAGCTCACAGCTCTGATACCATGATAGGAATCTTCAAAATATATTTTCCTTGAAAAACAGATCTGTAGCTTACATGTATTTATATACAAAATATCTAATACAAAATATCTAAGCTAAACTAATCTGTAACCAACTAACAAACTTGTTAACAAACTAACAACCTTACTTAACTAACTGTATAACAAACTAACTAACCACCATTGTAGTTACAGAGCTGTGATGAATGCTCTGTAATGTGAGAAAATAGTGAGGAAGGGCGTGTGTATCGAAGAAAGCGGTGATGAGGAATGCTGAGTATGTTGCTGAGTATGTGTGATAACTTCTTATCTCAAACAACCCCTTACTCCCTGCAAAATGACTCAAGTCTTATCTCCTATTCTATTCCTAATAGTTGAACCCAAGATTTTTATTAAGCATTCGTTTGCGATATGGGTTGATTTTTTGACTTTTTGGCTTTGGCTATTTTATTCTGGAGCTAAAAAGCCTTGTTTGGAATGAATTTTTTTATTTTTTTAACTTTTATAAAAAAAAAAAATGAAATGATTTAGATGTAACATTTTATCTTATTAATTTTTTATTTTATTTTATCTTTTTATGACTTTAAAAAAAATAAATAAATAAAAAAAATAAAAAATAAAAAAAAAATCTACTCTAAACATAGCCTAAGAAAGATTTGATAGGTAAAAGGCTAACACAGGTTAGAAGAAAAAACTTGCCATCTACCCTTTCTCATCAACTTTCTTTTTTGGCCTTTTGTTTTTGCATTAAGTCAAGGTAAAAAGTCTGTTTCGTTTGATGAAAGAGCAGTACTACTTGCACTAGTTTTTGTACGCAGAATACACCGAGCCTCACCCTCATGTGAGACGTGTGCAATTTGTGCAAGGAGTGTTGCACATGATGAAATAAATAATTTCTTGATTACAAATAGAAGGAAAAAAAAATTTATTTAAACTATTTACGTAAACTTGTGTAAAAGTAATTTTTTACTCTCAATATTTTGAGAAATTTCATTGAGTTTCTTTGATTATTGAAATTTTAATTATTTTGACATTATTAATCCTTACAAAACACTCACCGAATTGTTATTAATCGAGCCTTTTAAAAATAATTCGCAGCGTTCATAATGAATTGATTAACTGAATTATTTTTCTATTTGAGTTTCCCTAATAAAAATTGAGAGTTTGATTGCGAACGATTACGTTACTTTTAATTTCGCCATTTACAATTGTATGTTAAATTAATCAAACCAAAAAAAAAAAAATTAAGCTATCAATTCATATTCTTATATCCATCCATAATCCTGAATTGCATTCTAATTTGGATCCAAGTCCATTTTATTCACTCTCCACTTATCTTTCACATTTGAGCACAAATCATTCTTCTCTCATTTGTGTGCTATCCTAGAGATAGTCTCACATTAAATAAAAAATCCCTCAGGAAGGTAAGAGCTCCCTGACAGTGTCACCCTAACTTTAAAGAAAAGCAACCTTTTAGTAGCGATGTCACATAAACTAGACTGGACGTCCAATTCAAGTGGAGAGAAATCAGGCACGATTCATAACTACCAAGAAACTTAATAATCTAAATAAAAGAAGAGTAGGAGACCGGTTGCTTTCAATTTTTCAATCACTTGTAACTAATCATTATCTTGTCACTTCTCTCCCTCGAGCACAGGCGAAGGAGACGGAATGGCGATGGAGAGATCAAGACTCAAGCCACAGGATCTTGATGTGTCATCTTCAAGGCAACTTGCAGCATCCGACCCAGACGAAGTGACAAGAGTCGACATGCACTGGTTTTGTAGGCGAGGAAGTGTTTGGTTCAATCGATGGTTATCTGGATCAATACCCGCACGTATCAGCTTTCGCTTCAGGTGAGTGTTCCAGTAGTTCTTCACTTCATTGTCTGTTCGCCCTGGTAATCTTCCGGATATCAATGACCACCTAGCAGTTCATAACGTCCGTATTGAAAAAATACGATGAAAAGTCAAATTGATAGAAAGTAAATTGGAAAATTTGCTTGGCTAAGATGAATTTTGTATGTGAAATTTCATATATGCTGCAAATGCATTTGTGAATGAGAAAGATAACGTGTGGGCACAGAGAGAGAGAGAGAGAGGGTACCGGTTGCCAAGGAGGGCATGGAGTTTGATGATGAGGTCTTCTTCATCTTGACCAAAGTTGCCGTGTTTGATGTCTGGCCTAAGATAGTTTATCCACCTCAGTCTGCAACTTTTACCACAACGATGCAACCCTAATACACATAAAACAACACAATAAGACGTGATTGAGGGAACCCAAAAAAAAAAAATGGTAAAATGTTCATAGGTTTCTCTCCAGTCCGTTCCATATAAAGCAATTTACCAGCAGCCTTGGGAAGGGTGCGCCAACAACCTTCGCCATGAGTTTGAATGTAATCAATAAGCTTTTGGTCTTCTTGCTTCGTCCAAGCGCCCTTGTTGGTGTCCTGTTTGTCACAGCAAGGCTTCCTCATTGTTGTACTATTCCAAAAACCCAATGGAAATGCAGAGAGAGAGAGAGAGAGAGAGAATGGGGCACAAATTTGAGGGGAGAAAGTGAAGATGGAACAAAGGTAGCCTAAATATAACCTCGACCGATGACTTTGTGAGGGGGAGGACTTGCGTTGGGACTGGTTGGTTGACATGGACTGACAGTTTTGGCTTGAATACGTACTCCCCCGGCTGTTGCCTATTTTAAAGAGTTGTTTAACCCACCCAAAAAAAAAAAAAAAAAAGTAGTTTACTTTCTTTTGTGGTTTGAATGATCCCTCATTTTACTTGACCATAAGATGTTATAATTCTGCTATATACCTGAAAAATTATTTAAAATTGAAATCTGCAGATAATATTTATTTTGAGTATCACCTGCAACACATTAATTTTAAATCTACACATTTCAATTTACTTTTTAGGTAAAATTATTGAAGTTGTTATTTATTTATTTTTTTATAATTATATATATTAATTTTTAAGTATATATAACAAAACATTTAACGAGAGCCTTAGGTATTTTAGTCTAATCCTTAACATTAGGTATTTTATTCACAATAAAAATACAAGTATACTAGGTATCATGAAAAACTTTTCATAAAAATAATCATGAAAATTTTGTGTCCCTTGTATTAAACTTAGAATAAAACATCACACACTAATCAAGGTAATCCAATGATCATAAATTTTTCATGATCATTTTCATGTTCTCTAATTTTTCTATAAAAATAACATTAGTGTAAATGTGAGTCAATGAGCCTTTGGAGCTTTATACATCCACCAGTACTGTACTGTTCTAATATATGTTTGGGTTCGTTTAGGATATGAGTTGACTTTTTCACTTTTTTATTTTAGGACTATGAAGTTTCGTTTGGGATAAATTTTTTGACATTTTTTATTTTAGTGAGAGAAAAAATGAAATAATTATGATTTGAACGTAACATTTTGTCGTGATTATTTTAGCCAAAAAATCCTATTTTGACTTGAAAAAATGCTTTAGAACTCTAACTCTTAAGCTCTAAAGCCAGCTTTAGGGGCAATTTGGAAACTTGGTAAAAAGTTAACTTTTTGACTTTTTACCAAATTCTTCCAAAAAAGCCATGAAAAAAGTCAGCTTTTTTGTTAAAAAAGTTACTAAAAAAAATCAAAAAGTCAAAAAATTAACTTTTTACTAACTTTTCAAAACGCCCCTTAGCTTCCGTTTGGAAAGTGGGCTGGCTTTTTGACTTTTTTGGCTATTTTAACTTGGGCTAAAAAGCTTGGTTTGAGAAGGGCTTTTTGGCTTTTTTTGATTTTTTTTGTGAGAGAAGAATGTAATGATTATAGGTTGGATGTGATGTTTTGTTTGTTGTGACTAAAATAGACTATTTTGTCTTTTGTGGTTATTTTAGCCACAAAACCACTTGCCAAACACCACCTTAATGAGCTGACAGTACGCCTCACCTACTGTAATGTGACGTTTTAATCTTAATTTTTCTTCTTTCTGCTTATCATGTCATTAATACTCTATTAAAATACTAAAATTAATACTCTGAATCATTACTGGCTAACTTAGGCTAAATGAAGGCTTTATCTATTTTTGTCAGAAGTGATTGAGACTCTCTCTCCTCCCACTCCACACACATGTGAGAGTTAGTGATTGAAAAAAAAAAATTGACCAATCACAGGCCAATGGGCGTCTGAATTATTTTTCTTTTGTGCATTTTAAGATTTTGATGCAGGAGGATTGGGGTCATATGGAAATCTCATCAGTCCACTACCAGACCACCGGTTCACCAGTCTCCTTTGGTGGGTGTGGAATTTAGGCCAAGTTTAGAAAGACTAAATAAGTGTATTTTTTGACTTTTATTGTATTATGTATAAAAAAAAGTAGAGAAGAGATGTTGATTGATGTGACCCAAAAAAAATAAAAAGATGAAATAAGTGCACTTATTTTGTTTAGCCAAACTTGGCCTCAGTCTAGATATATAGCAAAATAGATATAATAAAAAATGTAATAAAATATATATAATATATATAGATGTAGTCATAGAACTGAACAATATGCCATCCAACAATCCTTTCAGAAACCGTCAGTACCCTGTCTATAGTTCAGCATTTCAGCTTTTTTTTAAATTTGTGTAGTTTAAATGATTCAAATGTATTAAAATAATATTATTTTAAGATATTTAAGTCATTCGAGTCATAAAATTTCAAAGCACTTAACATTGTTATAGTAAAAAATAAAAAGGGCTATAATTTTAGGTGAGATCGATTTACTTTTAAATGTGAGATCTACTATCTTAGATCAATCAAAATTTATATATTGTTTACCCATTTTAAAACTTAGATATATTTTTAAAAAATTTTAAAAGAGATTAATATAATTTACCCAATTGAACAACATTGTGACAAAATTTGTACTGCACAACCAAAAGCGATTGCGCATCATGTGCACAATGTAATGTATTCTAAGTTATGATTCAACTATATTGTCTAACATCAACAAATCACTAAGTCATTTTTGAAGTTCCGATTTAATGTAATGATTCTTGTAACTTTGATTGCATCACATAATGAGGAGGATTACGTCGTGACAAAGGAAAATGTCATCAATGCACCTTATTATGGCAAAAACAATATTTGCATTAGCACAAGTGAAAACACCAACCTATTCCAACACAATGGTAGATCAAGCTACTCGGAAACCATCTTCCCATTCCTACAATTCATAACTCCACATTCATGTTCAGTTTGTTTTCTGATTATTGAGAGAAGACAAACTCAATTTTTGACCTATACTTAGGTTGTTCGGGTTAGACCAGTCAAGTTACACTCTACTATTTATTGGGCTCTAGTTATCTCTCTAAAACACGAACAACATCCCTTCTTATTTATAGAACTTATGCAAAGCATCAACCCAAGAATCCATTATATTTAAATCATCCCACATGTTAAACCTCCATTATTCTATGACAAATAACAAAGAAAAAGAATATCAACAATAAAAAAAATGTATGAAAAATATTAGATATTCAAAATATCAAAGATTGATACCTTGTAGATAGATGGTCAGAGGCCCCTGTATGGTTGGATAATCATTTTCTGATTTGAAAGACATAATTAAGGACGCTATTAGACTAGAATAAGATATACGCAGTCTTATCTTGTAATTAATTAAAAATAAATTAAAGATATGAATGTATTTTATTTAATGTTCTTAGTGCATAAAGCTCCCAATGAGACTGGCAGTTGGATGGATAATCCCATATTGTCATTACCTGCAAAGACGAAAGCACTTCAGACAACAGACGAAATGCAACCACCTCAAAATCAGTTTGAAAAAAAGCTTCACCTACCCATTAAAAATGTTTAGTTGTGCAAGTTGATGTTATTCTTTTCTTAGTTTTTGCTTGTTCTAAACTGACTTCCACCTACAAAAACAGACAAAAATTAATTGGAAATAGAATGGTCATAGAAACCCTTTCACCAAACATAGTCATGGAATCCCAACACATGAAAAATTAAAATATTAAGAACCAGTATATTACAATAATTTAGAAAGCAAGTGGACATCTACAGGAATTGTGTATATGTGAGCCAAGTTCCAACATAAGTCATCAAATAATTATTTAGTATTAGGTCTCGTTTGGCGAGAGATTTTTTTAGTTAAAAAGTCATTAGAAAAATTAAAAAATTAATAACTTATACTAAAAAAATTAAAAATTTCTTTTTCTTTTTACTTTTTATATATTTTTTTATAAAAAATTAAAAAATATCTCAAATATATTATATTTTTTTATATTATATTTTAACTAAAAAATTAAAAAATTACTAAAAAAAACAAGCTCTCTAGCTCGCTATCATACGAAATGACTGGCCACAGACCTCTATTATAATCTGACAGTTCATTGGGGATTGATACTAGAAAATCCATCAACCTTTGTGAATCAAAAAAAAAATTGACGACTGACAAGAATTAGAAGGAAAAAAAAAAAAAACCGAAATTTTCAGCCCTCAGAAATGCCAATTAGTAGTTTCATTGCCCATGGTTTGGCAAACAGGCAGCAACCAACCAGTCTACTGTCTGTCTTCTTGCTAGACAACTGTAGTTGATTTCTGCCATTCAAAGGATGTATAAGGATGGTTTAGAAAGAGTTAGGGTAAGATCAGAAACAGGGGTAAAAATGCAGAAATTCACTCGTGGGTGTTTGAAAAATTGTTATTTTAATAGGTTATTTTAATTTTTAGCTATTTTAGTATATTAAAATTTTTATGTTTGGAAAAATAGTTAGATTTTTTTATAGTTGGATATGATGTTTGTGAGTGAAAAAATGAAATGATTATAGGTTTGATGTGATATTTTGTCTCATTGACTATTTTAACCTATTTTATCTTTTTATGGATTTTAGTTCAAAAAACCAAAAAAAAGTCTATTGCCACACACCCCCATAAACTCAGGTTATGATGTAAGGAAAAGACATTTACGCTCCATTTGACAAGGAGGTTTGGGACTATTTTAGTTATAAAAAACAAAATAGGTTATTTTAGTCATAATGAACAAAACATCACATTCAATCCATAATCATTATACTCTTCTCTTACAAAAAAAAGTCAAAAAAGACTAAAAAATCCTTCCTAAACTAAATTTTTTAGCCCAAACTATAATAGTCAAAAAAAATTAAAAAGTCAACCCACTCCCCAAACAGAGGCTTAGGTTTGTTTGGCGCTGGGGAAAAGCCAGCTTTTTTCGCTTTCGGAAATACTTCCTACCCCCAGCTGGGGGTGACCCCCAGTGACGTGTCACTGGGGGATTGGTCCAAAAACAGTTTTTTTTTTTTTTTTTTTTTTTTTTAAGGTCTGGACCAATGGGGGCTCGCCACCTCACTGGGGGTGAGACCCCCACTGGGTGTATCAATCACCACTCTTTGGCTTTTAGGTAAAGAGGCCCAAAAAAAGCCACTTTAGAAGATTCGTTTTCCATCACCCAGATCAATCTCATGGCGTGGAAAACCTTTATACAGCATAGCAACAGTGCAATGAAAATGATGACATGTGATCTAGTAACAACTCTTGGGAATGATAATGAAATATAGGTATTAATTTATCAACAACAAAAAATAATAATAATAATAATAATGAAATCTAGGCATTAGATATTCTGCAGAAATATTTTTCTTACATTTTGAAGGTACTATCCTTCACAAAGCAGTAGAATTTGATGCAAGAAACTTTCTTGAAAGAAATAAAGTCGAAAAAGATACCTTACCTGCATTCCACCAGAAATGAAAAAGACCATGTGACATTCTGCTGAAAAACCATTCTTTTCTCCACTTGATTAACCAAATATATCAAGCAAGTCCAGGTACCATGATATGAACCGCAAGTTTAAGCTACTGACCTTGAGATTAGTTCCCACTAACCCTGAACCTAAAATCAAAAGGCAAATTTAGTTACTACAGAATATAAGGATTCAACTAGGTATTATACTTTACAAGATGTCCATTATACAAATGGGTGAGAATGGAATTATGACCCCTCCAACCATGGGGCAGATTACACGGGCTAGGACAATTCAAATATATATATATAGATAGTTATCTGAAAAGGGTTCTCCCCACATGTTATACTAGCATCAGATGGACATGAATCCTTTTGATTGTTTGTCAATTCCTCTTTCTCCCTCCTTCCTATCATGTTAAAATGATTTCAATTTTATGTGATATTGTGATTTAAAATGATAATGCAGTCTTAACATACTTTATGGAAATGTAGGATACAACAGGGTTCATATTGTTATCTAAAGTTAATCAAGATAAATGTTTGGCTCAAGGTTTCCATTCTTCCCACAGTAAAATATAATACTACTTGACATGCTCTATGATCACAATTCAAAACACATGATATCTATGTTTATGCACACACATGCACACACACACATTGAACTTAATTTTGCTTGAGATAAGAAAAGACAGGGGGGAACTTCTGCAGCCCAAGGAGCATGTGCTTTGTTGCAAAACCTTAATAAGGTGGGAGCTAATTCCTAGTGTCATGCAAATTCAGCAAGTGCTTAAAGTGAACAAGGAAACATTACCAATTATGCTTTGAATATGAAGTGTTCAATTCAATCACCTTTTTCTTTTCTTCTTTTCGTCTTTTTTTCTTTTTCTTTTTCTTTTTTTTTCTGTTGGGTGGTAGTGACAGCAAAAACCAATTGAACTTGTTAGGAAGTGGTAACACCTTACTCTCAAGGCAATTAATTGAAATGCAAAATGAAATTCACATACATTTTGCCCTAACACTCAGCAACCAGTACTGGTCTGGCCAACTCATATTGAAAAGACAAATTTAATGTGATTTTTTCTAAGCATATTTTATATTCTCTCTCAATCAAGATTGTAATAATGCATCTATGCAAGGCTGTGACCCATTACAGAGACTGCTTTTATGTGCTATCAATATTCTCAATTGTAGCTACATATATATCTAGATGGAGTTATGTTGGCTTTCCTGAACTTCGTCTAGTGATTCACAATGCACTCAGCCCACTCATTTGATCCTCAATTGGGAGCTTTTTTAGTGTCAGATAGTAAGTCAGATCTTGTAACTCCTTCAAGGCTAGCCTTGGCCTTGAAAGCTGGGACTCCACTAAAACGCAGGCCGCATTGCAATCAACAGGGAGAGCCTCCACTAAATCATCAACTAATAAGGTTAAAATATGCTCTAACTGTCAGGACAGTGGCCCTTCTACACTTCGCAGAAGTTGCTATTATCTGGTTGAAGTGAAAATACAGTAAAAAAACGCAAAAGAAAGCACATGAAATTGGAGAAAACAATGCAAGGACTGTTAGATGGAATTACAGAGAAGAAGAGGATGGAGGAATCAAAACTGCATAAAGACAAATGGCATACTCAACTATGGCCAAACATTAGCTTCACTATCAGTAAAAGCCTCTAGGCAAACCTACTATTAGTACAAATCAGATCTACTTTACCTCCTGTTACCTATCAAATTTATTTCTTGAAAACTTAAGCCCAAAACTCCTGCTGTATCTTAAAGATATTAGAAGTTACACCCAATCAGAGCAAGAAAATGCGAGTCAAGACCAAATAATATACCATGCATTGTGGTGTTACCTAAAAAGAACAACATAAGACTTTTTTCCCTCAGCCTTATATCTTACACATTTGGTTGATTCAAAACATTTCCCACATCTAAAACCTTTATCTTTCTATATGCACTTTTATAAAATTTATATGGAACTCGTTTTCAACTGTTATGTTGGTTTCATTTTCGCTATTTGATTCATTACTTGTTCTATACCTTCCTGTATGATCCCTCTTATATATTCTATCTTCACCACAATATCAGACCGAGTTCCATCTTTTGTGCCATGATAACAACTGGCACCAGTTCTCAAATAACAGAAGCACAAACAAAACAAGCATGATGCAAGCCCTGCTACTACAGCCCGCAACGCCATAAAAGGAACCACCTAAATTAGATGGTAAGGGATGACAAAGCTTAACAATTCCTAAACTATGATACGGTTAAATGCTCACCCTCAAGCACTTCTCATGATTGATAACACTCCTATGATTTTGGTTCATGAGGATTAACACTCTTACTCTCGAAAATGTAATTGGGTACGACAGAATACACAATTGAGAAGATACAAGACTATACCATTCTATAACCAAAGATGAACAATAACTACAAAATTTTGCACTAACGAAAAATAAATAAACTACGAAATTCTGTACCAAGGATTTTTATTTAACAAAATAAGAAACCATTCTTTCCAAACTTATTACAGAAGCATTCAATACAACAAAATTTAACTTATGTAACATCTCATTTGAGCCTCAGCAGCAAGAATAAATATTTATAAATAGAAGGGTACGAATTACAGCCTATATGAACTCAGACGGAGAGTTAGCATCTGGCTTCCCATTGTCACCTAAGCCCCCTGGATGCTGTAAATTCTGCAAAACTTGAGGGGGCAAACCCCCTAACCCTCCACCCAAACCATCATTTGCCGACCCAAAAAATTGACAGACAAGCCGTGCCATGACTCCAAGAATCTGCATTTGATTCTGGCAAGCATCTGCGTGCATTTGCACCATTTGCTTCTCATGCTCAATTTGCAATCCCACCACCCGTTCCCTCCACTCCATCTCCTCCTCTTCCCACTTCTCCTCTAATTTCATCCTCCTTCGCCGTTCCTCGTCAAATTCCCTCTCTAACCTTGACCTTTTCTCAAATTCCCTCCTAGCCCACATCATCTGCCTCTCTTCCAACTCCAATTCCCTCATCTCCACTCCTTCATCCCTCTGATTCCTCTGCTTCTCTTTCCCCATTTCCCTCTCTCTCTTCTTTTCTTCTCTCTCCAAAAATCCCTCCTCTTTACTCCACTCTCTCTCCCTCCTCCTCTCTTCTTTCCTCACCATCACATCCCTCAACTCCAACACCTGTGCACCCATTAAACCCAATCTTTTACCCCTCCCCCAACACCCACCAATACCCTTTTTCAACCTCCTTCCCCGAATCAAACCCTGACCCTCAATTTCGTCTCCTTCGCCGCAAAATTCACCATCACTCACCACCACATCATCACCTAAATCCCCATCTTCCTCAAACTCGTCACTATCGATCTCAAATTCCAACCCAAAAAGATCATCCCCATTCCTAGAATCCCCAAATCCAGAACTCCCAAATAGATCAACACCCTCTTCCCCAAACTTCTTGCTCTTCACTTCCAGCTCAACATCGCCGAAAACCTCCTTATACTTCAAGAAATTTTCCCAGTGGTTCTCGCCATCTTTCCAATTGAATTCGTGATCGGAAACCCTAATCTTCTGCTTGACGCCCAGGTACTGGTGGCGCATGTTCTGAACCTTGATGGAGACGTCGCGCCAGGACCACTTGAAGGGGAAGTTGAGGGGGTCTTGGAGGTGGTGGACGGAGTTGACGTGGTCGGCGATGGGCTTGAATTTCTTCTCGCGGGTCTTGAGCTTGGCAAGGGTTCCGGAGTTGAGGAGGTCCGAGTACTTGGAGAGTAGGGTTTGTTCTTCCAGCTCTGACCATTTCTTGCGCTTCATGTTGAGGGGGGTGTCGGAGAGAGTGGGGTTTGTTTTTGGGTTTGGACTTTTGTTTTTCTTTTTTTTTTTTTTTTGGTTGTTGTCGCCGGAGAGTGAATTGCGGGGGAAGGCGACGGACGTGTCGGAACTAGGGCAAGTGCCTAGATTTGAGGTGTCCGATCGCGTGTATGTCGCTACCTGCGGATCACAATTATGGGATTCTTTCCATTTTTTTTTAGCTTTTCGTAAAATCTAAATTTTAAAAATATATATATATATGGAATTTTCATTGATAAATTCATCTTAGAGTTGTTATAACCTTTTAAGTCCACAAAGAAATATTATAACTTGATTAGTCTCATATACTTTTCTTTTTATTCCATAGAGTTTATTTTTCTAATTTTATATTTTTACATGGATTATTATGTCCTTATATATATATATACACTTGTTAATACATAACACGTTCCTGTGATTTCGTGATTCAGTTTTGACAATTTTTATCATTCTAATTTAAATGGATACGTTTCTATCTTACATGCTATCGTTCTGAGGCTTTGATGTGCTAGGGTTTCATTGTTGCTCTAGTTCGGTGATTTTCAAGTGAAGACGACGAATTTCATATTGTTCGGTTCTCACATTTTTTAGAGTATAACTATTTCAAAGCGGTTGTTTTCGAGTTTCTGAACAATTGTAGAATTGCATGATTAAGGTTAGTATCATTTTGGTTATGAATACATGTTCATTTTATGTTTTGATTTCTAGGATGGATCAGATGCTCTGTTTTTTTATTGTTATGGATCGGATGTTCTGTTTTTTTAATTACATGCATCATATGTGGTCTCGTGGAGGGGGAGGTCATTCAGATTATGTGAAGAATGTTATAATATTCCTTTTACTTTGATGTATCCATAATGAGGCTCTGTGTGAGTGATATAATTCCGAGTATATAGATCAATGTGAATGTTTACATCGTGGTCCTATAGAGGAGAGGTCATCAGATTAATGATGAATGTGGATCTACTATAATTCAGAGTTTGTGGAACAATGTGAATGTTTACATCATGTTAGTATTACGTGAAGAATGTAGATGTTTGCATTTTACTTTGATGTTTGCTTAATGACGTTCTGTGTGGGTGACATAATTCAGAGTATATGTGTCAATGTAAATGTTTACATCGTGGTAATATTATGTGAATAATGTGGATGTTCTCACTTTACTTTGATGTTTGCTTAATGAAACTTTGTGTGGGTGATATAATTCAGAGTATATGTATCAATGTGAATATTCACATCTTGTTAATGTGAATTATGGATGCAACACTTGAACTGTACACGTATTCATCTAATTTTTACATAATGTGAATTTTCATATCGGTTTGGATTATTGTTGATTGTTGTATTGTTATGTTTTTACAGGAGATGGATACCTTTATGATGTTGATGTGTACATATGGTTGCAGTACTACTGTAATAAATGTTGCCCGTGCATTGTGTTATTCGCGTTTGGTGGACTGTTTGTGTGAAAAATGGGGGGAGTTGTCTGCTGGTTCTATTTCATTATTCTGTCGGTTACCTGGGATTAATATGTGTGATTTGGACAATGAGGAAGAATTTCAGAACATGTTACTGCTTGCTAAATCAATAGGGGTACAACATGTAGAAGTTGTGGTTGAGTTGAAAAGTGATATTGGTCAGTCAAGTAGCTCGGGATCGCTGCGTGTGGGGGTTAAGGAAGATATTGATGCGCTACAGAGATTTTGCCACCATAAAGAGAAGGTGTTGTTGTCAACCCTTTGAGCAAATGGTATTACGCATGTGGGACAACGGTTTGTTGGAGGTGTACAAGAATTTCGTGATGTTTTATGTAAGTATGCCATCCAATGTGGGTTTCAATTTACGTATATCAAGAACGAGACAACAAGAGTTACTGCTGTATGTGCGATGCATGAGAAGAGAGGCTGCTTGTGGGCTATACATTGTAGAGCACAATGAGCAAATGATTTTTTCTACACCAAGAGGTTTAGTGATGTGCATAGTTGTGGTATGGATGTCCGAACATCGAAGAATCCGCGAGTTAGTTTGGATTTGGTGTCGAGAACCATATCTGAAATTGTGAGGGACAAGCCGTTAACTCGGCCGTGTAAGGTAGTAACTATTTTGAAGAGGGATTATGGGCTTGATGTGAGTTACCATGTCGTATGGTTGGGTGTGGAGAAAGCAAAGGCTGGTATTCATGGAGATCACTCATTATCGTTTGACCAGCTGCGGTGGTATTCGGATGCTGTGATGCGGTACAATCCGGGGAGTTACGTCAATATTGACTATGATGCGAGTAGTCAACAGTTTTGTCATTTCTTTGTGTCATTCGCTGCATATATTTCTGGGTTCAATTCTTGTCAGCCTTTATTATTCCTGGATGGAACATTCCTCAAAAGAAAGTACAAAGGTCAGCTACTTGCGGCAACGGCGAAAGACGAAAACAATGGTTAGTATTTTTTTTAGCTGTCTATTCATGTCAATATTCATTCTCTGCAGCATAGTTTGGACAAATGAGTGATTGAGAAATTATAAGTAATGTGAACATTGACATTAGTATGCACTGATGTAAATGTTCACATCTATGTCTGCTAATGACAATAATGTGAACATTCACAACGTTGATGTAAATGTTCACATCAGTGTATACTAATGTCAATTGATTCATTAATGAACATTATTATGAATGTTCACATTATCAATGACTCAACAATCAACAATGAATTATTAATGGTCGTTAATGTGCATGTTCACATCATTGATGTTTACGAACCCGAATCCAAAAATAACAATAGTAATAGGGCAATGTAGATATAAATATTCACATGACCTGTTTCATTTATACTGTTTTCTATTCACTTTGAAATATTGTGAATAGTTGTGTATTTGTGTTGTGTTGTAGGTCTGTTTCCTGTTGCATTTGCGATTGTTGATTTAGAGACCACGGCCTATTGGTCGTGGTTCTTGCATGAACTTAGGAAGGTTATTGATGGTAAAAGCCAGATTACTTTTATTTCAGATCGTAATCTTGATCTGTTAGAAACTATGCCAAAGGTGTTCCCATCGGCTCATCATGGTTATTGCTTACAACACTTGAAGAGTAATTTAAGAGACCAGATAAAAGGAATTGATAATGGATTTAGGGATCACCTAGTAAGTAGTTTGGGTGACTGTGTTTATGAGCCAACTGTAGTAGGGTTCCATGAAAAGCTTGCAAAATTAAAAGAGGAGGGTAAACAACAAGCTCATAATTTTTTCAAGGACTTGGCACCTGAACATTGGGCAAATTCGTATTTCAGGTAATAATAGTTTCCTAAGGTGTTCCATTTGTGAAGTTTAGAATGGTAGCAATGTGAATTTTCAGTTTAGAATGGTAGCAATCTTCTAATTGTGTTTCATGGTCAATGTAAATGATGTAAATGTTCACATTTGCTCAAGATGACTGATGTGAATGATGTGAATATTCACATCTGTTAATTTGTCAAACAGTCATGCAATGTATTACAGATTTGAATGTTGACACCTGTCATATTTTATTGTTGTTAACATTCACATCTGTCTATCATTTAAGTTGACAACATAATAAGCATATAATGTTCACTGGGAATGATGTTAATATTCACATCTGTCAACGTGAATGTTCAGACTTGTTAAATTCCGTATTGTACAATGTTTGTGATGTTGTGCAGGGGCATGCGTTATGGGGAGATGACAACCAATGCGGCGAAGTCATTTAATAACTGGATTAAAGAAGCACGTAATCTTCCTATCACTCAAATGGTGGACACAATTCGTACTCAGTTGATACGGCAAATGTCTGCACAGCGTGACCAAGCAAACAAATGGAATAAGCTTATTTATCTTACATTCGAAACAAGGCTTATGGATTCGTTCAATGACAGCAGGTCTTGGCAAGTTAGCAAAGCCAATGAGGATGTGTTTGAAGTTCATTCGATACCATCTGTTACTGTTGATGTTGCGAGGCGTACATGTTCTTGCTTCAAATGACAAATCAATGGATTCCCATGTGACCATGCTGTTATTGCCATTCAGAAGAGCCGTTATAATCTCAATGATTGTGTGGAACATTACTTTCATGAAGAGACATATCGTGCAGCCTATTCGGGTGCCATATTTCCTATACCATCGGTGGAGAAGCCGCCTTTTGATCCCACAGACTTCACTATATACCCACCAACTGTGAAAAGACTACCCGAAAAGTCGAAAAAGAATAGGATCCCATCAAGGGGTGAGAAACTGAAGCAAATAAGGTGCGGGAGATGTGATAAGTTGGGGAGCCATAATCGGAAATCATGCACGGAACCGATATAGGATGTACATTTTTCAATTCAACATTGTGTTTTACATTGGATTCTTAGTCATTTTTGAAATAAGATTGTGTCGGTTGGCAAAGATTGTGTTGCAATAAGATTACGTTGCGTTGGAAACATAATAATGCATTAGTATTTGATTTGTGTTTTGTTTTTAATTTTTTAAGGTACCAATATAGCATTTATGTTGTTGTGTTTTGGATGAATGCATGATGTTAACTTTCACACTTGTGTAATATAATTACATTATGTGAATAATTGCACATAGGTTGAACTTTTAAACATTTTTGTGGTGTAAATGTTCACTTTCTTGTTACTGTTAACAACATCAAAGTAGATGACATGAATGTTTACGTCAATGTAACCATTCACATCATCAACTCATAAGATGTGAATATTCATGACATCGTTGCTGCCATTCAAATAATCAGAAGCTATGATGTGAATATTCACATCATCAAATTAATAGATATGAATATTGACTTGTGTTAAGAAATATCATATTCACACCTGTCATATTGTGTTACACAAACACTTTAAGCAATATTCATATCCATGTAGTATGGTTTAAAACATAAGAAAGTGTACGATCATTCTGTGATGTGAACATTCACATCATGTCATGTGTCCAAAAAAAAAAATACAATCTCAATGTGCATAACCAACGCAAAATAGACCTGAAAATGCATATACATATATTGACTGAAAAATATCTGTACAAGCAGTGATATAGACTTGATTTACAATTAAGCTAGTCCGCTCCAATATGTAAAACCTATTGACACTAAATTGTCTTAAATGTGGATAACAAATTTGGATAACAGTGATAGGTGGACACCCCCCACCTATAGGTTTTCACATTGCACTATCTTTCTGTGGTTCAGAAAAAGGTGTACTAATGAGTCTCTTATTTGACACCATTCAAAGTAATCTAGGCTGGCAACAATGTCTTCACGGTATACATGCACCCTCATGATGTAACAAACTGCAGGTCCGCAATCCATCCTGAAAATGCAAAATTCTTGTTAGATTTTGAAAATTATGTGGGTAATGGTTGTGAAACATGTGTATAAATCGATTTTAGGCTTACGAATTTGATGCTTGTTGAGGACAGATGTCTACTGATATGATTGTTTGCAAAGTATTTTGGCTTAATAATTTGGTCCATAATGGTGATGATGGTCCAATGTTGTGCACCAAAGCCTCGATGTAGTCCCTCTGCCAACAATGAAATTTCATATTAGGCACCAACCAACACAGTGCATACGTCTAAGTTCCAATGTTACACATCATACAAGTATTATATGTGTCAGCCACTTACCACTATTTGTGCTTTGTCAATATGTGGGTCATGTATGCCTTCTCTTGGGCGCAGCGAGTTATAATGCCTCCATACATTCTCTGTCACGTTGTACACAACAATTGTCCAGTGGAAGTTGTCGTGTATTGGAAAGATTAAGAATCTCTGACCTTGATACTCCTTGATGTGTACATCAATCTGTTTGTTTCTCTTGTGAGGGGGCACTCTTGCATGATTTTCTACACACAAAGGACGTACAATAATTTACCTAGTATTTATATCAATGTTCGATGTGAATGTTCACATCTGCTAATGGTGAATGATGTTACTGATGTGAATATTCACATCTGTTAATGTGAGTGATGTGAATGTTCACATGTGCTAATGGTGAGTGATGTGAGTGATGTGAATGTTCACATGTGCTAATGGTGAGTGATGTGAATGATGTGAATGTTCACATCTGTTACTGATTAGTGATGTGAATGATGTGAATGTTCACATCTGTTACTGATTAGTGATGTGAATGATGTGAATGTTTATATTTATTAATTTGTGAAACCGTCATGCAATGTATTACAGATGTGAATGTTCACATCTGTTATATTATGTTGTTGTTAACATTCACATTTGTGTATCATTTAAGTTAACAACATAATAAGCATATAATTTTCACTATGAATGATGTTAATGTTCACATCTGTCAATGTGTAGCTTCTCATCTGTCGTTTTTATGTTGTTGTTAACATTCACATCTGCCTATCATTTAAGTTAACAATATAAGCATATAATGCTGAGATAAACATTCACATCTATTGAAACATAAACAAAGCCAAAGTCTAGTGGTTACCAAACATGTGCTTGTAAAGATGAATGCTAAATCCTCCAAACTTGGGTTGACTAGCCCTGGTAGTTCAAGTAGAATTTCACCACATGCATCTATCATCTGCAGAAACAAAGGGGTGGCAGTATATTATTTACAGTGTCTTTATAGTGTGTGTGTCTATGTATGTGTGTGTGTGTTTTGTACACATTTACAGTTGCCATACGTTGTTGGTTATTGATTCTTCCTTGATGATATGTATGATGTCATCAAAATACACATCTTTAGTCTTTGAGTCCCATCGCCACAC
Source organism: Camellia lanceoleosa (assembly GCA_025200525.1). Lineage (NCBI taxonomy): Eukaryota > Viridiplantae > Streptophyta > Magnoliopsida > Ericales > Theaceae > Camellia > Camellia lanceoleosa. The sequence goes on along the minus strand of CM045758.1, from coordinate 179,155,417 downwards.
TAGCAACCTGTGCATTGTGATTACAGAAAATGTTAATGTCAACATTGCACATTTATGAAATGATCTAATTTATTAAGTATGTATGGAAATTGAACATGAGAAAAAAAAAATTCAGTTGGAGATATGTAAGATCACTTACTCATCACCGTCGTTCTTGTGCAAATTTTGGACCTTCTGCTTGTTGAGTTTGCTCATGCTGGCCCAAACCTTCAGTTTGTTGTTCAAGGTTAACTTCTTTTTTTTTGTTGGCTCTTTTTTCTGTAGATGCTTGTCTAAATTTTGTGCAATTTGGACTGTATGGGATTGCTCTTCGGCTCCCTCTTTCCCTTTCTTTTGACCAGGCAAGTTGGGGTATTCAAACTCATCCAACAGTTGCCTTTTCCTTACTTTCTACTTGATGCGCTTTACCCTCGATGGTAGGCTGATAATGTATTCCAATGCTGCAGTGGGATGCTTCTTAAGGTTGTCATGAGCCTTTTGTGCTTCAACTTGAGTGATAATGTGGACGGACTGATCGTCAAAAAGGTCTTGAAGAATTATTTTTTCACATTCCAAGTTTACGACCAACTTTGTCAGCCGCTGAATTTCTTTATCTTTCCACTCCATGCAATTCTTCATGTCCATATTCATATTGGATGGGCCCGATTGGTCAAATAGTTTGGCTTCAAGGGCAGCAATCACCCTTGCCCTCAACTCCCATGATTCTTCCAACTGTTTGTATTTCGCTTCCCATTGTTGTACAAGACCCCAAGCTTTTTGGTTTTCTTTTATAAGTACATCCACAATGTCCGGCTCAGTTGGTTGTGCTATGATGATACCTCGCTCAGCATTGGGGGTGTTACAGCTGGGGTTGATATCATGTCCGACTTCATTCAGGTCCATTGCATTGACAGAAAATCCATCCTTATCATCACTGCATTGACTGTCTTTGCTTTCATCATCATTACTTTCATCTTTCTTTGCTGGTGCACTTGACAAAATCTCAGATTTGGGCTCCACATTCAATTTTGTGTGATGGAACATGTTCGCTTCAGTTGGGGATGCCATTAGCTTGCCACCATATACCTGCAGTTGGAGACATTATGTTAGTTAGATAGTTCCTTATCTCACTATGTGAATGGGCACAATATTTTTGTTTGTACTTCTACCTTATTTAAACCAAGCTTAGCCAAAGATATGAACTTCATGTTGCTATATAAGGCTGTGAGGTCCCACTTTACACATCGTAGAATGGCATTGGGGTTGCGGAGTTGTAAGATTGTTGTATGCTCACGCAACCAGTACTGAAACAAATAACAAATGTCAGTAATGTAAATGTTCACATCAATTAATACTGACATGAATGTTTACACCAGTTGCTAGTAATGTGAATATTCAAATCAATTAACACTGATGTGAATGTTTACACCAGTAGCCAGTAATGTGAATGTTTACATCAGTTAACACTGATGTGAACGTTTACACCAGTAGCTAGTAATGTGTGTTTATACATTACTGAACAGTAATGTGAATGTTCACATTATTGATGTCAACTTTCACACCATTGCCTAGTAATGAAAATGTTCACATCAGTTATGTGAATATTCCAAGTTTGTTTTGGTGCTACCATCACATCAATGTACACTGATGTGAATGTTTACAGCATTGTCTACTAATGTGTGTTTGTACATTACTGAACAGTAATGTGAATGTTTACATCATTGATGTCAACTTCCACTCCATCGCCCAGTAATGTGAACATTCACATCAGTAATGTTCATATTAAATATAAAATAAGTTTTATGAGATTTACCATTAACAACATCACACATCCAGTGACTCGTTCTGGTTTTCCACAGTTTTGGCCCAATGAACCCATCAAGGTTGCCCGGATGCTCTCAGGCCAATCATACTCGATCATATTGTCTAATGGGTCCATGTATGAGTAGAAAACCCATCCAATTGTTTCTCCGGACGTAAAGAAGAATAGCTTGACGCATACATACATGCAAACTAATCTTGCTACCTTTTCATTGTCTTGTTTCTTGGTGCCCTTTAATGCTTCGCTCAGAATTTCTCGTATTTTGGCAGCACTTAACCGACTAACATCCTTGCACATCTGGTGTATGATGCTAGTTGTTGGTTTTGCACCATAAGAGAGGTCCATTGACTTGTTGTCGCAGTCCACTCCAAAAATCAGTGATACATCGCTTCTAAAAATCTGGATATTCTTATCCCCAATGTAAAACCTTCCACTAGATGGCTTGAATGTCTGCACTATACGTACAATAACATCATCATATTTCATGCAGTGGTTGAGGTCGACTTCATTACTGATCAAGCAGTCAAATAATGGCCAAAACGGTGTTTTTCTAAGGCACTTCAATTAGTCACTTGTAAATTTGGTATCCTTTAACAGTTTGACCAATCCAGTTAAATTTGACCGGTAGTTAACTTTTTTCATGTTCACTTCTTCAGGAACAGCTATTTGATCAAGTTTGGCTTTGGCACGGGATTCCCCTCTCTTTCACTTGCCATCAAATCTATGGGGAAGACCTAGGTGTTCAAATAAGAACATTTAATTGGATGAAAAACAGAGGACAGAACCAAAAGCACTAAACAACATTTAACAATCAACAGTGACAGTAATATCTACATTCACATCATTGTACACTGATGTGAATGTTCACATCAGTGTATACTAATGTTAGCTTACCCAGTATAGTACTGTGAATGTTCACATCATCTATGTTTGCAAAATCAATTCCAAAAACAATAAATGTTATAGGGCAATGTAAATGTTTACATGGGTGATCACATTATGTTATAATTTGCTAAAAATCAAAAGGTAGAACCAACAGCACCAAACAACACCCAACAACACAAACAAGTATGACGTTGATGTGACAATATGAATATTTACATCATATGCCATCATATTGTTGAGTGAAGATTGGGGGTTTTATGGATATCAACAATCAACAATATCAACAGTGACAGTAATGTGAACATTCACATCGTTATACATTGATGTGAATGTTCACATCAGTGACTACTAATGTAAATTTACCCAGTAATCAACACTAATGTGAATGTTCACATCATCTATGTTTACAAAATCAATTCTGAAAAGAGCAACAGTTGCAAGGCAATGTAAATGTTTATATGGGTGATCACATTATGTTATAATTTGCTAAAAATCAAAGGGTGGAACTAACAGCACCAAACAACACCCAACAACACAAACAAGTCTGACATTGATGTCACAATGTAAATATTTACATCATATTCCATCACATTGTTGAGTGAAGTTTGGGGGTTCTGTGGACATCAACAATCAACAATATTAACAGTGACAGTAATGTGAACATTCACATCATTACACACTGATGTGAATGTTAACATCAATGTCTACTAATGTAAGTTTACCCAGTAATCAACACTAATGGGAATGTTCACATCATCTGTGTTTACAAAATCAATTCCGAAAACATCTATGTTTACAAATTCAAATTCAAAAACCAGAAGGTGGATGTATACATCGGTGATCACATTATGATTAAAAAGCAGAATGGGGAATGGTATTGCTTACTTTTGTTCCTCATGGTGGGTGGGTATGGTCACTCTCAGTGGATGAAATAAACTCAATCCAACGACGAAGAAGCATCCTCCTTCTGATGTGAACCTTCGCAGCGGTGAGATGAAGATGAATCTGGGGTCAACGGTGGACGGTAGATGATGACGACGTTGGTGAGGCGATGTGAATCTAGGGTTACTGGAGGTGATGTGAATCTGGTTTCGTAGATTCAGTTTTTGTTTTGGAAATTTTGTGGATTGCATAGTTGGAATGGGAATGAGTTTTTGCAGAATTGGTTACACGCGGGAGAGGCGGAGAAGGGGTATTTCGTCTTTTTACAATTAATGGATCTAATGGAATATTCAGAAATAGTTTGGGTTTTATGGAATAAAACAGTTACAAATAGGATTTATCAAAAAAGAGCCCATATATTAGTCGCTAATTCATTATTAAAATGATTTGAATTTTTTTTTTTAAAAAATACTTATTTCAATAATAAAAATAAATAAATTGATCTAATAATTATATTATTTTATCATGTTGTAAAAATATAAACAATTATCATATTAACCTAAGGGGGAAATTCTAATTACACCACCAATTTAACTTCTTATACCTTCAAAATTCAATTTTTTTATTTTTTATTTTTATAGTTCTTTTATTACTGTTATGTCTAAACTTTGTTCTTCTCTTTACATCCAAAACCTAAAAATCCTAACCCTAATAAATTCTCCCTCATCACTACTGTTGGAAAAATAGTTTAATATAGCTATTTTTTTTAGTCAAATTTGAGTAGGCCCCAAACGTCTTATGGGGGTGGGTCCGAAGAGGTGAAGTGTTCCTTACCGCGTGGCAAGTCACACGGTAAAGACGGTACGTCAAAACCATTTATGAGTGAATGAGAAGTTAACGTCGTTTTCAGGTCTAATATTAATTTTTTAGATAAAATTCTTTTGAATTTTTTCAATAAAAATTATTGTGGGAATTTAATTTAATTCTAAATTCAAATTTTGGGTTCCTAAGTGATTTTCTGAAGTTTGTAATTGTGGGAATTTAATTTAATTCTAAATTCAAATTTTAAGTTCCTAAATGATTTCCTAAAATTTTTACCTTTTTCATTATTTATTAAACTATTCAAATAGTTTAATATATATATATATATATATATTCCATATAGTTTAATTAATAAAGCTCCATCAGTTTGGAACAAGTTGCACTAACGGACAAACTTTTCAAATTTCTCTAACATAACTTTTTTCAAATTGTTTGAATTTTTTGCAACGGTCAAATCTTGTTTGATATAGTGGTGCACCTTTGCTTTTCACATAAATACCTGTTTGGGTATGTTTGAAAGGTCACCGAGTGGGCTATATTTACATATCACTTTTCCAGCAGTCTGGATCTGGAAAAAAACATTGAGTCTGAAATTTTGTCCTTTTGCTGTCTATTTCCTTTTAGTGCATTATTCTTCATATATAATTTTAGGGATAAATATTCAGAGAGTTAGAACACAGGTTTGGTTCGTCGAACAATTTGTTTTGGAGTGCTACTACAAATTGGTTAAGATAAGTATCCTAGGAGATAGACGCCACTCAACCGTAAGCACCGTAGCGGGGCGAATCTGTCTTAAGGACAGAGTGTCACACACTCGACTTGGTCTTTAATTATTGATTCGGTTCAACAAAATAATTTCTGTAAGTTTATTTTATTTACATAGAAGATTGTTCCAACAATCTTAAGACAGATTTAAATTATTCTGTTTACAGAATTTTTCATTTGTTTCCTTTTCCCTTTCTTCTTTTAAGAAAATTATTTTCTATGGATTTACGAAATAATATTCTGGTTGGAAAAACAAATAGTGATTATATGCTATTTGACATATAGTAGTAATATACTGTCTCTTTTCTTTGACAACTAGTAGAACGATACTGGTGTCATTAACAATTCATAATATATTTTTGTGAAATTTTGTCAGAAAATTAATTTTGGTTTTTAGAATTTATTTTCTGAGTTTTCATTAATTAAAATTCTATTTCAGTATTTTAATTATTGGAGTGTAACAAGAGATTTAAATTTCTGTGTGAAATTAATTTAGTTAAATAAAATTTTATTTTATTTCCAAATTAATTGAAAAATAAAAGTTATATTCTTATTTCTTTTATTTTATAGAATTTAATTTCTTGTGTGGAATTAATTTGGTTAAATAAAATTTTGTTTTATTTCCAAATTAATTGAAAAATAAAAGTTATATTCTTATTTCTTTTATTTTACAGAATTTGATTTTCTGTGTGGAATTATTTTGGTTAAATAAAATTTTATTTTATTTCCAAATTAATTGAAAAAAAAAAGTTATATTTTTTTATTTCTTTTATTTTACAAAATTTAATTTTCCGTGTAGAATTAATTTGTTTAAATAAAATTTTATTTTATTTTCAAATTAATTGAAAATAAAAGTCATTCTTGTTTCTTTTATTTTTTTATAGAATTTAATTCTGTGAATTTGGTTTAATTTTCTGTGTAGTGTAAATTCTAATTATAATTTTATTTTATAAATTATAATTGATGGCTACTGAAACTAATGTCCAAACAAGTACTATTGTGGTGGCTGCAATGACGCCAACCCCCTCTCCTGTTGTAACAGTACCGGTAAATCACGGTGAAAAGCCAGAGAAGTTCTCAGGAACTGACTTTAAAAGATGGCAACAGAAAATGTTGTTCTATCTTACAACTCTGAACCTGGCTTGTTTCCTCCGTGAAGATGCTCCTATCCTGAAAGAGGATGAAACCGACTGGCAAGTGATTGCTGCGGTTGATGCCTGGAAACATGCCGATTTCCTTTGCCGAAATTACATCTTGAACGGATTTGACAACACATTATACAACGTCTACAGTCCAATCAAGACAGCAAAGGAACTTTGGGAATCGTTGGAGAAAAAGTACAAAACGGAAGATGCCGGCTCAAAGAAATTTGTAGTTGGCAGATTCTTGGATTTTGTAATGGTTGATTCAAAAACTGTGATCAGCCAAGCTCAAGATTTCCAACTCATTCTACATGACATTCACGCAGAAGGCATGTCTCTCAGTGAATCCTTCCAAGTTGTAGCCTTAATTGAAAATTTTCCAAAAGGCTGGAAGGAATTCAAGAACTACCTCAAACACAAGCGCAAAGAAATTTCTATGGACGAATTAATTGTGCGTTTGAGAATTGAGGAGGACAACCGCAATTCTGAAAAGCGGGCTGGTAAGCATCCTATGGAGTCTAAGGCAAATGTGGTGGAACATGTTTCAAAAATCAAGAAACGAAAGTCTTCTGGAGAAAGTTCATCACAAGGCTCTAAAGGGGGGATAATAAAAAGTACAAGTTTAATGGCAAATGTTACATCTGTGACAAAGAGGGACATCGGGTCAAAGATTGTCGTAGCAAAGGCAAAAGCAAAAGAAGAACAAGTAAGAAACCTGCTCAAGCCCATATGACCGAAGTGGACAATATTTCCAATGGTGTCGAAGACATCAATCTTTTTGCAATTGTTTCCGAGGAAAATCTTGTCGAAAATCCTAAAGAATGGTGGGTGGACACTGGCACTACTCGCCATATTTGTGCCGACAAAAAGATATTCACATCTTATTCTACAGTGGACAATGGTGAACAACTTTTTATGGGCAACTCCTCAACTTCCAAAGTTGAAGGACAAGGAAAGATTGTTCTCAAGATGATATCAGGAAAGGAACTCACTCTCAACAATGTGTTGCATGTACCGAACATTCGCAAGAATCTTATTTCCGGATCTTTGTTGAGTAAGAATGGGTTTAGGCTAGTATTTGAGAGTGATAAATTTGTTCTTACTAAGAATGGGATGTATGTAGGAAAATGTTACATGTCTGATGGCCTTTTCAAGTTAAATGTAATGACCGTTGTACTCTCAGTTATTAATAATATTACATCTTCTTCTTACTTGCTTGAGTCTTTAAATTTATGGCATAGTAGACTAGGACATGTTAATTATGGATCTTTGTGTAGATTAATTAATATGGAATATTTACCTAAATTTGACATTGATTCAAATCATAAATGTAGAATTTGTGTCGAGGCAAAATTATCTAAAACTCCTTTTCATTCAATTGAAATAAGTACGGAACCACTTGAATTAATTCATAATGACATTTATGATTTTAAATCAATTCAAACTAGAGATGGGAAAAAATATTTTATCACTTTTATAGATGACTATACTAGATATAGTTATGTTTATTTAATTTGAACCAATGATGAAACTTTGGAAACTTTCATTCAATATAAGAATGAAGTTGAAAATCAACTTCGTAAGAAAATCAAGAAACTTAGAAGTGATAGAGGTGGTGAATATGAATCACCTTTTGGTGAATTTTGTAAAGAACATGGAATAATTCATCAAACCACTACTCCTTACTCACCTCAGCAAAATGGAATTCCTGAAAGAAAAAATAGGACTTTAAAAAAAATGATGAATACAATGTTAATAAGTTCTAGATTACCTCAGAACTTGTGGGGGGAAGCAATACTTTCTGCTAATTATATACTTAATAAGTACCCCGAAAGAAAGTGAATCAAACAACTTATGAATTGTGGCATGGAAGAGTATCATCCTACAAATACTTAAAAGTGTGGGGGTGTTTGGCTAAAGTGGCTATTCCTAGTCCTAAAAAGACTAAGATAGGTCCTAAGACCATTGATTGCATTTTCATTGGTTATGCCAAGAATAGTAGTGCATATCGATTTTTGATTCATAAATCAGAACATTCCGAAATGCATGTAAATACTATTATTGAATTTCGGAATGCATCTTTCTTTAAACATGTATTCCCAAATAAGACTGGACAAGTGACTAGTAACAATAGAAGATCTCATAATGCTATTACTAGTCAAGATCAAGAACAAGAGTTAGATCAAAAGGAGGAAGAGGAACTTAGGCGTAGTAAACGTGCTAGAACCTCAAAATCTGTTGGTCCAGATTTTTTAACATATTTGTTAAAAAATGAGCCTTTAACTTTTAAAGAGACTATGTCCAATCCTGAAGCTCCTTTATGGAAAGAAGCTGTCAACAATGAAGTTGAATCCATCTTGCAAAATCACACTTGGGAATTAGTGGACTTGCCACTAGGTTGTAAACCTCTTGGGTACAAGTGGATTTTCAAAAGGAAAATGAGAGCAGATGGATCAATTGACAAGTACAAGGCAAGACTTGTGGTCAAAGGATTTAGACAAAAAGAAGGTCTTGATTACTTTGACACATACTCACCGGTTACTAGAATAACATCCATTAGAATGCTAATTGCCATTGCATCTCTATACAATCTAGAAATTCATCAAATGGATGTGAAAACCGCTTTCTTAAATGGTGTGTTAAATGAAGAAATTTACATGGAACAACCAGAAGGTTTTTCTGTTCTAGGAAAAGAAAAGAAAGTGTGTAAATTGGTTAAATCCATATATGGTTTTAAAAAAGCGTCAAAGCAATGGCATGAGAAATTTGACAAGGCAATTATGTCAAATGGATTTAAAATTAATGAGTGTGACAAATATGTTTATATTAAAAACATAGATAAAGGTTATGTCATTGTATGTCTTTATGTAGATGATATACTCATCATTGGTAGTAATAATGACATGATTAAAACTACCAAGAAAATGTTGAATAAACATTTTGACATGAAGGACATGGGCATTGCTGATGTAATTCTTGGTATGAAAATTATCAAAACATCAGAAGGTTATGCTTTGTCATAATCTCATTACATTGAGAAAATACTTGACAAATTCAACAAAGATGATAATCATCTTGCTAGAACACCTGTAGATGTTAATTTGCATCTTTCTAAGAATGTACAAGAAAGTATTTCTCAATTAGAATATGCCCAAATTATTGGAAGCTTAGTGTACTTGATGAACTGCACTCGCCCAGATATAGCTTATGTAGTAAGTAAATTAAGTAGATATACGAGTAATCCGGGAGTAGAACACTAGAAAGCAATTATAAGGGTTCTAAGATATCTCCGATTCACTCGTAACATTGGGCTGAATTTTACTAGATATTTAGCAGTACTTGAGGATACTGTGATGCAAATTGGATATCGGATACTAGAGACTCGAAGTCCACCAATGGATATGTCGTTACTCTTGGTGATGCGGCTGTATCTTGGAAATCTTCCAAACAGACTTGTATTGCTCGGTCTACTATGGAATCAGAATTCATAGCTTTAGACAAAGCAGGGGAAGAAGTAGAATGGCTTCGCCACTTCCTTGAAGATATTCCAATTTGGCCAAAACCAGTGCCTTCTATATGCATACATTGCGATAGTCAATCAGCTATAGGCAGAGCACAAAGTCATATGTATAACGGTAAGTCACGACACATTTGTCGTCGACATAACACCGTAAGACAACTACTCTCTAATGGAATTATTTCCATAGAATATGTTAAGTCTAAAGACAACATAGCGGATCCACTAGCCAAAGGGTTAGCAAGAGAATTAGTTGAGAATTCATCGAGGGGAATGGGGCTTAAGCCTATTAAATAAGAGTTACCACAACGGCAACCCAACCTAGTCGACTAGAGATCCCAAGATCTAGGTTCAAAGGAACAATCGAGTTGTGAATGACTCAAAAGGATCACTGGGGAGTCTAACTCCTATCCATTTTTTTGATGAAATAGTGATGTCTACAGCGTTTGAGGTTAAGTAAAATTTTAATGATTCTTGTATCTTGGTAAACCTAATGGAGTATGGCAGGATACTCTTCATAAGAATGACCTATGTGAGTGTGAACTGGGCCAGTTCTATGAGATTTGTGAAGGGCTACAATTCTCTAGAGCACTCATGAAAGACCAGGTTGTTCAGGGCCAAAATAAACACAATAATGAGAACTAAACTGTGTCTGGAGATATACTGTGTGAGTTCTATTGTCTTGGTTTACACAAACGGCTGAACAGTTCAAGACATCATGTTCACTGGTTAGCTAGTAAATCCGATAGTGTCTCACAAGAGAAGGTTCAAAGCCAAAAGCTACCTATCATTTGCAGAATATTTTCAATTTCTGTACTCTCTGTATTTAGATCATGTTGTTGTATTTTCTCTCCGTCAAATTCCATTCATGTGGGGGATTGTTGGGAAAATGGTTTAATATAGGCATTTTTTTTAGCCAAATTTGAGTGGGCCCCAAACGTCTTGTGGGGTGGGTCCGAAGAGGTGAAGTGTTCCTTGCCGCGTGGCAAATCACATGGTGAAGACGGTACGTCAAAACCATTTATGAGTGAATGGGAAGTTGACGTCGTTTTCAAGTCTAACTTTAATTTTTTAGATAAAATTCTTTTGAATTTTTTCAATAAAAATTATTGTGGGAATTTAATTTAATTCTAAATTCAAATTTTGGGTTCCTAAGTGGTTTCCTAAAATTTGTAATTGTGGGAATTTAATTTAATTCTAAATTCAAATTTTAGATTCCTAGATGATTTCCTAAAATTTATACCTCTTTCATTATTTATTAAACTATTCAAATAGTTTAATATATATATATATTCCCTATAGTTTAATTAATAAAGCTCCATCAGTTTGGAACAAGTTGCACTAACGGACAAACTTTTCAAATTTCTCTAACGGAACTTTTTTCAAGTTGTTTGAATTTTTTGCAACGGTTAAACCTTGTTTGATGTAGTGGTGCACCTTTTCTTTTCAAATAAATACCTGTTCGGGTATGTTTGAAAGGTCACCAAGTGGGCTATATTTACATATCACTTTTCCAGCAGTTCGGATCCGAAAAAAAACATTGAGTCTGAAATTTCGTCCTTTTGCTGTCCATTTCCTTTTAGTGCATTATTCTTCATATATAATTTTAGGAATAAATATTCAGAGAGTTAGAACACAGGTTTAGTTCGCCGAACAATTTGTTTTGGAGTGCTACTACAAATTGGTTAAGATCATTGTATCCAGAGAGATAGATGCCACTCAACCGTAAGCACCGTAGCGGGGCGAATCTGTCTTAAGGACAGAGTGTCACACACTCGACTTGGTCTTTAATTATTGATTCGGTTCAACAAAATAATTTCTGCAAGTTTATTTTATTTAAACAGAAGATTGTTCCAACAACTACCACCTCCACCAATCTATCACCGACACCACCACTCCTTCAGCTACCCTTCTCATCCGAAATGCCATTTTCCCGGCAAAGAATCATCAAAATCTAGTACATTATATTAAAGAGCAATTTTAATCTTTATGCTTTTGAATTTCTCTTTCCTCTCCATGCACCCATTCTTGAACCTAGTTTTGATTACAACTCTTGGAACCATTAAGGACAAAGACACTCAACAAAATAAAAATTAGGGCTGATCTAGGTTTATTTTGATCTAATTCGAGTTTATATAGAAGATGAGAGAAGGGGTATATATATGTATAACAGTTATATTTGCAATGGTGGGTCTACTTTACTTTTTAGACTAATTTGGGTTCAGATCCAATCCAAAGAGAAGAGAAGAAAATAGGGAAGAGTATGGAACATAAGTGAAGAGATGGAGCTAACGATAGAGAGAAAAACAATTGGTCTTCGGAAGAGAGGGCAAAATGGCGGCAATGCTTTGAGGAGTTGCTATGAGGCTTTCTAATGGAGACTTAAAGGTGGTGACGATGGTGACAGTGGTGACGGTCGGCGTCAATGATATAATGTGTGAATGTGTGTATGTGTGTGTGTGTGTGTGTGTGTGTGTGTGTGTGTGTGAGAGAGAGAGAGAGAGAGAGAGAGAGAGGAGATGAAAATGGGTGTTAGGATTAGGGTTGTTAAGTTTTGGGTGTAAGGAGAATGAGGAATGATAAGAGTGAGGATAATAAATGAATTATAGAAATAATAAAAATAAAAAATTGGATTTTAAAGGTGTAAGGAGTTAAACTTGTGGTATAAATTCTAATCTAAGAGTTATACTACATTTACTGAATTTTGACTTGTTTGAATCTCTCGAATTTTGGCTTGCCGGTTGTCCGGCCAATCCTTCGGCAACAAGTGTAACAACTGTGATAGACAAGTATTGCACCACCAATTATCCAGCTAATCGTCTAAGCGGTCAATCGACATGCACAAATTCAAGCGATTTAGGCGAACTCAAATTTAGTGAATAAATTATTTTTGTTGATCTAAATTTTTTTTTCCTATAAATAATATATGCGAAGTGCCTTATAAAACAAACAATTGATATAAACAAAGTGGGACTCATGGTGGGCTTTGTGGGTCTAAATTTTGAAAGAAGCCCAACATTTTTTTAATATATATATCATAATTTGAGAAACTTTCTCTGTTTTCTTCTTCTTCTTTTTTTTAAGTAAATCATACTAAGGCCGAGTTTGGTAACTTTAAAATAATCTATCTTTTTATCTTTTTTTTATCACATCACCTCTCTACTTTTCTGCACATCTTTTCGTAAAAAGACAAAAAGTGCACTTATTTAGGTCATCCCAAACAACCCCTAACTTTTTTTAATTTAGAAAAAATATATATTGAGTTTTACAAATTTAATAAAATTGTATAATATTTTTATAAAATTTTAATTCATATAACATTTTATTCCCTTCTTATTTATCATTTGTTAACCATATTAATAAAAAAATTATATTAAATTTACGTGTCTTCCGATTATATTAGAAGCCAAACAAATTAGTTTTGTTTGAGTGCCATTTTTTGCTCTTACAATATTTCTTTGAAGCCAAACCCCTACACACTAAAATTGCTTTCTTCTTTTTTCTCCTGTAAGCACCCAACTCCAACAATCCCATTCTCCTTTCATCTTCAACGTTGCTCAACTTTTCCCTTTCTCACCTCTTTCTCTACTGCTTAGCTCCTCACTATTTTTTAAATGGAGAGAGAAAGAGATCATGACAATAGAGAAGGAGATAAAGATTGTGACAAAGAAAGAGATCACAGGAACGTGGTAGGGAGTCATAGTGCTACGACATTGCTAAGGTAAAGCTAACAATGGTGGTGCTGGTCAATAAGAGGTCTGAAAGACGGTTGAGGGTGGCATGACAGGCTAGGGAAGGATAGAGGCTGAAGGTTGGTGTTGGGAGGGATGAGAGGTGGTGTCATTGAGCGGGAAGTGGCAGCAAAGCTAAGGTAGTGCCGATGAAAAATTAGAATTAGAGTTTGAATTTAAATAATAGGAATAATAGCATAAAATTTTATAAATTGATAAAATTGTAATAACGAATTTTAAGATTCGTTTGGAAATTAATTTTTTAAAATTTTATAAAAAATAAGAAAAATAATTTAACAATTTATAATGATATTTTATAATCATTTCTCGTACTGTCTTTTCTTGTTTTACTAAAGCTGTTCTTGGGCAAGTGGGTTGAATTTGGGTTTGGATTAAAAAATTACAAAAAAATAAAATAAATTAAATAAGTTAGTAAGACAAAATGTTATATATAAATTATAATTATTTTATTTTTTCTCTCACAAAAAAATAGAAAAATAAAATAAAATATTCCAAAACGGAACTAATTTGACCAAGTTAAATTAAGAGTTAATTACCTAAAAGTCTTATTTACAAATGTTATGGTATCTCAAGTTCTATCTAAAATTTTTTGAACCAATAAATCCTATTAGTAAAACTGAGAATATTATCATTTTTTTCTCAATTTTTAAAACTAAGAATATTATCAATTTTGCATTGTAATGTTCTAGATAATCGTTTCACTAATTGTTCCAGGTAATGTTCCAGATAATCATTTTATTTTTTCTTTCACAAAAAAATAGAAAAATAAAAATAAAAATCCAAAACGGAACTAATTTAACCAAGTTAAATTAAGAGTTAATTACCTAAAATTCCTATTTACAAATGTTATGATACCTCAAATCCAATTTAAAATTTTTTCAACCAATAAATCCTATTATTAAAATTAAGAATATTATCAATTTTTTCTCAATTTTTAAAACCAAGAATATTATCAATTTTGTATAGTAATGTTCCAGATAATTGTTTCACTAATTGATAAAAAAATAGAGTATGAGATTAAACGTTTTTGTCATTTTACTTATTGGTTTGATTCAACTATCCAATAAAACCAAGAAGATTATCAATTTTTTCGTTTTTACAGTTTTTTTTTTTAATTTTGCACATAAATGTTCCATCATCATACTCCTTTATAGACATAAAATTTTTAATTTTACACAAAAAATAATTCAGTTTTTTCAATTTGTTTTTGGTTTTCCAAAAATATTTTTCAGAAAATTCTACACTACAAGAAATTGCATTTTTCGCAACGCAACAAAATATGTTGCTAAAAGGGAAAATTCGTTGGCAAAGAGTTTTGCCGACACACAAAGCTACGTTGGCAACTCGTAGGCAAAAGTGAGTTGGCAAAAGTTTTTGCCGACGAAATTATTATTGCGTTGGTAAAAGTAATGCCTTTAGTGACGACTCCATCCATCGTCGGCAATTTACCTTGCGTTGGTAAAAGTCATTCAAATATGATGATTGTGTGGCACTTTTCGCGACACAAATTTGCATGAGCAAAAATATACTTTTAGCAACAACATATGCGTCGGCAAAAGTAAACTTTTAGCGACACATTTACGTCGGTAAATGTTGCCATTTGCCGACGATTTGTTTGTCGCTAAAGTTTTACTTTTGGCAATGACAAATTGGCATTGGCAAAAAATACACTTCTACCAACACAATATGAGTGGGGAAAAGTAACTTTTAGCGACACATTTGCGTCGGTAAGTGTTGCCATTTGCCAACGATTTGGTTGTCAATAAAGCTTTAGTTTTGGTAACGACAAATTGGCATTGGCAAAAAATACACTTTTAGCAACACAAATATGAGTGGACAAAAATAAACTTTTGGCTACACATTTACCGACAAGTTATTTTGTCAAGAAAGCTTTACTTTTTAACAACGACAAATTTGCAGCGACAAAAATAATTGAAACACATTTATAATTTTTTAAAAGATTTACAGATTTACAAGAGGCATCCCTCAAGTATCACTATAACAAACTAATAACATTGATATGAAATCACACAAAATACCCCCTTCATACCCCCTCCATACCCTTCCAGCCAAAACACCAACAGTTGCCCGAACTTACACCTAATGACAACCCCCATTAATGAAAACCTGATCTATTACAAATTGGACAAAAAGTCCTACACCCTTCCAAACATCAACAACACCAGCAAACATCCAACAACAACACAACAGCACCTCATCGTAACAAACACCATCACAGCAGCATCACCACAGCATCTCAACAACAATAGCAACATCACAGTAGCACCAGAAGAATAGCAGATTAGTATAGCAGATCAGCAAACTGATTCAACACAGATCATCACCAGTTCAGAAAACCATTTCAACTCAGTAACCCAAACAAAATCATATAACCAAATCAGAATTGATGCAGCAGTTTACCTCATTTACCAGAACAGTCAGAAAACAAATCAAACAAAACCAGCAACAAAACAACTCAACCAAATCAGAAATCAGGACAAACAGATCGCATCAATCAAAAGCTGCATCAGAGGCAGAGCACACAGAACAGAGCCAATCAGCACCAGATTCAACGCAACACAGCATCATGGCACAAAAGTATCCACCAAACAAGCTTGAATAATCACCAACCATTTCCACACCTTAAAGATTTTGACTCACCCATTTTATATTTAAGTAAAAATTCAAACTAATTCACTGGCTGTCATGTTTACACTAGGAGAGTAAGTTATATAAAAACACTCAATTCAAGTACACCACAATGTTTACCAAGCTAACCTTATACCAATGCCTTTGGAAGCGATAAAAGTAACTAAGCATTGAGATTGTCCATACACCACAATGTTCACTGATGGCTCTTTTCACTGCTTTAGAATGTGACTGGTGCACTGAAATATGAAACAAAGTCGAATCATTTCACTCAGAACCATATTAGTGGCAAATTTATTAAACTCAAATCATTAAATTAGTCATGAGAAAGTCAACAAAATGCTTCTATAATGAAGGTATCAGTAAACAAGATCAGAAACACTGACTTCCTTCCCCCACCATCTGCTAGTGGGGAAACAAAAGAAAAAAATATATATATCCATCCCTACAATAAAATACCCGAGTAATGCACAATTAAAATCTTGAGATTGTTAACCATCCATGAAAGATATTGTGGATTTGTTTTTTTTCTTTCATATAAATGATAAGTTCAGGGCCGCTATGGAGGAATGCTAACCCTTTAGCTGCACCAAGTGCAATTTTGATCCTGTTGGACCAAGGGAGAGGTATTGTCCCTTCAAGAATTTTACCAGCATCAGCTTTTGTTTAAGAAACAGGGTATAAGATTAGACAGATAATAATAAGTTGGTTTGGAATTCAAATTGTTGTAGTAAGTTCACCACTGCCTAAAATCAATGTCCTTTGATATCAAATACAATTATTTTCATGGGTTTTAATGTCTTTTTTTAACAATTGTCAGGAAAGGCCAATCATTGCATATAAGATATTTTTAGTGATCTTGACAGACAAGACAATAATATTTAGGTTCTAATGCCAATCCATGTGTGATAGGTTCTAAGACACATCTCATTTGATGCAGGTGCAATCATTAAAATTTTGAAATATCTGCTGGACATGCATTTGAACGACACTTAAAAAGGCAATAACTAGCGGTGCAACAAGAACTAAGATGAGAATAAACACAGAAGAAATAATATGAAAGATGTCACAATTAAGAAATTTAGGAGCATCCCGTCGACATCTATAAAACTTCAGTGATTCTTACTATGAGAAGATTCAAGAAAGTCAATCTTTTAAGACCAAAATTGGAAGCCTGGAAAGATTAGTATTAGGTACTAGCAATAAAATTAAGGCATTGAAAATGCTATAATGGTCATCTTGAGAACTTCAATTGACCATAATTTGTTAGAATAAGGAATTGTAAATTGACTCATTAGAATGCATATCAAACTTCTAAGAAATTATTTTTCAGATCTGTTACTATTCTAACAAGGATCCATGAGTAGATCCCAAAATTTGTTTTGTCAAGACCTTGTATCTTAATCTTGCTAAAGCAATATGCATCGAGAGCCAACTGGAATAGATTTGAAAACCACAAATTTTTTTTCTTTAAACCCCAAATTGAGATACCTCCATTTTAATAATGTGCCCAATCATTGTCTCGAGGGTTCAAGGCCTTCTTGCAAAAGTTCCTATAACCTCATCCATGCGCTTTCTCGGAAGCAGAAACCGTAGTTCATTAACCATACAATGATGGCTCATCTAAAATAGAATCAATAAATCAGTGCCTTTGTGCAGGTAACACACTCCATAAACCACAAAAATAGACATTGAGAATTTCCTTGCCTTAATTAACTCATCATAGATAAACCTAGCACATTGAAGGCTTGGGTCTAACAAACGAACTATTTGTCTTCGAACAAGAACTTCAAATGGAACCTGCAAATTAGGATTAAACTAAGATAATGAAAGTTATAGTCATAAGAAGAAAAATAAAAATCAAACAACTTCCTTAATGAAAAACATAAAAATAAGACCTACCTCTGGTACAAATAATGCAGATTTAGGACCAATTGCATTCTGAATGGCAGTTCGGATGTCATCATCAGTCAAGTCCTCACATGGATCCACCTCCTGCAAGACAGATAAAATCTTCTCAAATTTGATAGACTAATCGTAGCTTAAAGCTCATCTTTGCGCCTCAGTTATCAATACAACAATGATCACAATCACACATAAGAAGCCACCTGGCTAATCCATAATTTTTTTTTGGATCAAAGTGGCAAAGGACTTCTAAAAGCACACTCCGACTTGCTATTGCAAAAGATAAGTTTTACGATGGATGGAGGAACTGACCTTTAAACTATGTTCCATTCAATAGCTACACAGACGAAGAGAAAAAAAAAAAGACAAGGTAGAGTAAATCTCATAACCATGCAACTTTAGAATGGTAGTGAAATATTTCCTCACAGTTCCCCTTCAACCAGTTACTAAATTAAACATTCCCATATAAGATACAAAGTCAGGCCTCTAGGGACAACACCAGAAAAACAATGCACGAAGTAGAAAAAATGGTTGAGAAATATTTCCTCACAGTTCCCCCTTCAACAAGTTACTAAATTAAGCATGATATAAGACACAAAGTCAGGTCTTTACGACAGCAGCACCAGAAAAAAAAACAACGCACAAAGTATAAAGCTCGGGAATGAAACTTTTTGCAGTTTTATTTGATTAAGAAAAGGTGGCAAAATATGAAAATACTTGATAAGAATAAAGGACCTGCAATCTAGAATGCCAAAAGACATGCCAAATCACAATTAATGTCAAGAACACACACCTCAATATATATAATCTTAAAGATAAAACAATTCAGAAAATGAAAAGACAAAAACAAAAACAAAACCAAATTCTGGAGATTAGAAATGACATAAGCAAATTGGCCTTGTTTGAACCAAAAACTCTATATAATTCCACTAAATGGGTCCCTCTTTTTTCATTTCTCTTCGCTGATGGGTTCACAATAGTAAGACACAACTAAAATTTAATCAAATTTAACATAAACTTACCCAATTAACCAATAAATAAATAAATAAGCAATTAGACAGATTACAGACCAGAAAAACAAAAACTCATTTTGAAAGCCGCGAACTTTAACCAATGAAATTAACAAATGCATCATACACACATATCTCAACAACCCAAGAAGAAAAAAAGTTATTCTACCAATTCAAGTCAAATTTAGTTAAATTACCCATAAGGAATTGAACCAGGAATGCATGCGAAGGATCAATAGTCCATAGGTACTGCATTTGCAATTGGTGTTAACATAACTTGACTAAATGGATGGTTAATATATGCACTAGTGGTCATATTCCTGAAACTCATAATAGTGAAAATAGACAAGCATAGATTCATTTAAGAAATTGAGAGAGAGAAGCAGGGGCATTAAGATACAAAGCAAAAGGGAACAAACCTGTAAGGGCAGACTAAAGCACCGATCTCGCACGGCAGCAGCAAACAACACAAACCCTACGATCAAGAGTGAAATCGTGAGGGAGAGAGAACTACGAATTCTGAGATAAGAATGTGCAAGAGTGAAATCGTGGAGATTGATTTGGGGAGATTTGATGAGGGAAAAAAAAAGGAAGGGAATTTATCGCCAACCAGCACCTGCTACCCCAAAAAAATAAATTAAATAAAATAAAATAAAATAAAATATTCAAAACAATTTTTAGATTTGTTTTTTAAAAAAAATATTAAAAATAATTTCAGAGCAATAAAAATCAAAATTATATTTTTAAAATTTTAAAAAGTATTTATAACCTAAAAGATTAAAAAAAAATTAGATTTGTTTTTTTTGAAAAAATTAAAAATAATTTGAAAGCAATAAAAATCAAAATTATATTTTTCAAATTTTAAAAAGTATTTATGACCTAAAAGATAAAAATATACAAAAAATATTAAGTGTTTTTTTCACCCATTTTTTTTTTTTAGTTTTTTAGGAAAAAAAATTTGAAACTAGTTTCTAAAAATAAAAACAAACATATTGAAATTGATAATCTAATCATATTCTTTGAAAAAATTTAAATTATATCAAATTAATCATCTCAACTTAAGAGTGTGTTTGAGCTCAATGTGTTCATTTTGTGATCTAATTCAATGATCATTTTAATTTTATAATTCAGTAACTAAAATATTTAAAACTCTTTCAAAAATTATAATAAAAAACACAAATCACTAAATCACATCATTCCATTAGCAAAACTTTTACCGACGAATAGTGTCATCGTCGCTAAATGATTAACTCTTTGCCCACACCAACTTGTCGTCGCCAAAAGTAAGCACACTAATAGCAACACTCATTGTGTTGCTAAAACATAAACCTCGTAGGTAAAAGTTATGAAATTTTGGCGTCAACCAAAAAATTTGGCGCTAAAATAATGTTATGCCTTTTTAGCAACGACAACAAATTGCGTCGGTAAAGGTATACTTTTACCAACAAAATTGATCACTGTGTTGCCAAAAATATACTTTTGGCGATAAAAAATTGACGTCGTCGCCAAAAGTAGTCGCCAAAAGTGCAATTTCTTGTAGTGCTACTTTCTTGTTTTCCGTTTTTTGTTTTTGTTTTTGCTGAATTTTTTTAATATTTTAATCAATTTTTTTAATTTTTAAACACACTTAACATAAATGCACATAAAAAGTATAATTTTTGTGAATTTTGTTTTTTTTAAAAAATTCACTAAATACCAAAAATATATAATAAAAAAATACTAGAATTCAGTATATTTTCGTATTTTTATGTATTTATTAATTTTTAAAAATATTTTTTCACAAATTTTTTACTTTTTAGATACATATAAATAAAGTGTATCTAAAAAAGTAAAAAAAAATGATTAAAATTTTAAAAATATTCACTAAAAGTAAAAATAAAAACAGTGAAAAATAAAAAACTTAATTCAAAAAATTCAAACCAAACATATACATTATTATTTTATTTTTTTTGGCACATAAATTTTTTTAAAAGTTTTTTCAATTTACAAGTTGACAGTTTAGAATTTTGAAAATTAAAATAAATGTTAAATCATCAGGTTCCTTTATATATAATCATAAATGATGAATAATTATTTTTTGAAAGATAATTTTGATTATTAAAAATTTAATGAGACCTAAAATTAAAAAAACCTTAATTAAAACTTAGTAGAACATAAATTCATAAATTAAAACTTATATATAAACGTGCCTTAAATTAATCATAAAATCAAAAAATCAAACAAAAAAAATTATTTCCAAAGAACACTGCACTGCGGTTGAAGTTAGGGGTGCAATTTGGACCGGTTCAATCGGGTTAGGAGGTTGTCCAAGTCCAGCCCAAGTTGTACTGAGACCTGTCCAAGCCCGAATTATAATCCGAGGTTGTCTGCCCAAGCCCAACCCGAGTTAAGCCCGAGTTGCTCGAATTGCCTGAGTTGTAAATGAATTTTAGCTTCTTTTTTTTTTTTTTTTAGCTACATTATTAAATTGTTAAAATTTGACTCTATTTACAAATTTTTTTATTTATAAAAATCATTAATACCATCAAAATAAATAATTTATATAATGTAAGAGAGATGCCACTATAGTAGTCCTTACAATTTATGAGTGAAAAAAAAAAAAAAAAGATTTTATGTTATTTGTATATATAATATATATTTAATATGATTTAATAATATAAATTATTTTAGTATCATGTAATGGCTAATAATTTATATGTATATTTAATATTTTTATATATTTATATATAATTCGGGATTTCGGATTGCTCGGATTATTTATCTTCTTTATCCAAATCTGTCTAAATTTAATTTGAACTTCTGAATTTTTATCTAAACTCATACCAAATTTAAAAATATTTTGTCTAAATCTTAAAAAAAATTCAGACTTAACTTGGGTTAGTTAGGTTAAGTCCGCCCAAGTTGCACAGCTATTTGAAGTCGGCTTTAATTAGGAAAACATGACGTGTAGTAGCTGTGGAGGGTTCTAGACTCGATTCGGGTCGGGGGTAGAGGTCGGTTAAACGGTGCAGGCTCAAAACGAGGAGCCCCAACTCTCTCTCTCTCTCTCTCTGGTTTCAGCATTTGGCATTTCTTGTTTGTTCATCATCATCTGCAACAACAAAACATACACACCCACACGCATATACGCTGAGAGATGGATCCAGAAACAGCGCTAGGGTTTGTAAAGCACGGCGCTACTCTTCTCCTCCTCGACGTCCCTCCACACACCCTTGTCGGCATTGATACTCAGGTTTCAAACTAATCATAACAAAATTCCGTTTGGCTTCCGAGAAAGTTAAAACACTATGAAATCAAACTTGCTTGTTTCTTCTACGTAATTGTTCAATTTTCATTTTTGCAGATGTTCTCTGTGGGCCCTGCTTTCAAGGGTATCAAGATGATTCCTCCTGGTCCTCATTTTCTCTATTATAGTCCTTCCAACAGGTTTTTTTTTTTTAACTTCATTTTTCACTTCTATGAATATATATTTTCCTATATATAAAAAAATTATGGGCTTTTACGTGCAGAGAAGGAAATGAGTTCTCACCAATAATCGGCTTCTTTGTGGACGCCAGCCCCTCAGAGGTTTTGATAACAATTATTAGTTTCTTTATTTTCATTTTCACCTCACAACGAGTTGCTTCACATATATTTTATTTTGATTTGAAATTGTTTAATGTGTGGCATGTTAAATTAGTGTCTTCATTATTCTAGACCATCCATTTTATACACACTGGGGATTTATTGGGAAAATATGGTTGTTGGTTCTCCTACTTGGGTTGGGAAGTTGTTCCTTTGATGTGGTTAGTCAGGGACTAGTGTGAAATTAAATGGTGACCCATGAAGAGGAAAAATCTGAATTGTCATTTATTAATATATGGATGTTACAATTTTAACAGATTTATATAGCAACTTTTATGTGTTGAAACGAGTCTCAAATTATTTGTGAGGCCGAGTAATTTGGGGGGTCACATGGTTGAAGTAAATCAGTTCGTGATCATCTCATTTGTTTTAGACTCTTTCCACTTTGGAGTGAAATTTGAAGAACTGGAGCAGATGCTGCAATGTGAGTGTCAATTTTGAATTTAAAGATATGGGAACAACTGGAATTGCTATTTACGGATCACTGTCTGGTTCAGATTGGGAGCTGCTTTGAGCAGTTGTACATTGCTCCCAAAGCAACCATGTTTGCTGTGGTAATAGGTGCAGCCAAGTCAAAATTTGAGTTGCATCCTATTCAAGTTTCAAGTTCCAAGTGATTGTGGAATGTTGTCACAGAATTAACACAAAGGAGATAGATTTGATTTGAGTACTACACAAATAGTGCATGTTTTCATTTAGTGATTCTCAATAGATATAAATTATGAGTTAAGACTATGTGAGCTGGTGCATTGTCATTTCGCAGTGCAGTTTTTGCAATCAAGCCAAACTGGGAGGATACAATTGAGTATAGTTGTGTTATCCAAATAAACCATGATTAGACTACATTACAACAATTACGTCATATGTAAAGTTGTTCAATATAATTTTTTCAAAGTCACTTTCTTCCACTTGTTACTGTTGTCAATAGCTTTACAAAAAATAAATTGGTTGTTCTATCATATCAAGTTAGGTGTGCCAGACTAATCTGCCTCCTGTGTTGTTGCAATTAACAGGTGATTGTCCGTCAATGGGATCAACAAGAGGAGCGACTTGTCAAACTATCGGAAGATGAGGTCTGTAACAGAATAATTTATGCTTTATTATGAATTGAATTCCATGGGTTGGGATGCATAGCTTCAAGCTTGAATGATGCCACTAATCTGATCATTGTTGTCAAATCTCAAATCAAATTGTGAATCTTATCAAATCATGATTTGTAAGATTAATTTTATTTAATATAATATATAATTTTATATATGTCTATACATATAAAAATACACATATTTAAAACAAAACAAATATCAATATAACTAAATTATGTATATGTATATACATATAAAACCACGTATATCAATATATTTAATAATTGAATTATTATTATTATTATTTTGGTGATAGATAGGTGACAATTATGTCATTTCATGCATTATGCAAACAAAAACAGAAATAAAACCGAATCATAGTGAATCGCACTATTCATTTCAATTTCCTATTCAACAGCACAATTCAAATTGAATCGAATAGTAGTGAATCATAAGAAGAGTGTATTGAACTTCAACTAAGCTGCTCATTGTACATGTCTATACAACGCATTTTTCTTGAAACTGAAAACACTGTTTTCTTTAACATTGGATACCATTTAGCTAATTTATATTCATTTTATCTTTTACCAAAGGAAGAGAGATATTCTCAAGCAGTAAAAAGCTTGGAGTTTGACAGGCAACTGGGCCCTTATACACTAAGTCAGTATGGCGATTGGAAGCGGTTGTCCAACTATATTACAAAGAGTACTATTGAACGCATTGGTAAGCATTGTTTAGTTACTTGGAAGGTCTACATAATTAATTATTGTTTTCTTGTCTAGTTGGGTTGCTCTTTCGATTTTTTTTTTTATTTATATTTTATAAGTGGCTCTTTTGGAGCAGCTTTTCAGGGGAGAAAATATGTATGTTGTTTGCTTAAGGTGGGTATGAGGTTACAATACTGAATTTGGGATATAGGGAACCCTTGCTGTCTCTTTGGCAGTGTGATGTTTGCATTTGTGTGTGTTCCCATGTGCGTAGATTTCTTTTTGGTTCACCTTTTATCAGTTCCCCTTCGCTTTTATTGGTTATTTAGAATTTGGTAGATAAAATAAAAGGAACTAGTCCATTCATAAGCAGAACAAGGTAAAAGAAGGCTAGGTAGAGGAAGAGTACTTTATAGATATCAGTGTTGCTATCAAGGTTTGGGAGATCTTCATAGGGAATTTCAGGTTAGAAATTGTCCCAACCTTTGACGAGGTTGGTGAAAGAGTTTGTCAAGGCAACCTGGAACATGTATGCTACTCCTTTGATTTCAATTCCTTTCCAACATTGAAGGCATTGTGTTGTATATTATTAAGGGGTTGTTTGGGAAGTGCTAGATTAGTATACTTTTTGACTTTTTACGAAAAAACATGAAATATGGATTGGGTTTAAAGTGATGTAGTAGAGAGGTGATGTGACTTAAATAAGATGATTGTGACCTAAATAGGATAATGTGCTAAAATAGCATGTGCTAGTTTAGCACATGCCAAACAACCACTAAGGTAAAATGCACTTTTCAATTAAGTTTGAATAGTTTAATTTCAAATTATTATAAGAGGTCAAGAGTTTGGTCTTCTTAACTGATAAGATAATTTGTAATTATTGTTGAGGTTTGCAAATAAAAGGCGCAAGTCTGAGGTTATACTTGAACTTTATTGTCAACAATTTTGTGAATGTATTAGTTAGACATTGTAACTCTTCATGTTGGTTGACAACGATTAGAGGAATACATTGTGGTGGTGGTAGTGTTGGTAACATGGACGACTTTGATGTACAGTATATGTCAATGTAGAATTGATTGTCACATTACATTATAGGATGAGAACATGTTAGTTTCTCTGCGTAACTTATTACCCTAAAAATTTTTCGGATAAATTACCAATAGGTCCTAATAGTTAGACTTAATTCCCATTAAGTCCTATTGAAATTAGTCTTATTAAAAGCGTTGCTAAAAATAATTTTTTGCAACGTTTTTTGTATATGTTTCTAAAAATTGACAATTAGTAACTTTTTTTTGTCACGATTTTTATAAATTGTATTTGTCACTAAACTTACAATTAGTGACGTTTTTCTATGACGAATTTTCAAATTGTCGTTGAAAGTTGAAAATTAGTGATTTTTTTTGTAACGATTTTTTTAAATTGTCGCTAAAACTTATAATTAGTGACTTTTGTGTGACAAATTTTTTAAACTATCACTAAAAATTAACAATTAGTGACATTTTTTTAATAATGTTTAATGAAAAATGCCATTAATTATCACATGATCTATTGGATAATAAGTCCACCTATTAGGACCTATACATAAGTTTTCCAAAATTTTGCTTCAAGTTTACTAATTATCTAGTCCTGATTGTAACAACTACTTGATGGGGATCTGAAACCATTACACCACTCGATCAGAATAATTTTTTTTGCCATTAAAGGAGAGTGCTTCTGTATATTGACTAGCATGGACATTTGAAATCAAGCATTTTGCCTCAATCAGCAGATTCTCATTCTTAGTGATGGCAGGTTTATGGCTGTTAATTTAGAGACACTTAAAAAAAAGTATCCACACAAGTATTTGGTGATCGTAATGGATACCACTCGATTTACCAAGACTTTCAAAGTTTTTTTGAGACTAAACTGTAGATTACCTTTTGCTTAAATGATTCTCTGCCCATTTATTATAGCAAAATTCAGACAGATTTTATTGTTTTCAGTGTGTTTTTTCTATTTACAGAACCCATCGGAGGAGAAATTACAGTTGCGTGTGAATCTGAGATTGTTGCAAACATTTCTAGCACACCCACAGAGAGAGCTTTGGCTGAGCAGCTGAAGAATAGTAAGTTCTCAAGGTCCGTTGATAAGTCTCAAAGGAGAGGTAGTTATTATACACCAATTCCCCGTGTTATAAAGAACAAGGGAATTCATGGGCAAGAACTTACTTCTTTGAATCTTGACAAGGTATAGGTTGCTACATGTTTGCCTACTGAACCTAACTTTTGTCACTGTTGTACTTTCTTGCTGATTTGTTCAATATTTTACTTATCTGTTTTCAGACTCAGTTGTTGGAAAGCATACTAATAAATCACTATGGAGGTTCTGAAGACTTAATATTAGGCGAGCTGCAATTTGCATTTATTGCATTCCTGGTAGGATAGAACAAGATGACATGTCCCATTGTGTTTTTATTCACGTCTTTTCCTCTCTCTCTCTCTCTCTCTCTCTCTTTTCTTGTTTCTTTTATTTTTTTTACGATACCTCTCATTATATTGCAGAAAATTATCAGATTTATATGATGCCTGTAATTTTGTAGATGGGACAATCACTTGAAGCATTTCTACAATGGAAATCATTAGTTAGCCTCTTTCTGGGCTGTACAGAAGCTGTAAGTATTAATTTGTTTGCCAGTTTTACATTGTTTAAGGACCTCTCATTAGGTCACATAAATTTTGATGCTATATAGTAAGTTAAAATTTTGACATGTTTCAATTGACATAAGGACTCAAGCATTCTTGTGTGGCACTTTGTAGATTGATAAGTGGGTTTGATTTAAGTGTTAGTTTTTCCCTGGAGGAGCAGTTGTGCGTTTCACTATCTTCTTCTTTGAAACAGATTCAGTTTATGCTTGTATTTATGTTATAAACTTTATTTCTCTGCAGCCTCTTCATACAAGGAGTCAACTATTTACCAAGGTAATTTTCAGATATGAACCTTAATATCTTAGATAGTCTCGCTTTTTTATTGAGACTGTGAATTGTGTTGATGTTGAATGCCACTCAATGAAGTCTTTTGAGCAAATGTCATTGTCAACTTTATAGATGACATCTTATGTTATGAATCTCTTCTATAAATTAAATACATTTTCTTGTATCATAGTTAATCCAATGATCCTGTCAATCTATTTTTATATATAATCACTTTTTTACTACTCTCAATTAGGACATAACCTTCATTAATTCATGTACCATGCAATGTCCAAAAAAGAAAGAAAAACAAATGAATTCATGCGCCTACAACTTATTTTTATTGCACCTTCAACTTTGGCATTGTTGCTTTTTATTGTAGTTGGTAGGCATTGGTCTTCATTGCACATGACCAACGTATTTGCCTACTCCCTATTGTCTTATATCTGTTTTGTTCCGTTTCTGTTTCTTTTCTAGATTATGTTCTTATTTGACTGGCATTTATAACATTCTTGAGATGCTTCTTCGCTGCTTGTATTCTATTTGTTACTCATAATATATATATATTATTTGCTGTGTTTTTTTCAGTGATATCTGAAATTTGTATAACATCTTGCAGTTTATTAAAGTTATCTATTATCAGCTCAAGTATGGATTTCAGAAAGAGCACACAAGTACTGGTGGTGCAGAAAAGGGCACATTAACATTGTTAGATGAGTCTTGGTTATCTGATAGCTTTTTGCACCATCTTTGCAAGGTAGTCTTCTGGGGTGATTAAATTTTTTATTAAGACACTGGAAATTATTGGCAAATTCTAGTTCTCATGATTGCAATTTGCATCACTCTGCAATGCCTTGAAACCGGTATAGTGCCACTTAAAAAAACGCTCAGGAATTTTGTGACTTGATCTTCTACCAACTCATTAGTATTGAATTCAACCCTACCTTTGAATGCTGACAATTTTCTGAAATACTGTTGGGTTAAAGAAACTAAATTATGAGTTGATATTGATCAGTCTAGCATATTCTAATAACTGAGTTATTATTACAGGATTTCTTTTCGTTGGTGCTAGAAGCCCCAGTTGTGAATGGAGATCTTTTGTCATGGGTTTGTATTCTAGACTTCTCTCTATGCTCCACTTTGAGTAGATTATTTTTCTTAATTTAAAAATTGTTTCAAATCTACAAAGAATTTGAACTCTCTGTGTATTCTTCCATGACGAATGTTAAACAATCATATCCTAGGAAAATTAGACTTTCTGGGTTAACTTTTTTTTTTTTTTCGAAAAATAACTTTCTGGGTAACTTGAAGTAGATTCTAGAAAGACATGGTGTGGATTATATAATCAAAGATACATACACACCCGGGGGAAAAGTAAAACTTACAGTTGTCCACTTTTTTTGTCTCTTCCTTAAGGTAGTAAACATCATCCCTTATAATGTGGAGCAAAGTATTTGTTTTTAAAGCTTGTTTAATATGTACTTGAACGAGTTAGGCACCATGTTGAGTTGAGATACATAACCAAATATGATCTATATTGTATTTCATATTTTCTTAGGATACTTTGCATTTATAAATCTAAAAAAATAAAATAAAATAAATAAAAACTATAATTATTGAAGAGTAATTTGCATGTTTCAGTTCTCCGTAATGTAAAATTTTATATTTACATTACCCAAAACTGGAGATCATAAATTGATGCATCACCCAAAACTGCTTGAAAGAAATTTGAAATATAATGAACAACTGATAGTTTTTTGAATGAGAATGTTTAGTTGTGAAATTCATCCACTTTCAGTCATATTTCCGAAGTTGATTGTAGAATGCCCACAAAATAATGTTGTGTGGAGGAGTTGAGTTCAATTGTTCTATTTTTATAGACCAGGAAATTCAAAGAGCTGCTTGAGGACACTCTTGGATGGGACTTCCTGCAGAAAAATGCAGTAGATGGAATGTACTACGAAGAGGATGACGAGGTCAGTGTGTAGTGTGCAAGAGCTGTTTTTGACCATCTTTACTTTCTTACATAATTCATGACTCTCTCTCTCTCTCTCTTTCTCAACTGTTAATTATCTTTCAATTTCTGCAGTTTGCTCCAGTTGTTGTGATGTTAGATGATTGATCAAGGTCTAGCTGCCTAGACATGTGACAGAAGCCACGGACCTTATTGGCTTGGCCATCAGAAATTGTGGGACAGCATGGTTTTTGGAGTCTTCATGATCTCTGCTTTCAGCAACTCGAATGTGTAGCTAATTATGCTAACATGAGATGAGACATGATATCTTGTTATTTTCTCTAGATCATCGTACACCTTGTTCAAAAAGAACTTGAAAAAAAAAAGGTTCTTCCTGTACCTTGAAATGTGATGTCATTGTCAACTAATAGAGAAAAAATTGTAGAAACATGTATATTTGAAATAATGAAAATGTATATGTTAATTGAGGGGGTTGAATCGTTGACACATATGAGGAGCTAGCTACTCACTACAGAGGAACCCACACTAATGTCTGTTGTGGATCATGCGTACGGTAAGCAGTGAATAATTTTTGGAAGCATACATATTTTTACTGTTGATCTTGTTCTGCTTTATATGGATACTGACTTTAGCAACATGTGATTCATGCTTTGGAAGTTGGCAGCAGGAGTTCATTTTTTTTTTTTTCTTTTAGCAAGTAGTTAGGAAAAAATTATTTTTATAGAAAATTTATGCAGATACAATGATAATGATACGGCAATGGCATTTTGCAATTAATAGTAATTTTGGTGAGGTTTTTTGTTTGTAAGTTATGTGAGTTTAGAATGCAATCATGTTATTTTGTACAGTTTTTTTTTTTTGGTGTACGCGCGCGTGTGTATATTTGTATAGTATTACTCTTTTTGTTATGTAGATGGACAGTGATTAATTAGCAACTAAGAGTTAAAGAAAGACTTGTAATATTTGGTTAAGGAAGAAAGTTTGTGTGCTGTTGGAATTATTTTCAAATAGATTGGAATTTTATAATTCGGAGGATGATTTTGGGGACATGTTTAATTACCTTGAAGGGAATTTGTAATTCTATTTATACTGTCCATTGTTGGTATCCCCTGCCCCATAATTTGTAATTTTATTTACTGTCCATTTTTAGTATCACCCAACTGACCCCATAAAGTGGCCTTGTTGTAGACCCGTTTAAAAATATATTTAAATTTGATTTATTTAAAATGGCAAATTGATTTCAAATTAATTTTTAATACTGTAAGTGAAATATGAGTTAAACAATTCAATTTGTATTATGATTAGGCTCAATTCCCAACTTTTATTCTCTTTCCTTCGTTTGGTTAATTTGGAGTAGAATTTCATTTGGTTAGGTTTCTTTTGGAAGTGTCAAAAAAGTAAATTTAATGGTTTATTGGCTTATTTGAATTATATCATCATTTTACTTTTTGTACATTTTTTCATAATAAGTAAAACAATAAACTTTTTGTACACTTCTCAAAAGGGTTAGTCTAATGTCTTTTTCTAACTTTTAATGATGGAAGATCCATAATATATATTTTCTGTAACTTAAGGTCTCTCACCCATATAGCTTATTCTAATCTACTTGTCTGCACTTTTTGTACCCTTTTTCTTTCACACATTGTCGCTTTCTTTGTTGAACTAGGCAAGTCTTTTCTCTCGATCAACATGTTCACTTTTATCATAGCTCTGATTTAGCAATACTTAGAGCATTGAGAGAGGATGAGAGGCGTCAGAACGCTTCATTGGCGCCAAAGACATCAACAAGAGTGATGGAGGCTATGCGTGGTGTCTCGTTCAGTGGATTGGCTCCTGGTTGGACAGATCAAGTCCCTGAACATCGATCAATAGATCAATCAGCTTAGAAGTTTGAGACCATCCACCACCACAAATCACAATTAATGGTGACAACGATGTTCATTTTATATACTGTTATCAATCTTGTGTTACTTGGAAAAGTTGAACAATTAAATATAAATTTGCCTTATTTCTCCAAAAATAAATAAATAAATAAATAAATCCAGACACACACTCAAATATATATATATATATATATGCAGTGTATGCAATTCTCCGATCCACACCTTGCACTTGAATTCTAGGGTTTATGTTTGCTCGATCCAAGCGAAGTTGAGAAGCATGCGAAGCCACAGATATCTTCTAATTCTAGTTTGAAGAAGAAGAGCATTTTCAATCCTCAACCAGACCTATGTTTGGAATCTTATTTGTTTGTTACTATTTCTCAACCAGAGCTATGTATATATATATTTCTTGTTCATTTGAGTTTGTTATTATACTCAATTTAACTACTCTAGTAGACAAACTCAGATTCAAGCATAAATTTGAGTAAGAACATTTTCAATCCTCAATCTCTTTTTGTGTATGTGTTTATTGAAAGTTGCTTGAAATCTCTCTGTGAAAAAATATACTTTTCTTTGGTTTGGTTAAAACACAAAGAAAAATTATTAGCAAATCAAAGAAAATTGTAAGCAAATCACAGAGAAATTTATGAGCAAATTAGAGAAAATTCAACCCAGAAAAATTTTAAAACACAGAGAAAGTCAGAAAAATTGAACAAATTAGAAAAATTTCTCTGGATCAAAATTTCTCTAGATCTACATTTCTTTAAAAAAATGTAAAGGACCCCAATCACTATGAAAATATTGTATGTTCTTTATCCTATAAAATTTTAATACCAATAACCTTAAAAAAAATTCTCTTCTCAAAATAACCCTTAGAATAAAAAGTTTAATGCAAAAATAACAATAATAATAATAATAATAATAATAATAATAATAAAAATAAAGAGACATGCAAGCTTTAACAGGTGTGAATTCCCCAATTGAAGAGGCAAAAATAGTAGGGGATACATATCGGTGGACTTTTCAAAAAAGTATTTATATATTCGTGGTAAAGTTTATAATTTTACGTTTTAATCCTTATAAAATTTATCATTAATAATATATATTAATTATTTTTTAAAAATTGGATTGATTTGTTATTTTTTTTTAAAATAGTAAGGTCTCGTTTGTCAACTACATATTTTAGTCAAAAACTTATTATAAGTTATCACATCACTCTTTTTATTTTTCTATATATCTTTTCGTAAAAAGTCAAAAAATTAATAAAATAATATATTTCCAAATAAGACCTAAGTACAAACTTTAGGAGCACCACAACACACAATTGACCAGACCCAATCTGTTTCTTCACAAGACTGGAGTACCTAATAATTTTCGGAAGCTATAAGGTCATGTTTGTTTGGCTTCAAGAAGAGATTAAGAGTATGATAAGATTGAATGAGAAGATTATTAGTATGGTGGTA
Organism: Camellia lanceoleosa; assembly: GCA_025200525.1. Taxonomy (NCBI): domain Eukaryota; kingdom Viridiplantae; phylum Streptophyta; class Magnoliopsida; order Ericales; family Theaceae; genus Camellia; species Camellia lanceoleosa. The sequence goes on along the minus strand of CM045758.1, from coordinate 179,122,605 downwards.
CTAAGAGTTTGTTTGGGGTGTGCTATATAAGTACACTTTTTTTTTTTTTTATCTTTTTTGGGTTACACCACCTTCTACTTTTCCGTGCATCTTTTTATAAAAAAGTAAAAAATGCACTTATTTAGATCATTTCAAACAACTCCTAAGTTAGAGATATATGATAAAGAGTGCTTGTTTGTATACCATATAAAATTAATCATTGTGTTTGGTTTCAATTTTCTAGAAATTGAGTTTTTTATTTTTTGTATTTTTTTAATTTTTAGTAAATATTTTTAAAATTTTAAGGAATTTTTTTTTTTTACTTTTCTAGATGTACTTTACTTAGATGTATTTAAAAGGTAAAATATTTGTAAAAAAATATTTTAAAAAATCAACAAATATACAAGAATACGAAAAATGTATTGAATTTTCATATATATATATATATATGTATATATATATATATTTTTAATATTTTTGGTATTTAGTGATTTTTTTTTTAAAAAATTCACAAATATTATACTTTTTAAGTATATTTATGTTAGGTGTATCTAAAAATTTAAAAAAAAAAATCAGTAAAAATAAAAAAATATGAAAAATAAAAAATTTTAATTTTTTGAAAAGTAAATCCTAAGTTATAAAACCAAACAAGCTAAATATTTTTAAATTTTTAATATTTTTTTAATATTATAATTATTTTTTTTGTTCTAAAAAATATAATTTTCACTTAAAAATTATTTAAAAATTCACTAACTTCTTCATTCAATTTCTAATTCCAACATTCTCATAGCTTTACTAATCGTGGGGTCACTATTGTGCTAAAGACAAAGCAATAATTGTGGTGTCTTAATTTGAAGTATATTATGAGTTTATTTTTATGATCTGAACCGATCATTTTGTAAAGTTTGTTGAGTACTTCATGCCTATCAAAAATCATATTAATCGGATATTAATAACTATATAATCGATAATTAAAAAAATAAATAATAAGTTTTTCTTTTAAGAAATAATATAAAAAATATGCAATTCATTCATATAATTATTAATATCTGATTAATATTATTTTTGGTAGGCATGAAGTGCTCAATAAATCTTACAAAATGAATTATTCAAATCATAAAAATAAGTTTATAATACACTTTAAATTAAGACAAAACAATCACTGTTTGTGCTAAAGGCACAACAGTTACCCATCCCCTCACTAATCTTACCATATGGGAAATTACTAATACCCTTACTTATATTACTAACTAAATAGTCTTTAATGAAAAATTATTCAATAATTTTAAAATATTACGTGTGTCTGTATTTTTTAATCAATTATCATTCAATATATTTCTTAAAGTTTTCTAAACACTCAACACAATACTCTGTACTAATCTCTCTACCAATCATAATACTGTAAAATACAAGGTATTCATTCTCCAACATTACTGAATATTTACCCCTCTTTAACCAGGTGTGACGGATTATTAGTTCAATTATGGCCTAAGAGTATGCGAGATGCACGAGCTAGATCGCATTTGAAGTTTGAGCCGTCTTCTTCTCCTTATCCCTCTTAAAAATGGCTCATAGGCTATCTTCCCGCCTTTCCATGTTTCTATTCAAATTCACAAAAACCCATTTTCAAACCCCAAGATTTCTTTCTGGTTCACCTGTGATCACTTCAAGAAACCCTGTTAATTCTTGGCCTTTCCTATTTTCCCAAGGTCCGTACTATCCACTTTCCACCGTCAAAATTATTGCGCTATTCATTTGTTTCATTTTTAATGTGCATTTGCATAATGGGTCTGCAGTTGTATTTCATTTCATTGTGTTTCTGTGGAAGATAAGACACTTTAGCAGGTTGTGTCCGCAGTGTGTACTATGTGTTTGTGAAAAGTCTTCACAGAAGACGCATATTAGTTTTTGCTATGCTTTTGATTGTGTGTTAAAGTTTTGAGGACGCAACGCATGTGTCAATTAATATATCCAAAACTTTGGATTTGCAAGTAGTGAGATCAAAAGTAGAACATAGAATAGAAGCTTTTGACAAGTTGGATTTGGACATGGCTTCAAATCACTATTATCATGTAAAACCAAATTTTAGTGTTCTTCTCAATTAGCCATAATTATAAATTATATGCATGGTTTGCACAGACCTATGTAATGTGGACGGTTACGGGTGTTTGGTGCAACTTATGTGCCTAAGCGTTGGAAGCGTCTATAAGTGAAGGCAGCCAAGAGTCAATCAAGGCTTTAGTACTACACTGCTTAGGGGGTAGTAGGCTGGAGTTATAGTTTGTATCTGTACCATACTACTTGGCTGTAGTAGGAAAGACTGTTCTATATATATATATTGTAACGAGTCACTAATAATGTGAGTCTTCTTATGATTCGTAATACAATAAGCCTCCTTCCATCCCTTCATCTCGCCACATGTCAAGAGCACCAGCACATTCCTATATTTCATACTACTTAAATACTTTTTTTGTAATACCTTAACGAAAAAAATGATATTTAAAACTAAAATATAGCATTTTATGTATATAATAAAAGTCTTACACAGTTATATGAACTTGACTACTTATATATGCTTGTTGGGAGCATCTCTAACTAGGCATATCAGACACATCCTATGACTGCTTTTTAACTTCACAAATTTAAGTGAGTCCATGTAACTTATGCAGATATGCAATTTACTTGTTTTGAATTACAAAATATATGGAAGAACTTTCTATATTTTTTTCCCTTATGTGGTGCGGTTGTGACAAAACTTTAGTTTTGGTTAAGTCAGTCCCCCTTTTCTATAAGTTCTTCCTCTTTGAGCTAAAAGCTATTCGGATATTCTAAATAATTTTCAGCATCACGATCATATGCTAGACGTGGACGTTCGGATTATGATCTCTTCGGCAATGGAAAACCAGGAGATGAGGAATTCAGGAAAGCGTGGCAGAAAGAGGTGGATGAAGACAGTTGTCTCTGGACAGGAAGTGAAGATGAAAGCGATAGTGAACACGGTAGAAATCGTCTTGAAAAAGAAATCAGGAAAGTAAAACAACAGGCAAAGGATCACTCGGACCTCATTGATGGTGATGACAGTGATGAGTTAAGAAGTGTATGGTCTGGAAGTGATGAGGAAAAGACTTTGTGGACTGGTGATGAAGGTGACGATGATGACGATATTCCTACTGAAGCCTACCCAAGTGAAAAAAGCGATGCGTATATTGATAAATTGTTTGAGTTTGAGGAAACACCAAAATATCGAACAATATCAGAACTATTGAAAGCTGAGAAGGAACCAGAAGAGTTATCCCCAGGAAAGCAAGCTAGAAAACTTGCGGTTGAGAATGCTCTGAAAAAACTAAAGAAGGGGCCAGATGGGCGTTACACCAATGTGTGGGAAGTCATGAGTGATTTAGACATTCTGATAGGAGCATTTGAAAATATTGTTTCAGGTCCAGAATATGCAGAGCTCAGACAGGGAGGAGCTAAGAAGTTAAATATTGAGTTCTTCAAGGATATACAAGCACGTATGCGAGATCCCAACTACAAGTTCTCGCCCGAGTTGAAGTTAAAACCGAAAAGCAAGTTGGTCCCTAAAAAGAAATGGCAGAAGGCAGAGTCTAGACGTAGGAAGGCACGGAAGAGGTAAATTGTATTTTTTTCTCCTTCAATGGTCATTGAAATCAAAGTCTTTATATTTTACTGGTGTTTCACATGTCTGTATCTCCCAATACTCTCTAGTTTTTTTTTTGTTGTTGATAATATTGGCATGAAGTGATAGTAATACGAAGACAAGCCATGATTAGAGAGAATTTTTATCATTGATAACTTGGCTTGCTGTTTCCATCTGATATTTTGTCACGAACCCAAAATTGGAAAAAGAATATTTAAAAAATTCTATGAAATAATAGGTGAAATTCACTATGCATGATGCTTGGGAAAGGTTGATCAGACGATGATGCTTCAACTTTACTCTTCTCCCTCACAAATTGGTCACAGATAAACAAAACCTGTGGACATGGTTGAAAAGATAGATCCCATGACAATCAATCTCTAATTGCAACTTGACTTTTGATTAAATATTGCTTGTGATTGATCCTTTCAAATCAATTAAATCCCAAAAACCAGTAATAAAGTCCTTAAAAAGCGATTCCTTTTGAAGAAGCTTCCTTCTAACACCAAAAAATTATTCCAAGACCAAAGAAAGTGGTGCTTCCAATAACCATCAATTCCCCCTCTTTGATGCTATCATGTAAATAATATATATGTTGCAAGTGAAACTTCACTTTCACTATTTTACCATTCTTTGATGCCACATGGGGTGTAGTTTTGGCCTGACAGAGACAAATGGTTAGTTAACTTGATTATAACTTAATTTTATCTTAAGATATGATCAAACACAAAATTAATAAGATAAGAGGAAGGTTGTTATTGTCTCCTTAGATAGTAACTATGAATCCATGATCAAAAGGAGTAATGAGGATAAGATTCATCTCCAAATTTGTGTTGATGTGTATATGGTTGTCACCATCATACAACTAATACTTCTGTTACATCAATCCTTTCTTTCTTTCTTTTTTTTTTTCTTTTTCTTTTTTTTTCAAATTAAAAACACACACACACACACACACACACACACACACACACACACTTGAAAGCTTATTCTAACCTAGTTTAAGGAGGATGTTAAAGATTGAACCTAGTTAAATGAGCTGAAGCATAAGAGCCATAACCATCCATTTCAAATATGTACAAATCTTGCCATTTCTCCATAAGCATATCATATTGGTACACAATATTATAATTAACTCAAGTTTCTACAGTTTTAAGAATAACAGTCTTACTATCATAAATAGAAAAGTGTTCAAAATCTTAAATTTACATCATAGATTTAAATTCTCAATATTTTGTGTGAATATATATGTTTTCTGAGTACATAACATTTTTGGTCTTATATTTGATTGTGATTCTGTTGGGCACTGCGACCTTGGTGAACTTGGTACTACTTTTTTTTTTTTTTTTTTCTCTTTAAAAAAAAAAAAAAAAATCATCTTAGCATGAAAAAGATCAAAACTCACAGTGCTGTGACCTAAGATGCTTTTTGGGCAGATTCCATCATTTAAGACCCTCAATTTGCTGATTTTGTCATTTTAAGAAAGTTTTGTTTTTGTAATTACTCTATCCAAAGAACTCCATTTTGGTTGCCGTTAATGTGTTTTGGTATGTTTCTTTTAATTTATTTTATAAAAAATTGAGCTCAACTCAATTTTCTTTTGTGTTAATTTTTTTGATTTAATTTATTTTTAGCTTGATTAGCAAGCAAATGCCTTTCGTAGTTGTAATTTATCCAAAAAAAAAAAAAAGCCTTTTGTACTCAACTTGGGAGGGTTACACTATTATTATAAAATTTGCTTGTAAGCATTTAGGCTATTCAATTTTTAATGCTTGATAATATTTTTTTAAGAGAAAAGTTCTCTTATTAGCATTTTTGTGTTCTCTAAAAGGGTATTTAGTTTTATCCAATTCTCTTATTACAAGACAAAAAATAATAGAATCACATTAATAAATGCAACCATTGCCTTTTATGTTTGATGGTAAGAAAATTGGGTAAAAATTTTCTTTTTATATATAGTATTTTTCAACAAAAACACACACACATGCATTACGAATCAAGTTTACTTAGTAACTTTGTAATTGTAAGATAGGTGCGTAATTAATCCAACATTCCAACTGATCAGTGAAATGTAATACTTCGAAAATTATTGGCTGGCTTATAAAGCACAGCGATTTATTTATTTATTAATGTATGATACAATGAAACCCAATGAATTACAATCATAATGGAAATCAAATATAACGTATAGTTAATTCCCAAAAAAAAAAAAATCTCCAAAAGTGTGGAGATCATGAAGAAACTATCCCAAAGTGTATGGTGATCATAATGGAAATCACAGAATCTCAAACAACTAAATGTAAATGGAAAGATCCAAACACTGACTTGCTAATAAGATACAAGAATTCTAGTCGACGGGCTAACTCACTCTGTTGATTTGTAAATATGACCTTGGTTGTAGATAGATTCTAAGCAAGAATCTAATTCTACCACCACCACAACCTTTGAAAGTCTTCTTTTAAAAATAAAAATAATAATAATAAAACTTGCATCCCTTTCCGCCCTTTAGAAAAGAATGAATCATGCTTTGTCTTTGAACATTTCAGCATAGATTTGAAAACCCCCACCCCGCCTGCCCGCCCAAACAAATAAAATAAAATCTGCATATATATAACGAAAAGAAAAGTATTGGTGACGTGTGAGCTCATAATTGCGTCAAATTTGGAAGTATAGAAGAAAGCAGCAAGTTGAATGAACAATTTTGTCTATTGATTTTAGTTTAATTTTTGAAACGGTATTATCAATAAAACTAAATTGACACAATATGAAAAACTCAAAAGTAAAATTGCTACAATTAGAATTACAAACAAGAACCAAATTGGCATAACATGCAAACTATAGTGATCACAAGTATTATTTGCCCTGATTTTTATCTTTTAGATAGTTTTGTTTTTGTAATGCATTTAGCTATGAATGTCTATTTTTAGTACCATTTGTTTTGACAAGTTTCTTAAAATTTGGGCTCAACTTAAATCTGTCAATTTTGATAATTTTCTGCTCACTTTTATTTTCATATCTATTAAGTAATTAGCATAACTAGCTATTTACTATTCAGGTTAGGAGTTCTCCTATTATAAACAAGGACGTAAAATCTTGTGTTCCTCGTTAGAAAGTCATGAGTTCCGTTACACATGTAACAAAAATTTGATCTAAAGTCTTAGGGCTATACGTCTTTTATTGAATTATTCTTGAGATTTTGCTCCATAAGATTATTTTTATGATCTAATAATTGTAATATTTTGAAACTAGTAGACAAGAAAATTTAGAGACAAATAATCTTGCTTTTCTTTTCTAAGCAATGGGTACATAAAACTTGTGACTAACCATTAATAAAGCAAATAATGGCAAGGCACATTCTTTATTTAATGCATAACATATAGAATTTACTCAACTCACTTTTTTTTTAACCAAAAACATTATGTTCACTCAAAAAGAGGAACAAAACCAGTTGATAATTTTTAACTACAGACACAAACATGATATGAATATTCCTCACATGACAGAACATGCATTAGGGTTATCATCACTGAACAGAGAGGTCAATCTCTCCTCTGGAAGGTTTGGGCCGGCAGCAGAGACGGTCTGTGTGACATTCCGAACGAAACCAGCTGGTGCCCTCTTGTCATAGACCTGAGAAGCATGAGGATAGTAAGCTACATTGTATGGGATGTATGGCCAGAACTCAGCTCTCTTCCCAGTTCTCTTTACTTTCTTTAAGACCTTGTTTGGATCAACAAAGCCGCTTACTGTCACCCGGCTCTGCTTCCTGTTTAGATCCACAGATTTCACACCTATATATATATATATAAAAATCAATTGAAAGTGAGAGAGATAAAAGTGAGAACTAGTATGTTTATGTTATGATAATATTTAGATGGAAAGAACTAGAAAGATCAAGAGAGCAAGTGATTAGAAACAGGTTGAGGGTGTGAATGAAGGTCATGTTATGGCAAAGAAACATTAAATAAATGAATTAATAAATAAACAAAAAGAAGGGTTTAGGAGCTTTGCTACGTATCTTAATAATTTGGTGATGAAATTGCTATTATAATTAAATATTTAAATGTGTCAGAGAAAAAAAAAGTATTTTCTCTACTGAAATTATTTAATTGTGCCATTGTGAGACTCACACCTTGTGTGAGGTCCATTGTACAACCATCCAATCTAGTACTCTTGAGAAAAGTTAGATTCGATAAAATACAATAACTAAAAATCACATTTAAAATACAAGTACCCATTTGTCTAATAATTTGCATGCAGTGCATTTTTTATTTTTTGATTTTTCACTTATTTTTTCCCCATTCCTTAGAAAGTAATAGAAAAATTGCATTAAGGAGAGAAAGGGAGAGAGAGCTGCATGTATAGTTAAGAACCTTTCATGGAGGAAACAGCATTTTTAACTTTTCTTTCACAGCCATCACAGTCCATTTTCACTCTGATCTCAACTGTCTGAAAGAAAACACAACCCATCTATGAGAAAAAATGAAAGAGCAACATAAGAAAGTACAAGTCACAAAGAGAGAGAGAGTTCTTAAGGATTATACACACATCAAAGTAGCTAGTTAGATGTTGCCAGGAGAGAGATAATGAATACCTGCATTGGTTTGCGTTTGCTTCTTATGCTTGTGCTGGTGACAGTGCAAAAGTTGGACAGATAGTCAAGGGCACCCATCTTCCTTCTCTTTCTTTCTCCTAAAGCAAAACACAGAGAGAGAGAGAGAGAGAGAGAGAGAGAGAGAGGTGAGTGAGTGGTTATATCATCTACACTGTAATTAGACTTGTTGGTACTTGTATATATGTATATATAAGGTGTTTGTTGTTGAACTTTTGAAGAGATGTGTGAACAAGCTGTGTTATATGCTTATATAATGTGCCTTAAAATCATGACAGGGCATATAATGCTTTTGGATTTCTCACTTGTTAATGTTCATAAACTAATTAGAAATGTTGTAAAAAAAAGTACTTTTATGTTTACTTTCATTTTGCTTCAATGTGTGTGGTGGTGCCTTTTGCTTTTCAATTGTTCATTAAAAAAAAAAAAATACCACAATAATAATGGCTCCAGTAGTTTGATTCCATTAACAGTTTGAAAATCAATGTTAACTTTTCTTTCTAAGTTTTGTTCCAGCTAAAATCATTTCTAATAATGGTTTCAGTGTTTTAGGGCATGTCTGGAATTCCTTTTGATTTTTAATTACCCAATTCATTTCTGTATCATCTTGAATACAACCATTTAAAAAAATGGTATATTTTGACTACCATTTTCAAGCATGCTCACTTAATAGTTCTTTTCAGATTTTAGACAATCTTAGGCTGGCACCACCTTCATTCAAAAAAGCATGTTACATATGAGCCTCTATTGAGATATATTATATATGAAAAATTTGAAAATGGATCACATTGCTTTCTAGCGACATAGTAAGAGTATCTGCAATTCCTCTTTTAACTGGACTTAGTTTACGAGAGAGAAATTGTGACTTATATAGTAAATAAATTCATTCAAAAGGAAAATGGATCTCTTGTCTCCTTTTCTCCAAATTCTTTTGTCCCATATCTATTTGCTACCACACGATCATATGGAAGATAGGAAATTCAGAACAAATGAAGAGGTGGGAAGGAAACAAATGAAGTTCAACCAATTCAAAAGGATAACATTAACATCCATAATTACATGTACTCAAACACCAAATGTTCCATCACAATTCCTCAAGGCAAACTATAAAATCTAAAAAGAGAAAAAAAAAAATATATATATATATATACATATATATAAAAAAAAGAAACCCTAGCAGACTAGCAAACATTGTCTATTTAATGTTTTCATTCACATGTGGTTGTCCTCTACAAACACTAGTAGAGACTCAGAGGTACCCCCTTTTTGTAATACTCTAACCGTTTGGTTAAAAAAAAAAAAAAATCAACTTAATTGATTTTTACTTTATGTATTTAATTTCAAGTATTGAATTAAATTATCAAATAACCACCTCAGTAAGAGTGGATATATGCTTAACTTTTTTAGTTTAAAATGCCCTTAAAATTAAGCTTAAAATATATAGATTTCCTTTTTCTAACTTATAGTTTCTCTTTCTTCTGGGTCATACAAAAGAATGTCCACTGCTAAAATGCTCTTAAAAGGTGAATGTATGTAGATTTACTCATTTAATTCCTTTTTCACCATTAGAAATGAGAGGGAGATTCATAATCTAACATTGGGCCGAGCTAAGTTGGGCCGAAGTTCCTTGCTCTGTCAAACATTGGGTGCGCATCGGAACAAGGGCTTAGTCCGGTCAATTTGGAATAACTTTAGACTGCTGGCCCGGTAGAGATGTGCGTTCTGCTGAATTGGACGGGTTTAGTCCTCAGAAGATTAGATCGACCGAGCAGGAGCTCGGTCATGACTGAGGAAGCTCGGTTAAGTCCACGGTGAGCAACTATCAAGGAAACCAGACAAGTAGCACAGTTGTAAGGCGATGGCGTGGCTCCGCACTAAGTATAGCTTGGTAAGGAGTACTACGACTGCAGGAAGAAGATTCTATTATCCGTACACGTCGATATCGTTTGGCGGTTTCGTTAGGTGGCGTTTAGCTGTATTAGCACTGATACGTGGGGAAATATGAGAGGAGAGCAGGTCCACACATCAAGAGAAGAATGGGCACAGAAGCGCGCGCAAAAACTATATAAACGGCGCTGCGTTTCCATACTCAGGTCTAGAACATCTTCTGATCAGAGCTCACTTACCACTTTGTCTCCTCTTTTCTCTCTCTCTCTAAGTGTGCTAACTTGACCGTTGGAGGGGTTTTCCAGCAACATACCGCCAAACGGCAGGAGGTAGGCATGGCGAAAATTGCACTGTCTTCCATCCAACCGAACGTTGAAGGCGACGTGGAAATTGCGCATCTGTCTACAGACCCATCACTTGAAGGCCCACTTTAACCCAACAATGCACCATTGGATTTGGGAATAATAGGACAACCTGTTGGGTCCAATACCGCATCACCAAGAGAGGATGAAGGCATATTTGTTGCAATCATCAACGATGCGCTCACCGCAGAAGTAGCTGAGCAGCCGAGCAATTCTGATTACTTGAACCTTCAAACGTCCCAGGACCCCGCAGAATGTTAGAAGCTTTTCATCGGCGAAATGTGGACACTTTTTGTCGATGGCGCCTCAAACAAGTATGGAGCTGGGCTAGGAGTAGTCTTGATCTTTCCAAACTAGGGGTGCAACTCGGGCGGGTTCGGTTGGGTTGAAGTGCTGGCCCGACCCAATTATGAGCGATCTCAAGACCGCCAAGTTCGAACATGAACCCGAGCTTCTTTGCCCAAGCCCGCCGAAGCTTTGTATTTTGAACTGGGGTTAGCCCGAATTGCCTGAATTGCCCAGAAACTTGTAGGTAGATTTGTTTTGAAACCTGTAGGTAAAATTGATAATTAACAAAGAATTGAGAATTATTCAAAGTTATTTTCTGGTCACCAAAAAATAAAAATTAAAAATTAAGACTAACTCTTTTACTTAATTTATATATATTATATAATTTATTAAATTATATATATATTATATATTATATATTATATAATTTATTAAATTATATATATATTATATATTATATATTATATAATTTATATAATATATTAAATTTAATTCGGGTTCGGGTTGCTCGGGTTGGCCATTGGTTCTGCTTAGTTCGCCCGAATTACACGGCATTAAAAATCGCCAGTTCGCCCAGACATAAGATATAGTTGCCCAAGCCCTAAAAAAACTCGGGCTGGGCTTGGGTTGCTCGGGTTGAGCCCGCCTGAGTTGCACTCCTACTCCAAACGGACTGACCATTAAACCTTCCATCACACTGGGATTTCCTGCATCAAACAACGAGGTTGAGTATGAAGCTCTGCTAGCCGGACTGAAAAGCATACTCTAAATGCAAGCATCCGAGCTGATAGTCTACAGTGACTCTCAACTCGTTGTAAACCAAGTATCTGGGGAATACGAAGCCAAAGATGATAGAATGGCCAAGTACCAAACTTTGGTAAGAGAGCAAATCAAGAAATTCCAAACCATAAGAGTCCAACAAATTGGCCGAGAAGATAACAACCGTGCAGATGAGTTGGCCGGCTTAGCTTCCATGGCCGACAGATCAACCCCCAATCCTCTCCTGATTGAATTCCTCCCAAGATCCAACATTGAAGACTCAGAGTAGACGGAAGTTCTCTGCACCGAGCTAGGTTCTTTTTGGATGGACCCTATCATCATTTTCCTTAAAGAAAGGATCCTGCCGATCGACAAGAAAGAGGCACACAAACTTCGGGTGAAGTCTGAGCAGTTTTGACTTTTTCCATCCGGCGCTTTGTATAAGAAGTCATTCATCAGTCTATACCTCAAATGCGTTCACCCAAACCAAGTCGATGCTTTTCTTTTCGAGATCCATAAAGGAATGTGTAGAAGCCATATTGGCAGGAGATCTTTAGCCTACCGTGCTATTTCGCAAGGATATGCACAAAAATATGTGAGAAAATGTGAGAAGTGCCAGAAGTTCACCTACCAAATTCATCAACCAGCCAAAGAGCTCATTCTTCTCACAAGTCCTTGGTCTTTCACAATACGGGGGCTTAACATAGTGGGACCACTCCTAATCGCGTCGGGCAACCGCAAGTTCTTCATAGCAGTGACAGACTACTTCACCAAATAGGTCGAAGCCAAGCCCTTGGCGACAATTAAAGAAAATAATGTGAAGAAGCTTGTCTAACAAAACGTAATAACACAATTCGGAGTCCCCAAGGCTTTGATCTCCGACAATGGCACCCAATTTGATAAACGGTTGTTTAGAGGATTCTGTGAGGAACTAAAGATAGAATTTTATAATTCCACACCGGCATACCCTTAGTCTAACGGCTAACCCAAAGCATCAAACAAGACCCTTCTAGATGGGCTGAAGAAAAGGTTAGAGAAAGCCAAAGTAAAGTGGGCTGAGGAACTTCTAAATGTCCTTTGGGCTTACCGAACAATACCAAGACGTTTGACTGGGGAGACGCCTTTCGCCTTGGCATATGGCATGGAGGCAGTCATCCCATTCGAGATTGATATGCTCACCATTCGTAACGAAAATTTTGAGCCCGACTTGAACGTCGAAGCTATTGCCTTAGAATTGAACCTTGTAGAAGAACGTCAAGAAAAGATACTAATCTATGTTGCAGCGTATCAACAAGAACTGTCATAAAGTATAACAAAACAGTTCACCCCAAACTGTTCAAGGTCAGGGATTGGGTCTTAAGGAAGGTGATGGGCAACACTTTTATGTCGGGCGAAGGAAAGCTAAGGGCAAACTGGGAAGGGCCTTACAAGATAATCTGTCTGGCAGGCAAAAGGGCATACCATTTAGAAGACTTGGATGGCAAAGCTATACCCCGGCCATGGAACGCAGCCAATCTAAAGTTATATTGTTTTTAGTTTCAATCGTTGAATGTAATTTTTTGTAAGGAACAAACACTCTCCTCCATTTACCAATGTAATTCTTTCAGTCACCATGTGAATTTATGAAAGCTATATGTAATATAAATGAATTACTATACATAGAAAATTTGTAGTGGTTAATGGATTGAATGAACAAGGGGCAACTGTCTCCCAGCCGAGGTGATTTTACCCTGTCGAAAGAGTTGATGACTTGTTCAACTCAAAGCTTTTAGCCGAGATGATCCTGCTCGGCCATTAAAGTTGATAAATTGTTCAACTCTAAGCTTATAGCCGAGATGATTTTGCTCGGCCATTAGAGTCAATCAATTGTTCAACTCTAAGGTTTTAGTCGAGATGATCCTGCTCGGCCATTAGAGTTGATGAATTGTTCAACTCTAAACTTTTAGCTGAGATGATCCTGCTCGGCCATTAGAGTTGATGAATTGTTCAACTCTAAGTTTATAACCGAGATGATTTTGCTCAGCCATTAGAGTTAGTGAATTATTTGACTCTAAGCTTTTAGCCGAGATAATCCTACTCGGCCATTAAAGTTGATGAATTATTCAATTCCAAGCTTTTAGTCGAGATGATCCTGTTTGGCCATTACAATTGATGAATTGTTCAACTCCAAGCTTTTAGCCAAGATGATTTTGCTCAGCCCATAGAGTTGATGAATTGTTCAACTCTAAGCTTTTAGCCGAGATGATTTTGCTCGATCTCTAGAGTTGATGAATTGTTTAACTCTAGGCTTTTAGCCGAGGTGATTTTGCCCGAATCAAGAGTTGATGACCTGTTCAACCCTAAACTTTTGGCCGAGATGGTTTTGCTCGGTCTTTAAGAGTTGATGAATTGTTCAACTTTAGGCTTTTAATCGAGATTGTTTTGCTTTGTCATTAGCATTGGCGAACTGTTCAACTTTCATCCAACTTTTATTCAACTCCAAATGTCAAACCGAGGCATTTTGCTCAGTTTGACTAGTTTATGATTTGGCCAGTTTCAAGTGTCACAATTTAAATGCCTAGCCGAGGACTTTTGCCCAGTTAACACAGTGAACTGTGTTCTACAGCCAAGAATGTTGATGTTTTGTTCAACTTTTATTATGACCGAGATGTTGTGCTTGGTTAAATTAATGGATTCTTTGTCGAGTAAGTATTGCACAATTGCAAGGAAGAATCACAACCTACATTGCAAGAATATAAGAGAGACAAGTTGGAAAAATTTTCATTCATTAACTGTTCAAGTACAAGAGTTGGGGCAAGCGGCCCAGTTACAAAAGTTCAAAACAAAAATGTGGAGAATTCATAACTAAGCTAGGGGGAGAGGTCGGTGAATTCATTTCCGGCTCCCTCTGTGGCAACCTCCAGATCGACCACGGCAGCTTTTTCTTTGTTGCCGATCTTCTTCTGGCCGGCCTCCTCTTCAGCCTCTTCCTCAACTTCTTCCTTGGCCACTTTTTGGAGGGAGTTGAAGACTTCATTGGCATAAGGCACTATATAGACCGGTAAGAAGACAGGGGGAGGAGATGTGAACACCTCGATTTCAGATCCTTGGCCAAGTTTTTCATAAGCAGCCTTCCAACCGAACTTGAAGAAGATGTCCTCGTTGGCTTCAACTTGTTTGGTGTAGTTCTCTTTGGCTTCCTTGAAGTCGAGGTTGTTGGCTTCGTCCACAGCCTTCTGCCTTGCTTTTTTCTCCTCCTCTAGCTCGGCTTTCAAAACGTCCCTCTCTTGCTCGACCGAGACGTTCTTGCTAGCGTTATTCAACTCGGTCACTTTATGACTCAAATTAACAATTCGGTCTATGACGAGATGCTGTTTTTGGATGGCTTGCAAGAAGAAAAAAGTTAGCCCAAGCAAAGAAGAAAACTGAGCAGAGACTTGATGAAATTTTGAATCATACCCTAATTATGGACTTGATCGTCGATTTCACAAGCTGGGTGTCAGGAACATGATCGCTCCCGGTCACGTCACTCGGTAGTAGCATCACTTTTGATAAGTCAAAAATCAAAAGAAGCTTCTTATTCTCCTTAACTGATGCGTTGGCCGGGATTTCTTTACCTCGGTGCTTAAACTCCGGCCTCCACGGAGATATGGGCTCAGCATCTTGTACTGGCTGCTCGGTGCTGAGCTCGGCCACGAGCTCGGCAGAGGGATCAACCGAATAGGCCCGCTTACCAACACGACGAGACTCAGCATATGGAGCTACCGTGAAAGCCAGGGCAATCACGGTCCCTGAACTTTGGCCGACAGCTGGAGTAGGAGAAGGGATGCTCGATAGCTCTGTTAAAGTGGCGATGATGAGGTTTTTAATTCGACTCCTCTTTGCCATTTCCTGCTCTTCGGTCAAGCGGATGAGGGGAACGTCTAGAAGTGTTGGGTGGGAGGCGAAGAAGGTGCCCGCAGAAAATCTGTGACCTTGCTCTTGCGGGGAGCTGAATAACTATAGGTCGGTACGTAACTGAGAAGCTCGTGGCAATCTTGGTGCCTATATCTCAATGCGGTCCTAATCGCCTCTTCATTCGGATATTGATAATTGGCTTGTCACTCTTCGATAGCTGCAAAAGGAAGACAATTAGCTCGACACAATTAACATTGACAAAATCAACTAGTCAAAAAGATCGGCTTACAAGAAGAACTGAAGTCCTTGTTGATATACCAACTGGGCACGTAAGCTGTTTTATAGTTACTGAACACTTAGAAGAAATCATCATCGTGTATGTCCTTATCCGGCGTGCCGGTCACTAATCGTTCTCCGCCCGGTCTTATTTTCAAATAATAGTTGTAACCGTCTTTTGTTTGACCGAGTGTATATTGACGCAGTATTTCGGCCAGGCCCAATTGTAGACCTAGCCAGTTGTTCAGCTTGGCCACTCCATTTATGATCCTAAAAGTGTTTGTGGACATTTGTATAGGGGCTAGCCCGGTGCACCTTAAAAACTCGCACATTAAGGGCTACACAAGGAAGCGCAACCCTCACTCAACTACGCATAGCATGGTGAAAAGGCAGGATTCCAGCCTACCCTATAGGTTTATGTCCTCCTCGTCGAGCTCTAGATGCACATCGACTGGAATGCTGTACTCTTCTCGGAATAAAGCCAGCGCACTCGGCGTATTAACAAGGAAGCGGTAGCTCTCCATGGGAGGCCGGCTTGTTCAGCATGGCAGTATTAAGTTTGCAAAGTTTTACACGGTGGCTGCTTGGTCTTTGAGAGCCCTTGTATTGGTGTGCCTGGTCCCCTAGGACTCTACAGTTAAAAACCAAGTGTAAGTGATAGCGCGGACGCGCAAACAAGCTTGACTTTAGCTCGGTCACTTTGGGTGCAATAACACCTCGGTCTCTAATGGGTAAACAGCTCGGTCGCTCGAGCGGACCAAATTTTAGCCTAATCGAGCGGTCCAGTGCATTTTTTTGCTCAGTTTTTCCCCTAGGTTCTACAAATAGGGAACTTGCTCAGTTAAGTCATGATTTTGGATCAAATGGAGATTTGTAGCCCGGTTGATCCTAGATTCTCACATGCTCATCACAGAAGATGGTAAACAGTGTCAAGGGCGAGGGGCAAAGACATTTTATATCATCACAATGAGACAAGAACCCTAGCCTAACTTCATTTGAAGCCATGAGATCTACTGTTATCGCACCCTAGACTCATCTATGGGAGACAGAGTTTAAGAACACGAAAAAGCATGAAGAACAGTAGAGGGGTTCAAGACTTACAGGTTAGGGCGCGGATCATATTTAATCCGTAAGATGGAGCCCTAGCGACGGTGATAGAACCGAATCGACTTGAGAGGATGCTCTGATCTACGTACAATGAATAGAAAACAAAGGCTGTGTGCTCTAGATTGCTGGGTCGTTTGAGAAAGAAAATGAACAGTGGAGGAAGAAATATGAAAGGGCGTGCGATATATGTATAAGAGGAGAAGAGACGCCAAAATTTGAAACTGAAGAGACGGCATGTGACAACAGGATAAGCGACACGAAGCCAATCAGTGAACGTCACATGTCTATGATGGGACCAGTGCCAATCTTGAGAAGACGGGTTGGAAACCCAAAACGTCAACCAGGCGAGCTATTCGATCGAGCATGCTAACTAGCCCAGTTGAAGATGGTGAGCCAGTCTGGTAGCACAAATGGCTAAGCATGCAGCCAGGCGGTAATGGCTGAGTAAGGGAATAGGCTCGGCCTCTGAATGTAATCTCATTCATGCTAGTGCGAACGGAATTAACGGGCAATTGAGAGGGAGATTCATAACCTAACATTGGGCCGAGCTAAATTGGACCAAATTAAGTTGGGCCGAAGTTCCTTGCTCGGTCGGACATTGGGTGCGCACCAGAACAAAGGCTCAGTTCGGTCAATTTGGAATAACTTTAGACTGCTGGCCCGGTGGAGATGTGCATTCTGCTGAATTGGACGGGTTTAGTCCTCAGAAGATCAGATTGACCGAGCAGGAGCTCAGTCATGACTGAGGAAGTTCGATTGAGCCCACGGTGAGAAACTATCAAAGAAACCAGACAAGTAGCACGGTCGTAAGGCGATGGCGTGGCGCCGCACTAAGTATAGCTCAATAGGGAGTACTATGCGGCGCGGCACGACTGCAGGAAGGAGATTCCGCTGTCCGTACATGTTGATATCGTTTGGCAGTTTCGTTAGGTGGCGTTTAGCTGTATTAGCACTGATATGTGGGGAAATATGAGATGAGAGCAGGTCTACGCGTCAAGAGGGGAATGGGCGTAGAAGTATGCGCAGAAACTATATAAACGGCGTTGCGCCTTCATACTCAGGTCTGGAACATACTCTGATCAGAGCTCACCTATCACTTTGTCTCATCTCTTCTCTCTCTCTCTAAGTGTGCTAATTTGACCGTCGAAGGAGTTTTCCAGCAACATACAGTCAAGTAGCTCATCGTCGTTGTGTTCTCAGGTTAATCGGAGTGAAGCACAGCTTGGACACGAGGAGTACGGAAAATGTCAGATATTTGGCCCCCGTACAAGAAATGATAGAGATCTCTTTTTTTCTTGAACCCCATAACTACCATAGACACATGTCAGTGAGTGATAAGATGGGGAAAAAAAGATAAACAAAAAATAAAAAGTAAAAAATTAGTCAATCCCAATACATTAGGAATGGTAGGGGTCAAGAAAAAAGGAGTCACAATCTTTTTACTTTCACCATTGGACCACATTTCAATTCTTAAGAAAAAAATTATTTTAATTCTTTGGATCATAACAAGAACATATCATATATACTTTTTAAAGAGATAAATACCATAGAATTGAATTGCCTCTATCGAATTGCCTCTTTCCTTTACATCGGAATGGTGACATGGTTTAGAAAGTATTAACAATTTTTATTCACTAATAAATTAATTGATAGGGAGGGAAAGTTATTGGTAGCGTTTGGTTTATTTTTTAAAATTTAAATTTATTTTTAAATCATAATTTAAATAAAACATGTTAATTAAATATATTTTTAAAATACGTTGTAAAATTACTTTCAAAATTCCTCTCTTCTCTTATTATTATTATTATTCAATTAATCAATCACTTTTTCTTTCGCATCTATTTTCTCTCATTTCACATTCTATACATTAATTAATCAAAAAAATAAAAAAAAATTACAAATCATCTCAAAATTATTTTCCAAACTCATAACTAAACAAATTTTCTCTTTTCAAATTATGATTCAAAAACTCAAAACTCAAAATATAATTCCACACTCAAATCATAATTCTAAAATTAAACCAAACGGATTATCTTTTTGAATGATTCTTTCAAAAGCAATGACTCTTATAAAAGAATTAATTAGGGAGGTAAATAATAATCACACCATAAATAATTAAGATAAATTTCAACAAATATAATAAACTTTATAACTTTGGAATAATCATGCTCACTTCTTTTTAATAAAGTTAAAGTGATTGGAACTAATTACGCACTTTATTAAAAATGACTGGAACTAATTACGCATGATTCATGCACATGCACACAGTGACATGATAAAATATATATTTCAATATAAAAGAGATAAGATTATATTATTTTTTTATTCATACAACTAATAAATTATTAATGATAATAAAAAACAAAACATCATGTGAATTAAATTTTAAGAAAATTCAAGGTAATCTGGGGATCAATGTGCTTTCTCCCAACCTAACAAAGTTAATTTAACAGTCATATATAGTGAGTAAAATAGTACTCCATAGAAATATGAAACTAATTCACAATCCCAAAAAGAGAAGATTGGGAGCTCCACAAACATGATGTACAACTTGACCTTTGTGACTATATTTCCAGTTTTTCAAAAAATAAATGTCCCAAAAACATGGGGATCAAATCCCATCCGAGAGAGAGAGAGCTATAGCATTTGCTGAAGTTAAACCCACAATCATAAATTCACCAAACTAAAAAAAAGTTCAATCACCACCAAGTTCTGTTGAATTCCATATACAAACCTCCAAATTCAGCTGCCCTGATGAACTAACGTAACCAAATGGAATCAAAAGAAAATCTACGGGAGGAAGACCTTCCACGCGCCCAGGAAAATTTTGCGTGCACGATTTCAACCGAAGAGAGCTTATTCCTCTCTCTGAAACGACGTCATAGAAGAACTGCTCCTTCGAAGAACTTGGCCCAATACAAGTTATCATGACCGTAAGCCCGATATTTTCAATCCCTTTGTTGAGGAGAAAGAGAAGACCATCTTCCTCGGCTTGAAGAATGAGAAACTGTTCGTCCTTACACAAGTAAACAGGTAAAGGGCAGTTGTATTGGAAACGCCTTCCAGAATCCCAATGTTTACTGCTGAAGTGAAGTGATAATTGTTCGGCTGAGCCAACAAAGCTGCAGTCCTGAAGAGGGCATGGACATGGTGCATAGGCACATGTTTCTTCGTGGTCAGTTTTCTCCGTGTAATTTAATGTTTCCGTGCAACCATAGTCTCTGTTTCGGCAAAACATTCTGACTGGTTCAACAACCACCTCTACATCCCCTACTAATGACATATTTTCCTGTAAGAATCCAACAACCTAGTTATTTATTTTGAGAAACTTAAAAGATATTGAGGGAGAGAGAGAGAGAGAGAGAGAGAATATATATGGAAGACATTGAGTACAAGACTGGAGAAACAAATTCTAGTTCCAAAGCTAGGAACTCGTAAAAATTAACAAAAAATAATATACAGCTGGGCACCTGATTATCAATAGCACCTATATGTTTCAATACAAGGTCTACCATTTCTTTTGTTCAAAAATCTTCTCTCTTTTCATTATTAATTTCAAGTTTTTGGACATAGAGCAAGCCCAAAGCAAATATTTAGGTTGAGTTTGTAAATGAAGTAAACGCTAAAAAAAATTGTTGCTTTTCCCTTGCTTTTACTTTTCCCTCCACAAACATCCAAACAAAACATTAGTTAATTGCAGGTTTCAGTCATTTAGATACAGTGAGAGATAGCCCACAGGGACTTGTTAATCGCAACGGATACAGATCCCCTTCATTACACCATCCAATGGTTGTGAAAATACCACCTCAATGGATGTAATGACTTCTTTTTAAAAAAAAAATTGAAATAATGATAAATTCATGTGACAAATTTATAGCCATTGGATATGTCATGGAGAGGATCTGGATCCAATCACAAGTGCCATATTTCCTTACTATAAGAGACAAAATATTATAACATTCTGAATACACCAAAGATACAATCACGGCGATGAGATTGTTAAACATAGCATAAAAATGCATTAAAATTCTTATTCATTGACTGAACTAAACAAGCCATAAGTACTTACTTGGGGTCACCTACATTAATCTGTTTTCTCTAGTTTGCTTTATCCAAAACTATTTCCTTGATTGAAATTATAAAACAAGCTCCTCTATAACAATTGCCCATTTATTTGACATTAGAATATTGAAATTAAATCATTAGAGGTACATATCAAAAGGAAAATCAAGATTAGAATTGTAAAGAGATTTTAAAAAACGAGAGATTGATGATTACCTCCTCTATAACAATTGCCCCATTTATTTGATCCTCTTTTGCCTACAAAGTAACAATCACAGGTAACAACCATATCCCCAAGAAGAAGATAATGGAAGAGAAAATATAAAGAGAATAAAAAAGTGAGAGCTATTGATGGTTACCTCCTCCATAACAATTTCTCCATTTATTTGATCCTCTTTCATCTACAAAGTAACAATCCCCAACAAGAAGAAAATAGAAGAGAATTATAAAAATACATGAGAAAAGAAGTCGTCATTATTTACACAATGGTATGGATAATAGAAAAGAGCTTCTTTATATATCACCAAAAATAAAGTGGTGCAAGTCGAATCATAAATAAATATGTTGTCATCATAAAAAAATAATAAATAATCAATTTGTAGACATCCAACAAACACTAAAAGACAATCATCAATGGGATACCACCTAGCCTATTAAGCTAATCACTAAAGGCAGGTTCCTCAATCCCCTAAAAGAAAGCAAGATAACATAACATCCCATTCAAACAATCGATTTTGATCTTACAATCAACTCAATTCATTTGTATAAACAACTATCAAAGAGAAGAAAAAATGCACTGCACCAAAAATCTATGTCAATAAATTGAAATTCAATTTGATTTTTTACATGAAAGAAATTCCTAAGCAAGGTCACATGATGCAAAAAGAAGACACATATGCAAGGTGACCAACTCTAATCGTCATCTGGCCTTTTCTGGTTTAGGAAAAACAAGGATCTAAAAATGCATAAGTAAAATATGCTATAAAATCTGATGCACAGAAGGCATTGAAACTATGACTATGGTGGATGGCAGGGATGCCCCAACTAGATGACACATAGCAAGCAGATGTCTGAAGCCCCCCTGATGGCATGGGTTAAAATGGTGTTACTCTTGTCCATCAAAAGTGCAAAAAGCAACGAAGATATCAAAGACGCAACTATTAACAACCTTTCGCCAATGGCCAAGAATGATGGGTAAGAGAAACCAAACCAAGCCTCAAGTCCCATCAGGTAAGAGAAAGCACAAACAAAGAGAGAGAGAGAGAGAGAGAGAGAGAGAGAGAGAGAAAGAGAGAGAGAGAGAGGAGAGAGAGAGACCATTACCCAATGTCTAACAAAGCACAAATTATTGATTTCAAATTTATAAACAAAGCTCACAGTAACACAATCTAAGAATGCAATGTCTTAATTACCGGGTTACCCTCATCAGCAAGGTCAAGACCATGCTCGACTATGGTGTCCACTTCTCTCACTAGCAAGTCATCCGGTTGAGTTCTGTCCACCACTAACTCCATCCCATGGCACCTCTCCTTGTAAATTACCTGCAGAGGAACAGAAAACTTGATGATCCGCATATGTAGTGTCATATATTTATAACTTTAATTTACCTCGCCACGTCCATAACCACCAAGCTCCTTTTCTCGCTTCTCCCTCTCAGTAATTTCTTCCTCACCCCATGAGGACAAGCAGGGAGCAACAATGGGGACCGATTCACAAGGCCCTCCAACAGAGATTCTCTCATAGTAGAAAAGCTGTGAACAACTACAGAGGTAAAATTCTAATCCAATTGTTTGGTTGCATTTTTGTTTTTTGTTTTCAATTTTTGAAAATCATGGAAAACTTGTTTAGCGAACTGTTTCTGAAAAAAAAAATTCTCAAATTTTCAGAAAACCTTTTTTAGGAAATACTAAAAAATTCTCAAATTTTTTATTTGAAAATTCAAAAATTAAAGCAATATGAAAATGACGAGTGTTTTGGAACTTTTTTATTGTTTTGTTTTCGAAAACACGAAAACAAAACAAAACAAAACAAAAAAAGAACCAAACAGGCATAATTCTTCAGAAATTGAATATGAGGAGGTGACATTCTCTACCTGGAGAAATAAAAGGCAACCCCCAACTGCACGTTGTTTCCCTTGACGGAAACGTGATACCTCCCGAACTAGACGGTCAAGTAAGAACTTTCCCCAGTTGTACTGATGGATGATATCCATATTTATCAAGAAGTGGAGGAAAGAAGGACTTACATCCAGCCTTGCTGTAGGGCACAAAAGAGTGCCTAATGCATAGAGGACAAACGACCTCTTAAAATCATCTCCTGCTTCTGGGGCTGCCAACCTATCCTCCAAAAGCCGAAGAGATATCCCACGATTTGAATCAGTGTAACTAAGACGCAATTCTGCAATTACTTCATCAGGACCCGAGTTCACCACATCCTTCCCACTTGCTGCTAATCCGAGCACGAGTTCCACATCCTGTGGTGATAAAGGAATGCGCTCACCACAAATATTCATGCTGCTTCGTGCAGTATTGAACCTCTCTAATAGCCAAAGGCACAAACTGCGACGGAGGGTTCGACATCTAAGACCAAGGAGGCTACCAAATCCCATGCCTTTCACAGCAGCTTTTTGATCAGGGGAAAGGCGTTGTAACACATTGAATAAACGTCCAGGAGAGCACCTTGTGATTAGTTTGGCCTGCAACAAAGAATTTGTAAGAGTTTTGTGTTGTGGTGCAAAACATTATTGCAAACAGTCAAACCAAACCATAAAGGATCCGAGCGGCTTTTTTACGTGTTGGTTGTCGGCTACCTAATACACAACCCTCCTACTTTACCTGGGCTTAGGACCGGCAGAGCTGTTAAGCAACCCCGGCAGAGTTATTATTGCAAACAGTCGTTCAAGAAATATCTTACCTGTCTTCTCGGCTTTGGGACACGGGCAGGAGCAGTGCTCAAGTAGTTATCCCACACTTCACGGGCACGCCTGGTGTATTTAGCTTTCTCCTCAACACTCATTGATTTCCATGCATCAGAAGCTGCCTTTGTAGCCTAAACACCAAAAAGAAATCACATACGGTTAACCATTTTTCAACTATTCAACACTAAATAGAACAATGTAAATTTTAAAAGAAATTCAACAACTTACAGCTTTCAGGCCTGAAGATTCGGGATGGGAAGCACTATACTCCTTAATAAACTCTCGGCTACAACATTAACCATTTAATGTAAACATTTGAAAAAGTGAATGCTTACAGATGCACATTTTTACTTTGAAGAAACCACTGTTACCTAAAATGCACCCAGGAGCATGCGGGACGAGGTGTGGTAACTTGTTTCTTCTTTTTCTTAATCCCTTCAGGCACTGTAAGCTCTTCCCCCTTTCTCTTTCCCATCACAGTATCTCCCTCATTCGGTACCTTAAAGCATATAATTTTGAAAGGTGTTTTGCAGATCACTCACTAAATTTATTTATCAAAAAAGAAAAGAAAAAAAAAAGAATCTCGTCCCACATATATTTAATTTTTGTCCAAAAGGGCACATCTATTAGAATGACAAAAACATACATGATAGTTAGTGTTAAAAAAGGGCATAGAACAGAACTAAACAAGTTTATCCCTGTTTGGAAGTTTTGAGCCATTTTTAAAAGCAAGCAGAATTTCTTTTAAAACAAGAAAAAAGAAAAAAGAAGAAGAAATTTAATGAAACTAATACAATTGGAATCTGCAAGTTGTCCAGTTATTTCTAGAAATTTATTATTTTTGAATTTAATAGAAAATTTGGTCCCTGTACAATCAAGCTATTCATGTTCCTAGTCCCTCTGCTTAAACCTTCACCTAAAAAGACTCTCACCTTCCTAGCACCAATTTTGGTTCTTTTTCTTTTGCATTATGTTTCTCTTCATAAAGATAAAAGTAAGGAAAGATAAAAGAAACTAATTTTGGATCCTTAAATTCAACAAAATTGTTCCTCATTTTGGATTCAACAATCTGCAATGCAATCACTACATTAGTAGTTTGTCTTTTAAAAACTCTAGCACACCTCTTAACAAAGTGGATTTGCATTTGAGGCAACCATTTTCGCACATATACCCGAGTCTCAGCTTGCACCCAATCTACACCTCCCAGCACCTCATTTTCAAAGACCAACACAATGTAAACAAAAATTTTAGTTCTGTTGAGCTTCATCTTTTAAGTATTTAGACGCGGATTATATCACAACTGTGAATTTGTCCCCTATGATATTTGTGGATTTGTGTAAAAAAAAAAAAAAATCATACTATCACTACATCTATCTCTTACTTTTTTCTCAAAAAATCCTATCAACATATCTGCATCATCTTGTACCAATGTCATATGTTGTGTCCTAGTAAGTAAGAACTTTACTAGAAAAGGCCCACAATATTGAAGTTTATAATTCACAAAAACCCCTAATGCATCACAGAACCAATACAAAGAGCTCCACTTTTGATTGAATCCAGAAACCAAAAATTATTCACAGAAAATGCTAATGAAACAAATATATGGAATTGAGATAAGATATGCATATATGTAACTGAATGAAATCGAAAGGGCTTGAGAAGACAAACCATTGTTCTGTTAGTGAGATCGAGTGGAGGACAGTCCAGCGAGATCGAACGCAATCAAGGGGTCGAGATTAGGGTTCGATCGAATTCAAGGAACGTTGGTAGCTACTTGAATTCGGAGAAGAAGATGAGAAGACGTTGTTGAGCTTTTGGCAATGGAGTTTCTCTCTGCTGATTTGAGTTGTACCTTTTCGTTGGGTTCGTTTCCTGATAAATGACAAGGATTATTTACACGTACACCCCTAATTGTTAACCAGTATTGTTTTAACCTTTTAAATTTAAAAAATGTATAAATAAAATTTTAAATTATTAAAAAAATATTACTTTAACATCTTAAATTTAAAAATATATAAATAGATCTCTTAAATTATAAGTATTTTTTACTTTAACCCATTTCGTTAACGGTTCAATTTGTATATTTTTATAACTTAAAAACATTTATACGCTTTTATAATTTAAAAAGAAAAGCGATATTTTTTAATAATTTAAAGAGTTTACTAATATGTTTTTATAATTTAAAGAATTAAAAGTGATAGTTTTAATATAAATAAGGAGAATGCACCAATAAATCCTAAATTTGTATCTTGTGACTCATTTGGTCCTATTAATTTTTTTATGAACCATTAGGTCCTATCCCAATGTTAATGACCAAATTAATCACGTTACATCGCGTGTGGGAAGTTATAGTCAGGACAAATCTGGGATTTCACAATGTGTAATTTACGCTTATACCCAAAACTTGAAATGGAAAAACTAGGGATTACAGATCAACATCAGGCCATGATCAACATCATCAACATTATACATGTATTTCCAAGATCAACATCATCAACATTAGGCCATAATCAACATCAGCAACATTATTTCCATGATCAACATCAGCGAATCAACGCCGTGATCAACATCACCGACATTAGACATCATCAACATCAGGGCCATGATCAACATCATCAACATTGGTTCCATTATCAACATTAGCGATATCAACGCTATGTTCAACATCGTCAATATCAGTGCAGATCCACACCGATCCATCATCAACATCAGTGGTAGATATCATCAACATGGCGGATAGGTGAGGATCATTTTTGCAATGGCAGATGGGTCTTCTCCGACGTCTTCTTCGGTGCCTCTGTGTATATCAGATCAGCGTTGCATCTATCTCAGATCTGTCGGATCTCCGATGATCTCGATCGGGTTTTCAGAAAACATGGATGCAACCGGCATTGATGTCAGATTCTGACGAACTCTTTGGGGTTTCGGCTGTCGGAATCTGAGTTTGAAAATGGAGATTGCATTGCCGGCGGAGAGAGAACATGAAGGAGGAGAAGAGAACAATGAAATAATGTTAATCAATAATAATGAAATAATGTTAATCAATGAAATAATGTTAAATAATCATGAAAAGGGTATTGGTGTAAAAACAAATGTAATCAAATTACATCCAAAAAATCAGGTAATAAATTAGGACTAAATGGTGTACAAGAAAACTTAAAGGACTAAATGGTTTAACTTTTATTAGGATAGGATTTATGGATAATTTTTCCTATAAATAATTCAAATGATAACGAATCATGATATACGGGCATGGAGAGATAAACCGATTGAAAGGGTTAACCGATTTTTCCCTTGTTTGAGATTTTTTTTGTTACCACTTTAAAAATAATAAATAATAGGATAAATTAAATTATTAGTCCTTGTAATTTAAATAAATTGTCACTATAATATATGAAATTTTAATTTGAACAATTTGATTTTTATATTTTTAATTTGGTTGTAATATAGTTCCTTCGTCATTTGCCATTAAAATTTGGAAAAATGAACTAAAGTGAAATTCAAAACAAACTAATTCTACTTTGGTCCCTCTAGTCTTGTACGTAATTTTTTTTTATTTAAAATGTTAACAACATATGATGAATGGATCATATTACAATAAAATTAAAAGCCTAGAGATCAAATTGTTCACATTAAAACTATGAGAACCAAAATAAAATTTCACTCAAACTAAATGAACAAGTACTATAATTTACTCTAAATAATAATAATAATAATAATAATTGTGAAATTTTGTGGTGCTTTGATTAAAAAAAAATTTCGGAAGAAGAAAAAAAAATATTACCAACAGAGCAAGACAATGGTTTAATGTTAAAAATACTCAAAAGTCCTATCTGATTTCAATTCTCGGTAAAATTTGTAAAAACCTTTGTAATTTCAGTTCTTCGTAAAATTTACAAAATTTTTATTTTAAAAATAAGTAGAAAGGTTATAAAACAAATTAAATTAAACACATTTTTTAAATTTATTGTTTTTTTAGTTGGGCATAAATATGCTTTGAAGTATATAAAATCAAGTTGATTATTGTGCTTCTCTCATTTGCTCCAGCATCGTGCTTTCTTTTATCTTTTTTGTCACATGTATACATCATTAGGGATTAATTTAATTTGTTAGTTGTTAGCAAGGAAAGGGGATAACATAAAATGCGTCAAACTCTTCTCTATGGGTCTCTATGGATCCGTTCGATTCAAAAGAATTTAATAATAAAAGGTGTAAATGACAAATAGTGAAGTGAAAGAAAAAAAAAAAATTTGAGAAGAATATATATTTTCTCACATGTATTTGCCTAAGATGAAAATTTTAGAAGGAAAGTAAGATAAATTTCGAATATTAACCACTTTTATAAATAAATTTGAACTTTCTTACGTTTTTATGTATTTTTTTATAAGGGACTAAAATCTATGTTAACATAAATTGTACAGGAAATTCATGTTTCATACAACTTTCACTACTTTCATGTTAAATAAACTTTGAAAGTAGTTTATTTGTTCTCTTTATTTCATTCACTTTCCACCACTTTTATTCTAACCAAACTCGGCTTATAAGATTTGAATTCGTAACCTCACGTCACAAAGTGATACTACACAACCACTTAACCAAAGGCACTAGTTCTATTACTAAGTTTAGGAGAGAAAAATTAGAAGACCAAGCACAATGTCATTAGGTTATTTTGGGTTTTAGTTTTATGCACGAATCCAAAATTTAAATTTAAAAAAAAAATTACAAAGTTTATTCCATTCCAATTACTAATTAATATATTTTATATTGTTTCTTTGAGATACCAACATATAAGTCATGGATCCTATTACCAAGACGTAACGACCTCTAAAATATTATTTATAAATTTAATTATAATGATGTCATAAAAGTTGTGTTAATGTGTTTCTTACTACAAGAATAAAAAATTGACATGTAAATTTAGGGATGAAGCTTTAGAGGTCTCAACTTTTTCCTTGCCTCGGCCAATAACTACCAATTTGAAGTATTTTACTCCAAGAGCTTTAAATAATTTCTCAATTTAAATGCAATATTAAAAGATGCACAATATAGAGCTATTCAAGGACAATTATTTTGCCCTCAAGCTGCTTTCCTGTATCTGAATATCTTGAAAACAAAATGCAGATCATCTAATCAAAAAGAAGAGTTTTATGTTCTTAGTTTATCTCAATTCTCATCTACCAAAACAGTAATACTAAAACCATACCACAAAGTTACACACCAAATCATATCAATAGAATCAGTGAGCCCACACACATATCATTTCCAGTGCCAATTTTCCTAGGGCTCATTTACATTTCCTGCAATTTATTTGTGCACCAATTGCTTTCACCTAGAAAAATAAGAAACAAAAAATACCAAGAAAAATAAAAACTATCAGCCACCAAGAGACACTCGACCAATGATTATCCAAAAGCAAAGATCAAAATTGACAATTACAGCATAAAAAGGTTTCTGGTATAAATAAAATAAGCAAGTTTAACTTAAGCTAGAACAAAAACCCCAATTGCCCTAGTCATTCCCAGGGGAAATGTACTGTAAGTTCACAACATCTACCATAACCTTAAAACAACACAATCACCTCCTCAGATGTGAGGAAAAACATGATACCTCCATATGCAGAGTCGCAATTTGAGCTGCCCAGCAGCACTGACAAAATCACTTGGAACCACAAGAAACTTCTTCAGAGGAGGATGTTTGGCCCGCTCATGTATGCACTCTGTCAAAGATTGTAGTCTCACAGAACTGTCCTCATTTGTTGCTATGAGATCATAAGAAAACCCTGTATTCGATGAGCTTGGTACAATACAACTAACATTGACCACATTTCCGAAGGGTTCAATCCAATTATTGAGAATAAAAATTATGCCTTCACTTTGTTCGTGAAGAATAAGGTACTTCTGGTGCTTTTCTAAATATATATGGAAGAGACAGTTGTACCAGAATTGCCTCACAGAATTTGGATGGCTGTTGCTGACATGTATGGATAAGTGCTTGGAGGATCCAACATACTGGCAATCAGGAAGTGGGCATAAACATGGTGCATAGATACACATCCCTCGTGGTCACGTTTCTTGCTGTAACTCACTGTTTCTTCGCACCCATACTCCATGTTTTGGCATGATATTTTGACTGATTCAATAACCTTCTCAATGCCCCGGCAACGGTGATAGTAAATCGGCCAAGCGCAAGAAGGACACTTACTTCCAAGCTTGCTGCAACAGGAGGAGCACACTAGATGCCCATTCTCACACTAAATTTCGATGTAGCAAGAAAAAAACCACATTAGGGCTATTATTCACAGGCATAACTTGCAATTAAGCAGTCACAGAAGTTTCACCAATGGAAATTAATACATACAGATTTCTTACGCAACAACTAATATTGTATGCAAAATGTAAAAACCTGAAGTTTCTCAAAAGCACATTCAACATACAGCTTCAAATACCATTAACATGGTAAGTCTTATACAGGACTGCTGATGGAATCATATTTATTGTGTCATTTTTACCATTTTGTTTACTAAATACTTACATGTGCATATCCGATATTATAAAAGAAATTCATACTCCCAAAAGTTTTCATAGAAAGTCATGATGATCTGAGTTAAGAACACAACTTCTACCATACTAACAGAGTTTGCCACCAAAAGTCCAAAGTATACAAACCTTAATGAGTCAATGGAAAGATTAAAAATTGCATACAAAGTGACTATTCCAATTGCAGTGGATGATAGGGAGAAATAGAAAACCAATTACATAAAAGTTATCAATTTTGACGAAAGCAAGCAGACATATACACCACATTCCTGGTGAAAGACACTGATCCAAATGCAGCGAGAACACCTCCAAGGAAATAATAACCCAAGTATCACAAGGATTTGAGGTCTTGTTTCATATGTTATCCCTAGAATGATTGGCTGTTAAATCTATTGTCAACACATAACTCAGGGACCCCATCCATTGAAGCCGGCTATAGTCTACCAAAAATGCTCATCAGTGAATTGAAGATAGAGCAGATACAGCCCCCATACAACAGATCATCTGTGCAAAAGAATCTAACTAATTTGTGGTGCTCTTGTAACCCCCTGGTTTACAAACACCCAATAGAATATTGCCACATCATTTAGTTTGTGAACTCCACCAAAAAATTTCACCCACTCTTATGTGATAACTTCAATCTTTTCTCCTAAAATGCCATCAACTCTGCCTCCCCTTCCCCTCTTTCCCAACCCCAGCACCAATCACCACCACCTCAACCCAACCCCCAGCAATGACCAATTTGGTGACGGCACATGTGGCACACAGGTTCCCAACCTGACTATCACACCATTCTCTCCAATGTTGGACAGGGATGGTAGCAACGGGAGTGGAGGGTGGTGGGGCTGATGAAGAGAGGGAAGGTAGAGGGAGAGAGAGAAAGGGAGGTCGGTGGCAGTGGTTGTTGTTTGCAGTTGAGGAGAAACGAAGGTGACCAAAGATGGGCGATAGCATTTTAGGGGAACATAGGGAGGAGGTTATCACAAAAGGGCGACTGCACGTAAAATGGATGGAAATTTTTGGTGGAATCACAAATTTGTTGAGGTGGCAACATTCCATTGGTCGTCTGTAAAGCAGGGGGTTTATGAGAGCGCCATGTACAAGTTAAACTCCTGTGCAAAACCATATAACTCGTATTTTGAGATTTCTTGACCAAGTATAATAAATAACAATGATTTGATTCTTAAAATCATTTAACTCTCTTCTACCCCAAAAAAATGAGAAAAAGGTACTTAGGATTATTAAGACCAAAATAAATAATAGAATAAATCAACGTTAAGGGAATTCCACGCCCATTTAATGAATCAAAACCCCCAATTTTCAGCTTGTCTTGTTGCTTGTAGAACAATATCCCATAAAGTTCGTTATTATTAACTTCCTTTGAAACGACATAAAAGACTCCAAAAATTCAACTAAGATTCCATCGATCAAAGTATAAGATAAATGCAACCGATAGTGAAACACCCACGCCCCAACCAAATAGCACGTGTGTCTTTCCATAAACAGGCATGCATAAGAAAAACAAGCTTTCAACGTGGGGTGCGTGGGGGGCAGGGCGAGAAGTTTGGAAAGCAATCCCCACTAATCATCAACACAATAAATGTGCACGAAACAGAAATGCCATAAGAGCATAACCCATGCAGCACTGGAATTAGTAGTGATGGTGGCTTTTGCCAAAAAAATGTAAACCAACGGCCAAAACAAACCGCACGTGAACCTCTCTACTCAACTCAAAGATAGCAAAGACAGCAAGTCCTTGTTTAACAAGTTTTTCAGCAATTTATTTCTTGTGGTAGCTTTTTAAAGTTTTATGGCTTGAAATCATTCCTTTCACAATAATCCTTTTCCCACTACAACTCTAATAAGAACAAACCCAACACTTTCCCTGATTTATTCATTAGTAACCTTCCTTGATTTGATACCAGTAAATTTTGAGTATTTGTATGGCAATTAATCGATCCAACCTGACATTATTACTAGATGATACACTCGATCGGAATCACACTATATAATAATAAGGATTTCATAAAATGATAACACAGATGCTACTTCAATTGCACAACATACAGAAATAATAGACACATTGAGATCAAGGGTTTGTAAAAGAAAAAACACAAAGCGATCGTATGGAGAGAGGTAAAAGGGGGTTGAGAGAGAGAGAGAGAGAGAACGGACCTGATAGACAGGAATGCTCAAATGATCGAAGCAGATGGGGCAATCGAGCACGTCTGGGTCGGTTAGGATTACGGAAACGGAGTTGCGTTCGCGATCGTCGTTGCATGCGACGCCATTCGATGGGTGTCCCGCCTCGTTCTGATCCTCCCCCTCCTCTTCATCTTCATCTTCTTCATCTTCCTCTCCATCTTCTTCGTAGTCGTATTCAGATTCTCCGTCTTCCTCTTCGTCGTTTTCGGATTCTCCATCTACCTGTTCGTCTTCTTCTTCGTCTTCGTACTCGGATTCAACTTCTTCATCGTCGTCGTCGTAGTCTTCAACTAGTTGTGGTTCTAGGTTGGGTGGGTGGTGTGGCTGTTCTTGTGCTGGTGCTGGTGCTGGTGCTGGTGGTGATCGAGTGAAGGTGGTGGTGGTTCTCTGTTTCTTGGACCACGGATTGTTGCTAGGTCCTGCTGAATCATCTTCTTGATCCACAGAAAATCTTGCCATTGCAAGTTTTCTCGCTCGCTCGCTCTCTCTCTCTCTTCTCTTCTCTAAAGCAGTGCGTGTGCCGCAAATCTCATTCACGTACTTGAGGTATTTATAGGCGAAACAAGTCTCGAGACCCAACAAAAAAGAAAAAGAAAAAAGACAAATGTGCTAGTAATAAAAAAATAAAAGATAAAAGTAAAATAACTTTTAAATAAATTTTTTTAAAATTATTTTTATTGAAAATAAACAACACCAAATACTCTTTGGCACACAAATTTTCAATTAAATAAATAAATAAAATTATAAACAATCTTATAATTTGTACCAATAGATTGTATTGTGCAAATTAAGATCTGACTTTTTTTCAATTCATTTAGAAACATGTAATTTTTTCGGTCTCACTTTAATTATTAAAGTTATTTAATTTATAAGCTATGTGTATATTATTTATTAAAAAAAGTATATTGATTGCATGACTTTGTTATATTTATTTTTAAAAAATAAATTAATATTTTTAAAATCATATATTTTGATATGTTTATTTTAAAAAAGTTTTCATCTATTTATCTTTTAAAAAATTAATTTATTTGTCTTAAAAATTGAACAATTGATTTCAAATTTATTTATTTTTAAGACTAACATCATGAACTAATATAACAAAATCATATAATTATAATTATTGAATTAATATTTTTTAAGTGATATACACAATAGCCTATAAATTATTATCAGGACTTGTAAGCCAACCTTGGAGTTGTAACTTATTTACACTCTCTCGTAAATTTCTAAATATAGACATTCAATATAATATTATCACATTATCTAATTAGAGAATTTTAATAAAATTATTTGTTTATGTACGTCTATCCTAATGATCTCTGTCATTTTTTTTTATAAAATGCAATTGTTAATGCCTTTCCTTCTTCTCTTTTCCAGTTCTACAATCAATCCTCAATCCTAAGCCTTATCGCGCTACCTTTCTATTCTTTTCATTTCATATTTAAATCCGTTTAGTGTGTACCTTGCATAATTTTATTGATAGAGAGAAAATATAATCAGTTGTATTCAATATTCTTATTTATGAAGATCATATTACACTCCTTATATAGGAGAGAACAAGAGTTACTATTTGTACCACTAAGAGTCACTATCTATATCCTTACATATTGTATACATCCACTACATCCACTATCTAGATCACTAACAATACATTACATATAATATACTAACAATCATAACATTTTTTCTGACGTCTTTAAATGATCCGTCTTGCCGCTGCATTTCTCAAAAACTCAGATAACAAGAATCTCAACCAAAAAAAAAAAAAGAAAGAAAACTTTGGTCAATTCTCTTGGAAAAGTTAAATTGAGAATGACAAAATCTTATCTGTAACAGATTGTAATATTTAGGTATTCATGACGAATTACCTTTTACTGGTAAAAACGCTTATTAAAAATTTAATGTTTTTCTTTTCTGGGTAAGTAAAATTTAATGTTTATTTCCTTCAAATATGCTAAAATCCAATCTTTTATTTCAATTTTTTACGTTTTCAAATGATGCTAACTTTTGTGACGTTGGCTGGCGGTTTCGGCAGTGATGGTTTTGCTGCCAACGCAATCCTCGTGCTCGGTGGGCCCGACCCTTCCAGCGCACGTTAGCGAAACGAGCTTATTGTGAAAAGACGGAAGTACCCTCATTCCAACTCATCCGTTAATCAGCAGCTTCTTCGCCCTCTCTCTCTCTCTCTGCAACAAAAGAAAAAGCCCTAAAAGGGTTTCGAATTTTGAGGGGGTTTCGGATTTTCATTGATTTCGAATTCGACATGAGCATTGTTGTCTGAGAAAGTTTGAAAACCACCATGGCTACTAACAACAAAAATGAAGAACCCAACACAGCTCCTCAGCCCGATCGTTGGTATAACCTAACCCTAGGTTCCTCTTTCAAAGACCACCGTCCCTCCTCCAAGTTCTGCACTTTACGTTGTATACCTCTCTCTCTCTATATATATATATATGTATGTATGTATGTTTGTACTTAGTTTTCCATTTCATTCTGTTTGGTTGCCCAGAAAGCTGAAGGAAAGAAAAGAATGTACCATTTTTTTTTTCTTCTTAAGATTGAGAATGTAGTTTTATGCGAATTGAAATATTTTTTCTCTTATTGTTTGCTGAGGAAACTGAGTAACGAAAACAAAAACAAAAAAATAATATGGGAAAGTTTGCATTTTGTGTTTTTGCTGTTTTGGCTATGGGTAATTGGACTTAGCTTAGCTATATGTTCTTGCAAATCCAAAAGTTGTATTTTTTCATTTCAGTTTCTATCTAATTCTTCCAGACCCAAAGCAATAAAAACATGGGGTTTGAGATTTTTTTATTCATCTATTCGATTCTTTTTCAGTTAAAAAGCTTGCTTGGGATTTTAGAAGGTTGTTGAATTGGTTTTTCTTATTTTTAAATATATTTCAGATGAATTTAAACCGGCTTCAATTGATAAGAACCAGCCAGGATCACTGCATAAGAACAAGGAAAACAGGGTTACTGTAGAATTCCACAACAACCAACCTGGAAAACCAAAAGTGACCTTCGAGGGCAGTAGCGAGGATTACAAGGAAAATGATGCTGTTTTATTCTTTGGCGGTGAGACCTTTCGGTTGGAAC
Organism: Camellia lanceoleosa; assembly: GCA_025200525.1. Taxonomy (NCBI): domain Eukaryota; kingdom Viridiplantae; phylum Streptophyta; class Magnoliopsida; order Ericales; family Theaceae; genus Camellia; species Camellia lanceoleosa. The sequence goes on along the minus strand of CM045758.1, from coordinate 179,086,983 downwards.
GGTTGCATCGAGCAGTAAAGCGGTTGAGACATGTTCGGCTACCTGGTGAGTCTGCTGCTGCAGCTGCAACAACTTCACTTGGACCAGCCATAGAATCTGGATCACCACAGCTCGGTAAAGTGGCTAAGTTCCAGTCTTTGAACAAGAGCATACCACATTCAATGCCCGTAAGTTTTCAATATGGTGAAATTGTTTAAATTTTGGTTCTACAGTTTCATTATCTATGAAGAGAAAACCAACTTTGGAAGATCAAGTTAGTTGTAGTAAACATTTACTACAAATATCTGTTTATAGAGTGGTATCCTTACAGTAGTGCAACTCCAATAAAGATGCTTCCAGGGCATTCAGTGTCATTTTTATTTGTATTATGAGGTTTGAACAACAGTGAGTGGCAACCATTTTGCTTTATTTTGGTCGACCGTTCTTTCACCATAACCTGAATTTAGAAATACATCTCTCTCTCTCTCTCTCTCTCTCTCTCATGTTGTGTTAAAATAGGACCTTATAATATACCTTGAGAAACATTTTTATCTTGTTCTCGAGTATGCACATTCCACTGTCTTCTGTAGCAATTTTAATTCTTGTTACTTCAAGACAGTGTAAGTACTTGGCAACTTTTTTATTAAACTTGAGGTTATGGGCTCAAACCTATGAGAACAGGCACTGTCATATTTGACCAAAGATTAGGTCTGCACTCAAATCTGTCTCCTAAACCCCCAGCCAACAGGGACTCAAATCGTTGAACTTTTATTTATTTATTTATTTATTTTGAACTGGGAACTTTTATTTATTTATAAAATCTACAACTGATGATGCCCTGGATTGTAATTTCGATAGTGCAACATCCATATTATTCCGATTGAAAAAGTTAATACTTCGTATTATGTTGGATTCATCTTCCTGACAAGTTAAGGCTGTTCTTGTTTGCTTACTACGTACTGTAAGGTTGATAGCCGTCTGAAAAACTGCTGAACCGGATGTTGATGGCATATCTTGGAATCTATGTTTTTCTTTCCATACAAAATGATAGTCCATATGGGGTTGAATTAATTTTTCTTACATTTGAAAATTGTTTTTGTACTGTCTGTATACTGTGGGTATTCGTTCAATACCGTATGTCTATATATGCTTAATCAGATCTGGTTTTTTTTTGTGTTTGGAATATTAAGATACTTTGAAAAATCTGTAGTACTTTGTGATTCTCTTTATTCTTAAAAAAAGAAAAACAAAAAAACGAAAAAGAGAAGAGGAAGAAAACAATAATGAATGCATTGCATTTGTAATATATATTGTTAAAGGTGATTCCCTTATGTTGGTCCCTGGTAAAATCGATAGTGCTGTTGGGATAATGTGCACAAAGTGGCTGCCTTTGTACTCAAACTCAAATTCTCTCACAATTGGCAGCCCAGAGCTTTACAACTGCACCAAGCAATGGCCCCTATTTTGTAATTATAATGTTCTACTTGTACTAAATAAAGTCCCTATTGTTACATTTATACTAATGATGCATACTCTTTTTATTGTGTACCTGTACAGGTTGAGATTGAACGAATTGAAATTGGTGACTTCAAGAGTTTAGGTATGTTTTTTAACACTAAAATTAGTTAGTCGATTGACTACTCAGTTACTATTGACCAAATTATTATACGAACTCCAATTGTTTGAGCTCAAGTACATATCGAGTGTGGACTGTGTGGATTGCTAGACAAGCATTACGTAACTGAAGGAGAAACAATATTTTTACCTTAGCAATACATACTTGACAGTTTGATAAGTCAGCTGGGCTTGTGTTTGTCTGAACTTGACTCTTCAAAGTTATTCTCTGTGGCATTATGCTATTTATTGTAATGTGTGTCCCATTTTTCATGGTGCTATTATTATAAGTTTGTATAACCAATTGAGCTCTGGTGACTTTTCAATTGATAATAAGAAATGAGAAGGTAGAAGAGGAAGAAAAATAACTATGCTTAATATTGGGCGACGGTTAGGTGCCCAGTTGTTGAGTCCCAGACAAATTGCAAAAGCATACCTTAGTTTGTGATAATTTTCGAAATTCGATATCCCATCAAGTGCTGTAGCAAGAGAGGTTACCATCACCAGACCAAGTGCCTTGAAGATTTTCCTACCGAGCTGGATTTGCAGCCTTGTCTAATTTTATTGCAAAAGGTTTACTTACGGTGTGTTTGGATGATCATTGATAATGAATCGATATATGTTGTTGTACATAGTGCTTAGTTGTTGCTCAATGGCCTTGACAACCACAGCTGGTTGTAGCTGGATCTGTTTTTTTTATTTAAGTCTGGTAATCACCAACTCTTTTTGTCTCTCTGCCACAGATACAAAACCTAAAAATGAGAAGGTTGTCGATTATCCATCTGCCCGACCAGATCCATTTATTGCATCACCAAACCTTAAGAATGATGACTTGGAGGAACAGATAGACATAGTCAATGACGATGAAGATGGTGGTGAAGCAGGCAATGGCGGGAACGATGCTGAAAAAGAATTCCACACCGGTATTGACATTAATGTACCACATCAAAATGATACAGATGATGAGATTGCTGAAGTAGATGTCAGTGACGATGAGGATAAGGGTCGTAATGCCGCAGAAGCCCTTAGAGCACAGGTGAATGCAGAGGAAAGACGAGAGCAAACTTCAAGCTCTAGTGGTGGCAGTAGGAGTGAGAGTAGCGGAAGTGGGAGTGGAAGCGGAAGTGGGAGCGGGAGCGGGAGTGGGAGTGGGAGCAGCAGCAGTGACAGTGAGAGTGATGATGACTCTGTCAACTCTATCTGAAAAGTGGAAGTCCTGCAAGTCACTTCAGTTGAGCACCTCTACATTGACTGTGATGGAACAAAACAACAGGTCGGCGAGTAAGATGCCAGATCTAGGAAACTGTGTGCATTGGAACTGTGTGCTTCTGGAGTGGATTCTGAATGAAAGCTTTGAGGAAGGTACCATGCTGAATTTCTGTTGTTACATGCGCCTTTTCGCAGAACATAATGTTTAGGTATATGAAATATTTTTGAATTGTCAACTCCAAATTTTTCTCCGCATTTTATTTTTTCCTTTCCTGTTAATTCTATTATAGTTTGTAAGAGCATTGGAACAGAATCCTAATTTTCTTTCTGTGAATTTAATTTTCTTTCTGTGCCTCTCCTCGGCACTTCATGAACCACACCTCTGCATCCATTATGTAAAATATTTTCCTCCAGGGCAAATTCTTCCTTGCCTTCTTGCTCCCTTCAATTTTCCAAATATCCCATGCGTTGGTTTTGGGTGGAGGTGTTAGGGGACACCAATCCGAGCTTACCAACCCATATTCTTTTGCTTCACAGGGATTCATGAAATTATCGCAATCAGATCTACAAAGAGGAGAAAATAACCAAATAGTGATTTGAAATGAGGTACATATGAAAAGAATGTCAACAAGATACAGTATGTTTGGATGACCAGGCTGCTGCTCGAGCTTCCATGCAACTCTCGATGATGGTGTTTTGTTAAGCTTAAGCCTTGTGGTACACCATTTCTCTTATTTGTATGCCAATCTCTGTTGCCTCAAAGTATATGTCACGACGGTTGAGTGAGAGATTTATGAGTTCTATACGAGAAGTTCACTCTCATTTACGCAAAAAATTAATTTAAAAATGAGAAATTGCTCAATTTTGTGTAACTTAAAATGTTGGGATGGAATATCACAGTTTCATGTCATCCCAGTTTCTCAATTTTGTGATGAAGTCTGTCAATTTTGGGATCAATTTCCTTAGTTTTTGAAATGAACTTTCACAGTTTTGGATTGAATTTTCTCATTTTAGATAGGATATTTCTTTGTTTTCAAAACAAAAAAGTTTCTCGGTTTTTGTAAAAAATCGAGAAATCTGAGGTCAAATTTCACTATTTTCAGGTTTGGAACGGAATTTCTCAAATTCTGAGGTGCAATTTTGAAATCTTAACATGAAATTTAATTTATTTTAAGTTTCAATTGATTGTTAGAGTAATAATTAAAATTTAGGGAAATTCTACTCTATGCACTCTTAAGTTATATTACTTTTTTCTTTAGTTATGACTATTTTTTTTTTCTTTAGTTATAATTCCTGAAATCTTTAATTATGCTTTATGTATTGTTTGATTATGATTTTTTTTTAATTATGACTGATAAAATATAAAATTATATCATTTTTCTTTAATTATAGGGCGCATATTATAGTCTTTCTCTAAAATTTAAGATACATCTTGGTGTACATGACTACATGCGTATTTCAAGGAAAAAAAAAAAAAAAACCAAAAAAAGACTACACGTTTGTGTCATGATCCATACATTTTAACTATATCATCCAGTTCAAATGCGAATTATTTGCGGTGTTTTGAAAATATGGTTAAAAGTTGATTTTTTTTTTTAATTTTTTTAAATTTTTAGATTTTTTTTATGTAAGAAGTGATATGATTTAAAATGAGTTAAAAGTTAATTTTTGACTTTTTTTTAAAGTTTCTAAATGGCCCCAGAAACTATAGAAAGCCCAGATTTATTTGAAGATTTATGTGAGAATTTAATATCTTAAAATTTCACATTTCAAAATAAGAACTTTATTTTTATTTATCAAATTTAACACTACACAATGGGTGGAGTGTTTTTTAAAATTTGTCTTTATTATTGTCATGTAAGGTTTAAAAATAGGGTTAATTATACTAATAGTTTCTATAGTTTGGAACTTGTGTTAATTTGGTCATTGACTTTTCAATTGTGACACATTTGACCATGAATTTTGAATCTTATTCTAAATAAGGACAATTAAAAATATCATTAGATTTTCAATGGTAAAATCGTCAATTTGATAAAATATAAACTAATTTGACAAAAATAAATGTCAAAAAAATATTTTTAATTTTTTTAAAATTATTTTTATTCACCAATGATAAAATTATGTAAAATTAATAAAAATTACATGATTAATTTTTAAAATTAATTTTACATGATCATTATCCAAACACATAATAAAAATTAATTTGGTAAAAAAAATAAATAAATGTCTAAAATATTTATCAATTTTACATAATTTTATTTTTAGTAGGTAGACATAATTTTTAAAAATTCAAAAATATTTGTTTGACATTTATTTTTATCAAATTAGTTTATATTTTATTAAATTGACAATTTTACCCTTGAAAAATCTAATGACATCTTCAATTATTCTTATTTGGAACAAGATTCGAAATTCAGGGTCAAATGTGTCACAATTGAAAAGTCATGGATCAAAGTGATACAAATTCCAAACTATAGGGACTATTTGTGTAATTTACCCTTAAAAATATCATGTGATAACTTTTATAAATAGTATTTGTTCAGAAAAATATACAAAATTTAAATTGAATGTAATATAGGCAAACTTAGAATGAATGAATGTGATTTATATATTACAAATTCTTAGCAATTTTTTACGTATAGCATTGGAGGATTTTTTTTTTTTTTTCTTGTTTTTTAAGATGATATAGATTTAAAATTAATATATTATTAATAACGCTTAAAATAAATGTAATCAACATATTTTATTTTGAATATGTTTGGATTGCTGCTCAGGAGGAAATTTTTTTTAATAGAAGGGTGATGCCAATGGTATGGTATCACCATTCAATACTTCGTTATTTTTTCTATTATATATATGTAGCATGGTAGGATTTATTATTGATTAATAATACCATTTGTCAAGGGTAATCTACTTTTTTACTTGCTTGAGATATAGGAGACATGAGGGCTTTTGAGAAATTGGTAAAAAATTAATTTTTTGACTTTTTAATTTTTTTGAATAACATCACACTTTTATTTTTTTACACAAATAAGTCAAAAAAGACACAAAAAATATCAAAAAATTAATTTTTTACTAATTTCTCAAAATACCACATCATCTAATGATTTGCCACATCAACATAACAAATATCCACGTAATCTAGCATACAATCCACAAGGCACGTGCACAAGCACGACGTTGCTTTTTATTAAGACTGCAAACGAATTGAGTTGAATCGAATTTTCATATATTTAAACTTATTTATTAAAATTTTAACTAGAGTGACGAAAATTTAACAAATCAAGCTCAAACCCGATTGGCTTAGGCTTGACTCAAGCTCGAGCCTGATTATGAGCTTTAATGAGTCAAGAAAATTATAAATTTATATTTGTCTATCAAATTAAAGTTATAATTAAATTTTTGATTGTATAACTATATATATAATATATACAAACATAATAAAAGAAAAGTCAACATCTTACAAAATAATAATATCTACCATTAATATTATCTAAATATATTATCTATGTTTAGTTATTATTTACATATAAACAAATTTAGTTATCATTTATATTATTTAAATATATAAATAATATATTTATTTTAATTTTTATACATATTTTTACAATATGTAATATATAATAATATATTTATTTTATTACATAAATAAATATTAAACAAATAACTAATTTTAATTTGTTTATATTTATTTATTAAAAATTTAACAAATTGAATTCAAATGGAATTCTTACCGAGCCGAATTCAACTACTCTATTCATTTACAACCATATTAATAGATTTAAATAAAAATATATATAAAATTATATTTGATTCATATTTTTTCACACATTTTTTTTCACCTCCCTCAAAATTATGAAACAAGCGTAGTATAGTGTTCTGAAATAGAACTCCTGGCGCTAACCCTGAGCTTCTTCCATGGCAGTCCAAATGGTGTATTCGAATTCAACTTTACCAATCCTATATCCATATGCTTGGTCCCTCAGTCATCGAAATTCACAGGACGCTCGTCAAATTCGTCTCGTATTTAAACAACATGCGAGTATTTGTGTAGAAATACCAATTACCAGACAATTCCAAATTCAATGCTCCGCAGAACCAATCCAAACCCTCAGAACCTGCAAGAACTGCAAAACCCAGTTCGATCCTTTTCTCAATCACCCCCGCTCTTGCCTCTACCACACTGCTCATTTCGGAGGTACCTTTTCAACTCTCTCTCTCTCTCTCTCTCTCTCTCTCTCGTATTATGTAGGTTGGATGCTTTCTGGGGTTGTCAATTTTCATCTGAACTGCTTAATTTCTTAATCTTCAATACTATTGTGGATCCAATTGCTAAAAGCTTGAACTTTGATGTTAATTCTTGGTTTTATCTAACCAATACCTAGTTTTTTGCATATTTAATTTGTACAATGGTGAATTTGGACTTGATGATTCTGAAACATAAGCATGTATCTCCCTACCTAGTTGGAACTTTTGGGTTACTGATAGCAAACACATACTAATTTTTAAGACTTACATTTGCAGTTAGTTACTGGAGTTTTAGCAGGTAACAATTTCATGAGCATTCTTAGGAAACAAAAAAGTGTGACAAAATTTCAAGTTTGAACTCACAATATTTTTAAGTTTGTCATTATTTCACAGAGGATTCCTAACGAAACCAAACATTAAATAGCATTGACACATGAATTTTATTATTTGATAGCAGAAAATTTATATTGACTGTGGATTGTGTTAACTTTGTCTGCAAAATATGTGGATTGTAAGTTCTCTGTATTCTATATATTCAAGTTGTGTAATCGATTACAACAAGACCCTAGATTATATAACCCTAACTCTGAAACCAAAAAAGGAAAACATAATCACGCCTATAATAAGTACAATCACAATCATGCCAACTATAGAATATACATATATATTCTCACACACTCGCTCAAACTCAAGGTATTTTAGTAGAAAAAACTAAGAATTTGCTAAGAAGAAATTGAAACCAAGCGGTTGTGTGAGTCTTGGTGAAGAAGTTCGCCAGTTGCAAAGCCGCAGAGACGAAAGGAAGTAAGATAGAACCAGACTGCAGATGTCGTCGAATAGAGTGACAATCAATCTCAATGTGTTTCATCCATTCATAGAAGACATTATTGTGGGCAATTTGAATAGCACTACGGTTGCCACAATAGAGAGAGGTCGGAGAAAATTGAGGGACACCCAAGTTAAGCAGGAGACAACGAAGCCAAACAATCTCATCAGTGGCATGAGCCATAGCACGATATCCAGCTTCGACAGTAGAGCAAGCAACAACTGATTGTTTCTTGCTTTTCCAAGAGATCAAGGAATCACCAAGAAACATATGAAACCAGACGTAGACTTGTGATCAGTAACATCACCAGCCTAATCATAATTAACATAGGCTACTAAGTCCAAAGAGGAAGTAGAGGACAATAGTAACCCCTGGAAGATGGTACCCCTGAGATAGAGGAGAATGCTAACCAAAGCAGCCCAATGGGTAGAGCGAGGAGCAGAAACAAACTGACTAACCACATGAACACCATAAGCAAGATCAAAGTGAGTGACAGTCAGATAAACTAAACAACCTACAAGCTCGCGATATAAAGTGGGATCATCCAGAGGGACACCATTAGTAGAGTTGAGCTTCACATTAAGCTCAATAGGTGTATCAGAAACCTTAGTATTAGTAAGACCAGCACGGTGAATGACCTCATTAGCATACTTAGCTTGAGACAGAAAATAGCTCTTTAGGAAAGAAGCAACCTCAATACCAAGAAAATACCGCAATGGATCCATATTCTTCATTTCAAAAATGCAGAAGAGATGTTGTTTGACCTTAGAGGTAGCAGAATAGTCAGAGCCAATGATGATCATATCATCCACATATAGTAAGAAAGCAACAAAACCAGCTAAGGTATGGCTCAGAAACAAAGCAGATTTGGAAGCAGAAGAATGAAACCCAAGCTCAGTAACAATAGTCTGAAAGTGATCATACCAAACACGAGGTGATTGCTTCTGACCATAAAGAGCACGCCGAAGACAACAAACATATCCAGAGGAATGGTGAAGGCCAGGGGGAGGACGCATGGAAACCTCCTCAATGAGATGACCATTAAGAAAATCATTCTTAACATCCATCTAATAAAGAGGCCAATGGCGAACGATAGCGACAGATATCAAAGTATGGACAGTAGTCATCTTGGCGATAGGGGCAAAGGTCGTTTCATAATCAATACTATATTCCTGTGAAAAACCCTTGGCAATCAGGAGAGCCTTGTAGTGCTCAAGAGAACCATCAAAATGAGTCTTGACTTTGTAGACCCATTTGCAACTAACCAGATTCTTACCAATAGGCAAAGGAACCAACTTTCAAGTACGAGTTTTGTGCAAAACAGACAACTCATCCTCCATAGCTCGAACCTAATTCGGATCCTGACAAGCCTCCTTGTAAGACTGAGGTTGTGAAAAATAATGAATAGCAGACAAAAAAGTATGATGGGAAGCAAAAAAACATGTATTAGACCAACCTAACCTGTTTGGAGGATAACACTCTCAAGTAAGATATCGGTATGTAGCAGGTTCAGAGTCTTTAGAAGCAGAAAAGGCAGCAGTTGGGGCAGAGACAATTGGTGGATGGGGAGCCTTGCGACAAGAATAGACTACCAACAGAGGAGGAGAAAAAGCCGAAGGAGGAGAAGTAGCCAAAGGTGAAGCAGGAGGAGAAGTAAGAGTGGCCTCAGGGGGGTTAGTTGAGAGGTACTCAACAGGTGGGGTGGAAGGTGGAAAAGATGGAACAAGTTCGGGAGGAACAATGAAGATGTACTCATTAGACGGGACCGCAGAAGGATATGGGTCAATGTGAACCAAATCCGCTTTTGAAACTGGAGCAGTAAAAAGGGAAAGCTGAAAATAAGACAGATGTTCGAGAAAGGCAATATGGCGAGAGACATAAAGGCAACGAGAGACAGAGTTATAACAGCGGTAGCCTTTCTGAGTAAGACTGTAATCCAAAAAAACACAGAAAAGACCGTGCACTGAGTTTGGTCTTATCTTTACGGGGAAGAAGGACAAAACAAGTAGACACAAAAACACGCAGGAGGGAATAATTAGAAGGTTGGGAATACAGAGCCTCATAAGGAGATTGTCCATAGAGGAGGAGAGTCGACATGCGGTTGAGTAGCAAAGCAGCAGTAAGAACGGCCTTGCCCCAGAGTAGTGCTGGAACAGAGGTAGAGAGAATGAGAGATCGAGCTATCTCAAGGAGATGACAGTGTTTACGCTCAGTATGACCATTTTGGGCAGGTGTATTAGTATAGGAAGTTTGATGAAGGGTACCTAAATTGGTCAAATACTCATGGAATTCGGTTTTAAAGTATTCCCTACCCAAGTCAGACCATAGCATTTTAATTGTAGTTCCAAACTGTGTAGTGATCATAGACTGAAAGGTACGGTAGATCGAGTAAAAGTTAGATTTATGAGCCATAAAATAAACCCAGGTATAGTGGGTACAATTATCAACAAAGGACGCCTAGTATGCAGAACCCCCTTTAGTGAGAACAGGAGAGGGTCCCTAGACATCAATATGAATAAGAGAAAAAGGGGAAACAAAATTAGAGGAACTTTTATTAAAAGGTAAAGCTGCCATTTTAGCAAGTTTACACCATTGACATTCATTAATTTGACTAGGAGAAACTTTATCCAATAATCATGACTGAGCTAAAGACCGTAAACGGTCAACAGACAAATGACCGAGGCGAGAATATCATAAATAAAACTGACTCGCCTGAGAATCTAACTGAAAAGATGAAAGTGCAACAGGAGAGGTAGATAGAGGAAGATGCAGGCTTTCCACCACATAGAGATCTCCAACTTTATGGCCAGTCCCAATCTGCTTCTTAAACACCCGATCCTACAAACAATAAATAGAAGACGAAAAGATAACATCAAAACCAGAAGTATCAAGCTGACTGATAGAAAGCAAGTTGATAAACAATTGAGGAACGTAAAGAACAGAGGGAATTGCAACAACAAACATGACAAGGGGTAAAACAGACCCAATAGATAAGATAGACATAGCAGACCCATTAACAGTATTAATAGTAATAGGGAAAGAAGGGAGGATACAATTTTGGAGTAAGGAAAGGTGAGGAGTCATATGATGAGAGGCATCAGAATAAAAAAGCCAGACAAAAGAAGGAATACCTGAAGAGGACCTAAGTAAACCTGAATGAAGAGAGGTAAGAGCAGAGACAGATGAAGATGATTGAGAGGTGGACAAGATCTATTGAAGTTGAGTCAGCTGAGTACTCAAGGAAGCCAAATCAGGACTTGGAGCCGGAGTGGATGCAGTATAAGCAGCGGGAGGCCGGAAAAAACTCTGAGTAGGAGCTCAGGACTGAGATTGTTGAGAAGATGAACGTCCTTTTTGGGGACAGTTGTACTTCCAATGATCCTTCTGATGGCAGAAAACACACTTATTTGATGCTAAGGACCCTTTTTTGGGTTTGGCAATGGCTTGAACTAGTGGGGTCGATAATAGTGGAGGTTAGCGAGAGCTAGGAAAGCAGAGATGGAGCTGAGTCTGATTGGTCGTTTTGAGACGGGTTTCCTCGGAGAGAAGCTCATGAACAATAGCATCCACAAAAAAAACCGGTGAAGGATGCCACCACGGATAGCCTCATACTGAGGGGAGAGAGCCGTTAAGAACTTCCCTGACCGACCTTACTCCCGAAACTCAATATAAGCATCTAGAACCTTGAGGCTGGAAGGTTCCATAAGAGCCAACTGATCCCAGAGACCTGTCATTTGAATATAGAAATTTTGAATAGACAAATCCCGCTGACGTGCTCCCTAAATAGCTGTTTCCAACTCATACCGTTTGGCAAAGTTGGACTACTAATAAACATTTTGTAAGTAATTCCACACCTCTTTGGCATTGCTATATTTAGAGAACATCATCCTGATACGGTCATCCACAGAGTTATGGAACCAGGTCAAAACTTGAGCATTATCACAATCCCAAGTGTTACAGGAAATCAGATATCCTTCTTGTTTGGGATTCGATAGACGAGGAACAGAACCAAAAATATATCCCCTTTTTCGGTTGAGAAGAAAATTTCTCATAACACTAAACCAATAAGCATAGTTGTCACTTGTAAGTTTGCATTTAATAGTTTGAATTTTATCTTTTGTCATTGTAATGAACTAGAAATAATAGAGAAGGGAACTGATGGGACAAAGTGATAAAACCCAATAAATCTGAGGGGTCAAATTGTAATAACCCAAAGTTGAGATAGAGGGGTCAAATACTGGTGGACTAAAATCTAAAAACAGAGAGTAAAGACCAGAGAGAGAACCAAAGCAAAGAAGCTTTGATCGACACAACTAGAGAGAGAGAGAACTAGAAATCGAGCCAAAGCAAAGGTCGTTAGAGAGAGGGAGAGATCTCTCAAACCCAGACCAGAGTCGCGACTTCAGACCAAGCACCAGAAGTCTGTCGCAACTTCGGCGAAGACAGAGAGGGCTGTCACGACTTCGGAGAAGCCCAGAAAGACCTTCATGGCTTCGAAGAAGACTAGAGAAGACTTCGAACAACAAGCATGAACAAAGAGAAAGAACTTTGAATGATCAAGGCCATACCTAGGGTTTCGGATGTGGCTCTGATATCACGTAAGTTTTTTGTATTCTATATATTCAAATTGTGTAATTGATTACAACAAGACCCTAGATTATATAGTCCTAACTCTGAAACCAAAAAAGGAAAACACAATCACGCCTATACACAATCACGCCTATAATATGTGCAATCACACCTACAATATGTACAATCACAATCATGCCAAATATAGAATATACACATATATTCTCGCAGATAACTGTGGATTGTGGTAACTTTGTCTGCAAAGTATGGGGAACTCATGATTCATCTCTCTTTTTACTGTCTTCATAATTCTCTTCTTTGGTTTCCATGCTGCCATTCATAGTAAATTGGTTATGGCTCTGAGAAACGAAAAAGAGGACTGTAAGTATATCTGCCTTTATGATGGCAATCCGATGTCACACAATTTGAATAGCTTTTGGATGCAAAATAGAAATAGAGGGAACAATATGAAACCCTCAGGACTTTAGCTTTTGGTCTATATTTCTAAGATCTATGGTAACCAAAAGTACAGTTATTCAGAAGAAAATAGAGGTCAACCAAATCATCAAGTGATGCATTCCTTGGTGTAACATGTCACTTTAGTTATAGCAACAACAGATCTTATGCCATGCTAGAGGGTTGCCACGCGTGATGGGCATGCACATGATTGGAACTCTATGACAAGACAGACAGACAAACAGTATGTCAACGCGTAGAAGTTTGTGGGAGAGTGGGATAGAGCAATAACTTAAATTGTTGTGGTTTGCAAGAAGTCACTCAAAAATATGTAAGTGTAATAGTTTTTCTTTCTTGTACATCCTCACCTATCAGTTAACTAATTTCTAATTTGTACATGCAATTAAATAAGAGTTACAATTCAAATTTATAGGTGATTGTAGAATCTCCAGAAAGTCCCTTTACAAAAGCAACATCTAAAATTATTTAATTGGTTTTTGGGAATTCTAAAGATTGACAAGGCTTCAAATAGGGGAATGCGAAAATGATATTCTCTCTTTACAATAGTATATGAACTATTGTTAAATATTCATTGTAAGAACCAAAAATTATTTCTGCAAGAAGACACATTCAGCTATTCAACCCATCTCTCTCTCTCTCTCTCTTTCTCTCACTCTCACACACACACACACATCTCCATATCAGCTGCCATTCTGTACTGTGCAAGCAATATTGCTCACATCCACAAATCTTGTGATGTTGCATACCTTGAAAGCAGAACAGTTATTCACTGATTTGTTAAATTGACCAATCTTTGGTTCTCCAAAATACATTTAACTGTCCATAGCATTCCAATGCATTTACATGCTTTCTTTTGCCTTGTTCGGTGAGACCAAATGGTCGTACAATATTGTTGCATCTTTTGATACCCATTTGCCACCTCAGGAGAAACAAAGAGGAAGTTTGAGAGCGTCCACTCTGGAGGCACCATGAATACACCTGACTCTGGTAAAGTTCTTCAATATTGGCATTGTTGCGGATCTGAAGATCCCTTTGACCCTGGATGCACCGCTGCTCCTCACTCTTCGTATGATGACTGATACAGTTGCCCAATCTCCCGGCAGTTATAGATTTGCACGAGTCACCTGAAATTCTTCATTGTATTTGGCTATCACTGAGGTTTGTCTGTAAAATATCCCCTCTGTACTGTAGTAAAATATTTTTTTGTATGATATCATTTAAACTATTTGAATTTGGTGGATTTTCTTTTTATGATTTCTTTACTTTAGTTGTATTCATTTGCCTGGATGAGGGACAATACCTCCCATTTGCAGCATCAACTATTGATTTGAAATCTTAAGCTGTGATTTGGATCTTATGCTCTGTTGTTCCAGTGAAACGTTTTCCACATTTTTTGGTGTTGGTACAATGGAAAATAGAAGTCTGCGGAAATTTCCATAAACAACACAAACTTATTAGGGTAGAAATGTTTTCCACTTTCCAAAAATATTTTTTGAACTAAAGTCTAACCAATGCCACAGCCAGCAGCACCCCCACCCCCACCCCCACTCCCACTAATACAACCAAAGCACATTAGTTTCAAGGTTGCAAGAACCAAAAAAAAAAAAAAGAAATTCATAGAAAATGTTTTTGGCTGAAACAAAGAAAGTGTAGATTTGTGGAAAGATTTATGTAGGTTGTGTTTGGTTCATATATTTAGAAAGAAATTTGGAAAGGGAAAGGAAAAAAGGTAAGTGAAATGTTAATGAAACCCTAAAACCTAAACATTGGAAAGGGAAAGGGAAAGGGAAAGGGAAAAGAAAAAGGTAAGTAAAATATTAATGAAACTCTAAAACCCTAAACATTTCACCTACATTTTACACACTTCTTCTCTTTTCAAATCTCTCTCCAAATTCATGAACCAAACACAGCCTAGAGTAAATAAGAAAGAAAAAAGGGAATAATGTAGAAGCTATATATATTATTCTTTTTTAAACCCTCCATAGATATTTGGTGGCCTTCATTGTTTTATGGCCTTAACTAACAATAAACTCACTTCCTATGCAGATGCATCTTCGACTTACTCTTTGTTATAGTTTTGTTGCTTTAATCTTGCTTTTATAATAGCTGAATGAAAGAAAAGTGCAAAAACACTGGAATTATGGTGGTTGGTGAAGTCGATATTAATACATGCATGTATGATTCACTTTTATGAATCCAGGTAGCGTTAGGTTCAAAATATGAAAGTGATGTTTTCATTTTCATCATAATATTCTGTCGTGTTTAATTCATTAAAAAAACGACAGAACCATATGTAAATAGAATCATTATTTATTATTATAAGGGAATCATTATTTTATAGAGCTAGAAAAGATGACAATTTCAAATTTTCATTTTATTCCAGTGAATTAAATACTAAAAAAATTAATCTTTTGATTTTTTAAATATTTTTATGAAACATTTTGAAACTAGTTTAATCATCAAATCTTTTTGTGCAAGACTCATTCAGTTATTCCATTTAAAAATAGAAAACTCACTCAATGATATTTAAATTAATAATTGTGGTCTTAGCAATGAAAACCATCAATGAAAGCCATAAAAAATATTAGCACATTTTTACAAAAGGGGACGAGATTCTGTCAATTGGATTGGACTGTGTTGTTGGGTATTGGTAGGCCCATCACAACATCCCGATTATTTGAATAATTTATCTTATAATATTTTTTAAGCAGATCATTTATATAGAAAATCGTATTATTTTGAAAAATAGGCCTTCCATTATGTTAAAAGAAAAATGTGTTTTGATTGAGTATTTACTATTATTAATTAATTTGAATTTTTGCATTGATGCTATGCTTAGAAGGCCTACAAAATTGACAACTCACATCATAGAAGTGAATTTAAAATTTATATATATTATTATAGACTATACTCTCTCTTTTTTTTTTCTTTTTTTTTTAATTATTATTATCAGAAGCATCTTGCATAGAATTTAAGAATGAATCGTATAAATTTAAGCTTGTTGGGGCTTCACACCAAATTAATATGATTCATAAATTATAAATCTTAAGCACTTTTTAATTTTTTTAATATTTAAATACATAATTTTTTTATTTTATTATTAAGAAAACGTAATAAGCAAAATCAAATCATTGCATTACTTAAATAAATAAATAAAAGGTCAATCATCCAACCACTAACAAAACAATCATGATTCATTATCTTTAAAAAAAAAATCATGATTCATAAGGTACCTAAGCATACCATGTCTGTTTTATTCGATGGCCAGCGGCCAATAATACCTATTAGCGGTGGACGTGGATCGGTTGCGACTACGAAATTTTTAATTTATCATTCGTTCGTCAAATTAGTGAATTGGAAAAAATCAATTCACATCCGTTTGTCAATCTGACGGATATGGATTGAGCGGATAGGCAAATTGGCAGATGGATGCGAATTGCTTTGGCGATTTAAAATTTTATAAATTTTTAACATGATTTAATTTATGTACTTCCTCAAATATATATATATATATATTATACGGTCAATGACTTAAAAATTAAATTATGTTAAAAATATTTCAAACCACCTCAAAAAGTATTATAATCACTGTATGCCTCATCCAAAGAAAGAAAGTTTGAAACTTTAGAATATTACAATCATTACATGCCTTATCCAAAGAAAGAAAGTTTGAAACTTTAGAATATTACAATCACTACATGCCTCATCCACATATTACAATACATCATGTTTCATTCACATAAACTATTACAATTTTTAAAATATAAAAACATTTCAAACCACCAAAACTATGAACAGAGCAGTAGTAAAGATTGTATGTCTCTGTATTGTTACATCTATATCTATTTTTGAAAACAAAAACCAACCAACATATATCATCTTTTTTATTTATTATTTTTAGAGTTAGATTAAAAATCAAAAAATATAGATAAATAATAAATTTATTTTTTTCAATTCAAAAAATATATTCAAGTTGAAAACTCTTTTTCAACAGAATATATTCAACAGAATATTTAAACACTTTTTCAATTGAAAGCACAAATAAAATATCTAAACAAATTGAAAACATAAGTTTTTCAAATTACTAGGGGTGTTCGCGGTTTGGCGGTTCGGTAACAGCCAAAGCAATCTCAAATCCGCCATCCATTCAAAATTAGCAGATTGGAAAAATCAATCAACAACCATCCGCTTGTCATCACGATCCGCCCAAAATGCAATGGTTCGGTTTGGTCGGTTTAGATTTAATCGGTATATCACCGCCACTCCTAATGCCTCAAGTGTTTAAGTGAACACGCCCACATTTTATATTATTTTTAACTTGTAATAAACATGGATTAAATGTGCGTCACTCATCTACTTACCATTAATGTCTACTTTTGCCTTATATTTACATCTTAAATTTGCTAAGGAAAAAAAAAATTGAAAGATAACCGAAATTGTTATATATATATGTCATTTTTTTTTTATAAATAATCAAACAAAAATTAGAAGTTTTTATGAATAATCTGGTGGGCTCAGACTCAATGAAAATTGATTATATCTTCACCTCCCCATCTAACTTATAAACATCCATTTCAGAACTAGTTACGGCAAAGCTTACAATCACAAGTTTAGTGCTTGGGTTAGGGGTAGGGTGCAAGATCAGTTTTGAGTCAATTTATTAAAAAAAAAAAATTAAAAAAAAATCAATTAAATCATTTTTTTACGGATTTAGAAATTTTTTGACTTGTGGCCAAGTCACTCATCTTCAAAAGCAGCGGGTTTGCTGAATAGGTTTCAAACTAAGGGTATGAGTGAAATGGGTGAGTTAGAAATATAAAATGAAGAAAAAATTCAAAGAACGTTAATTTTTTTCAAATTCAAATATTTTTTTAAATTCTGAACACCAATAAAATGAAAGTTTGTGGAAAAATAATTTATTTTGAAAAATAATTTTTCAAAGAAATACTATCTAATTATACAATCTAAAATATCTAAATCCAAGCATTTGATAATACCTCATCAAGCGATCCAAGTGTCTCGTCACCAAAGTGATTCACCTTGCACCCTCTTCAATTTATTTTGTGTATGTTTTTCTGCAGACCTTAAAAATTTTGATGGTCAATTTTTGTATCAAATACATCTGATATATATACATATAGGGTGTGTTTGATTGAGGGGATAAGGGGAGGATTATTTATTGTGAGGATTGTAATCCGCACAATAAATCCAATCCGATATTTGTTTTTTTTTAGTCCGCCGGACATGGAGTCTGGTCAGACTCCTTATCCCCCATATGGGGGATTATACTATCCTAGAGGGGGTGTGAGACAATTTTGGGGGGATTATTTACTGTTAGGATTAGGTGGTGAAATGATTATTTTGACCCTCTACTATTTAATTATGTATTATATTTAGTAAAATTTAATAAAATTTAAATGTCTCAATTTAAAAATAAAATAATTTTATTTAACTTTTTATTGATGTTTTATTTATTTATTTTAAAATAATTTTTTATAGATATTTTATTGATGTTTTATTTTAAAATTTTGTTTATATTTTATTTAGTTTCATTATTTAAATGTTAATAGATGTTTTTATTTAATTTCATTGTTTAATTATTATTATTTTTAAAAACAAATTTATTTAAAATTTTAATTAAAAAATAATATAAATTTTTATTGATATTTTATTTATTTATTTATCTAATTTTAAAAAAATTATTTAATTGTGTAAAAAATAAAATAAAATAAAATTTTATTTAATCTAGCAAAAAATAATTAAAATATTAAAGATATGTTCAATATTGCTATTACTTAGTAAACAATTGAAAAATGATAAAATAGTCTTTTGTTTATTTATCCTATCTAGTCCGTCCAACCAATTGTTGGATTCACTAAAAATAGTCTTTTCCAGACATCTAATCCCATGAAAAAACAAACACAAGATATATATCTAATCCAACCAAATAGTCCGAAGGATTCACAGCCTCAGGACTCAAGTGGGATGGATTCTAATCCCCTCCTTATCTAATCCGTCCAATCAAACACACCTATAGAGTTTGCATGTAGGTGGGATTCTTAGGGATCTCTATCTTTTAATTGTGAAGATAAAATAAAAAATGTATATTTTATCTTAAATATACAGAATACAACCTATCCAATTTTGATGGATTCTAATCCCTTTATCTAGTCCGTCCAACCAAACACACCTATAGAGTTTGCATGTAAGTAGGATCCTTAGGGATCTCTATCTTTTAATTGTGGGGATAAAATAAAAAACACCTATAGAGTTTGTATGTAGGTGGGATCCTTAGGGATCTCTATCTTTTAATTGTGGGGATAAAATAAAAAATGTATATTTTATCTTAAATATACAGGATACAACCTATCCAATTTTTTCATTAATTATCTTTTAAACAGATAATATAGAACTTCCACTAATTGTAATAATGTCCATCAACACATTATAATTAAACCCTTAAAAGAAGATAATTACAAGTGAAACCCTTTCTTACAATTAGTCACAAATTTCCTTCCACCAAACTATATTTCACATAAGCTATTAGGTATGGACAAATTTATCACTATCAAAACCCTAGCTTATACTGGTAAATTCTAAATTTTTCTTTCTTCTAATTGGACCCCAAAATCATTTTTCAAAAATAGTATTTTTGTAATTATATATATATAAAAATATTTTTATGAAGAAGTAACCGGCCGATTTTCTTTTGATCCAACGTTAATAGGAAAAATTGCTTGAATATACTTTCTCACTTTGAGAATAGTGGATTCCATGTTAAGCACCCATATAAATCAATTACCACTTACGTAACCTAACATGTCCGTGTATAGCCTTTGGTTCGGCGTCACCGATTGACAATATCAAAGTTAAATGAATAGTAAATTAATTTATACAAGTCTCTTAGGTCAAAGGAAAATAAGTGTATTGCAACAGAACTACTTTTTAAATTGATAGTGATTATTCCATAGGTGTTCTCAAAACCGATCATGTTCAGTGCATGTACTTATTGTATAATACTCACCTATTTGCCTAAGGTCACTATCTCAATAATAGAGTTAATCATTTTATCATATGGCAGCAAAACATGTGTAGACTATAGTAGTGCGACGCCTAATCAATACTCATAGCTTAGAACATTAATTGGGTCTACAAGGCACCGAAAAATCATAACTCCCAACTTTTGATTCATTAACCATTAGCATATTTTTCTACAATGTTATCTAAGGGGCCTTATGTTCACATCATATGTAACATTAAATATAACATTATCCATAATAATATACAAAATGTAAAATAAAATGTCAAATATTTATATAATCAATTAATAAAGTCAATAAATTGATTTTTTAAGGCACAAATGCTAACATAAAACACTTACAATTAATTGAAAACATGAAAATGAGAGGCTGTGTTATTTGATATTAGGTTAGGGTTGGGAAGAGATAATGTGTGAACAAATGTAAAGTAATATTTTTTTAGAGTGGGTAAAACAGAATGTAACGAGATATAAGAAATATTAAATAAAACCGCACTCGATACTGACACAAGAATTTCCTCCATCCATATTCAAATTGCCAGCAAAGCCAAACAATGAGCGACTCAATTACTATCTCAACGAACATGGATAACCTTAACGCTATGTTTTTGAGAGATTTGTAAAGAGAAAGAAAAAATGGTATAAAATTAGATGAAAATTAATATGTTTTATTCACATATTTTGAAAATTCTTTCTAAATTTCCTAACCAAACACACAGAGAGAATTGATAAGAATTCAATAGACCATGGATGTCCGCAATCACATGCCCAAACGGCTAAACCCAAAATCACAAGAAGATGGCATTAATCACGGTAAGAGAGTCAGCCTCCAGGTGAATATCCAACGAACCAAGTTCCAAAACTAAACGAACAGCTCGTGAAGTGTTTAAAAATTAATCAAGTCTTGTTGTTAGGCCCAATGCCATACTCACTCCAAGGTGGAGCTAGGTCGGACCTCAGCCCTGGGGCCAACACTTGCTCCGAAGCAGAAAATCATTGGAGTTCGGCCCAAGGTACAAGCATCACTCCAAGGTGGGCCGAGCAACATGGTAGACCTTCGGATGGACGTAACCACTCAAGTGGGTTGAGAAAGATGTTGGACCTCCTAGTTGGATGTACCGTTCTAGAGCGCACCAACTTAGAGAAGGCCAATTCATCAAAATCTTTCTTGGGCTCACAAGAGACAAACAACTCGCTTCCTCTCCTCTCAGATGAACAGAACGCGTGGAGATATGGAGGTGCAGAGGGACAAGGTGCATATATGACAGACCAGATTTGAATGGCAAAGTGAGTGGTTGTCCTCCTCCAATGAGAGATGATCGCTAATAAGACAAACAAAACAGACCTGCACCCGAGTATCAGGCGGAGTGGTCGTCCTCTTCCAATAGGAGACGACCACGAATAAGACACATTGGACAGATGGCGGAGAGAGAAGGACTTGAACGACAAACAGCCTTCTCCTATAAAAGGTGAACGTTATTCACTCTCAAGGGATCCGAAAATCCACACACTTAACACATATACACTCTTTGTGTTCTCTCTTCTTCTGATTTTCCCTGAGTCCCTGACTTTACCATCGGAGGGGTTTCCGACCAAACCCCTGGCCGTAGCCTCACCGCTTGTTATTCCTGCGGATCTTCAATTCCTAGCGACGCCGTCATTCACGGTTCAACCCTTCTTCATAGTGCGGAAATCACCCCGCATAATTGGCGCCGCTCAGGAAAACCATCGCTTTTCGCGATTTAACTTCGCGATGGGAATCAAGATACACCACGCTCGACTAGCGAGAGAACTCCAATGACGAGAGGACCAAAGATAAGGGTCCGCATTCCTCAACAAGATGATGACCCTATGGACCACGACGATCAGACACCCAACGCGGCGGAGCGACGCCGTGTCATTGCCGTTGAGTCGTCTCAACGTCTTTTTGTTGAGAAAGACCACCGTGACCGCATCATTGACTCAATGGGATTGGAGATCACCGAGCTTCGTACCCAATTGTTGAAGTTCATGGCGACCCCAGCGGAGCCAAGAAAATCCGTTGGTGGACCATCGCAAAGGAGACATACTCCTCCGCCGCCTCACAAGGAGCACTCCAGCCGTGGCCCTACTCGTAGAGAGCGTAGCCGGCCGATTTCGGTACATAGTGAAGGGGCCAGCAGTAGGACGAACAACCTCAAAAATAACCCACGAGGGAATTCTCATAAAAGGCAGAGGACTGTCAGCCGCCTATCTGAAACATTTCATTGTCGCCGCGACGAACGGCCGCATGATTTGAGAAGTTGGCTGAACGATAACAGAGAAGAGGCACGACGGCTATGCAGGGAAAGAGAACGTCGAGGAGATAGGGAGGAGGACCGCCGACTCAATAGGGAAAGGGACCAGTTGGACCGGTCCATACACCAACAAGAGCGTCGTGCTCTAGACCGATTGGTGTCCACCCCCTTTTCCCTAGAGATAGAAGCTGTAGAACCTCCGCGGAAGTATAGCCCGCCGAAATTCATTCTCTATGATTGGAAGACGGACCCTTTAACCCACATCAGCCATTACTGCCAGATGATGTCCCTCTGGAACTGCAACGACGCACTCATGTGCAAAGTCTTCCCTTCTAGCCTTGGAGAACTTGGCCTCCGATGGTTTGACAAACTCCCCAATGGCTCGATTTATGACTGGACGCACTTCTCGAGGCGTTTAGTCTGATTTGTCTCTAACAGCAGAGTCCCAAAGCAGTTAGATACCTTGTTCAATATCCGAAAGGACAGGAAAGAAACCCTACGCCAGTACGCGCGACGGTATTGGGAGGAGTATGGTGACTTGGAGGAAAACGTTTGCAGAGAACAATTGGCCGTGCTATACTTCAAGCAAGGCCTACCTCCTTCGCACAAGCTAAGACAGTCATTGACGAAACGACCTGCCTCCACCATGAAGGATTTGAGGGCTCGAATAGAGTAACAAGCTCGTGTGAAAGATGACGCTGCTTCTGTACATGTTGTGGTTGCTGAAGAAGAAGTCAGACCGCCTCGACCGCCTAAGACCGAGCAGCCAAGGAGGGATGAGCAACGCAAGAACTATGGCCAACGGAACTGCTCCACAGCAGAAAACGAGGAGGAAAGGACCAAGTCTTACGAAGGCATCAGCACCGTCCTCAAAGAGCCAATATACAGGCTCGTTGAGAAACTTAAAGGGGAAGCCTTCTTTGTTTGGCCAGCTAAGATGCCTGGAGATCCTGCTCGGCGCAATCAGACACTGTGTTGCACCTATCATCGAGAGAAAGGACATAAGACGCAAAATTGCAGAGCTCTCAAACAACACTTGGAAGACTTAGTTACGGTGGGACACCTCCAACAATGGATAGACGTTGATAAGACGAGGGAAAAGAAAGGACTAGACCAAGCCCCTCCTGAAGAGAACCATGCCCCGAGGTTGGTCATCAACATTATCCATGGAATGACTGACCCCGAAAGAGAAAACACCATTAGAGGAGAAATCCAACGAGCCACCCATATTCAATAGGTAATGTCAGTAGGACCTCCTCCCAAAAAGTCCAAGACGGAAGCTAGACCTTCTCGGTTTAACGTCGTGTTCACTGAGAAGGACCTAGAGGGAATCCAGCACCCGCACACCGATGCCCTCATCGTTACAGTTGGTGTGGCCAACAAGTTCGATGTGAAGCGAGTCTTGATCGACCAATGAAGTGCCGCAGACATCATGTATTATGAGCTTTTCAAGAAACTTGGCCTCAGTGAGCAACACCTGACACCTGCCACCTCCCTTTTAGTTGGCTTTAACTCGCAAACAGAATGGCCGCTCGGCCGAATAACTCTGCCTGCTATAGCTAAGTCCAAGGTGGTCTCTGTTGACTTCTTGGTGGTAAACACCCCATCTCCCTACAATGCCATCCTTGGCCGACCTTGGATTCACCAGATGGAGGCAGTCCCCTCCACCTATCACCAACTCGTTCGCTTTCCAACCAAGTATGGAGTAGAGGAGATTCGCGGAGACCAAGTGGCAGCCAAACACTGCTTCATCGCCGCCATGAAAACCAAACAAGTCTGTGACCAAGTGCAAATGGTGGAAGTACCTGACCAGCCAGTTTTGGAAGACGTCGGTGGAGTGCCGACCGAGAAGATGGTAGAAGACCTAGAGACGATCTTGGTAGAAGAAGGAGACCCAGACAAGTTTTTCTTGCTCGGCACTTCCCTCACTGTTGGAGAGAAAGAGCAATTACTGGCTCTACTCCGTAAAAACATCGAAGTGTTCGCCTGGTCGACCTATGACACTCCTGGGTTGGACCCCAATTATGCTTGTCATCGACTCAACGTCCAGTTAGGAGCGCGGCCGGTTGTCCAGAAGAGTAGACGGTCATCTACGCAACACAATCGGCGAGGATCGAAGAGGTGGACAAACTTTTAGCTGTAGGAGTCATTCGAGAAGTGCAGTACCCAAAGTGGCTGTCCAACACCGTCGTGGTGAAGAAAAAGAATGGCAAATGGAGAGTCTGTGTTGACTTCACTAGCCTTAACAAAGCTTGCCCTAAGGATAGCTTCCCTCTTCCAAATAGATCAACTTGTTGACGAATTTGGCCGGAAAGCATGAGCTTTCTAGACACCTCAAAGGTTACCACAGATCCCCATGTTCAAATTCGACCGAGAAAACGACTTTTATCAACCCTAGAGGCACTTACTGCTACAAAGTGATGCCCTTCGGCTTGAAGAACGCTGGTGTGACCTACCAGCGAATGGTCACCAAAATGTTCAAGGACCAACTCGGTAAAACCATGGAAGCATATATTGATGACATGGTCGTCAAGAGTAAGTTGGCCGAGCACCACCTAAGGGACCTTGAGCAAGTGTTTGAAATTCTGAAAACCTACAAGCTTCGACTGAACGCCTCAAAATGTGCATTCGGGGTAGGATCAGGGAAGTTCTTAGGGTATATGGTGACTAGGCGGGGCATCGAAGCCAACCCCGACCAAATCAAAGCCCTCCGAGACCTTAAAGCGCCTACAAAGCCTAAGGAACTCCAAAAACTTGCTGGTATGGCTGCAGCACTTAACCGTTTCATTAGTCGGTCCTCTGATCGGATGAAGCCCTTCTTCCAACTTCTAAGGAAAAACCGGTTTGAATGGGAAGCCGGTTCAAGCACTAGAAGATCTCAAGAAGTACTTGTCCTCTCCTCCCTTCTATCTACACTGCCGCCAACGAAGAGCTTTTCCTTTACTTGGTCATTTCAGATCATCTTTGTTAGTCTTAGTGCTAGTTAGAGAAGATGGAAAGGAGCAAAAACCAATGTATTATGTTAGCAAGACACTCTTAGATGCCGAAACTAGCTACTTACCTTTGGAGAAACCATCATATGCACTATTACTTGCCTCTAGGAAGCTTGTTCACTACTTTCGTAAGCATACCATCAACGCCCTCACCGAATTCTCAAGTCGTTGTTCACGAGCAGATTTTTCAGTAGGAGAAGAAAGTGGGCGGTGGAGCTTGGAGAGTTTGATATCAAGTTCCAGCCTCAAACAGCAATCAAAGCTCAAGTCCAAACAGACTTTGTTGCGGAATTCACCCCGGGACCAGCTGTTCCCTCCGAAGGGAGCTCGGCTTTGGTCACCATGACTGCCCAGCATAAAGGTCAATCCCCAGCCGAAGCATGGAAACTTTTTGTTGGAGACGTATGGAAGCTGTTTATGGACAGTTCTTCTAACGAAAAAGGCTCAGGGGCAGGAGTTGTCCTTATTTCTCCTGAAGGATTCATGTGGGAGCAAGCCATTCGATTGGGCTGGAAAGCTTCTAATAATGAAGCAGAGTGTGAAGCTCTACTAGCCGGTTTGCGAAGTGCCAAACACTTCAACGCGGAGGAGCTACTCGTCTTCAGTGATTCTCAATTAGTGGTCAACCAACTCTATGGAGTTTACGAGGCTCGCGATGAGCGGATGGCCACTTATGCGAGTGCCAAAATTTGATCGAAAGTTCCAAGCCATCGAGTCGAGAAGATTGGCCGAGGAAATGGTCATCGACGCTTTAGCTTGCCTGGGTTCTTCACACTCGAGAGACGGCCAAAATATGGGTGGAATATGTACCCCAACCAAGTATTCAACTAGTCGAAATGGTTCTTCTGCATGATTTGGGCCCAAGTTGGATGGACCCACTGGCCTTCTGAAGAATGGCACCTTCCCGAGGACAAAAAGAAGCGCACAAGACAAGGCATAGAGTCGCTCGGTTTGGGTCTCCCCATCCGTAAGCTTTACAAGAAGTCCTACATGGGTCCTTATCTACTCAGGTTCGTCCAAGTTTGGTGGAAGATGTGCTTTATGAGATCCATGATGAAATTTGTGAGTCACGGTGGTCGGTCCTTGGCACACCAAGCCCTAACACACGGGTATTGGTGGCCGCGCATGCAAAAGGAGGCCCAACAGTATGTCCGCAAGTGCGACAAGTGCCAAAAGTTTGCTCCTCTCATTCACCAGCCAGCCAAAGCTCTAACCCCCCTCACCAGTCCTTGGCCATTTGCTCAGTGGGGCTTAGACATTGTTGGACCATTAGTTAGGGGAACTGGGAATAAAAGGTTTTTCATCGCTGCAACTGACTACTTCACCAAGTGGGTAGAGGTAGAGGCCTTGTGCAAGATCAAAGAAGCAGACACTAAGAGGTTTGTTTGGCGCAATGTTGTGACTCGATTTGGCATTCCTAGAGTCCTTCTCTCTGATAACGGTACACAATTTGATGGCAAGATCTTCAGAAGGTTTTGCGCTGACTTGAAGATAGAATTCCAAAACTCCACTCCGGCCTACCCACAGGGCAATGGCCAAGCTGAAGCGTCCAATAAGACGATCATTGATGGGATAAAAAAGCGTCTTGAAAAAGCCAAGGGCAAATGGGTGGAAGAGATACCGAATGTCCTCTGGGCTTACCGAACTACTCCTCGTCGGTCAACCGGTGAGACACCTTACTCTCTTACCTATGGAATAGAAGCAGTCATCCCTTTGGAAGTTGGCCTCCCTACCATCCGTACTGAGATCTTAGTGACAGCGGGCAATGATGAAGCCATTGCCTAAGCTCTGGACATGGTTGAAGAACGTAGGGAAGCTGCCCTTATCCGGTTGGCGGCATACCAGCAGCAACTCACTAAGAGCTTCAACAAGAATGTGCGTCCAAGGAAATTCCTACCAGGTGACTTGGTACTCAGGAAGGTAATGGATCACAAGAAAGTTCCTGGAGAAGGGAAACTCGGTGCTAACTGGGAGGGGCCCTACAAGGTTACTTCAGCACTTGGCAATGGCGCATACTATCTGGCTGACTTATCAGGGAAGGCAATCCCTAGACCATGGAACGTCGCCAACCTAAAGAAGTACTTTCAGTGATATGATTCTTAAGATGAAGTACTTACAGTAATGTATTTCTCAGAACATGCCTTGATGTAATCCAAAGTTACAAGTATCAATGAATGGAAATTTATTTTACAGTTTGTCCTTATTTACTTGTGTTGTACATTTATGCTCGGTGGAGCAAATTGGCCACGGGTCTTAACTCAAGCCAATCCCGGATGCTCAACCCTTTGGTTGGAGCGGGGTGCCAAGTGGTATAACTTGGTGGAATTTGTGCCAAGTATCGTTACTTAAAGCACGGTCCATATTCACAATTCACGCCAAGACGCGTAATTACACTCTTAAGGGTTAAATCACGCCTAAACTTGACCAAGTCAGGTGGTGGCCGAACAACATGATAAAAAACTTTCACAATTTTTTCTCTACTAAGGCATGTAGCATGGTCTGACCGAACAGACAACCTTCCGAGCCACAGAGCTCATGCTCGGCTGGGGGCATCAAAAAACTCACTCAATTTTTTCTAAGGCACGAAGCTTGATTAGACCGAACAGACGGCCTGCTAGGCCACAGAGCCTCTGCTCGGCCGGGGGCAAACATGACATAAGCAAAAATTGAAGATAAGCAGTTCAACACTTGTGAAAATGTAAGAACGAGTGCATTGAAGTGAAACTTTGATTACAAAAAAGAGTTCGGCCTTACAAAAGAAGAGGTCCAAATTATCAACTCCAAGATAAAAAAAGTACAAGTTGCAAGTTCAACACTGCAAATTTAGAAGGTACTTCATTACAAAAAGGAGCTCGGTTTGTATCATAGCCTGTCCAACCGAGCACTAAAGCAAAAGTTGAAGATACTTCATTAACTTCCAAGTTTCATTACAAAAGAACTACTAAAGTAGAAGTAAAAGCAAAAACTCGAGGCAACCTAACAACTTACTCCTCGTGTTGCCCCTCCTCGAAGTGTCCATCCTCACGGTGCTCCTCCTCTCAGGATTGGCCGGTCTGCCTAACTAAGGATTGGTGCTCTTTCAGTCGGCTGAGCGTGGTTCGGTTTCAATCTCAAATGAGCCCCTCGAGAAGTTGTTTACTTTGGGTTTCCGTTGGATGACATGTCTGTAAGTTCGCACATAGTTAAGCAAATGCGAAGCCGACCAATCTTCGTACCTTAGTGCAACTTTGATATCCCTTGGATGCTCTTTCTCTGGCCTCCTTTTTAGCTTCTTTGAACCTGCAAGTACGAACAATAACACTTAAAAAAAAATCACAGGCGATAAGCGAATGGATAAAAGGAAACTAAAATAAAGAATGACCTGGGTGTTCGTTCACTCGTGGAACCTGCTTCGATCGGCCCACCTCCTCAGCCGCAAACTCCTAATTACCTCCGACTTGAAGAAAATCAGAGCAATGCTTGTCATTATCAGGAAGTTCAGTGACGAGTTGGAGGTCCAACGACCGAACTTTGACATAATAGGTTTTACCGCCTTTATTACGACACAAGGAGTAGCAATGAAGGATATCCCAAATACCTAAGTCCAAGTCTAAGAGGTCATTCAAGACTGAGACACCGTTTACCACTCTAAATGTGTTCATTGATATTTGCATTGGTGTAAGTTCAAAATAAGAAAAGAATCGACGCAACAAAGGGTTTAACGGAAACCTAACACCCTCCTCTACGATGGAGGCAATTGAGAAGGGCATTGTGGTGCTCGTACACGACCAATCCGCGTCTACCGCTGCCAATGTCAACGTGACATCATTGGGAATGTTATATCTTCGGCGGAACTCATCCATTCTGCCGAGTGTCCACTAGGTTCAAACTTACCCATGGGAGGTGCGACGCCCACCAAACAACTACACTAAGGATGACTTACAAGGTTGGAGGTACAATGGCCGACCGAGCAATCGTATGCTAGACAACTCTTAATGTTACACTTAGCCAAAAAAGTAATGGTGAAGGTGGAAAATAAATACATGGATTCTAGGACTTACGGTGTCAAAATCAAGAGGAATTCGATGGCGAGCGTCTCCGATGAAGCAATCCCACTGTGGCAACCAAGAGAAAAATTGTGAGTTCAAAAAAAAAAAAGAAAAAAAAAATATATATATATATAGTAATAAAAGATTAAATAAAAAAAAAAGAGAGAGCCAAAAAAAAAAAAAAAAATCAATAGATAAATAAATGATAGTGGAGGACTTACAAAACAGTGTCTACCAAAAATCAGTAAGAAAAGCTTATTAAAAGGAGAGAGTTCAGAAACTTACAAAATCAAAACCCAATGAACAAGAGGCAAGATGAGCAGGTTGTAAGGTAACAGAATGACGAGGATAATTTTTTGCTGCAAACAACGAACGCCGACGGGTTGCCAAAAGATGAAGATGGAAGAAGAGAACACTGGGTTTGTCCCCACACTCTGAAAATCTAACTCTCTAGAGTGAGAAAGTGAGGAGACCACGTCATTGATGCAAGCTCTCAATTTTCTGAAGAGGAGTTTGGAATTTATAGAAAAAGAGCTGGAGGTCAAGTTATCAGATTATTAGATTTTAAAATTGCTTTAGAGTTCCAAGAAAAAGAAAGATGTAAGAGCAAAACCAAAGTCAGACTCTTTTTCCGAAAATGGGTTCTGTTGTTCCTGCAATCAAAAAGTGAGGCAGCAAGGAAATGGGGAAAATGGGTCTAGGAATTCAAATTTCTAGAGTGAGAAAGTATTAAACAAAGTGGGTTTGCTTGTTTCATTAAAAAACTCTGAAATGGACTTGTCTTCATGTTGATAGCTCCCAAACTAGTCAAACGTGGATGCGTGACGGCTCGACAGTCGGAGTAACACTACAAGAAAATTGACATACAACAACGTTTATACCACATCGTTTAAACAAAACGCCATTTTTTAGTGCTTTGCGTATTTTACATTAAAAAAAAAAAAATCACTTAACAGATCTCACTCTATCACACTCGTATCTCCGTCATGGTCCGTCTCTCTCATTCTTACACTCATATCTCACTCTCACAGACATCACTCCCTCTCAGTCTCTCACACACCGCTCCTCTCTATCGTAATCGAACATCGATCTACATTCCTCGGTCAAACATCGACTCTGTCGCTCTAGGGCTTTGCTCTAGCTGTTCTTCATCGAACTCGAACTTGATCTCGATCTGTTATTCATCTCAGATCAGATCATTATCATTCTTCGATTCTCTTCTTCTCTCTTCGATCTCTCTGCAAATCTCTCTCTCTCTCTAAACTCTGTTTGGATCTATCTGTGTTCGATCATGGAGATGGAACGTGTGATCGAGTTTCCACACGCGGACATGGATCGACGTCCCGAGAAAGAGCGTTTGGGTTGGGATGTTGCTCCTCGGCCCTTAAGGTATCAAATCATTCTCTAGATCTTCAATTTCATAATTTTTTCTTTCTCTTTTTGGTTCTATTTTTTGCTAGATCTGGTTGAAATTAGATACGTGGTAGATCAGGTATGAGAAAAGGTTTATGCTTTTATAAATCTGTAAATTTCATGGTAGATCGGGTTGGGAAAAAGGTTTATTATTATTATTATTATTATTATTTTTAATGTATAATCGATTTTTATGTATGATCTGTAAATTTCTGTCTTCCTTGGTGGAGATGCGAAGTTACTTGAGGTAGAAAAGCTTGTTCTCCGTCTTTTCTTGAGCGTATATCTTCGAGATTGTTCTTATCCCTCTGATCTAAATCGATCTAGGGCTCAAGGTAAGTGTTTTCTGACTTGGATTCGCTAAGTTCACTCAAGATCTGTAAAATCTCATCGTTAAAACAATGATTTGGAGTATATTTATGTTGAGTTTTGTTTGTAGGCATCAGATTGGAGTCTAGGACCAAAAGAATGTATACTACTGCTTGGATGGCGCCCTGATGTAGCAGAAATGATTGAAGAATATGATAATTATCTTGGACCTGGTAGTGTATTGGTATGTTCTAATGTTCTTTAAGAAACTTTATCATATCTGCTATTTTGTTTGAGGTCATATACAATAATAAGATTTTATTTCGTGCTTTAAATTTGGGGGAAACTTTTATAAATTTGGTTTCCTTTAAGACATCATAGCATAAAACATCTCATAAGATTAGTTGGTCCATTGGGCCGAATACTGAGTTATCATTTTTTTTTAATACATGTGGATCTGCATCAGCCATCAATAGAATGACATCATCATTCATTCATTCATTCTTCTTCTTCTTTTTTTTTTTTTGTTGTTGTTGTATTGGTTTGCTTTTCACCTCTTTTGAAATCAGACACAAGATATATTAATGTCTTAGATCGTACATTAAGTTCTTAGATTTTAAAGATGTTGCTTGAAATTTTATTTTTTAAGATCCATGTATGTGTAGAAAATATTGTCAGATGTGCCGATGGATGGATGTGAAGCAGAAAGCGACCTTCTTTGGTCAAGGCAAGCGCAAGAATGTCCGGGTTTCCCACAGGGTACTGTTTCATCAATATGGTTAGAACTATTCATCTTCGTTCTTTCTTTCTTCTTCTTCTTCTTCGTCTTCGCCTTCTCTTTATTATGATTATTATTATTATTATTTAATACAAGTTTGGAATACCTTCTTTACATTCCTTCAAATCCGTCATATTTTTTATATTCACAGTTAGAACCCCATGGACTATGATGTCTTAAAGGAAACCATTAGTAATATTCAATCTTTGAAGAATGAAGATATTCCCTTGTCAATCATCGTAATATCGATAGAGAATGGTCGCTGGAGGTAATGGAACATAATATTTGTATTCTCTTAAACTAGCTTATCAAGAATTATTCTTTCTTCGAGATCCATCCAGGCGGACAAACATTCTCATATTCCCTTCTACTTCTTTGAAAATATTTGCAACAAACTTGGGGTGAAGGTGAGCGTAACTCATATTAAATTATCTTGAAGGATATTAACGTTTATTTCAATTGTAAATAACATGAGTACAACAACTACTTTTTCTTTTCTTTTCCGGGAAATCTGCCTAATAGAATTTAGAATTAAGGAGAAAATTCTCATTTAGGTTGTGAAACTATAAACAATGGTGCTAATATGATTGAGGCTTAACATGTGCAATGCTAGAAGGATCCAATTGTATGACCTAGTGAAGCATGCTAGCCGTTCTCTTTATCTTGTAATCCCTATATAGGGCATACATGGGC
Source organism: Camellia lanceoleosa (assembly GCA_025200525.1). Classification (NCBI taxonomy): domain Eukaryota; kingdom Viridiplantae; phylum Streptophyta; class Magnoliopsida; order Ericales; family Theaceae; genus Camellia; species Camellia lanceoleosa. The sequence continues at coordinate 179,054,532 of CM045758.1, read as the reverse complement.
AACAAGCCCCATTTGGAACCAAGGAAAAAACGCAATATTATGTCAATGTATAATGTGTAATTCAATATATTGTCTATGGTAATTTGGTTGATATCATTGCATATATGTGGATGTGTGGGTACCCATTTGTGTCAAAATGCACTTGTCTTCATGGTGATTGCAACCGAAGATTTGATCAAGCAGTTTCAAACAATGATGAAAGAAAGTCAGCTTCTTCACATTCTTTGATTTTGATCTTTTTATTTTTGCTTTGATCTTTAAAACCCTCCTAAATTTTTCTCTGTTTTCTTTCTTGTTGCTGTTGATGAACCACACAAGATTTCCTTCAAGGTCCTCTCTCTCTCTCTCTCTCTCTACATATGTGTGTGCTATGTAGATGGATCTGTTATATGTTTTTGAATATCTAAATATTTAGTGAAGTGTTGATCTGTACTTGATCCTAGGTCTGATCAGTCTTATCATTCTTTAACTTTCTTTATGTGGGTGTATTTAATTCCGTTTTATTTATTTATTTTTTTGCCTTCTCTTATAATTTAGTTTTTTTTTTTTTTAATTATGAATTTCAAGTTAGTTTAATTCCAAGATTTGGATTGCGTATCTGCTACAAAATGCTTCATCTTTGTGAATGGTTGTTCAGTTGTGGAAGTATTAAGTACTAGGGATTTGATATTGAAATTAATTTCGAGGGATAATTTTCCCGGGATTGTCTAATGTTACATTCCAAGTCTGAATTAACCAGACCCATTTCAATTTTGTGTGGATCAATATTCGCAATACTACCTTCAACGATGGAAAGGAAATCTTTATTTTTTTTGATCGGCAAAAGGAAATCTTTATTAGCTCATCGAAATGTTGGACTTTTGAGCTTTTTTCTTGATTTGGATCAATTAGATCACCAGAATTTAGGTAACTTGAAGTAATTATGTCTAGTTCTTACCATTGAGGGTCAGCTATAATGGTAATAAGTCAACCAAGTTCTATTCAAGAGGTCTTAAATTTAATTCCTGATGTCCTACTCGTCTAATATGTGAGGCCATATATCCCAAGTTTGCGCTCTTGGGGTGGGTCCAAAGGGCCCTACCTATGATCGGTTCTCAGTTAAAAATAAAAACTATGTCTAATTCTTGGATGTGTGACTGATATCTAATGTTATAGCTTATCATTTTCCCTTTTAGTCATTCAAGAAAGAAAAGGTGATTGGTTTTGAGATTTGAGATTATTAAAGAAACTGAAATGGTGAGTCATCAGAAATTGATCGATTTAGGATTCAAAATTAGGTTGACATGTTCAGGCAAAGAAAGAAGTTCAAAATAGGGTCTCCTATGGCATCCTGGGCTATAAGAGGGTAGAGTATGCATGTTGTTATGTCAGAATTTGCAAGAACAAGTAGATCGTGCATAATTTAATGTTATCTAAGGCATATAAAATTGATTGTCGTTTCAGGTGGTTAGGAACAAATTACACATTCTAGACTAGTCCCACTATTTTACACACTTAAGCTGTGATGCTTTTCATTGCTATAATGCATGCATTCATGCTCTACAAATGGTTAATGGTTTAAGAAAGAAGAAAATTATTGTTGGTGTCAATTTCCTTGATCATATGAACATTCACTCAGTTGTAAATTTCTGTTACATGATTGCATGTACAGAAAACTAGCCATGAGTTTTGTCTTTATATCCAGAATATACATCGCGGATATCCAACTGAAAATTTGGTGCGGTTTCTGAAAGCAAGAGATTGGAATGTTCCCAAAGCCCATAAAATGGTTAGATGCATTTAATTTTAGTTGAAATTTTGAAACAAATTGTTGCTTTCTAACTTCATTTATGAGTTTATCTCCATTTTCTTACTGATTATGCTATATACTGTCCCAGCTGGTTGACAGTTTAAACTGGAGGATACAAAATAAAATTGACAATATATTAGCGGTGAGTTTTTATTTGTTACTTGAAAACCAGCTAAGCGTTTTTCACTGTTCCTAATTATTCTATTAATGTTTGAGCAGACTAGGCGCTGTTGTGTGTTGATTTATAATCCAATTGTTGCATAATGCTAAATGTTCTGCTTTAGAGTATGGAATTCTCTTTGGTCAGCCCGTATTTAAGATCACTTGTCAGAAATATCAGTGTTATCTACCATGCTTATAATCTTCACCACTGCTTTTGCATCTTGAAGTTTGAAAAAGTATTTTTAAGTGAACCACTTCAGATGACATTATCTGTTATGTTGCATCCAACATATTACATTGTTGATTTCAGCTACTTACTGCTATATTTGGTAACAGATGGACTGAAATAGCCAAAGTGGTCTCAAGGAGGTATATAAAGTTGTAATGTTTTATATCTTGCTTGGCATTGGAAAAGTTTGTGGTAATTACAAATCAATTTCTTCATCTATGCTTACAGAACTGATAATGCTGTGAAGAACTGATTTTCCAGTGTGTAAGAAGAGGGCAAAATATGAAGCCTTAGTGAAAGAGAATGATAACACTTCATACATCAATCCAAACAACAAAAGGGTTATCTTTCGAGAAGTTGTAGCATTAAATTTCCAAGGATATAAATTAGAATTTTTATAGTCTTCAATTTGGCATTGTAATTCAAATTTCAGCCAATCAGTGTTCTTTTATATTAATTATTAGTCAATTCTTAATCTCTGTTCCTAGTTAAATTTACATAAATTCTCAGTTAGTTTACATTTTCTATTCTTAGTTAAATTCTCAATTAATTGGGTTGTGTTCTTTTAAACAAACAAAAAAAAAAGGCGGGCTCTTTTTGGGAAAAATGTCAATAAATGATGTCATCATGACATCACACCTGAGTATTAAAAATGAAGAAAGGTGGCGTTTTTTTAAAAACGTCACTAAATGATGTCATCATTACGTCATACGTTAATTGTAACGGAAGTGGCAGTGGCTGTTAAAGATTTTACGACGTTTTAAAAAACGCCGTCTAATGTTTTTAGCGACGCTTTTAAAACGCTGTTAAGCTATTGCGGCGGCCGTATCTACGACGAAAATATTAAACGTCGCAAAATTCTATTGTGGCGGTTATTAAGCCAATAGCGGCGTTTTTGAAACGCCACTAAAAGTCAAGTTTCTTGTAGTGTAATGACACTAGTTAGGGCCGACCTCGAGGTCTGGTGGCAAGGCCAAGATCATGGACAACCGAGCTACAATGCTCATGGACGGGTTAATGACCGAGCTGCAATGCTCATGGACGGGTTAACGACCGAGCTGCAATTCAAGTTGTTGATAAGATTTCTGTGAAGATAAATTAAGGGATGAAGAGTTGCTGCCACAATTGAATGCATCTATTCAAGGGTTAACCAGAATGTGGAAGGCCATACTTGAATGCCATCGCAGTCACTGCCAAGCTATGGATCAAGCTAACCGGTTAGATGTTGCATCCCGCAAACACTTTAGTGGTACACATCTTGATGCTACGTTGCAGCTTGAACAAACGCCTGATGGACCCGTTCCCTTCTCTCCTGGTAGAATAGGTGCTCCTCCTGTTTTTGGACTCTGCAATCAGTGGTCACAAGCATTGGATGGAATTTCTGATGAAGAAAGTGGTTAAAAATTTTGGGCCGGAGCTTCAGGATCTCAAAGAGAAGTTTCCCGATGCAGAATTTATCCTCAATTCATGCCGCCACGTCATTCCTATTTCTGGTAGCATAGAATTAGTGCAAAAAGTTGAAGACATAATCTACGAGATTGCACAGATGAGTGGTCCTTCAGCTCGGAGGGTTGACAATGAAGCTGGGTGTCCGATTTGCTTGTGTGAAGTGGAGGATGGTTACCGGCTCGGAGGCCGTTTACATCAGTTCTGCTGATTGTGCTTAATAGAGCAGTGTGAGTCCGCCATCAAAAGCCGAGATAGCCTTCCTATGCACTGTATGCACGAGGGTTGTGGAGCTATAATTTTGCTTACTGACTTGTGATCTCTATTGTCGAGTGAGAAGTTAGATGAACTTTTCAGGGCCTTTCTGGGCTCATTTGTGGCATCAAGTGGAAGTAATTTCAGGTTTGCCCTGTCTGTAGGTATACAATTGAAAAGATCGAGTTGGCAAGTGTGTACGTAAATTAGATAGGAGTTGCTCGGCCCCATCAGGTGTCAGAATTGGCTTGACTTAGCAACAGTCCAGCCGAACAAAAAAGATGGCAGCACATGGTTGGATTGTTCAGCCTCCAATGTCCCTCTCAAATAGGGACAGACTAAGCCTATTAAATAATGTTGAATTGTCGGCCTCCAATGTCCTGCTCGGTCAACCAACGTGCAAATCAACCAAGCAAAAACATGCATACTATGATTAAAGCATGAAGAGCAGCACATGGTCCACCAAACTTTTCCATGACAAGCTTGAAATTTTGATTTAGTGAAGCACTAAGTCTGTAGGCCCCACGCCAACTTCACCAAGAGTAATACAATGTCAACTCCCCTGCAAAACAATACCAAGTATCCAGCAAATAGTTTTTGCATGTTATTACCATGCATGGCAATTGTATTTCTCGGTCCAGTTATCCAACTTTAGAAATATATATGTATATGTCCAAAAAAAAAAAAATAAAAAAATAATAATAATAATAATATTTATTCATATATTTTTAAAAAATAAAAAATAAAAAATTTCGTGTATATATATATTTTAAAAAAAATTTTTGTATACATATATTTTTTAAAAATAAAAAATAAATTTTTTTTTTTTGATATATATATATTTTTTTCAAGTCAAGCAACGACGCTCAGCCGACTGAAGAGCACCAAGCTAGACAATTACAAGGCTAATGAAGACACATTTAGTTTGGGGGCACAACCGAACTACGAAACATTGGGCAGACGCAAACGTTGGACCGAACAATAATTTTTAATCCAACTCATGGAGCTCAAATTAAGTTGTGATCGACCAAACTTCGAAGTTTGTGACAGAATTGGCTTCCGCTTCGCCAAACGTAAGCGCAAGCCAGGAGGCAAATAAAGTGGGTAAAAATTAATCAAGTCTTGGTGCTAGGCCCAATGCCATACTTTCTCCAAGGTGGAGCTAGGTCGGACCTCAGCCCTATGGCCAATACTTGCTCCGAAGCAAGACAACCATAGGAGTTTGGCCCAATGTACGAGCATCACTCCAAGGTGGACCGAGCAACATGGTGGACCTTCTAGATGGACAGAACCACTCCGAAGTGGGTTGAGCAACATGTTGGACCTCCTAGTTGGACAACCGTTCTAGAACAAACCAACTTAGAGAAGGCCAATCCACTGAAGATCTTCCTTGGGCTCACAAGAGACAAACAACTCTGCTCCTCTCCCTCTGAATGAACAGAACGTGGAGACATGGGGGCGCAAAGGGACAAGGTGCATATATGACAGACCTGCATCTGAATGGCAGGCGGAGTGTTTGTCCTCCTCTAATGAGAGGTGTCCGCTAATGAGACAAACAAAACAGACCTGCAGCCGAGTGTCAGGTGGAGTGGTCGTCCTCCTCCAATAGGAGACGACCACGAATAAGACACATTGGACAGATGGCGGAGAGAGAAGGACTTCAACGACAAACAACCTTCTCCTATAAAAGGTGAACATTATTCACTCTCAAGGGATCCGAAAATCCACACACATAACACATATACACTCTTTGTGTTCTCTCTTCTTCTGATTTTCCCTGAGTCCCTGACTTTACCATCGGAGGGGTTTCCGACCAAACCCCGGTCGGGTAGCCTCACCGTTTGTTATTCCTTGCAGATCTTCAATTCCTAGCGCACGCTGTTCATCCACGAAGTTCAACCCTTCTTCATAGTGCGGAAATCACCCCCGCACAATTGGCGTCGTCTGTGGGAATCGAACCCACGAGACAATTACAAGGCTAGTAAAGACACATTTAGTTTGGGGGCACAACCAAGCTACGAAACATTGGGTAGACGCAAACGTTGAACCGAACAATAATTTTTAATCCAACTCATGGAGCTCAAATTAAGTTGTGATCAACCAAACTTCGAAGTTTGTGACAGAATTGGCTTCCGCTTCGCCAAACGTAAGCGCAAGCTAGAGGGCAAATGAAGTAGGTAAAAATTAATCAAGTCTTGGTGTTAGGCCCAATGCCATACTCACTCCAAGGTGGAGCTAGGTCGGACCTCAGCCCTGTGGCCAACACTTGCTCCGAAGCAGAAAAATCATTGGAGTTCGGCCCAAGGTACAAGCATCACTCCAAGGTGGGCCGAGCAACATGGTAGACCTTCTGGATGGACAGAACCACTCCGAAGTGGGTTGAGCAGCATGTTGGACCTCCTAGTTAGGCAAATGCTCTAGAGCGGACCAACTTAGAGAAGGCCAATTCATGAAAATCTTTCTTGGGCTCACAAGAGACAAACAACTCGCTCTTCTCCCTCAGTATGAACCGACGTGGAGATATGGAGGTGAGAGGACAAGGTGCATATATGACAGACCAGATCTGAATGGCGGTGAGTGGTTGTCCTCCTCCAATGAGAGATGACCGCTAATAAGACATACAAAATGCACTGCACTGAAATAGAGTGAGTGGTCGTCCTCTTCCAATAGGAGACGACCACGAATAAGACACATTGGACAGATGGCGGAGAGAGAAGGACTTGAACGACAAACAGCCTTCTCCTATAAAAGGTGAACGTTATTCACTCTCAAGGGATCCGAAAATCCACACACTTAACACATATACACTCTTTGTGTTCTCTCTTCTTCTGATTTTCCCTGAGTCCCTGACTTTACCATCGGAGGGGTTTCCGACCAAACCCCGGTCGGGTAGCCTCACCGTTTGTTATTCCTAGCAGATCTTCAATTCCTAGCGCACGCTGTTCGTCCACGAAGTTCAACCCTTTTTCATGGTGCGGAAATCACCCCCGCACAACTCGTAGAGCAGCAGTAGCTTTCAAAAAATCAACATCCGTGATCAAACAAGTCTGGTCAGAGAGGGGAGCCATCATCCTTCCTAGCCTATCGCGAGACACCCCACCAAGACCAGACGTGCCATGCTCCACTGAGATAGCACCATCAAAATTAAATTTGCAAATATCCTTCGCCGGAGCACACCAAATAGCCTGCAACACGGGACGCGGCAGCACCTATACTAGAGCTTGGGCCATCAAAAAAAATCAAAATGATTACTAGGTTGTGTTTAAGTTGGAATTTAAAAAAATACAAAAAAATAAAATAGACTAAATTTTGTTTGACATGTGCTTAAAATAGCACATGTTATTTTAACATATTATTTTATTTGAGTTATAATCATTTTATTAGAGTCACATCCCTTCTTTGTCACATCATTTCAAATTTAACTCATATTTTATATTTTTTCATAAAAAGTCAAAAAGCAAGGGTGATCGTGGATCAAATTGAGTCGGGTGACATCCCATTTGCTATCCATCCAAAATTAGGCGGATTGAAAAACGTCAATCCGCATCCGTCCACTAGTTTGACATATATAGATTGAACGGGCCATGCAAGTTGGCAAATGGATGAGATCGGTTTGGCGGTTTGAACTTTATAAATTTTGGATTTTTTTTGAATAATAATTCATAACTTTTACAATCTCTAATAATTAGTAATCTAAAAAAATATGTATTATTTGTTTATAATAGACCATGACACCACGCATGCATATTTAAAATATTGTTTTCTATTTTCACAAAAATATATATTTTATTATTTCTATTCTATGTTATTATTTGTTAACAATTTTTTTTTTCTTTTAACTTCATCTATAGGCAGATCAGATTTATGTGGGTGCAAAATAGTTGATCTATTATCCGAATTGTATCCGTAAATTTTGAAATATTTCATCATCATTCGTCTGTGGAAAGACACGCATCCGTCTGGTTGGATCAGTTCGGTTAGATTAAACGGATTGGATGGATCCATGATCACCACTATCAAAAAGTATATTAATTTAACACTTTTTAAACAATTCCTAAATAAGTCAATAAAATAAAATATCACATCTAAATTATAATTATTTCTTTCTTTTTTCATAAAAAAAATCAAAAAATTCTTCACAAATAAAATTAATTTTTTTTTTTTTTTGGTCCTGCCACCCGGTATCCGACCCATCGGGCCGACTAATCCGGATCGGGGCTGAGTTCTGGCTGGTTAGGTTCAACACCCCTCCCAATTGGCGTTGCGGGGGATCGAACCGTAGTCCTCCCTACCAAGCCGAGCGCCAATCACCACTCGGCCAACAACCAATTGGTACAAATAAAATTAATTTAAGTAGGCTAAATTAACCAAAAAAAATCAAACTACAACAATTATTCCCAAACCGAGCCTAAGTTCACCTCAATAGTCACGTGGGTCATGGGCAATTGTACTTCTGGTACCGTTGACGGCTTCTAGAGGCTCCGTTTGAGTATTTGGGTTAAAATATTCCTATAGAATAAAATAAGTTATTTTAATTAAATAAAATAAAATATCATATTTAATTAATAATTTTTTTTTTTTATAAAATTAAAAAAGTTAAAATATTATTCTAAATAAAATTTTTTAGTCCTAAAATAAAAAAATAAAAAAATCAACTTACATCCTAAGTCAACTCAGAATGAGCAAAGACAAAATGACTCTAGTGACTGGCAGTCAACCATAATGTTTTACGTGTACAAAAAACACAATCATTAAGGTCTCGTATGGGAATAACGTGTTTTAGTAAAAGAAAAAAAAAAAATTATTATAAATTGTCAAATTAATCTAAGATTTGTTTTAGATTAATTTGGAAAGGAATTTAAAAAACAAAAAGAGAAAAGATAAGTGTATAACTCGGACACGTTCAGACAGATTGATGGGTTATCCAAACCCAGTTCAGGTTGTGGTAAGAGCTATCTAAGCCCGTTCAAGTCTGAATTGTAATCCGAGATTGTCTGCCTAAGGCCAACCAGAGTTACACGAATTACAGATAAATTTCAATATTTTTCCTTCCTTTTTTTAGTTCAATTAAGTTAATTAATTTGTCAAATTAGATTCTATTTTCTTTTTCTTTTTTTTATAAAATCATAATAATATCAAAATAAAAAAATTTATATAATGTAAGAGAGATACACTATGATAATCTTTACAATTTATGAGTGAGAAAAAAAAGATTTTGTATTGTGTTACTTGTATATATAATATATATTTAATATGATCTAACGATCTAAATTACTTTCATATCATCCAATGGCTAATAATGTATATGTATATGTATATTTTATATTTTATATGTTTATATATATAATTCAGGTTTTGAGTTACTCAGGTTATTTGACGTCTTTACTATAGCGACCCCGGTCTTTTCCCATTTAATTATTGTATCCGGACTTAGGTTCCGTAGATCTGACTGTGGTATAATTGTTGTTGTCATCCTTTATTTTCTTATTTGGAGTTATAGGATGTGTTGGGCGGGTTTGGAACAGGTTGGTTGAGCTTAGGAACCAAAACTAGTTGCCCAGATTTTGGCTTGTCCGCTCGAGCTAGGAGTTTGACGCTCGAGCGGGGACTTGTTGCTGCTTGTCCGCTCGAGCGGGGGTTTTGGCGCTCGAGCGGGAAAAACACCCATCCAGTATTTCTTGTGCAGGGTTGGACGCTCGAGCGGGAGTTGGTCCGCTCGAGCGGGGGTCTGTGAGTGTCCGCTCGAGCGGGGCGACTGGGTATAAGATCGTGTTTTTGACGTTTTAAAGCAGTTTTTCATCCTCTTTTCAGATTCCAAACCCTAGATTATGAGTTCTCTCTCTCCCAACTCATCTTCTCTCTTAGGATTGATCTATCTAGAGTGTGTTTCTACCCTAGTTTCTTCATTAAAAAGGTCGAGTGAATCGAGGGCTTTCATTTAATCTGGACAGTTTTGGATTTGGAGCACTTTGAAATTTGGGCATCATCTTTATCTTCTCCTTTTTGAGTTATTTCTTCGAGGTAGGGATTTCCTACTCCATTTATACGTTTTAATCCTAAGTATTGGTATTTTGGTATGTAGGGGTAGTTTGGTAATTTTGGGAGAAACCCTAGGGTTTGACATAGATTAATTTATGTAATTAATTTAGGGAAGAATGTGGAATTGGGTTTAATTCATGAAATTGGGTGATTATGAGATTAATTGATGTAGTTGGGGAATTTAATCACTCATCTGTGAAATTGAGAGTTATGTGTTGTATATTTATTTCTTGTTTAGAAATAATCTTTTGGGCTATCGGTGGAGGATAGCCATGATTGTTGTAGACGTTGCATGTGGATTAGGCAAAATTGAAACTTATCACTTGTTTAAGTTGTTGTGTATAAAGGTTGGAATAATACATTAAATTTATGTATTGACTGATTGTGTATATGACTTTATGTGTATATATATTACTTGTGTATGGGAGGAGATAGATGTACTCCACGGTTTAGGGAAGATGGGGATGTACCTCTAAACCGTTAATGATTATGGGAAGATAGGGGATGAACCGTGGTTGTCGCTTATATGCGCCTATAGCGAATCTGACTCATATGCTTATCTATTTGATATGATACATCACCAAAATGTGTATCAGTTGGGAAGTATGGAAGTGAATTTGATTATGATTGATACAATACCAACATGTGTATTTGTTATGTTATATGAGAGATTTAACTTGATGTGTTATCCCTGTTGAATTGGAAAGATTGTTGATAAGAGATGAAACCCCCGTTGAGCTATTTGGGCCAGGTTCTGAGCCATAGTTGAAAAGTGAATTATGCCATAGACAAAGTGTCATAGGCAATGTAGACATTTGTGTTATGAAATTGTAATTGGATTATTTTGTGTTAACCATGTATCAAATGCTACTGCTTTAGTTAATCCATATGCTTGGTTTAGTATTTTTCTACTAGGCTGTGGCTCACCCTATATGGGAACTTCATTTTCAGGTTCAGGTGGTTCACTACCTCCAAAGACTTAGCTTGTGAGGATTTGGACTTGAAGACTTGTTTTCTTTTATGTTTTATTTGTTTTATTTGCGCTTATGTAAACATTCAAGCCTAGGGCTTTATTTGTTTTGAGTTAGAACTCATGGAATTGTGTCCAAGTGTTGGCTTGGCAAGATGTAAGCCCGTAGGGCATTTATTTTGATACTTTATTTCGTAATACTCTGATGAATGAAATAATATAATGTTTTCTTTTAATAATGTATGTTATGTTTTATATTTAATGGGCTAAATTTTGAGTTACATTTACCTAGGCCGCCTAAATTTAATTCGAATTTATGAATTTTTATCCAAACATGTACCAAATTCAAAAATATTTTCTCCAAATCTTAAAAAATGGGATTGGACTTGAGTTGTTCAGGTTGAGCCCGTCCAAATTGCACCCCCTAATAAAATGAGTGTGAAATTAGGTAAAAAAATAAGTACATTTTATTCACAATTTACTTACATTTTTTCTTCCTAAATACTTTCCCAAATTCTTAAATCAAACGTAGCCTTAGTGGTTTTTTAAAAGGAGAAAATACAATTCCATATAGATTTAGAAAGTGGAAATTGAGTGGGAGCACTAATTAGTGCTCCCACTAATGATGTGACAGTAGATCCCACCATGAATGATTTGATATTTTGGCCTTGGTGTTGTATTTTTTTTCTTTTTTTATTGAGTGCCGTGTCATTAGTGATCTTTTTAGAGCTCCAAAATTAGTGGTCTCTATCATTGTTGTTAGAAAGTAAGGTCGATTTAGAAAGTAAGGCCATGTTTGCGATATGTTAAAGTAACACATCTTTTTATTTTTTTATTTTATTTAAGTCACATCAAATTTTATTTGGGTCGTATTATTTCTCTACCCCATTTCATATCTTTTCATAAAAAGTTAAAAAGATATATTTATTTAGATCATCCCAAACAACTCTTAAATCACCCATCAGTGGTAAACTTTATAAAGGTTAATAATTAAATTTCTAAACTTTTCATGCATCTGTTAAAAAAAAATCAAAAACCCCCTTAATTGTAATTCTCCCCTCTTTTTAATATTTATTTTCATTTTTAGTGGACTTTTTAAAAAAAAAAAATTTTTAAAAAATTTAGACTTTAGATTCTATTTGATGAAACGAACCAAAAAAGTTGAAAAGATACAAAAATAAGTCAAAAATAATGAATTTATTTATTTTAAGTTTTTTAATTTTTAAAAATTCTTTATAATTTTTTAACTTTTTATATAGATTTGTTGACACAAAATAAAACCGAGCATAAAAAAAAAATAACATAATTTTTTAAAAAGATAATAAAAATTTAAAAAACAAAAAATGATGGGTTATTTCTAATTTCTCAAGCGGCCGACCTCTCTGGTTGTGTTGTCAATTAGGTGAGCAACGGATATACCGATTCGTCAAAACCGATCGAATCAACCGATCTGTCACATTTTGGACAGATGCATGATGATGATGAGCGGACGGTTGCGGATTGATTTTCTCCAATCCGCCAATCGCGCACGGATGGCAGATTTGAGATTCTTTTGGCCGCAACCAAACCGCCAAACCGTGAATACCTTTAGTGTGTTTGGTAATGTTTACGTTTTCAGTTTATATTTACAAAAATTTTATAAACTAATTTTTGTTTATTTTTTATTTATTTTTAGAAAAACATAAATTACAAACGCGTTTGGTAATTGACAAAATGTTTAAAAAAATTTAAAAATATAAAGAAGAGTGAGAAATGGCAAGTGGTGGCAAGTGGCGGCGGAAGACGGTGGTGGAAAGTGGTGACGGTGGGTAGTGATAGTGGGTGGATGGGTGACGGTGGCGGGTAGTGGGTGGTGGGTGGTAGCGAGTGGGTGGTGGTGGTGGCGGTGGGTGGTGGTGGCAAGTGGGTGGCGGATAGCGGGTGGTGGTGGTGGCAGGTGGGTGGTGGTGGTGGCTGGTAGGTGGTGGTGGTTGGTAGGTGGCGGGTGGTAGGTGGTAGTGACTGGGTGGTGGTGGGTGGTGGTGGCAGGTGGGTGGCGAATAGCAGGTGGTAGTGGGTGGGTGGTGATGGTTGGTGGGGAGGAAACGGTGGTGGGTGGCGGTGGTGGTGGTGGTGATGGGTGGTGGTGATAGGTGGATGGATGGCGCGGATGTGGTGGTGGTGGGTGGTGGCAAGGTGGCAAGTCTTTGGTGGTGGCGGTGGGTGGTATGGTGGCGGCGTGGTGGTGTGGTGGTGGTGGGTGGTTGGTGGTGACAAGTGCTCGATGGTGGTGGCAGGTAGGTGGTGAGTGGTGGTGGTAAGTAGGTGGCGGGTGGTGGTGGCGGGCGGTGGATAGTAACGGGTGGCGAGTGGATAGCAGATAGGTGGCGGGTGGTGGTGGTGGCGGTGGATGGTAGTGGCGGTGGTGGGTGGTGGTGGCGGTGGGTGGTGAGTGGTGGTGCGAGGTAGTGGTGGGGTGGGTGGGGGGTAGTGGTGGCGGAAGACGGTGGTGGAAAATGGTGACGGGTGGTGACTAGTGTTGGGTGGTAAAAAAAAAAAAAAAACTGAAAACTCAAAATGGAAAAACATTTTTTGTATTTTTATTTTTTGGCCAAATTTATAAACTGAGACCATTGATTTATAAATCAAAAATTTTACCAAACAAGTTTTTATTTAAGTTTTTTAAATTTTTGTAAATATAAACAGAAAACTGAAAACGTAAGTGTTACCAAACGACACCTAAGACTTTTGTGTTTTCAATTTGTTTAAATATTTTGTTTGTGTTTTTAATTAAAAAAGAGTTTAAATATTCTGTTGAAAAAAAAATTTCAACTTGAATATATTTTTTGAATTGAAAAAAATAAACGTATTATTTATTTATATTTTTTTATTTTTAAATCTATCTCTAAAAATAATAAATAGAAAATATGATACATGCTGGTTGATTTTTATTTTCAAAAACAGATATAGATGTAACAATACAGAGACATACAATCTCTACTACTGCTATATTCATGGTTTTAGTGGTTTAAATTATTTTTATATTTTAAAAACCACAGATTGTAATACTTTATGTGGATCTTGGTTTGGATGAGGTATGTGGTGATTGTAATATTTTTTTAAGTCATTAACTGTAATACTTTATTCTTTTTCTTTTTTGAGGAAGTGATAGGGTTGAGAACTGGTCTTGGGTGTGGAAACTGAGACTACCACAGAAACTTAAAGGTTTCTTGTGGACTATTCTCCATGGAAAATTGCTCACCAATCAAATGAGATTGAAGAGAGGGCTAACTGATATTCCCTACTGTCCTAGATGCAATGGGGTTGAAGATATGAATCATTTATTTAGAGATTGTTATATAGTAAAGGAAGTGTGGCTTATTGTGTTTGATAAACAATGGTACACAGACATGATGAGGAGACCTTGGATGGATTGGCTCATGAGGAATGCAAAAAATAAAAATCATTTTAATGCACAGCTCTCTTGGTTTCTTGTTTTTGTGGTGGCTTTATGGAAAATTTGGAAAAACAAAAATGGATTTGTATTCGAAGGAAAATCTGTTAGTAACCAAGAGAGTGCAAAATTTATTTTCGACTACTCTCGAGAAATCCATCAAGCTTTCCTCAAATCTGTACCTCAATCCAGACCCTCATTTAGACTAATTAATTGGTGCTTTCCTCCTGTAGGTAGACCAAACTTAACACCGATGGAAGCAGAAAATTGGAGGAGATGGAGGCTTTGGTGGGCGATCCCGGATGAACATGGAGCTTGGATGTGTGGTTATTATGGACGTTTGCAACTGGAACTAGTCTTGAAGTCAACTATGGGCTCTATACAAGGGACTCACCGTGATCCTACAAAAGGCATGAACAATGTGATCATTGAATCGATGCAATGCAGTGGTACAACCGATGAACGAAGCAACAAGGACAATTGCCCTTTCAAGAATCAGTGAAGGACTCCAAGATCTTGATCCGAGGTTGTCAATGCAGCCCAAGATGTTTGGAAGGAAGGCAATCTTTGTCTTGATGCTCGCAAAGTTTGGAGCGCAACAACCCAAGATATGTTGGTGGTCAATGAGCCACCAACAGAAATTAGAAGTCTTCTTGTTTCGATATGTTAGGCTTGTCTAGGAACGCTTAGCGAAGTTTTTCCTTTTCCATTTCCGTTGTAACCAAAAAAAAATTATGTTGAAAATTTATAAAATTTTAAAAGCTAATCCGCTCAATTCACATCCACCGGATTGGCGGACAGATACGGATTGATTTTCTCAAATCCGCCAATCTGACGACGGATGTGATTGAAAATTTAAATCAAGAACCGATCCGCTACCTCTATTGTCAATTATTGTCCAAATTGAATTGAAAAAATGACAATTCAGTATAAAGTTTTAAAAAATTACACATGAATAATAAATTTTATAAATAATTATAATTTTTTAAAATATATTGATAAATATTTTTTCTAAAAATAATTCTCCCAATTGCATTTGATCGTGACGGAATCATCTTCCAAACCAAAAGAATATTAGGAAATTTGATATGATTGGGTAATTATAATATCTTTTATTTATTTATAGTAAAAGAAAAGAGATGTGACTAATCATCTGCAAAAAACGAACTCACCACCATCTTCCTTCTCTCAAGTTTCGTAGCCTCCCCAGATTTCTCTTGTTTTGTAAGTCTCTCTCTCTCTCTAGAAACACAGTCGTTCTTGTTCCAGGAAGTATATGTGGGAATTGTAAATTCTAAGAATCTGAGTCACCTAATAATTGATTTTTGCTTTCAATTCATATACGTGAAATTTTGTGAAAAAACCCATTGTTTTGGTGATTTCTATATTGGGTATTTGAATCCCAATTCTGGGGATTTCTTGGATTCTATTTGGGTTTGTGAAATTTTGAAGAATTTTCCTTGTGTTTGATTGATTATGTTGTTTTTGTTTATGATATTGTGATAATCCATGAAACCCATGTTGGAAAGTTGAAAATCTATGAAACCCATTTTGTAATCTGATTTTTGTTGCATAGGAGGTCTGTGAAATTGCTTGGAAGCTTCCTTGTGTTTTTTTTTGAATCTTGCAAAACAATTAGACAATGGGATTCCTCTTTGATCAAACTCGTGAAGCAGACTTAAAATCTGGAGGGGCAAACATTCTAAGTGCTGTTCTTCCATTGTTGAAACTCCTCTGTCTCACTATGATAGGCCTAGTGCTTGCCCACCCAAAAACCCAAATCATCCCCAGAGCTACTTTCAAGCTTCTTAGCAAGCTTGTTTTTGCCCTATTCTTGCCTTGCACAATCTTTGTTCACCTTGGGGAATCCATTACTCTAAAGAATTTTGCTCTCTGGTGGTTCATCCCGGTAAACGTACTTATCAGTACTGCCATTGGTTGTGTGTTGGGTTACTTGGTGGCAAGAATATGCCAGCCCCCTCCTGAATTTGTTAGGTTCACTGTAATTGTGACGGCTTTTGGCAACACGGGAAATCTGCCCCTTGCTGTTGTTGGGTCAGTGTGTCGTAGTGCAGATAACCCGTTTGGTCCAGAGTGCTATAGGACCGGTGTGGCTTATGTATCTTTTGCCCAATGGGTTGCTGCACTCCTTGTTTATACCCTTGTGTACCATATGATGGAACCTCCGTTACAGTATTATGAGGTGGTTGAAGAAGGGGTTGAGAATCGTGAGATTGAAGAACAATTACCGGTTAATAATGATCTCAGTAGGTCACTTCTTGTGGAAGCCGAGTGGCCCGGGATGGAAGAAAAAGAAACCGAACATTGCAAGACACCCTTCATAGCAAGGATCTTTACTAGCATTTCACAAACTTCTATTCCAGATCCCGATGTACTAGAAGACGGAGGAGGTACAAGGAGTCCCAGATCCATTAGGTGTTTGGCGGAGCCACGGATGGTTAGAAGAATTAGAATCGTTGCTGAGCGAACACCAATTCGACACATCCTTCAACCTCCAACAATTGCTACTCTCTTGGCCTTTATCATTGGGATGGTTCCTCCACTCAAAGCTTTTGTTTATGGCGATGATGCTCCACTTTCATTTGTTTTGGATAGTTTAGAAATCTTGGCCGGTGCAATGGTCCCTGCAGTAATGCTAATCCTTGGAGGAATGCTTGCCGAGGGTCCAAATGATTCTAAACTTGGAATTAGGACTACGATTGGCATCAGTGTTGCAAGGCTTTTGGTACTTCCGTTGGCTGGAATTGGGGTTGTTTGGTTTGCGGATAGAATGAATATTTTGATCCCGGGAGACCATATGTACAGGTTTGTGCTTTTGTTGCAGTACACTACACCAAGCGCCATCTTGATTGGAGCAATTGCTAGCTTGAGAGGTTATGCTGTGAGCGAAGCTTCAGCGCTCCTCTTTTGGCAGCACGTATTCGCACTGTTCTCTCTTTCAATGTATATGATTATCTACTTCAAATTGCTGCTTTCTTATGTCTGAGGTTTGTTTTAGACCTTCTTTTTCTGTTTCTTGCTTTACTAATGTGTGATTAGCATGTAACCTTTTGTATTTATTTGGCTCCATTGCATTATATCCACTTCAATAATGATTTATATGGGGGGTTTTTTTGCTCATTTTGGTGTGTTGATTAATTAAGATTGATATATATGGTCTGCTGCGTGGCTGACTAATTGAATCATAGTTGCAAAAGGTTTCTTCCATTTCTTCCAATCGGACATATAGCTCTGAACTTCTCTGCGTAGTTAATTTAACCCAAGACATCATATCCCTTTTAGAAGGAATTGAAAAAGTTGTGGGTATTCAAAAAGCCTGAAGGGGCGAAATTTCGATGATGAGCATTTTTAAAGCATGAAAGGACATCTGCATTGTGGGTCATTGTGAAATCGATTGTGTGAGCTGCCTTGGAATTTGGATCCATGCATGATGCATAAACATATATATATATACATAAAAAAAAAAAACCAACAACAACAACAACAAATCTCAGGTTATATATGCTTCTTAATGCTTTTATAATTCTTTTCTTGCCAATGTTCTTGAGTCTTCCGATAAATCTTCAATTTTTGGCCACGCTATTTTAAAATGTTTCTAGTACTTACCTGAAATATGAAGAACAAAAAATTACGGGTCCCTACCTTCTATGACTATAAACATTCACAACACCGAAATCTGTAGGACACATATGGGCATGTCCATATTTCTATCTGACTTTACAATGCTCTATCTATCAAGATCACTAGGGGAAACCATAGCAACTGACTCAGGACCCTAGACTCATGGACCATTGTATGATGGCCTCTCCTATTGGTGGAAATTCTCTACCTCAAATCCCACGATTGTGGTTCAAAGTCGTGGGATTGGTTGCTAACAAGGGAACCTCAAATTTGATTCGTTCGTTGTGTCACATTGCAGTATTGGCAATACGCAAAGCTATGTTATACAAAATGCTAAAGAATTATAAAAAAAAATATGAAAAAATTCTAAAAATGTGAACAACTTTTAGAGATGTTTTGGGAAGTTGGTAAAAAGTTGGCTTTTGGCTTTTTACCAAGCTTTTTAGCTTTTTAGAAAGTGATTTAGGAAGTTGGTAAAAAGTTGACTTTTGACTTTTTAGTTTAATGTTTGTTTATTGTGTCAAATCAAATTAAAATGACCAAAATACCATTACCTAACATAAGAAATTCATTTTTTTATTTTTTGTCATAAACCCCAATTTGTAATTTCACACTTGCGTTTTTATAACTTCCCAAACCAATTTTGTTGCGTTTTTGGCCACTCGCATTTTTGGATCTTGGATCAAAAAGTTCCCAAAACGGCGGATCAAAAAGTTCCCAAAACGGCACTTAATGAACTCATAAGGTAAATAAAACAAAACATCAATGTTGTTCATGTTGCTTAAAGTATCAGTCTTCACAATGATCATTACGATTTTGCAATGCAATACAATTTATTTTGTACGTGTGTTGCGGGCGCCCATAATCTCCTGATCTGTCCATCTTATCTGATATCACAGTTTCTCATCGAATGTTTGACGATGTCGCGGTATCAAAAATGTCACTACGAGATATTAAAAAGAATTGCTGGGAATTCTAAAGTATAATGATCTTAATTAATTACATATTTTCCTTATTAGGTGTGTTATATGTAATTGTGTGTTCAATTGTGTCTTATTAAACTATTGCGTAAATTTGAAGTGTACTAAACTGGGTATCCAAGTCATCGCAGTCACAGCAGCGACTTTGCACCATGCCCATAATAGCTGTAGCCTAGCTTTAAGGTGAACATCACTAAACTTGTCATGACTCTTATGCCGCCGCCGACACCAACAGTGATGGTGGACTTGCTTTTCACTTTAGCATCATACACAGGGTGAAGACATTATTTCAATACCCAAACGTGTGTATGATAAAATTTGCTATAAAAAATGAAAGTATTTGTTTCTTTTTTACAGTAATTTTGTAAAGAGTAATTAGACGGTTGCCTTTTTTTTTTTTGCTGTTTCTTGACAGTACTTTCATGAAGAGTATTTAGATGGTGCATTTGTGCGTAATTTAATTCATATGCTTTTAAGGATCACAAAATATTTGCTTGTTTGCATATTGTTCTGTATCACTCTTGATGTTTTTTTTTTTCCTTTCCTGATGCTTTCCTCTGGCGCAATCTGATGGAAATATTCCTTGCTAAAATAACTCCGTAACTGATCTTTCTTTCTTTTATTTTTTTCTCCCTGTTTTTGCTTTGCCAGCTTTGATTTGTATCTGCATTTCACTTCATTTTGGAGTTCGGTCCTGCAGTTTTTTTGTTTAGTTTCAAATCTCTTTTGTGAAAAAAAAAAAAAAAAAAAAAAATCAGAAAAATTAAAAACTAGTTTGGCGAAATAAAATGAAAATTTCAAAAAAAAAAAAAAAAAAAATCATTTTCATGTCATTTTCAAATTAGTTTGGTGTTTCTTTTGCCAAACTAGTTTTAGATCTAAAAAAAAAAAAAAAAACCAAAAAATAGATTTTGAAAACTAAATCAAGCCGAGCCTTTTCATTTTGTTTTCTTTGTGGTTTTATGCACTCAAAAACGGTTTCTAAATGCTTTTTTCATTTGCATTCTGAAAGGATTTGATCTTTACTATTTTATCTTGGAAAAGTATTTTCACTTTAGCAAGTTAACCAAAACAGGCCTACAACTTATTCAAGGAAGAAATATATTACTGAAAGGACTGTTTTTTTATTTATTTACAAGTCCTCATAGGACATAATCAAATGACACTGAGATTGTTCATCTTGATATTACTTGCTTCCTAAATAAGGGACAACGAAGTGATTGATGGAAGAATGAAACCGAGCTATTCCAACCTATTCGTACATGACTTTCATTGTTCTTGCTCTTTATCATTTATCCAAAATGCATGTTTCAGGTACACCATGGAAGAAGACAGCGCCAGTAGGCTAACTCTAATGCCAGGAAAGCATTTCAGGTGGGACGGTTGTTTGATATGACCGCTGATGTGAACCAAGACTTACAATATACGAACGTCATGCTCATAACATCTGTCATACTGAGATTTTATTTTATTTGTTTTTATTTTTATTTCCTCAAGTGCAAGGGTTGCTTGTAGATTGTGGTTCCAATTGTCATTGTATAGTACACTCTTCTGAATATTCTTTATTGTGATTTCTCCTAAATGGAAAGATTGTTATTCTTATGCTATGGGAGAGGATTAAAAATGTATAGTACTGGTTCATTTTGTGGAATCAATAATATTATTTGTAGGAGGCTCATGATTAATTTGTTTATATTCAATGGTTCATACTGTTTGTGCACTAATACTGTGTTTGGTTGGGGGATTTGGGAAGAGATTTGGAAAGGAAAACGGAAAAAGGTGTGTGAAACTAGGTGAAATACAAGTATATTTTATTCACATTTCACTTAACTTTTCCCTTTCTTTTTTCAAATTCCTCCTCAGATCCTCCAATCAAATACATCGTAAAGAGGTTTTTTACTGATTTACATTTGAGATTGGGAAAATTAATTTTTAATTTTTTTGTCTTTTTATTATATAGTGGAAGTTTGACATGAACCTATCCAAACCGGCTCACTCTCACTCTGAGGGGGACCTATAATATGTTCATTGAGTCCCATGGAGGAAGTGCCACGTCACTCGAAGACAGTTTCACAAGGGGTTGTTGCTACATCATTGTTGGAGGGGAGACTCCCCCATGTGCACATTAAAGATAACGAGGCTACAGCTTTCTTGTGTACAGATGGTTTTTGATTTGAGCTGAAATTATGGCCTACCCAACGAACCACCCATGAAAGCCATTACTTTATATATTAGTATTGGAATTTACTTTGGTTTTGAGTTTAAAATCTTCATGAATCTGAACTTGCTGTTGGGTTATGTGGTCAAGTTCTTAGAATAAAGTAGCTTGTCTTCACTCCATAAGAACTAGACATTTCAGTTTGGGTCTATAGGCCAATTAGTAATCTTATTTTAATGATTTGATTCGTTAATATTTTATTTAAAGGAATTTTTGGACATAACTCTTTTTTAGAGTCCGTTTTTCTTAAAAATGACAAATTTTAATTTTTTAGCTCATAAACCCCTCCAAAATAATATATATATATATATATAATAAGAAGGACAATAATTTTCAGATTTATATTTTGTTGGACAAATTTATCTCTTCACACCCGCACACTCTCTCTATCCTCAATTTGTATTAACTCTCTTTATCTTTCTTAGCTCTTTCTCTTTCTAAGGGCTCTTTCCACCACCACTACCATGACCACTACCTTCATCGTTCAACCACCGGTGCCGCTTTGTCACCGCCACCACTACCACCGTTTCAACTATCAGTGCCATTCGATGCCACTATACTACCGGTAACCACCATCGTCATCCTCCGCCTCCAAGACCTCAGATTTGGGGGTGGCGACCTCCAATCTGAGATCTATCATCTTAGATCTATATTTTCTCCCTCTCTTTCTCTTTGTCTCCTCATGATGCTCTGTGTTTTTCAGACAGTAAAATTTTACTCTTATTTGAACTAGATCTGAGGCAATATATGTGCTCTCTCTATCTCTTTATTTCTCTATCTTTTTTTTTCTCTCTCTCTCTCTCTATATGTATATATTTTTATTTTAGTGCATTTTTTCTTGTCATTATTAGTTTAAATATTGATTTTGAGATCTCAAACGAAAATATTATTTTAGTATATTCAATAGCAAAATAGTAAAATTTTACTCTAATTAAAGTTATTAATTCAATATTCTGACTGATTTCTCTTAATATCTATATGAATAATGTTAATAATTATAGTAGGTGTGATGGTTAGTGATAACAATGGCAAAAATTCATTATTTATATGTTTAAAGTAAACAGTAAAATTTAACTGTCTAAATTAATAAGGTAAAATTTTACTGTCTAATAGAGTAAAATTTTATCATCACCAAAGAATCTTGCTAGAAAATTGTTGTCAACCGACAGTGGTCGCCGAAAAATTGTCACCGGTCAAGGTGATCAACGGTAGGGCTGCAAATGAACAAAGCCGTTCGTGAACAAGCTCGAACTTGGCTCGGTAAGAGCTCATTCAAATTCGGTTCGTTAATTTTTTTTTTGCGTTCGAGCTTGAGCTCGAGCTTGTTAAATTTTTAATAAACAAGCTCAAACATTCTAAAGCTCGGCTCGTTAACTGGCTCGTTTAATATTTATTATTTATATATTAAATAATATAAAAATATGTATAAAAAGTAAGAGAAATATGCTATTTATATATTTAAAAAATATAAATATAAATAATAGTTAACTATAGATAGTACATTTATATAATAAAGGTAGTAGATATTATTATTTTAGTAAAATATAGACTTTTTTTTAGTATGTTTATATATATTGTATATATAATTGTATAATCAAAGTTTTATGAATTTATAAATTTTTTGACTCGTTAAGGCTCATGAATAAGCTCGAGCTCGAGTTGAGCCTAAGCCAACTCGACTTGAGCTCGGTTCATTAAATTTTTATTCAGCTCGAGCTCATTAAAATCTTAATAAATAAACCCAAACATACTAAAGCTCGGCTCGGCTCGTTTGTAGCCCTAATCAACGGTGGCTAGCAATGGTTGATGATGGCAGACAATGGTCAGTGATGGTTTTCACGACCCAAACTTGCCCCTATAGGTTTAGTGTCATAACCGACTAGTAATCCGTGATTACGAAGGCCTACTTAACGGTAATACAGTAACGAGGTTGGCGGAAGCTAATAAATAAGACAATAAAATGTTCAACGAGTTGTGAAGACTTAAATGAAACAAAATAAACTTTTATATATGCACATGTACAACAATCCATGACAAGCTTGCATCTCAAACATAACAAAACTAAATCCATTAACAAAAGATGCACAAAAGTTAAGAAAACTTTCATATCATTAGAATTAATCTCAAAAGGGGTGAATCCTGAACCACCCATAAGCCTTGACACTAGACCAGTAGGAACCTCGCGGTGAAGCACAAAAGTTAGTTTGACAAAACTAAAGCTAGGTCGACGCCACTAAATCCCCTCTTACACTTGATCACCTACATACATACATATATAAAACAATGAGTTAGTGCTTAGTGAATAACAACAATGTAAAGAGGTTAAGAATGATGTCCTTATTATAATACAAATCGGTTAATTATAGCCGTAAACAGAAAATAAGAATCATTTGCATAGATAGTCATACATGGTACATCCAATAACAGAATAGTACAGACGGTCATGAAGATCGAACAGTCAGAATTGATGGACATGCCATTAATGCAGTAAACAGAAGTTCCAAGAATTGGAACTGATAGAGATCTCTGTAACAATAATAGTAAACAAATACTAAGGATGCTACGAATACAGTTCAGAAAATAGGACAATCATTCACTTAAGTTGAAAATATCATTTTAAAAATGAAGTATAGTTTAAGTCAGAAAATACTTATAATTGAACATATCTTTACAAGGTTGTTACTCACAATTGGGTTTGCGAAACACGTGGCTAGGACGTAGCGACTGACCTACACAAACACATTCAAGCACAATGGTCCACAATACAATTCTTCAATTCAATTAGTTCATAACATATCCGCTAAATATTCTCTAACCTGTTTCCATTCATTCTTTCATTTTCTCTTATGTTCATGCAATACATATACATATGAAAATAGTTGAAAACCATGCAACCGAAGACCCAAAAATCAGAGAAAATAGAAAGTAAACAAAATTGAGCTGGCCTTGCTGACTACACGTGCGGTGGCTTTGGCTGCTCGTACGGTGACCTGGCTGTTCGTCAGACAAGGGTTTTGGTCAGTTTAGCGAGTAGAATGCAAAGTTGAGCAAGGAGGCGGCCGCAAGATGTGCTTGGCCAATGACCCTCAAATAGAATGCAAATTGAACAGAAAAAGACTTGGTAGGCTTGGTGATGCAGGTGAAGTTCCAGTCCAAAAATCTACTTCAACGTTGATGCTTTATTTTTGCAAATCCAACTTCAAATTCATGTGAATCAAAACCCAAAACTCACAAAAACATGTTGAATAACCAAATTCTAACTTCAAATTAAACCATGACTTCAAAACAAAGCTCCTTTTTCCACCCACAAGGTCAAAAGCTTGAAATTAAGAGGAAAATCATGAAATCATGCATAGAGAGTTCCATGTTCAAAAATCTATGAGAATTTCTTCCTGAACTCAAACCTTATGCAAGAACAAGTGATTGAGCAAGAATGATGCTATGTATAACAAAATTTTCAACTATTTCTTTCAATTTCTCTCTTTAGGGTTCTTGACATGAACTACACCACCCAAATCCCTAATTTTCCACTTAGATTCTATGAGTTCAAGGATAAAATAACTTAGATTCAAGAAATTAGAGAAGAATTCTTACCTACAATGGTTGATTGGTGAAAATATGTTCAATTTCCCCTTCTTCTCCATTCTTTCTTCTCTTTTCCTTCTGCTTCCTCTTGTTCTCCTAAGTATCTAGAACTCTCTCTTTTTCTCTCTCTTAGATTTGGTGTCTCTTTCTCTCTTATCTATTGTTGAGTTCCAAATATAACAAAATGTCTCTCTATTTTTCCTTAATCAATTTTAAGCTTGAATTACTTTAAATCAAATTCACTTAAATCAAAATAATCTAATTTAACTCAACCCAAACTTAATCTTAATAAGGTGAATTAGGCTTTAACCACCTAGTCCAACATTTAATTTTAGCCTCGTAATTAACGATTCAGACAGGTTCATTTCTCAATCTATCTTATCTATTGCGTATAATAAAATACAATTAGCACATAGTACATAACACATAGCAATTACAGAGCATATAACACATAATTAAGGCAATTCATATAATTAGCAGTTAATTAAGGAGGTGGGTGTTACAATGGTTGTGGTAATGTAAGAAAATGATAGAAGTTGAGGGTATTATTGTCATATTTTAAAAATATTTTGAACTTTGTCCTTAATGAATTAAATGTTTTTAGCTTGTCTTTTTGGCAACAAAATTTGAAATTGAGGGACTTATTACCAAAAATCCCTATTTTAAACCTTTTTGTGTAGATTATCTGAGGGGGAGAAAAAAAAAAAAAGGTTATTACAATCACATGAATTCATTTTTTTTTTTAAGAACAAATATGATAAGAGCATATGGTTACAGTTATTGAATCTATATGATATTTATGGATAATCTATATAGAAAGACTTAAAAAATCAATTAATAAATTTATTAAAATAAGACCCGTGACGGAGACAAAGATGTAGACTGGATTGTTGAGTTTTCTTTTGAAATGTGAGATAAGGAGTGATAGATAATTGGGCCCTACATAACTGTTTTGTGTTGTTTATTTGTGAAATAGGCAATGAGATAAGGGGTGGAGAACATTTGGGCTTTAAATATTAAACTCTGAATAATTTTAATATTGTAATGGGGGATTAAATAAATAAATAAATAAAGGTAAAAAAATTGGGGACCAAATAATACCATGGTAATTGTGGTATTAGGGGGATATTAGGCCACTTCACATTATTTTTCTTTTTAATCCAATAGTCAAAAAGTTGTCATTTCAATTTTTATAAATCATTTTTCACAACAATGAGAACAATATAAAAACATATGTTCTCCATTTTTTTTTTTTTTTTTTTTTGACACAAGAAAATGAAAAGCTTCTTCTGAACGCTAGAACACTAATCAATAGTCACAAACATATAAACTTAAATATGGATTTCATTACTTAACGTGATGATAGATACCATTCACGATTATAAAAAAAAAAAAAAATTGATATCGTAATTTTTACTAACTCACATTTTTAGGCTTTTATTGACAAAAATTATGTCTTGTTTAAAAATAATAATAATAAATATGAACCAAATTAGAAAAATTATACCATGTGTGGCAATGAGTAACTGTCCACCAAATTTAGAGTAGTTATTGGTTGATCCAGGGTAATGTCACTTGACGCTCCACATACATTGTGATTGGTAAAGAAAATAAAATTTACGATTTTTATTGGGTGATTGAGAAATATGAAAGGACATGAATACTTGTGATTGGCCTGGGAAATGGCCATGTGATGCCTCAAAATCAACCAATAATTTTTTTCCAAATTTGTGATTAGTTGCTGGCATGGTCATGATTGGTAGGACATAATTATGATTACTTGTTTGCATTAGTTTCTTATTAGCTTTTAATCAGAATTTTAGCTCTTTTATGATAATTTTTTCCAATTAACAATCATGATTTTTAACTGTTATAATGGGTCTTTAGCGTATTTTTTTTATTGGTTTTTTGTCTTTTTAAATTTTTTTTTTTTTATATTGTTTACCCGCAAAACTACTACCACACCCACCATCGATCTCCAACCCTCAAATCTCAATTTTTTTCTTTAATCCTCTTCTTCACCACAACCCCCATGCCTCTCACCTTCTTCTCACCGTTTTCCTCCTCAATCTTTCTTTCCCTCTGTTCTAAACCCTCTTCTCCAATGATTCAAACCTTAAACCTAACCAAAATGATCACTACTACAAAAACATATAAAGATCACACTTTTTTTGTGTGATATATGTTATTTAATCACACTTTTTAAGTTTTATTCAAGTGTGATCTTTGGGAGTGTGATTAAAAGGGGTCATTTTTAATCACACCTTTGAAGTGTGATTAATAACATTTAGATCACATCTTTTAAGTGTAATTAAAAATATTTAGATCACACTTTTTAAGTGTGATTAATAACATTTAGATCAAACCTTTTAGTCGCCAAAAACTCATTCATGAAAAAAAAATTAATAACATTTAGATCACATCTTTTAAGTGTAATTAAAAATATTTAGATCACACTTTTTAAGTGTGATTAATAACATTTAGATCAAACCTTTTAGTCGCCAAAAACTCATTCAT
The DNA here is from genome assembly GCA_025200525.1 of Camellia lanceoleosa. Taxonomy (NCBI): domain Eukaryota; kingdom Viridiplantae; phylum Streptophyta; class Magnoliopsida; order Ericales; family Theaceae; genus Camellia; species Camellia lanceoleosa. Next base: position 179,027,267 of record CM045758.1, on the reverse strand, counting down.
GAAAAAAAAAAAAATTACACTCACTGACTTCTCATTTACTCTTTTGGAGATTCGAACCATCAACACTCTCACACCATAAATTTTATACAAGACATTCTTTCCACTACATCTCTATAACACCATATGATTATATATGCAACATATATTATTTATATAGTATATAGACCCGTATTAATGTAAAAGTATATATATAAAGATAATTATTTTTTATTGAACATAATTTATGTAAAAATAAATTATTTACTAGAAAAAAAAAGAGACCACTTTTGGCGACTAAACATAATTTTAGTCGCCAATTCTATACTTTTGGCTACTAATTATTTTTTAGTCATTAAAAAATTTAATTCCCGGGCTAAAATTACCACTTTTGGCGACTAAACTTCTTTTTAGTCGCCAAAAAGCCTCACTTTTGGCTACTAAATATCTTTTTAGTCGCCTAATGTCTCAGTTTTGGCTACTAAATTTTTTTTAGTCGCCAAAAAATCTTACTTTTGGCTACTAAAATTTTTTTATTCGGTAAAAGTCTCACTTTTGGAGACCAAACATCTTTTTAGTCACTCAATACCTCACTTTTGGCTACTAATTTTTTTTTGGTCGCCAAAAAGCTTTACTTTTGACTACTAAAATTTTTTTAGTTGGTGAAAGCCATATATGGGCAACCAAACAGATTTTTAGTTACCAAAACTTATATTTTTGGCTACTAATGCTTTTTTTGTCGCCAAACCTATACTTTCAGCGATCAAATGTGTTTTTTTAGTCGCCAAAGATGCTTTTTCTTGTAGTAAAGTGTGATTAAATATATATATATATTAGAATGTGTAATTAAAAAATATATATATATATAATCACACTTATTTAAAAAGTGTGATTAAAAAATAGTAGTGTATATATAATCACACTTTAATTAGAAGGTGTGATTAAAAAATATACAGAAATGCTTCCAACCCCCACTGGGGGTCGACCCCTAGTGAGGTGTCACTCCGGGAGTAGACAAAAAAAAACTGTTTTTTTTTTTTTTTTTTTTTTTTTGAGTTTTAGCAAATAAGGGGTTGCCACCTCACTGGGGGTCGACCCCCCAGTGAGGGTATGTAGCACGGTTGAAAAATATATAAATAATCACACTTTAATCAGAATATGTGATTAAAAAAAATATATTTAATCACACTTATTTAAAAAGTGTGATTAAAAAGTAGTAGTGTGTATATAATCACACTTTAATTAGAATGTGTGATTAAAAAAAAATATATATATATATATATAATCACACTTAATTGAAAAGTGACATAAAAAATGAATATTATCACACTCAATCAAATTAAGTGTGATTAAAATATCAATCTAATTTTTTTTTATCACACTTCCAATAAAAGTGAGATATTTTTTTTTGTCAAAGTGTAATATTTAACTATTTTTGTAGTAGTGGATCCTCTCTCTCCCTCTTCAATCTCACTCTCCCTCTGTTCTAAACCTCTTCTCAACAATCCCTCTCTCTCAAACATGATCCAAACCCGAGACCCTAATGAAGACCATCCAAAGAAGACGAAGAAGATCAACCTAAAACACTAACGAATATGATCCAAACATGAAAATAAAGAAAATGAAGCCAAAGAATCTTCAAATTGCAGGTATTTTATAGCATACAGTTGCTGAAATTCAATTTTTATTTTTGTTTTAGATTGCTTGAAATTCCTGAAATTAATTGATTCATATTGCCTAAAATTCCTGAAACTCATTTTTTTTTTTTTTAGATTGATTTATTGATTCTAAATTTTTTAGTTTTAGAATTTATTTATTTTTTGGTGAATTTTGTTTTTATTTTGGATTGATTTATTGTTTATATTTTGGAATTTTTGGATGAATTTTTTATTCTGGGAATGATGATGAGCGAGAGAGAGGGGGAGGGAGGAAGGAAACGGTTAGTTTTGGTGACTTGGCAGCTGCCAAAACGTGTGCCAAATTTGACACAAGTTTTAGTATTTGCCAAAGATAGCAGCTGCCAAAACTCACCATTGAAGAACACTTTTGCCCCATACTTGCTATAAAATGGCTTTGGTAACTCCAATGGCAAACTATTGGAGATACTCTAAGGCTCTATTTATTCCAATGTAAAATATTTTACATGTTAATTAAATTTGTGCACAAAAAATTAATTTTCTTTTTATTTTTTTAGTATTTGGTTGACAGTTTGAACAAAAAAAATTCTATTATATACTTTGGGTAGAAGCCAATAAAGGTCATATTTTTATTTTTGAAATGATAAATGTGTTAAAAAGGACGAGTTGGAAATAAACTTTTAAAAATTGGCTTACGAATTTTTTAATGGTAAGTCAGATAGGGATGATAATGAAATATATATTTTTTAAACAATGTTTTACTTACTTTTGATTCAATCAAACAATAAAAAATGCGTGAAAATATTTTACATTGAAAAAAATTGAGTCTAAAAATCAAAATTAATTACTAATTGATAAACAAAAATAAAATAAATAGCTAATTCACAAGATTTTCTTTTTCATTTGATTAGAATAAATATGATAAAAATCGAAAGTGAAATAAAATTTGTTTTCTTTTCTTGTATCCATTTGGTTTTTTTTGGGTGAATATATTCATTAGGTTATTTTGAAATAGTTGTGAGAAATTGGAAAGTGAGATTACTATTTTCATGTGAAAAAAAAGTACTTATTATTTTTAGAAACTTAAAGCCAATTTAACATGATGATATATATGGGTTGAACAAAAACTAAAATTAAAAAAAAAATCCCAATTTCCACCACTCTCATGCTTAACAAAAGAAGCTTTTAATTTAAGATTTCTGATATTAAGATTTTAACAGATAAAAGACATGTAACATTTGCATAATAGTTGAGGTGTCTCAACATTTCATAGAGACATTTCTCTCTACAATGAGATTTTCAACTCTCCTTGAGAAATTTTAGCTCTTCAAATATAAAAAAAAATTTACAGAAAATTTTTAGCTTGTCATAGATAAAAAAATTTTATGACGAGATGAAATATCTCTAATAATATTATTGAGAAATCTTAATTAATAAGAAAAAATATATTAAATCTCTTCTACTACCAAACACTACAAGAAATAACAGTTTTGCCGACTAAAATATTAGTCGCCAAAGGTCACTTTTTTAGTCACCAAAACCAATTAGCGACTAAATTTTTTTGTCGCCAACTTAGTCGCCTAAACCCTGTTGGCGAATGTTTTAGCGACTAAACGTGTGTTTGGTCGCTGAAAGTGAAACATTTGGCTACTAAATTAATTAGTCGGCAAAACCTACATTTTAGCTACTAAATTTTAGTTGGTCGGCAAAGGGCCAACGGTTGGCTACTAAATTATTGGTTGCCAATAGTCAATTATATTTTTTAAAATTATACATTTACCGACCAATGTTTTAGTTGCCAATACTCAAGGAATCGGCGACCAAACCTTTTAGTTGCCAAAAGTGATTTTGTGAAAAAAAAAAATTACACTCTACTCTTGTGGAGATTCAAACTATCAACCTCCTACGCCATAAACCTTATATAACACCCTCTTTCCACTACGACGCCATAACACCTTATGATTATATATGCAACATATATTATTTATATAGTACATAGACCCGTATTAATATAAGAGTATATATATAAAGATAATTATTTTTTATTGAACATAATTTATGTAAAAATAAATTATTTATTAGAAAAAAAAAAAGACCACTTTTGGCGACTAAACATAATTTTAGTTGCCAATTCTATACTTTTGGCTACTAATAATTTTTAGTCGTTAAAAATAAAATTCCCGCGCTAAAATTACTACTTTTGGCGACTAAACTTCTTTTTAGTTGCTGAATGCCTCACTGTTGGCTACTAAATTATTTTTAGTCGCCAAAAACCCTCACTTTTGGCTACTAAAATTTTTTTAGTCAGTAAAGGCCTCATTTTTGGTTACTAAATTTTTTTTAGTTGCCAAAGGGCCTAACTTTTGGCTACCCAAATTTTTTTAGTCAGTAAAAGCCTCACTTTTGGCGACCAAACATCAATTTAGTGACCGAATGCCTCATTTTTGGCTACTAATTTTTTTTAATCGCCAAAGTGCCTAACTTTTGGCTACTAAATTTTTTTTAGTCGGTAAAAGTCATATCGACGACCAAACAGATTTTTAGCCGCCAATTACTATACTTTTGGCTACTAAATTTTTTTAGTCGCCAAAAATCTTTACTTTTGGCTACTAATGCTTTTTTAGTCGCCAAAAGCTATACTTTCAGCAACCAAATTTTTTTAATTGAGAAATTTGGTCACCAAATGTGCTTTTTCCTGTAGTGAAAGTTGAAGAAGGATTTTCACCAATTTTCCCTAACAAAAATAGAACCAAAATTTATTTTATTTTTCTTGCACTTTCCAGCCCTTTTGTAAAAACACAACTCAAGATTCAAATGTAAGAATTGTGACAAAATTTCTGCATTTGATTTCTCTAATAAATAAATAAATAAATAAAATCTAGGCATTGTGTGTTTTGATATGCTAGACAATCGTCTTGAAATCCAATTAATAAAAATAATAAATAATAAATAAAAGAGCATTCAGGTCAAAAATTCAATTTTAAATTTTCTTTGTCCAAAGATTCACATTCCAAAATACTTTGTTCATAACGAGAAGCTTCTACAAAATGACCAAACTACCCATATATATGTATATATATATCCTTTCCTAAACCAAACCCTAACTAAACCGAACCGCTTGCCTTTCTATCTCTCTTCTCAATCTCCCATTCTTCGCCGCCACCATTCAACCTCCTCCAACACTGCCGATCTCCTTCCGCCGCCCATCGCCGATCTCCTTCTTCTGCCATCGCCGCTCTTCTTCCTCCGCCATCGCGGCTCTTACTCTCCTAAACACCCTCGTTTTCCTCTTCATTAAGTTCCATAACAACCATTACCATCTTCTTCAAGCTCTTCTCCGTCTGGCACGCCACCGGGTACTAGATCGCTATCCACTACTCCGCTGATGCTGTCCAATTCCTCCTCATCAAGGGCGGAAGTTACTCCGTCTTTTTCTCCATTGTGATTCTCTCATTGTGTATAGGTCTCCCTCATTTTGAACTCCCTCTCTCCAGATCTGGTAACACTATCATCCCTTTTCTCTCTTTGAATTTTTGTTTGATATCAAATATGAGATAAGATCTGCGCTTCGTCCCAATGGGTGCGCTGTAGTTGCTACTGCTGGTCCTCCTCCTCTGCTAGTGGCTCATTCATCGTCATTCGCTGCACCGACAATCATCCTCTCTGTAGTAGTAATGATCGCAGATTTATAAACACGAGAATCTAAAACCCTAATTTGATTAAAACTAAAAGCAATCTCTCTATGAAAATGACGAGAGATTGAAATTAGGGTTTGTGAATTGAATCACATTCTATTAGAGCTTAGATTTGTTGCATTTTTTTGCAAGAGCTCAAATCCATATTGCATTTCATCAATTTTTTATTTTTTATTTTTAAATTATAAGGGCTTGTTGTATTTTGTTTTATTTTGTTTTGTTTTGTTTTTTTGTTTTGTTTTGTTTTGTTTTGTTTTTTTTTTTTTTTGTTTTTGTTTTTGGGCTTGGATTTGTTGTTATGGTAGATTTGGATTTGTGGAGATCTCTGATCAAATCTTTATTTTTATTTTTTTTTAGTTGTTGATTATTATTATTAGGGTAAATTACAATTTAACACTATGTAGTTTGCCTAAAAAACACGGAGCCCCACTATAGTTTCATTTGTAACACTTAAATCTTCTATACTTCATACCAAAGTGCAATTTTCGACGAAATTGTTTATTTAAACAGAACTTGTGTTGCACGACCATGAATGGTGAGTGGAGCAGTTTTTCCCGCCTAAAAACATATGACAAATGACTAAAACACCCTTCTTGCCATATATATACGCAGAATGGTGTAGTGCAACAGAGCATGGGTTACACTCTTGGATCATCACACAGATTCTCTCTCCCTCATTATATAAATATGCAACACCATCACATTCCATGCAAAACCACCACCATCACCTTTTATTTCTTCTCTCATCTCACCACCATCACCTTCTATGCAAATCACAACCAATCAATATCACCACCATCATATTCCATGCAAAACCACAACCAACTTCTTTTTCCATGCAAAACCACCACTCAAAATCACCACCACAACTTCTCTCTCTAAAAATTATCCAAATCCATTTTTCTTCTTATAATTCAAATTAGTAGCAAACACAACCCATGAAATCAAACAATTAATTTGTGTAAATATTTAGATTTTTGAAGGTGCATTGATGGGATTCATACCAACCAAACCCACTTTTTCTTCCCGTTTTCGACATTTCTTCGGCCCATCTTTTGGACTCCATAATTTTCTCGATTCTCAACGATTTTATCCCGTTCTTTCACCAATCTCCTTACCTTGCTTTATACTTCATCCTACGCTACCTCGTTTTCTCACTTTTTCCTGAAATTGGTGGTTTCAGCATACCGAAAGTTGTCCAAAAACTAACTTCACACATTTCAAAGAAACATCTTCAAATCTATTTCTTTCTTTTTCATCATCCACCCTCTTCTGTTGCTTCATCTATAGTATTTTGTAGAGGGTGGTTCTTGGTTTTGACGGAGCTGGGCAATGGTGGTGATAATGATGGTCACAGTGAGAGAGAAGATATATACATATATATATATATATATATATAAAGAGAGAGAGAGAGAGAGAGAGAGAGAGAGAGAGAGAGAGAGAGAGAGAGAGAGATACCAAGTAATACAAGATCACTTTTCCTTATACAAGATAACTGTTGAAATATGTATTACATATATCAGTTAATATGTATGTATAATTGAAACTACCCCTCAATTCTTTCATATGTATCATTTATGTATTATTTATATAAGTTAATATGTATATCATATATGTATAATTTAAATTCTAGAGAGAGAGATATGTATTTGATGATGGCATGAGAGGTGTGTGGTTTGTCATAGGATGAGAAAGAAGAAGAAGAAAAAGAAGAGGAATACAAAAAATTTAAAGAAAAATCAGAGAATATTCTGGTTTGTAATGGCATTAAGAAGAAAATTAAAGAAATAAATAAGGGCAATTTAGACTTTTTACAATTTATGTTACGTCCGTCCAAAATTGCACTTTGGTATGAAAAGGGTTTAAGTGCAACAAATGAAACTACAAGGGGGCTCTGTATTTTTTGGATAAACCACAGGGGGTTAAGTTACAATTTCCCCTTATTATTATTATTATTCTTGTTGTTGTTGTTTAGGGTTTAGTTGTTGTAATGACCCACCACGTATAATATTTTACATTTAATTAATTAAAGAGATTTAGATTTTAATTAGTCATTATTTTATTTTAATTTGAAATTTATGAGAATTATGGAACCTGATTCATATATGCTTTTATTAAGGATTTATTTTGGAATTAGAAATTACAAGCCTAAATGACTTAAGGAGGTAAAATTGATAAGTTGAATCAGTTTAATATCAAGTATTTGATCATATGAGAGTTTAATTAAATATTTGATTCAGTTTAGTAAAATTGAGATTTGATTAATTGGCTCCGAATTAGAGTTAATTAAGTTGAGAACCATATTTGAGGAATTGAGATATTATGACTCATTGAGGATTAATTAGTTAAAAACCAACATATGTTAAGTAATTATGAAGCAAAGTAAGGAATTAGTTTATTTGAAAAGAAAGAATAAATAAAGTAAGAATACGTGAAATAAGAATTTGGTTTATTGGGAGAGAAAAGAATAAGAGAAGTTATATATGATTAAGCGAATAATATTGTGTTTCAATGTGTTCGTTTGTGTGTTCTGTGTAGTTGGTCATTCGAAGTCCAACACATGTGCCATCTCACTGTGAGTAGTACTTTTATAAAGATATGTTATAAAAGTGTGTTCTGGTTTACCATAAGCTTATTATTTTGAAATAATATTTTGTTACTATGAATGATTGTCATTTTTGAAATGTAATTATGGCATTCTTAGTATAGCCCTCGCCTAGGGATATCAATACCATGGCCTACGGCTCTCGCCCAGGGAAAAGAATACCACGACCTACAGCCCTCGCCTGGGGAAAACAATACCGTGGCCTATGACCCTCGCCCGGGGAAAACAATACCGTGGCCTACGGCTCTCACCTTGGGAAAACAATATCGTGACCTACGGCCCTCGCCTGGGGAAAACAATACCGCGGCCTACGGCCCTCGCCTGGGGAAAACAATATCGCGGCCTACGGCCCTCACCTGGGGAAAATAATACCGTGGCCAATGACCCTTATCCGAGGGTAATAATATCGTGGCCTATGCTATATGGCCTTTGCTCGGGAGAAACAATACCGTGGCCCATTATTACAGAGATCTCTGATGTAGACCCAAGGGGTCCCTATGTTAGACCTATATGGTCCCATTGTGCACTATTAGATATACCACATATGAAAATGATTTGTGAATTTTGATATGATAAGAAATCGCTTATGCTATGATTCGAACGCATATGATATAATTTTGTACAATGACATGATTTTGTAAAATGATAGACATTATTCATTTAACCTCTTTATACTGGTATTAGTCATTGGGTTTTAGCTCACCCATTTCCCTTATATATATGTAGGTGAGCAATTGAAGGATCAGCGTTAGAGTTTGCCTCGGAGTCCACACTTTGTTAAGCCACCCAAGCAGTACCTCCGTGTCGAGGCTTTAGTTTTGTTCTAATAGAGTTGTATATTTTGGTCAAGTTTTAATTATGTGTGAGATATGTATAAGATATGTCTTTGTATATGTAATATGAATGTTTGAATTATTTCAGTCTATCATGTACACATAGCTTAATGGACATTTTATTTTTGTTTTGCTTCCATTTTAGGCCCCGATTCTAATTAAATATTTTTGAAATTTTGTCTTGGAGGCCTAAGCAAGTCGGTCATGATCCTTAACCTCTAGGATCGGGTTGGGGCCATGACAGTTGTTGTTGTTGATGACGGGTTGAGGCCATGATAGTTGTTGTTATTAATGATGATGAATATGTGGTATGATGATGATGAATCTTTGTTGTTGTTCAGATCTGTTAAAAAATGGTTCATATCTATTCAAAGTGGCTCAAATCTATTCAAATTTGTTAAAAAAAAAAAAGGTTTAGAACTGAATTTTTAACAGTTGGCATTTTACATAAATAGATTTTGAACAGATATAATCAAAATTTCAACAGATAGAATTTTGAAAGATGGAATTCAGAAGCAAAAAATGAACATATAATAAAATTGGGATAGATAGATTTAAATAGATAAATGAAAAAATTGAACATATAATAAAATTTAGACAAATATTTCAACAGATAAGGCAAAAAAAAATTCAACAAGAAGATATAAAAATTTGAATAGATAGAAAATAATTTGAACAAATATATATAAATTTAAACAGATAGTCAATGAAAAGTCAATAGATAAAAAAAATTCAACAGATAAAAAAAATTCAACAGATAAATTAATGGGCAAGATTAAAAATAAAAATGTCATTCAAAACAAATGAAAGAACTTCTCACCAAAATATTTTATAAATGATGGATCTCTGACCAATAAACAATATCTACTGAACCTAATATCTTATACTCTCTTTACTTTAGACTTTTCAATTCTCTCTAAATAAAGTGAAAATTGGACCAATAATTCATTTAATAAATCTGATTGGTGTTACCCAAACAAGACATACTTATAGCATAAGTTGCTAACAAATCATATAAATTTTTTTATATATTTATTGACATAACAATTATCATATCAATGAAATGTGTCTTATATTAATTTTTTAAATTTAATATTATTGTCTGACATTATTATTTTGAATTTTATTTTTTGGAAAAGTCAAGTACATTTCTAAAAAATAAGTGTATTTTTTGAATTTTTATAAAAAGATATGTACAAAAAAAAAGAAGAAATGTTGATTGACGTGACCCAAATAAGTGCACTTATAAAAAAAAAATGCACTTATATAGTTTAACCCAAACAAGGTTTTAGTAGACAAATAGGCCAAATTTAAATATTTTTGAATCAAAAGGACATTATCTATCTAAATATGTGTCCAAAAGTTTACATATCTATTTATCTATTCAAATGTCAACTATCTCTACACGTGTTGTTTATCTGTTCAACTATCTGTTTAAATGTCACTTATCTGTATGTGTGTCACCTATCTATTTACATATCTGTCCACCTCACTGATACCGGCTATCAGCAACTTTCTAATGACTTTTCTAGCTATTTTCAGCGCGTATTCTTGTCATAAATAAATAAATTAATTAAAGGGGCATTTATTTATAAATTTCTTAGTCTAAATTATTTTCTTACATTCTAATAAGTCTTATGGATGACATAGTTACCAAAATACCCTTAATAATAGTACTCTCTCCATTCCAAAATATTAGTCTCTTATTTCATTTTTCATTGGCCAAAACTATTAGCCCCTTCTCAAAAATCAAGTACTAAAATGATATGAATTTCTTATTTTGCCATTCTTTTAAATTAATTAATAACACAAATAGTACAATTATGACAACAAAAATGCTTTAGATCACTAATTAGTGGTGACTCTAATGATGTGGTAGTGGGTCCCACCCACTGCCACATGTGTTTTGTGCCTTGATTTTTGTTTTGTTTTTTTTTTTTCAATTGCCACCTCACTAGTGGTGGAGTTAGTGATGATAAATTAGTGGTATGTAACATTGCTCTTATGACAATTGATATTTCCAAAAAAAATATACGGTAATTTTGGAAAATTAATATCTTTAAAGTGTAATAATTGTACTATAAAAAAAAGTTAAATTTCTCAAAAGGAACTATTATTTTGGGACCAAGGAAGTATTCACATTCACAGTGTAAATGTTCTGTGATATGAACATTCACACAATAAATGTGAACATTCACACTATAAAATATGAATGTTCACATCACCAAATAGCTAAGTATTCAAAAAATATTTGTAAGAGTAAAATTGTTTATAAAATAATTTAAATATGAGAATTATGATTTTGTAGATCAAATGTCCAAATAATAAGATTTATAAGAATATAAAAATATGTTATAGACTAATTGGAACTCTTCTTATCAAAATAGATAAGTTTGGATTTTTCACCTATTAATTTTTTTAATTTTTTTGGGCTATTGAGTGAGGATGTGTTTGGTTGGAGGATTTAATGAGAAAAATAGAAAAGGAAAAAGAAAATGCAATCTCAATTTTTGTTTGGTTATAACAGAAAACATTGGAGAAAAGAAAGTGAGAGGGAAATGTAATCTATTTTTTGTCTTTTGAGTTCATTTAAGTTCTTTTTTCCTCTATTTTTTAACTCAACTAAACATAATTTGAAACTCGAATCCTATCAACTTTTTTAGGGTAAATTACCATTTGCCCCCCTAAAGTTTCACCAATTTTCCACTTTGGCTCTTTAAGTTTAATTTTTCTCACTTTGACCCTTCATGTATGCAATCCTTCTTCCCACTTTGGCCATTCAAGTTTGATTTTTCCCACTTTGGCCTTTCATGTTTGTAATCCTTCCCACTTTGACCCTTCGTGTTTGCAATCCTTCTTACTTTACTCTTAAACTAACTTTCATCCAAAAAAGTAATAGAATTTGTCACATCACTAACAAATCAGTTCTATATGTGATGTAAAAAATTCACAAAAGATGCAAAAAATAAAAAACAAAAAAATTAGAATTGTTTTTTAGTCTTTAGTGAACTTTTTTTTTCAAATTTATTCATAAACACTATTACATTATAGATGCATCTAGATTAGATGTAGCTAAAAAAAAAAATTAACTAAAAAAAAAAAGTTCACTAAAGATAAAAAAAAAACGATAGTAAATTTTTTATTTCAGAATTGACAATACAAGTGTTTGAGTCAGTATATTTTCATTTTTTTTCATCTTCAGTAAACTTTTTCTTTTTTTAGTTAAATTTGTTTTTATTTTTTTAGTTGCATCTAATCTAGATGCATCTATAATGTACTAATGTTTATGAATAAATTTGAAAAAAAAAGTTCACTAAAGACTAAAAAAAAATTGCAATTTTTTTGTTTTCTATTTTTTATTTTTTGCATCTTTTAAGTGGATTTTTTATATCATACATAGAGCTGATGTGTTAGTAATATGGCAGATTTTTGTTAGTTTGTTGGATGTAAGTTATGCCTCATTTGAGAACAAACTATTTTAGTAACTTTTTGGCATTTTTGCTAAAATATGAGATAAAAAAAAAAAAAACTAGCATGTTTAGAATGACTTTTTGATTTTTTATGAAAAGATGTGCAAAAAGTAGAGAGAAAATGAAATTTTTGACTTTTTGGTATAAGTTATAGGCTTTTTATTTTTTTAGTAACTTTTTGAATTTTAGGCTAAAATACTCGCATGCCAAACGAGGACTTAATTTAGGAATAAAGTGGGAAGGATTGTAAATATGAAAGGCTAAAGTGGGCTGAATTGCAAATATAAAGGGCCAAAGTGGGAAAGATTATAAACATAAAGGGCAAAAGTGAAAAATATTAAACTTAAAAGGACCAAAATATGAAATGGGTAAAACTTTAGGGGGGCAAAGTGTAATTTACAACTTTATTTTTTTTTAATCTTTTCTTTCTATTTTTTTTTTCTTTGTCAAATCACTTTTGAGAAAAAAATTTAAAAGATAAAAAATATAGATCTATATAATAAGAGAGAATGGTTTTTGAAAATGTCTAATTTGTCTTAGAGATAAATTTTTATCCAATGGTCTATATCAATCCTAGGTATATATCAATGGCTTAGATCTATGTAGTTCCCGCCCAAATATTTCTCTCTCTCAGCCTTCTACTTACCCACGTCTCCTCCCTATTCCCTCTTTATCTCTTTCCCTCTCTGTTCTCACCCACTCTCCTCCACATTTCCTCTTTATCTCTCTGTTCTTCTCTTTTCCTACCCTTCTTCTTCCACTGCTCTGTAGTCTTCTGCCTCTCGAACTCGGCTTTATCTCTCTCGAGACTGCTCTCCAGTATTCTGCCTCTCGAACTCGGCTTTATCTCTTTATCTCCCTCTCTGTTCTTCATCTTTCCTACCATCCCTATTCGCTCTCTCCTGACTCTGCTCTTCAGTCTTGCAAGGTAAGATTTCTACCTTCCTATTCTCTCTCTGTCTGTGTTTGCCTCTCTAGTCCTCGAACTTATATTTTTCTCGCTTCATAATTCTCTCTGTCGGGCTGTGAGCAGGTTATTTTATGGTTTTATTTTAGGGCTATTTTTCATTGTTTATTCTGGGTTTGTAATCCTAACATTTGGGTTGTGAACAAGTTTTTTTTTTTTTTTGATTGTAAGATTGATTGTTGTTTTGATTTTGAAATCATAAATTACGAAGAGGAGTTTTTCGGATGATTTATTGTTTAGACTCTGTTCTCCAGTCTTACAAGGTAAGATTTCTACCTCCCACTTCTCTTTATGTCTGTGTCCGCTTCTCTAGTCCTTGAACTCGCATTTTTCCTGTTTCATAATTCTCTCTGTCAGGTGAACAGGTTATTTTAGGGTTTTGTTTTATGGCTATTTTTCGTTATTTTAGGGTTTTGTTTTAGAGCTATTTTTCATTGTTTATTCGGGGTTTGTAATCCTAACATTCGGGCTATGAACAAGTTATTTTGATTGTAAGATTGATTGTTGTTTTAATTATTGTTTTGATTTTGAAATCAGAAATTACGAAGAGGTGTTTTAAAGATGATTTATTGTTTAGTAATGTTAGGTAAATTTGTCATGACCCAACCCCAGGGGCTTAGAGTTGGAATCGTGACTTACTAACTTATGCCCATTCGAAATCATTTAAGCTACGCAAGTAAAACAATTAAACAGAAGTTTTATTACATCTTATTATTTAAGAAACAGAAAATACATTTTTAGGGCCTTCATTATTTTATTATTCAGTGACCAGCCCCGAACAGAGACAAAAGGAAGCAAAAATATAAAAAAAGAAAGGTAAAATAGTGATTCATCATTAGTCCAAATGCAGGTTCCATTTTGTAGGGTTATGGATTTTTCTCACATCTCGTCACCTGAAAGGGTAACAGCTATAAGCACACAGCAGAGTGAGAAATGTTATGCCAAGTGTAGGAAATACAAAATATCCATAGATAATTAGTTAGGCTAAAACTTTTGCAAAATTTAATTTAAGATGGCAATTTATTTAAAGTGGCAGAATACAGAAATCATGTAAATAAATAATCATAACCACGGTATAAACGAGCGAGAGGTCACCGCGAAATGTAATGAGCAGTCAATGGATCTATGACAAACAGAGGACCACAAGGTGGTCAAATAGAGGCCAGTGGTTATTTAAGTCCCCCAAGACGTGGGACTTCCGTGGTGATACTTACAAAACATAATTGTTTATAAGGTTATAGTTAAATATATACTAAAATTTAAACAAACATATCCATGGGTTTCCTTTCAAGTAAATAGAGTTTAGAAAATAACCCACGTAACTGAAATATTTATAAACATAACTTTTATTTATATGACTTAATAAATATAACTTGTTTGAAATAAGCTATGGTAAATCAAAACATTTATAAAACATATAATGGTAAATCAAGGTATAACATATCTCACCTTAATTATAACCCTTAACTTTACTTTGCTATTAGAACCCTTCTGGTATATGTTCCTTACCCTCAACAGACGTATCTCTCTCACAGACAACACTTAACCCTTTATATGTATACACAGTTTAAGTGAATGGTTCTTCACTCTAAGCCCTTTATATAAATATACACAGTTTAGGTGAGTGATTCATCACTCTAAGGTTCCAAGGCTTAGGCGTCCAGCTGGCTGTTTTTGATAGATTTGTAATCTGTCTAATTAATGTTCCGTGATTTGTTTAGATAATCTGGCAGATTGTAATTGATGACGCTTGATCCGTTTTTATCTATTGTTTAGATAATCTGGCAGATTGTAATTGATGACGCTTGATCCGTTTTATCTAATAAATTTAGTATTTAATTTATCTTAATAAATTTCTTCATTATATATTTAATAATTATAATGATAAATTAATTTACCTAACACATATAACTTATTCATTCCATATAATATTATTATTATTATTTATTTATTTACTATCTTTAACTTTAATTTGACCTAACTAGTATTAGAATTTCATATTTCTAGTCATTTGGCCCTAAATAAAAATCCCTAATTAATCCCATATAACCCTGTGCTAAATTAGATTCTGTATTTTTAATAATATATATCACATACACTCATAAATATTTATGTGGCATTTAATTAAACATTCAGGGTGTCACAAAATTATTGTGTTTTGATTGCATTGAATATATACAATTACACCATTTTTGGAAATCCATTGATACAGATGGGATTAATCTTGGTTTATGCTTATAAGGTGTTTGATGAATTATCTCTTCACATAACTATGTAACAACCTTTAACTACTATTTTTTTCGTGAACCGTATAGTTATAGGTAAATGAGATTTGCTGTTTACATATAATTTTATATGTTAGCGCTTACCCAATTTGATGTGTTGGTTTGATGCTGAATAATATTGGGGAGCAATCATGTGTGTATTGTTTAAATGTGTTTTCAAATATAATTGTTTTTTTTTTTTTTTGGGTTAAATGTGTATTGTTTAATTGTTTAAATGTGTTGGTTTGATGCTAAATAATTTGATGTTTTTTCATGCAATGATCTAAGACATAATTTTGGATGCAAAGAATGCATTATGGGTTAGGATTCATTTATTTATGATTAGAAATAAAGATATATATACACCAGTGGCGCTACGTAGCTCAAAATGTGATGGCTCGAGAGGCTCGAATTTAGTTTTGTACTCAACTTGCTGCTACTGTGCAATACACCTAGACATTTCATTTGAAAAAAAAAAAGAAAAAAGAAAAAGAAAGAATAGAACAGAAAGAGAGAAGAGCACCGTGTCTTTATAAAACCTAGCGGAACGATCTCTGGGTGCCGCCACTGCTGCTGTTTGATCGAAGTGGAAGAGCAGGAGCTTTGTGTACTGTCTCTGTGTGCCGTCTCATCTGTTTATGACCATGATAGTCAATACTCTTACTTGAGCCTTTGTTCATATTCATTCTGTACTATTATTATAAAAAAAGCACCAGTTTGTTTGTTAATTGCTCAATCTTTCACAAATTTAAAGCTATAAATGTGTTTGGTAGCTATTACCAAACACATTTCTGCTATGGTGAACTGATTCGAAATGGCGAACTGATTCCAATTTTTTTTTTTAACTGAAAACAACTTTGTTAGGAAACATCAAACAGTTAAGTGTTCAAATTTTCAAAACAAAAGGGTTTAAGAATTGTGCCTAGTACCTATTAAAGGGGTTCAAGAATTGTTCTTTTTTTCTTCACAAGTTACATAAATGGACCATTTTGTTATGCACAGATCAGTGAATTGATTCCAATTTTTTTTTTTTTTTAAATGAACACAACTTTGTTAGGAAACATCAAATAGTTAAGTGCTCAAATTTTCAAAACAAACGGGTTCAAATTTTCGCAGGTCGTCGTTCGTCCTTCGTCGTTGTTCGTCTTGCTTCGTCGTCATTTGTCGTCCGTCGTTTGTCGTTGTTCGTTTCGTCCTTCTACTATGACCAGAGAGCGATGAGAAGGTTTACCAGGGATGAGAGAGATCTATGGAATGAGAGGGATGAGTAAAGAGAAAGGTGAGAGTGTTTCAATCCTTTTTTTCATTCAAGAATATAGTAGAAGATAGGAGGAGAAGAAAGCCAAAGAGATAGAGAGGAGAGAGAAAACGTACTTTCAAGCCAGTCGAGCCAAAGACTTTTGAGCTACAGAACATTTTCCATATATACACCAATGACAAGTGACTTTATGACCAGGCTTATCTTTATATTGGCTCCCAAGTTGTAACCTTTGTAGCCCCTTATTTGTCATTTTGATGATTTAGGGGTAAATTTGTGTTTGATGGTTTTGAAATGGGTTTCAAAACCCATTTCATTGAAATATTGGTTTGTGTGATTTTTTATTTTTATTTTTGTTGATTAGGTACGTGTTTGGGTATAATTTAGATTGGTGTTTGTGTTTCTAAACTGGTGAGCAACTTTATGTTTGTGTTACGAAGATAAGAATGAAAGGAGATGTGAAGTTGCTCAAAAATTAGTAGAGCAACTTTATTGAAATATTTAGGCGGGTTGAAAGAGCAGTTTTTTGTTTTGTTTTGTTTTGTTTTTTTTTTTTACTCATTCTGTAGTTAGGTATACAAACTGGCCCTTGGGTTTGAAATAATAATAGATCCTCATGAAATGGTTTTCAAATGGTTTTGAAGATATTCTTAAGTGATTTTTCAAATGGTTTTCAATGTTTCATCATTTCATCGAAATGTTTCATTGTGTTGGATTTGTGTTATTTATTTATTTATTTATTTATTTTTGTTGATTAGGTTGTGTTGATTTCAGTTTCGGTTTGTGTTTGTGTTTCTAATATTTATTTTTCTAAACCTTTAATGTTTCTAAGATTTCTGTTTGAGTTTGTGTGATTAGGTATGCATTCAATGGAACCACAGAAAAAAAATTGGAAACAAAGCAAAAGAGACACAAAGCATTGGAACAGAGCATTGAAAATCATTATGTTTCTTTTCAATCAAAGCAAAAGAGACACATCAATTTGGGTTTATGTTTCTAAGATTTGGATTTGTATTTGTTTTTTTAAACCTTAAACTGATGTGTTTGTGTTGGATTTGTGCTTCTAAACCTTAAATTGATATGCATTTGGGTTTCTCTTTCTTTTTTTTGTGTTCTGTTTCTTTTTCGTCTTTCATTTATGCAGCTTTCAATTTATATGGGTTGGTGTTAAGATCTATTATGTATTTGGGTTGGTGTTTTTGAACCTTAAATTTATTTTTATTTTTATTTTTATTTTTGGGGTGTCAAGTGTGGGTCTTGACATTGGTTCATTGGGCTGTTGAAAAAGAAGAGCTTAGTTGCTTTGGGGAGTGGACTACACAACACTTTCTAAATATTTCAACATTTTCTTTTTTATTATTTTTTGTTCTTCAACTCGCATGTCTCTCATGGGTCTTGACATTATTTTTTTTTTTTGCTTTTTTATTTCTATAACCCAATTTATATTTTCACCTATAATTCATAGACTATTTCTTCATCCTTGTTGAAGACATGGTGAAGAAATTGAAAAGAAACAAGGTAAGGAATGTGGC